>CAXKVI010000003.1:54749063-54769688 GCA_964058755.1 Campiglossa producta
GGTTAGTGAAGAACTGCGACCTGTTAGGCTACTTCTGATCACGGATTTGGATTTAGCTCGCCAAAATACATGAAAATTTATGTATTGAGGTCACAGATCCGTCAACTTTTTGTTTTTTTTGGCTGTGCCATTTGAAGACTGTAGAACTACACCCCTTCAGAGAAGGTCTATATTAAGCAAAAATATGTTGAACGTATATGAGAAATGTATGTATATTTTTTTGTTATAATATTGATCATATAATGATAATTAATCATGTAGAATATCAATAAACAAAATTTAGTCAAATAATTGGTTCAAAAACACCAAAAAAAAAGACGGAAATATGATTTTTTTTTACTTTAATACTAAATAAGTTTTGAAAAAGTAACTTTACAAAAAAAAAAGTTGTTTATCCTTTTTTGTAGCCCACTCAATTTTGGCAATTTTTGAAAGAAAAAATGGGAAATCGTAAAAACATGCTAATTTTTAGGCTAGAATACTAAGACGGCTAGTCTGAGAAAATGTTGGTCAATGAAAATTTTGTAGGGAATTCGATTTCCTTCAAATATATGTTCAGGTAAATGGTGTTTTGCAGCAATGGTTTGTCGTTTTTATACCAAATATGAGGTAAAGTCTGTAAAATCTAAACTAGCGACGATAGGCCTATACTGCCGTCCTTAGCAAAAAGGCAGTATGTTATAAATATTTATTATCGAGAAAACTGAAGTTGAAGTTGGGGTGTGTTCAAACTAAAAAACTAGCCATTTTGCTTCATAACAGACATAAATGAATATTGAGATATTAACAGCCCTATGCTGCGCGTTACCGGTAAAATTGCTACGGGCAAACAATTTTCCCTAAAATACGTTACCAAATAAAGTGGCTGCGATTCTGAGCAGATGGTAACGCTCTAATGGCAAAAAAACTCACCAGTGTGTATGGTGAATTGAAAAGCAAACCACAACTCTTCTATGAGCATTTTACAGGCTTCTTTTGGCAAACGAAAATGTTGCTTGAAAATATTGGAAGGAAGTTGCAACGGATCATGACTGTCACGAAGGCTTTTCAAGTTGTGTCTCCGCTTCAAAATTTCATCATTTTCATCTCCTTCAGCCAGCAGCAATAGTATTAACGCCGACATTTTTACTATATTAAAGGAATTACTGGCGTTAGAAACGTTATACGTTTTTATTGTGATTTATTAATACTATATACCTGTTTATTTGTTTGATTTTCACTTTGTTTTATTTATTTTGTTTAATTTTCACTTTATTTTGTTCAATTGCACTTTCGCTTTTTTATTTTTCAAAGTAAACATCAGCTGTTTTATATTGATGTTACCACATATTACCACCTATTTTGGTGGTAACGGTGTTACCAGAAAACTTTTGCCCTCAGAATACCAAAAAGGAGTAAAAGTTGCCGAGTGAATTTGTTTGCCGGTAATAATAAAGTTATTACCACAGTAGAATTGACCTGTAAAAGGCTTCATGTAGAATCGTTTGCATCTGATTATGTGCGAAAATTATTCCTGGGGCCTTAAAGGATCAGCGAACTGCCTTTCTGCTTTGTAAATCGATAAGCAGTAAAATATCATTTACTGCTTTATTGGGTTGTAAAAAAAATTTTATTATTTTTTTGGAGAGATACTGCCTTTCTGCTTTGGTTTGTAAGTCAAAGATGCTGCCTTCTCTCCATATATTCCAAGCAGCATTCTTAACTTTGTGAGCATAAAGGCAGTATATTTTCATTTATACTGCCTTTTTACACTGTGATACCTTTATACTGCTTTTTTGTTCTGGAAAGATACAAGAGATTCTAGATGGATCACTAACTTAAACCTTGTTTTATCGTTGAAATTGCATTCTGACAGATAATTTTTATAATCAGTGGATTGTAAGACATTGAAATAATGTAATGGTATCAAAATTCCTAAAAGGCAGTAAACGATTTTACTGCCATCTTGCTAAGGACGGCAGTATAGACCTTAATTTAAAAATCTAAAACAATTACAGTAATTTTTTTTCACACGGCTAAAAAAATGAACCTAAATTTTAAACCCGTATAAAGATTAATCAATTTCTCAAACTTTTTTGTACAATATTTCAAACCGTCTAAATACCTACAAAGATTTTCAATTTCTTTTGGGTTCGATTTAAAATCTAAATGAAAAAGCAGTCTAAATTTTTTATTTTTGGTTTGTTTTAATGTAATTGAATTTTTCCCACAAAAACTTCATGTGCGTCATAGCTCAGCGGTAGAACAGTCGGCTGTGACTCATGAGCGTTTTCGTTCGAGTTCTGTCAGCTGCCACATTTTTTTTAGTTTTATTTTATTCTTAAAACTTTTCGGTCTAAAATTTAAACTTTTGGGTTTGAAAATTCAAATTTATTTTTGAAAGCTTATTCAAGATTGAATTTTTCCAACAACATTTATGTGTGCAATGTAGCTCAGTGGTAGAGCAGACGGGCATGATGCGGGGAGTCTTGGTTCGAATTCCCGCCAACGGACAAACAATTTATTTTATCTTTAAAAAATTGTTAAAACATTTCTTGTTTATAATTGAAACCCGATTCATTTAGCCAATTTTCATGAAAATTGGTCTAGATTGAATTTGAATCCAAATTTGGTTTGGTCATATATGTAGTCCAAAAAAGTTTAAAATTTAGGTTCAAATTTTTAGCCGTGCACCTTTCTTAAAAAGAAAATCAATATAATTTTTGAAAAAAACGAAATTTTTTATTTTTGGCCCAATCTAATGTATATGTGTATAATTTGCTTTTTTAAATGCTTTCTTTACGCTACTCCTGACTGGCGCTATAAAAAAAAGTGGTATAGTCGCTACCTATGAAGTCTGCCCTGCAAGCAGCGTCGAAGATTGAGCTGTGTTGCTGATATGGTTCATCTTATGTCGTACATATTAAATAAATAAATTTACACTGTTATCACTGTCAAAGACTTCCGTCTTATTCTGAGCCACTCCGTATCAAAACACACACTCGTGTGCCTATAAAGGTCTCATCCCTTACGCATAACTAGCCTAATCTAGTCGACATTTGTCGCTTAGTTAATTAAATGTACAAACTGACTGTAATTAATGGTCTTGGTTGTAACGCCGCAAGCGTAGGCTTCGCCAATTTTTTCGTTTGTCAACTTTGGCCTATTCAAACATACGTATGTACTTGTTTTTCCTTAACATGCACGCACGTCTATCTTTGGCTTGTTCTCTATGACATGCGACATTTTTTTCCCACCAACAAAAGATTTACGTTCCTGATTTCTATTGCGTACGCGTATTTTCTCATTTCCCGAATTTTTGTGTCACATTCTTTGCAATTCTTTTTCTTGACTACAAGCGACTATAATTAGTGGTCACAGCCACTTCTCTTTGCGTTTTGCTTTTCTTCCATTCATTTTAACCAACTCAGTTACAGCTAAGAGGCAAATCTCCACGAGCTCACTTGCTTACCAAGCCATCTTTATTTTCATTTTATCAGCGCGCTTTGCTTGTTATTATACGCTTTGTTTGCCAAATGAAAATTTTTCCTCAGGGAATTAAATCAAACAACACAACAAAGGATGAAAACCGAGATGAACGAGTACATAAAACTAAATTAAGGTCGTCAGTTAAGAAATAAGATAACATTGTGCATTTTGGTAGTTCAGTAACCTTACATGTGACTGTCGTTGTTATGGTTTTCACGTCAAATACACCTTCCGAAAGTTGCGGAAAGTATTACTGATGCTGACTCGTCTTTGGCGGATATGGATACGATACGCTCCTTGACCGAGTTTGCCTGAAAATATCTTAGTTGGTATACAGACGAAAATACCTTAAATTTCATACCTTTCCTTTATTACTTATTTTGGCATATCTTGCTCAATATTTAAAAAAAATTTAGGCCAAATTTGATACAAATCCCTTCAGATATACGAAGAAATATATGAAAGGGATGACCCGGCAGACGTTGTCCTGCCACAAATTTATTTCCCTGCATGTTTCTCTAACCCGATCCCTATATCTATTTTAATCCATATCCCTATCTCCTTCGTATAGGAGCAACCACGTCCCCTTTTTCGTTATCCCCAATTTTGGAGGTGGCAGGGATTGATCTTATATAGGTAGGTAGAAGTGGCTGCCGCAAAGGCACACCTAGGCCAGTAATAAAAGGCCCGTTGTGATACCACCAAACACTAGGAAAGTCAGTCCCGGGGCCCGGCCATATGGAAAATCCCAGTGCTGTTGGGACTCTCCATATAGCCGAAACCCGGGACTGACACTCCTAACCGACACCGCTACCCCTCCTCGAACCATTTTGATAACTTGATGAAGGCCATCAAGTCCTTTATGTCCAGCTCCGCGACCTGGCTTAAGCTAACCAGGAAGGGAACTCCCAGAGAGCGCCTTCTCGCTCCGCTTAAGGCCGGGCAGTTGCAGATGAGATGCTCCACCGTTTCCTCTTCCTCATCATCTTTGCAACTCCTGCAGCATCGTCGGTAGGGAACGCCTAGCCTTGCTGCGTGCCTACCAATAAGGCAGTGCCCGGTTAAAACACCTATTAATATGGAGATTTCCTTCCTTTTTAGGGCGTATATGTGTCTAGATCTTTTAAGATCGCATTTTGGCCAGGTTTGCTTGGATATCCGGCACCCTGGGGCTTGTAGCCATCTTTCGTTGGCTTCGCGGAGTGTATGCTCCTTCAGCATTAGCTTGCACGTGGCATACGGCATACCTATGCGCTCTTTATCTTGAAGAATCTGCTTGGTCGTGCCCTGCCTGGCAAGTTCGTCTGCCCTACAGTTTCCCTCAATGTCCCTGTGTCCCGGGACCCATGTGAGGTTCACGCGGTTCTGTTGGGCCATCTCTTGAAGAGATCGACGACAGCTGAGCGTCAGTTCAGAGTTGAACGAGTAAGAGCCAAGGGATTTGATGGCCGCTTGGCTGTCGCTGAAAATACAGATATCCTGTCCGATGGTGCGTTTACCTATCCAAGTCACGGCGTCCATGATTGCAGAAACTTCAGCCTGGAAGACGCTGCAGTGATCAGGTAGTCTAAAGGAGAGTTCTAGGTCCAAATCCCTTGAGTAAACCCCTCCTCCGACTCTGCCGTCTAGCTTCGAGCCGTCGGTGTATATAAAAGTGCCGCCATTAGTAGCGGGACACCGATCTATGTTCTCCCAGTCTTCCCTGCTGGGAATGTTTATTCTAAAACAACAATCTCCGACTGTTGTGGTCGCACACCGATCTGTGCTCAGAGGGAGAAAGCTGTAAGATCTTAGAATACAGGAGTGTCCAATAGTGCTTGCGCCCCAGACGGACGTTTCCCTTAGACGCAGAGCCGATGCCGCTGCTGCCCGGTACCCTTCCAGATCGAGTGGCAAAAAGCCAAGAATGGCCTGGAGAGCTTCGTTGGGCGTTGTTCTTAACGCCCCGCTTATACAGATCATGCTCGATCTGTGGACTTTTCCTAACAGATTTAGGTTTGTTGCCTTTCCTAGCGCAGGCCACCATACCACGACTCCATACAGCAAAATTGGCTGGACTATCGCAGTGTAGATCCATCTGCAAATTTTGGGGCTGAGCCCCCATTTTTTGCCAATGGCTCTTTTACACGTGTAAAGTGCAATGCACGCTTTCCTCTGGCGCTGGATAACATTCTCCTTCCAGTTAAGCTTTCTATCTAGAACTGTGCCTAGGAATTTGGCTTTATCAGCTAAGTTCAGGCGCACGCCATCTAGTTCTGGTAGGTTCAGCGGTGGTATCTTGTACCGCCTGGTATAAAGGACAAGCTCCACCTTTCCCGGGTTGATGCTAAGTCCGCAGCGAGAGGACCATGAAGAAACTTCTCGCAGTGCTACTTGCATCAAGTCACACAGGGTTTGTGGGAATTTGCCCCTATATGCAATAGCTAAATCGTCTGCATATGCCACTATCTTCCCGCCCCCCCACCTTGTGTCTCGTAGCAGCGAGTTTACGGTGAGGTTCCATAGGAGCGGGGAGAGAACACCACCCTGAGGCGTTCCTCTTGTGACATAGCGTGAAAGATCAACTGTTCCCAGTGAAGAAACTATTTTCCTTCCCTTTAGTAGTTGATCAATTAGTCCAATAAGAGACCTATTTATGCCCAGGTTTGTTAAAGCAGTGTTAATAGCCTCCGGCCTTATATTGTTGAAAGCCCCTTCGATGTCCAGAAAGGCCACGAGACAGTACTCCTTTTCGTGCAATGATTTTTCAACAATAGAGACTAGGCTGTGGAGCGCAGTTTCCGTTGATTTACCTTTGGTGTATGCATGTTGATAGCTAGAAATAAGGTTGCTATCAATAGTAGAGGAGAGATAATCGCTAATTATCCTCTCGAAGGTTTTAAGTGCAAAAGACGAGAGACTGATCGGTCTGTAGTCTTTAGGCTCATAGTGTGAGGCCTTCCCAGCCTTTGGAATAAAGACTACCGTGGCGCTTCTCCAGGAGCACGGAATGTAATTAAGAGCCAGGCAGGCTGAATAGAGAACTACCAGCCATTTAGCTGATATTTCCAGCGTGTTTATAAGTTGTGCGGGGAAAATCCCGTCTGGCCCGGCTGCCTTGAACGGCTCAAAGCTTTTGATTGCCCACCTTACCCTTTCCTCCGTAATGGGTATGTTTACCGCCAGGTTTGTTGCAGATGCTACAGGTGCATCATACAAGTTCCCCGGAAAGTGTGTGTTCAGGAGCAGCTCCAGGGTTTCCCCTTCCGTGCTGGTCCAAGATCCGTCAGGCTTCCGTAAATAGCTAATGGCTGTTTGAGTTTTTGATAGCACTCGTCTAAGTCTCGCTGTATCATCGACTTTTTCGACCCCGGTGCAGAAATTTCTCCACGAAGTTCTCTTCGCTTGCCTTAGAGCCTTTTTATAGGCCCTCAGTTTAGCTTTATATTCGAGCCATTCAGGCTCCGTACCGATGCTCTTGGCCTTGTTAAATTGCTTCCTGCATGATATACGGAACGAATCCAGGTCGTAAGACCACCAGTGGGGTCTATGTTTGCCGCGTGGTTTTGGTACTGGACAAGCCTGCTCTAGGGCATTTGAGAGCGCCGTTGTAAAGGTCGTTACCAGATCATCCAGTTCTCCCACTGATGAGGGGGCTTGTGGAGGTAATACTGGTAGGTCCCTAGCTAATATTTGGTTATGTAGCTGCCAGTTAGTGTTGCGTGGATTTCGTTTCATGACTGGCTGCTCAACAATAAAGTCTAACACAATTTCTATGTACCGATGGTCAGAAAATGAATGCTTGATCTTATATAACTCCTCACAAAATGTCAGTGGTCTAACCTAAATACTTTTCGTTAACTCGAGTTTTTTGGGAGGTGTTAGGGATCGATCACATATAAACCCTCACCAAAATTCAGTGGTCTAACATAAATAATTGCAGGGATATGGACTATGAAATGTTTCCTTCGTATAGGAGGTGCCACGCCACCTATTTCTTTATCTCCAGTTTTTTTTGGAGATGATAGGGATTAATCTTATTAACTCCTCATGAAATTTCAGTGGTCTAACCTAAATACTTCCCAAGATATGGACTATGAAGTACTTCATTGGTATGGGAGGTGCCACGCCCCCTTTTTCGTTACCCCAGTTTTTTTGGATGTGGTAGGGATCGATCTCATATAACAACTTACCAAATTTCAGTGGTCTAACCTAAATACTTCCAGAGATATGGGCTATGAAGTATTTCATTCGTATGGGAGGTGCCACGCCCCCTTTTTCGTTAACTCAAGTTTTTTGGGAGGTGTAAGGGAGCGATCACATATTAAAAAAAAAAAACGAATGGCGGCGATATACCAAGAGGTTATCATAACCTCTAACGAGATTTTTAGCCTACACAGAGCCAACAATGCCTAATAAAATAGAACAAAAGTCATAAGATAACTCTATAGATTTTCTTCAAGAAGATGTGCTTCTTATTATTGTAGAGACAGTCTTTTTAGTTTTATTAAGAAGATTTTCTTTTTAATATTTTAAATGAAAAATAAAATGATATCGCCCTCACCGAGAATCGAACTTGCAATTTTCGGAATGATAAACCCAGCTGTTAACCATCAGGCCATCGCTCACTTTTGATTTCTAGCATCTAATTACTGATATGTGTATAGTTGTTAATGTTTAAAAGGAAAATCTCATAAATATAATTGAGAAGATTTCTTTTTAACATTTCTAATTAGGAAAAAAAGAGAGAGAATCGAACTTACAATTTTTCGAATGCTTAACCCAGCTGCTAACCATCCGGCCATCGTATACTAATAATTGCCAGCATCTAATTACACCTTTGTACTAAATGTATAGTTTTTTTAATAAGAATTTCTTCTTAAAACCAAAAAGATTTCCATATAGTTTTTTCTTCGTTTCCACCGTTACGACTACCCCTTTGCCCAAAAACTGATCATGGAGACAATCTTATTAATTTTTTAAGGCATTTTTGGCTCTGTGTAGCTTCTCTTTCCAACTTGTGGTGTGTTGCTTTTGAGCTTTTCCTACAAGTTGGCGGGACCTACAGTTTTTTGCCGACTCACAACGGCACTTGCAAAGCAAATGAATTTTTTTTTGCTGAGAAGCTTCTCATGGCAGAAATACACCCGGAGAGTTTGCAAACTACTGCCGAGGGGCGACCCCGTTTAGAAAAATTGTTTTTCTAAATAATTTTTGATGTTACTTTGCCGGGCATCGAACCGCCAGGACTTGGTGTAGAAGAAACACTTAACCGACAAACCACGGCGGCCGCCATACATCACATATTAACCCTCATCAAATTTCAGTGGTCTAACATATATACTTGCAGGGGACTATGAAATGTTTCCTTCGTGTGGGAGGTGCCACGTCCCGTTTTTCGTTATCCCCAGTGTTTTTGAGGTGGTAGGGATCGATCTCATCTAACCTCTAACCACGTTTAAGTGGTCTAACATAAGTACTTCCAGAGATGTGAACTATGAAGTATTTCATTCGTATGGGAGGTTCCACGACGACCCCTTTTTCGTTAACCCCAGTTTTTTTGGAGGTAGTGGGGTTCGATCTCATATAGCCCCTTACCAAATATCAGTGGTCTAACATGAATACTTCCAGAGATATCGACTATGAAGATTTAATTTGTATGGGAGGTGCCACACCCCCTTTTTCGTTATCCCCAGTTTTTTTGGAGGTCGTAGGGGTCGATCTCATATAAACCCTTACCAAATTTCAGTGGTCTAACATGAATAATTCCAGAGATATCGACTATGAAGTGTTTCATTTGTATCCCCAGTTTTTTGGAGGTGGTAGCAATCGATCTCATAAAACCCCTTGCCAAATTTCAGTGGTCTAACCTAAATACTTCCTATGGACTATGAAGTATTTCATTCGTATGGGAGGTACCACGCCCTATTCTGCGATATTCTGCTTGAAAATTTAGTTTGTATGGGAGGTGCTACGCCCCCTTTCTGATAGTCCCCCTTTTTATGTGTGAGAATTAAATGTTTAATTTCCTCTTTTAGATTAGACGCGTCTTTCCCACTTTATTTTTGCAATTACTACCACCAAATAAAATTTTGAAGTCCGGTCACTGCATCTTATAAACCTTAAACATAGTCGTATTTAGTGTCAATTTTGCATACTCCATATCAAGAGAATTCACACAGAGCCAAAAATGCCTAATAAAATTAATAAGATTGTCTTTATGAACGGTTTTCAGGCTCAGGGGTAGTCAAGACGGCGGAAACGAAAAAAAAAACCATACGCAAATCTATTTGGTTTAATGAGGAAATTCTTATTGATATTATCAAGTGCAATTTCTTCTTTTTTCTTTGCGATTTCTTTTTATATGTGTTATTAATAAGAAAATCTTCTCGAAATTTCTGTCAAAATATTGAAAAAAAGCTGAAAGAGAAAAACTTCTTATTTTAATAAGATGATCTTAGGGTTCCTAACAATAAGATTTGACTTATTAATGTTTTCAAAGGAAAATCTTGCAGAAAACGTACTGATTTCTTAGGGTTCCTAACAAGAAGATTCGACTTATTAATGTTTTCAAAGGGAAAACATATTTCCGCATAATTGTATGTGTTAATAAGACGATCTTAGGGTTCCTAACAAGAAGATTTGACTTATTAATGTTTTCAAAGGGAAAACATATTTCCGCATAATTGTATGTGTTAATAAGACGATCTTAGGGTTCCTAACAAGAAGATTTGCTTATTAATGTTTTCAAAGGGAAAACATATTTCCGCATAATTGTATGTGTTAATAAGACGATCTTAGGGTTCCTCACAAGAAGATTTGACTTATTAATGTTTTCAAAGGGAAAACATATTTCCGCATAATTGTATGTGTTAATAAGACGATCTTAGGGTTCCTAAAAAGAAGATTTGACTTATTAATGTTTTCAAAGGGAAAACATATTTCCGCATAATTGTATGTGTTAATAAGACGATCTTAGGGTTCCTAACAAGAAGATTTGCTTATTAATGTTTTCAAAGGGAAAACATATTTCCGCATAATTGTATGTGTTAATAAGACGATCTTAGGGTTCCTAACAAGAAGATTTGACTTATTAATGTTTTCAAAGGGAAAACATATTTCCGCATAATTGTATGTGTTAATAAGACGATCTTAGGGTTCCTAACAAGAAGATTTGACTTATTAATATTTTCAAAGGGAAATCTTGCATCATCATCAGCAGACATCATGTAGAACAATTATACGCTGAGAAGCAGAAATACCCGATGGCTCGATGGTAAGCACCTGTGTTCAGCATTCAATATGTGGTTAGTTCGATTCGCGGTGGAGGCAATATGGCAAGTGTGGAAGGCAATGTAAGGAAGAGTGCGGTGAGATGGCTTGAAGGAAATATAAAAAGGCAACATAAGAAGGTAAAGGCAATACAAGAGAAATCTAAAACTGAATCGTAACTGATAATCTGAAGTTCTCGAAGACAATATAAGAACTCTGAAATATAATTTTTATTTTCTTCTCAATAATATGTGATTTCATTTTGAAAACATTAATAAGTCGAATCTTCTTGTTAGGAACCCTAAGAAATCATTTCGTTTTCCGCAAGATTTCCCTTTGAAAACATTAATAAGTCAAATCTTATTAACACATACAATTATGCGGAAATCAGTTAATAAGTCAAATCTTCTTGTTAGGAACCCTAAGATCGTCTTATTAACACATACAATTATGCGGAAATCAGTTAATAAGTCAAATCTTCTTGTTAGGAACCCTAAGATCGTCTTATTAACACATACAATTATGCGGAAATATGTTTTCGCTTTGAAAACATTAATAAGTCAAATCTTCTTGTTAGGAACCCTAAGATCGTCTTATTAACACATACAATTATGCGGAAATCTGTTAATAAGTCAAATCTTCTTGTTAGGAACCCTAATATCGTCTTATTAATACATACAATTACGCGGAAATATGTTTTCCCTTTGAAAACATTAATAAGTCGAATCTTCTTGTTAGGAACCCTAAGAAATCAGTACGTTTTTTGCAAGATTTCTCTTTGTAAAGATTAATAAGATTTTCTCTTCAAAAATAAAAAGAACTTCTTCTTGAAGAAAATTTATAGAGATATCATATGACTTTTGTTCTATTTTATTAGGCAGTGTTGGCTCTGTGCATTATCAAAAGTTACAACCTTCGGAGCATCCAAAAGTTCAAAACCACCCAATAGAAAATTCCTGCGCACGAGCCTAAATTTATAAATTACAGAACTTTTAAATAAAATTCCGGATCTATGCCCGTTTACCCTAAGAATTTTCAGTGGCGGGATTACAACTTAAATAGAAAAAAAAAATATTTTGTATCATCATTTATTGGCGCTTAACCGCCTAAGCGATTTTGGCCTCCCCTTCCTCTGCTGCCGAATTCAGGTGACGATAGGAAAACCTTCTGTGCTGGAGCTTCTTTGTCCATTGGCATAACATGACCCAGCCAGCGGAGCCTTGGGCTTTAATTCGCTGGACTATGGTCAAGTCTGCATAAAGCTCGTACAGCTCATCGTTAAATTTCCTTCGATACTCGCCGGAAAGGACCACAAATCTTCCGGAGAACTTTTCGCTCAAATACTCCAAGGGCCATCTCATCTTCTCTTGACATTGCCCATGAATCTGAGCCATACATCAGGACAGGTATGATGAGAGACTTTAGAGCGTGATCTTTGTTCTTCGAGAGAGGGCTTTACTTCTCAATTGCCAACTTAGTCCAAAGTAGCACTTGTTGGCAGGAGTGATTCTCCGCCCTGTCTGAAGCCTCGTTTGGTTTCAAATGGCTTCCCGATTCTGACGGAGCTGTTGGTATTGCTCAACGTCATTTGGCAAAGCCCTATAAGCTTTGCAGCGAAGTCAAATTCAGACATGGCGGTATACAGGCAACTCCTTTTTGCGCTGTCAAAATCAGCTTTGAAATCAACAAAGAGATGGTGTGTGTCGATTCTTTTATCGCGGGTCTTCTCCGGGATTTGGCGTATCGTGAAAATCTGGTCGATGGTAGACTTACCAGGTCTAAAGCCACACTGATAAGGTCCAATCAGTTTGTCTACGATGGGCTTCAGTCTTTCACACAATACGCTAGAAAGAACCTTATATGCGATATTAAGAAGACTGATTCCGCGGTAGTTGGAGCGGTTAGCGGGATCGCCTTTCTTGTGGATTGGGCAGAGCACACTTAAATTCCAATCCGGAGGCATGCACTTATCTGACCATATTCTGCATAAGAGCTTATGCATGCTTTTTACTAGCTCTTCGCCTCCGCGTTTGAACAGCTAGTCCGTCTTTTCCAGGCGATTTGTTGTTCTTGAGCCTGGATGCAGCTATCCTCACTTCATTATAGTCAGGTGGTGGGACGACTTTTCCATTATCAGGGATTGGGGTATCGGGTTCGACGTCTCCCTCGCAGTTTAGCAGTGAGGAGAAGTGCTCCCTCCATAATTTAAGTACACTCTGTACGTCGGTTACCAGTTCGCCATTATTGTCCTTACAGGAACTTGCCCCGGTCTTAAAACCTTCCGTCATCCGCCGGATCTTTTCATAGAATTTTCGGTCATCATTCCTGTCAGCCAGCATCTCAAGCTCCTCACACTCGCGCCTTTCGGCCTCACTTTTCTTTTTTCTGAAAAGGCGTCTCTCTTCCTTATTTGCCTCACGATAGCGTTGCCATACACTGCGGATTCCTTGTAGCAGCATCCTTCTTTTTCGAGGCAGCTTTGCATTCCTCATCGTACCAGTTGTTCTTGCGCGCTCGCTGGAACCCTATAGTGGCGTCAGCGGCGGTACGCAATGAGTGAGAGATATGGAAGCATACGGTTACATCGTTAGGTCAAGGATTGCCCTCTGATATCAGGTGTGAGAGTCGAGTGGAGAAATTATCAGCTGTCTGTGTCACGCGCAGCTTCTCGACGTCAAACTTTCCTTTCGTTACTGTGCGCACTTTCTTCGCTGCACAGAGGCGTGTGCGTATCTTGGCTGCGACAAGATAATGGTCAGAGTCGATATTGGGACCACGCAGGGTACGCACGTCCAGAACGGTGGAGCTATGTCTGCCGTCGATCATGACATGATCAATCTGGTTTCTTGTTCTTTGATCAGGGCACAGCCAGGTGGCTTGGTGTATTCGTTTATGCTAGACCCTCGTACTACTGATGACCATATTGCGGGCAGAGGCGAAGTCAATCAACCTAGTGCCGTTGGGTGATGTTATATCGTGGAGACTAAATTTTCCAACTGTAGGACCAAAGACTCCTTTCTTGCCCACCTTGGCATTAATGTCGCCGACACGATTTTGATATCATGTTGAGGCAGCGATCATGAGTCTGTTCAAGTTTATCGTAGAAGGAGTCCTTCTCTGCGTCGTCCGTCCCCTCAGTCGGCGCATAGGCGCAGATAAGTGTTATGTTGAAAAACATCGCCTTGATGCGGATCGCAGCGAGACGCTCGTCCACAGGAGTGAACGCTAGTACTTGGCGGCGAAGTCTCTTTCCCACCACAAATCCTACACCAGCGATTTGCTGCGTGTCTGGCCCCTGTAGTATACGTCATAAGGTCCGATGGTCGTCTTTCCTTGTCCCGTCCATCGCATTTCCTGTAGAGCGGTGATGTCGTGCTCTGCGTTAGCGAGGACATCAACCAGGCGGGCAGCGGTACCTTCCATGGAAGTGGTCCGGACATTCCAAGTACATGCCTTAATATCCTTCTCATTGACCTTAATTCGTTTTGTCCGGCTTTTTTCGATTTTTCATTGGACTAAATTTTTTACGTGCGGGTCCCAAACCCTGCGCACAACCCGTCTCCGGGGTTTTGAATAAAAAGATTTACATTTATATAGCGAACCGCTTGCTACAAGACAGACACCTGCTTGCAGCCGCACCACATGGTAAACAGATGCTGTGAAACAAGACCTCGGTGAGCCCTTAAACCGAATATGTCAGAGTGACCCTCTCTTTCTTCCGCGAGCAGAAGTAGTTCATTGCCCAGAGTACACGAACGAGGACGCAAGTGTCGGGAATGAGCAGGGTCGCACAGTTGCAGCCGTTTTGCTAACTATACAACCACACCCCATTACACTCTCGGGGTCATGTTTGTATGGTAGTGAAGATTTTATTAGAAAAGATCTTAAGCAATTTGCAATTTAAATAAACATTCAGAAGTGGGAGATGAAATAGAGCCACAGTGGAAAGTGCTTTTATTAGTGAAATATACTTATTTATGTTTTAATTTGAAATATAGAGAAATCTATGTATAATAGAAACCAAATAAAGAGAAGTAAAAAAACCCGAAATTCAGGAAAAATCGTATTATATTTTAAGCAAAGTTTTTCAACTTTATGCGTAGAGTTTTTAAATTATTTTCGAGTACGCGTTTCTGTTTTACTATAAAAAAAAAATGTATTAAAATAATTTTATTTTATATTTTTGTACGTCATCAAGTTTTTTGAAAGCAAAACAATATTAGGTCTAATGAAAATAAAATTTGACAGAAGTAAGTTACTTGTGACATAGTTAATGTTCCAATAACTCATAATTAAAAACCGTTTTACCACGAGACAAATTTTGCATATTTACAATTGGAAATTTTTTAACACTGCGTTGGTCATGGGAAAAAATAGGAAAGTTGAAATAGTTTTTTTTACCTAAAATAAGCAAATGTTTGCTCATATGCACTTGCCTCATTTTCATGAACCTAAGCGAGTCACGACAAATTTTTATTTTTATTATTTTTTTTTCTTTAATAAATTATATTTCTGGCATGGTATAAATACTACAGGTAAAACCGTTAATGACACTAATGACATTTTTAAGCAATTCTCATACTCATTTATTTTTTGCCACGACGTGTCTGTTTGGTTTTTTCAATCAAATAAATTACAAATAAATATGATTTCTTTTAATTTTTCTTCAATTTGCGATTAAAACTATTGCTAGAATTGTTAAAAATAAGGACTGTAAAAGCGGTTCACAAGGCGGCCGCCGTGGTGTAGCGGTTAAGTGTTCGGCCTTCTACACCAAGTCGTGGCGGTTCGATGCCCGGCAAAAGTAACATCAAAAATTATTTAGAAAAAGAATTTTTCTAAAACGGGGTCGCCCCTCGGCAGTAGTTTGGCAAACTCTCCGGGTGTATTTCTGCCATGAGAAGCTTCTCAGCAAAAAAATCATTTGCTTTGCAAGTGCCGTTCGGAGTCGGCAAAAAACTGTAGGTCCCGCCAACTTGTAGGAAAAACTCAAAAAGCAACACACCACAAGTTGGAAAGAGAAGCTCGGCTAAAAATCTCGTTAGAGGTTATGATGATAACCTGTAGGTATATCGCCGCCATTAGTTTTTTTTTTTTTTTTTTTATGTGTCCCTCTAGCAGGCTAATCTACCATCTCATTTCCTGCCATTTTAAAGTGTCCAAGCGTCCACCTAAACGTGCAGTGTAAATTGGAAAATATTTTTTGATTTTTTTCAAATTTTTCTTATTTTAAATTTTTTGAATATTTTTTTTCTATTTGACTTACATACTGACACATTTTATATTGCTTAAAAACGTCAAAACAAAATCAAAGGAGAGAACGGTTTTACCTATAGTAGCTCGTATATATTTCTTGAGGTAAACGTGCAGATTCACGGAAAAGGTGAGTACATGTCTCGCTAAACATATTTTGTACATTTTTATAAGAGTAATTTGCAAAAAAATGGAAAATTTGGTAAACGTCAAAATTTCTTGACCAGGCACAAGAAATATATGCTCGTTTTTTTCTTGAGGCATTTCTTGGCAGGTGAGTAGCCCGCTTAAGCAAGAAATCCAATCGCATTCACGGGGGGTTTATACCCGAATAGCCTCCACCCTCAAACTTGCCACTGCTTCATTCGAAACTTATTATCAAATTTTTCGTTGCGTAATTTTAGGCGCTTGAAATTTACATATAAACCAAATTAATACTCCTCAGACATATGTATGTGAGGAATCAACTACCGAAAGGCTCTAACGTTTGAATGACACCTGCCTCAGTTTTATTGTAAGCTTCACAAATAAGTTACCAAAGCTGTATCAAAACCCAGATATGCCAAACAGCGTTTTTGAATAAAAAAAAATCGGCAGAAGTATAATAAATACTTTCTCAATTTTACTTTTCTGCTGACCAAAATCAAGGCAAATTCAACAAGGTAAGAATTGACAACTGAAATATTTTGCTTTTGTAGGAGTTTTTCCTTCAAAAAAAATGTAAACAAGCGTATTAACCCGTTGTCACCCAAGCACAGTTTTTGTGAATTAGATAGCATTTGCTCAGGCCAAAAAATTATCAATACTGCGAAATATGCTAGCCACTTTGGAATCTACCTCTTCTCGGACCTTTGCGTTATAAAAATGGCGAGTACTGAATTTGTCGATTTCCGCCGATGGCACCACAAGAAGGTTGTCGCCATAGTGTGTGTTGTAAAAGGGACGTGACGGACCAAACAGAGTTGTACGGTATTGAGTCTATGCTCTCACAGCTGTCGAACCACCTTGTGATACTATTCCCATTGCCGATTTCATCAACCCCGTGACCGTGGTCGAAATGGATTTTAGTCGCCTCTTGCAACAGGCATTCCACCACGGGCATATTCTAAAACACTAACCCCAGGGGTCATGATTCGATTTTAATCGCTTACAGTTTCGTTTTCTGTCTAAAATCCAGTTGAAACAAGTAAGGAAGTCTAAGTTCGGGTGAAACCGAACATTACATACCCAGCTGTGCACATAAAATGCTGTTATTCTTTGTTTTGTATAGTTAATGGTGTTAAAAAAATAAATTAATATACGTGAGCGGTACCACGCCCCCTTTTCAAAAATTTTTATAAAATCGGCCTTAGAACATCTAAATCAATACATATTGCAAATTTTATCATTGTAGCTGCTTCTAATATTGAATTAACCCATTTTATACGTTTTTCGAAATTTTCGATATCGAAAAAGGGGCGTGGTTATGGTCCGATTTTACCCATTTTCAATAGCAATCTATTCTGAACCCAAATAAGTACGCATGCCAAATTTGGTGAAGATATCTCATTATTTGCTCAAGTTATCGTGTTAACGGACAGACGGACGGACGGACGGACGGACGGACAGACGGACGGACATGGCTCAATCAAATTTTTTTTCGATCCTGATCATATTGATATATGGAAGTCTATATCTATCTCGATTCCTTTATACCTGTACAACCAACCGTTATCCTAACAAAGTTATAATACCCTGTGTACAAGTACAGCTGGGTATAAAAAGAATAACTAAAATGTGCTGGAGTCTAGCTAATCTGAACTCTAAACTCTTATAAGTACAAGGAACTGAGGCAAGCGGTATTGTATTCATATGAAAAAATTTGCTATTTCTTTACACTATTGAAAAAAATGAAAAATCTTAAACAGAACGGGTTAAATTTTTTTTTCATTTGACAGGAAAACTCCTACAGAAAAGAGAGAACTGTCAAGTTCACTATTACTTTGTTTAATATACTTTGGTTACTACTAATCAAGGCAAATTCAACAAGGTAGAATTGACAACTGAAATATTTTGTTTTTGTAGGAGTTTTTCCTTCAAAAAAATGTAAACAAGCGTATTAACCCTTTGCCACCCAAGCACAGTTTTTGTGTCCCATACCCTTGTTTTACTGAAAAATTAAATAGCATTTGCTCAGGCCAAAAAATTATCATTGCCGCGAAATATGCCAGCCCAAACAGTAACAGAGTAACTTTGGCCACTTTGGAATATAGTATTTCTTTTCGGACCGTTGCGTTATAAAAATGGCGAGTATTGAATATTTGTCGATTTCCGCCGATGTCACTACAAGGTTGTCGTCAGAGTGTCGCAGAAACTGGTGGATTGGTTTCCATTCGAGTTTTTTATACTGAAGTCAAAACCAGGGTACCGTCTTATCAAGGAAAATATGTGTCCACGAAATGAGTGGCTCAGTGCCATCCTTGCCTAACCCTCGAAATTTTTTATATGGAGTTATTATGATATACTAATTAGAAATACTTCAAACTTAAATATTGTTTTTTTTCGCATAATAAAGATTGTGAGGGTTAGCCATTTCTGGCCTTAGGCTGTTTAATTTTTAATTATCAATTAACTTTGTCACTAATTATTAGGAAATTACTAAATTGAGGGTTAGGCAAGGATGGCACCGAGCCACTCAAAAAAAAAAAATCCAAACTTGTTTGGAACCGGTTCTGGATTCTGAAGAGTTTCGTTTTTTTTTAATTAAAATAACGGTTACGATTTAGTTTTCTGTTGCTGTTGTAAGAGGGACGTGATGGACCAAACAGAGTTGTACGGTATTGAGTCTATGCTCTCACAGCTGCAGAACCACCTTATGGTACTATACCCATTGCCGATTTCATCAACCCCGTCACCGTGGTCTAAACGGATTTTAGTCGCCTCTTGCGACAGGCATTCCATCACGGGCATATTCTAAACCCCTAACCCGCAGGGGTCATGAATCGATTTTAATCGCTTACATTTTCGTTTTCGGTCTAGGATCTAGTTGAAAAAAGATTAGACCATTCATCTTAGCTGTTCTAATCTGTAGCTAATCTGAACTCTAAACTCTATTTAAACGTGGAAGGAATTGAGCCAAGCGGTATTGTATTTATATGAAACAATTTGCTACTTCTTCACACTATTGAAAAAATTTAAAAATCATAAACAAAACGGGTTAATATTTTTTTCATTTGACGGGAAAACTCCTACAGAAAAGAGAGAACTGTCATGTTCACTATTACTTTGTTTAATATACTTTGCTACTAATCGTGCAGAGTTCCTTTAATTTTTGCACGCACTCTTTTACTCATAATCAGGTTTCATGTGAAATAACCGCAGTCCTTTGGCAAATACATATTAGACTGGGCCAAAAATAAAAAATTTCGTTTTTTAAGAAAGGGGAAAGAAATTACTGTAATTTTTTTACATTTTTAAATTAAGGTCTAGAGGCCTATCATCGCTAGTTTAGATTTTACAGACTTTACCTCATATTTGGTATAAAAAGACCATTTACCTGAACATATTTTTGAAGAAAATCGAATTCCGTTTCGAATTTCGTTTTCTAGTATTCTAGCCTCAAAAATTAGCATGTTTTTTTCGATTTCCCATTTTTATACCTTTCATGAA
The DNA here is from genome assembly GCA_964058755.1 of Campiglossa producta. Lineage (NCBI taxonomy): Eukaryota > Metazoa > Arthropoda > Insecta > Diptera > Tephritidae > Campiglossa > Campiglossa producta. The sequence continues at coordinate 54,768,684 of CAXKVI010000003.1, forward strand.
CATGAAATGGTATTATAACTTTGGTCCGATGTTTGTAAATATGAGAAGAAGAAGAGATAGACCCATCAATAAGTATACCGAAATGATCAGGATGACGAGATGAGTCTGTCCGTCTGTCCGTCTGTCTGTCTGTCTGTTTGAACGCAAACTAGTCCCTCAGTTTTTGAGATATTTGGCTGAAATTTGGTATGCGGCCACCATTTTCCAATATAGGAATCATTTGTCGGAACCAGCAAGATCGGACCAATATAACATATAGCTCCCATACAACCGATTATTTCGATAAACGGATTTTGGGCTATAACTCCTGTAATTAAACACGAAGGAACGTGAAATTTTATAAGTGTTGCTATTTTTATATGTGAAATATCGATGTTGAAACTCATAGAGATGGGATAAATATTTCACATAGCTCCCATACAATCGATTATTCCGATAAACGGATTTTGGGCTTTAACTCCTGTAATTAAACACGTAGGAACGTGAAATTTTGTAAGTGTTGCTATTTTTATATGTGAAATATCGATGTTGAAACTCATAGAGATGGGATAAATATTTCACATAGCTCCCATACAATCGATTATTCCGATAAACGGATTTTGGGCTATAACTCCTGTAATTAAACACGTAGGAACGTGAAATTTTGGACGTATTGCTATTTTTATATGTGAAATATCGATGTTGAAAATCATCGAGATTGGATAAATATTTCACATAGCCCCCATACAATCGATTGTTCCGATAAACGGATTTTGGTAGATAACTCCTGTAATTAGGTAGGTTCAAGTGGCTGCCGCAGAGGCACACTTAGGCCAGTTTTGAAAGGCCCGTTGTGATACCACCAACACAAGGAAAGTCAGTCCCGGGACCCAGCCATATGGAAAATCCCTGAGTTGTTGGGATTTTCCACATAGCAGAATCCCGGGACTGACACTCCTAAACCGACACCGTTACTCCTCCTCGAACCACTTAGATGACTTTATGAAGCCCATCAAGTCCTTTATG
>CAXKVI010000003.1:54769888-54817022 GCA_964058755.1 Campiglossa producta
GCTCCAATCCATGAATTGTGTATAATATGTGCGGAACATCCGATCCCAATCAATTGAGCATTACATGAGTGCTGGTAAATCGTAAAAGCGTAGTCATTTAGAGTATAAGCGGGGACAAATCGTGGAAGTCGGGGACAAATCCCCGAAAGTGGTGACGTCTGGCAACCATAGTACTACATTATAAATAGAAACTGATCGAGAGAGCAAATTTTATTGATCAAAACGTCTACATATGTAGGTAGTTGCACATCCGATTATGAGTTACATACGTACATACCAATAAATATAATAAAATAACAAAAATAATCCGTTTCCGCTGATTTATTTATGTTTGTCTAAAAAATATAATATACATATTTTAAAGTCAAGGTTTTAGTTTATTATCAATGCTTCCGACAAAAATTATGATCACACGCCTCGTTTTGGAACTAAGTTGCACAATAATTTCTCTTTGCTTATTGAATTATAATATTAGTTAATATTTAACACTGACAAAATAATAATAATAGTAATGCATTTAAGGGCTGATGTAAGAGTATTCGGTAGAAATACCATCTAGTTAGGTGGAATTGAAAATAAGACAAGACAATAAACTCCCTTCCGGTATTACCAAGGTATAGATACTGTCTCGTCAGTGACAATTAAAACCTTCTACTGTTTACAAGAGGATATCCTTATTTCAGAAATAATACTCACTATGTTCATAATTAGTTTCTCTGTAATCTTCACAGATCGCCAGCTCATCCTAACCTTACCGCCAGGATAATTTAGTGTTTTAAATTGTTTTTCAATTGGGCATTTTGTGTCAAGCTTCCCAAGCTACGCAGTACTCCAGAATCATAACCACAAGCATAGGTTCCCAAATCAGATACTCTTTAACACTTGGCACCCTGAGGTAGTCACTCCATTAGCCCCAAGGTTAAGAGGGAACCGCTTTGTGTAAGCATTGGGGCATCATTTTGTTTAAAGACACTTTTAGCTTCGATCGGACACTATTATGTATGACTGATCATCTCTTAACTTTGTCTTCAGTTTTAATTTATTAATACCTCGTTTTTTTTTTGTTTTCTGGTAGTTCTAAACAAAAAAACGAGGTATTAATAAATTAAAACTGAAGGCAAAGTTAAGGGATGATCAATCATACATACTAGTGTCCGGCCGAAGCGGGAATTTTAGGCAGAAGCCTAACTCGGGCGAAAACCGAAGCCGAGGCCATAGCCGAATACGAAAAAAAATATATATATCGCTACCTTAATTCACAAAGGCCCTAACTGACATAAACAAATTTTACAGGAGAAGCAAAAAACAAATTTTTTTTTATATTGAACGCATGCAAATATAGCTTTGTAAATTTGGAATATCTCCGTTATTACTGCTAGTAACTTTTAAAACTTTGTCGTGAGTGTATATTTTACTATATTATACTTAAATATGTGAAAAAGTGATTTTCGAAAAATATGACAATTAGGGCTTTTGTGAATTAAGTTTCAGATTTTTTTATTTCATAACAATTTATTTTTTTTGTTTCTTGAATAAACAAAATACCTTACAAAAAAACATACATAAGGGGTCTCTTCTTTCAATTTTTTCATAAAAAAACACTAGAAATTCACACAGTATTGTAAACTTTTGTTTTCCAAGCGACATCAACAAAAACAAAAAACAGACGAAAAAAGTTTTGACAATAGTTTAGCAATTTCTTGTGTTATTTTTTAAAAAATTTAAAGAGAAGAGAAAATTTAAAGATAGAGAATTAAAAAAAAATCAGTCTTTATGTTAGATAATAACATTTTAACAATGTGAATAAAATCATTACCCAAAGTTAAAAAACTTTATGTTATACGCAAAAAAAAAAGAGTTTATACCAAAATATTTGATCGTCTATCGGTTGGAAGAGCAGATAAATTTTTTTTAAACCTTCCTATGTGGATCAATTCGTTTAAAGTGGCAAAATATTGTACACACAAAGCGTAAACTAATACAGTTCCGCGATTTGGCTTAGGCTATCCAGGACCGGAACTCCCAAAAAGCGCGTTCTCGCGCCGCTTAAAGCCGGACAGTTGCAGATGAGGTGCTCCACTGTTTCCTCCTCCTCATCATCTTTGCAACTCCTGCAGCATCGTCGGTAGGGCACACCTAGCCTTTCTGCATGTCTACCAATGAGGCAGTGACCGGTTAATACCCCTATCAATATGCAGATTTCCCTCCTAGTTAGGGCATAAATGCGTCTAGACCTTTTAAGATCCCATTTTGGCCAGGTTTGTTTCGATATCCGACACCCTGGAGATTGCAACCATCTTTCGTTGGCTTGACGGAGTGTGTGCTCCTTCAGCCTTAGTTTGCATGTGGCAAACGGAATACCTAAGCGCTCTTTATCCTGAAGAACCTGCTTGGTCGTGCCCTGCCTGGCAAGCTCGTCTGCCTTACAATTTCCCTCAATGTCCCTATGTCCCGGGACCCATATGAGGTTTACGCGGTTCTGTTGGGCCATCTCCTGAAGAGATCGATGACAGCTGAGCGTCAGTTCAGAGTTGAACGTGTATGAGCCAAGGGATTTGATGGCCGCTTGGCTATCGCTGAAAATAGCGATATCTTCTCCGATAACACGTTTGCTTAACCAGGCCGCGGCGTCCAGGATTGCCGAGACTTCCGCCTGGAAGACGCTACAATGATCAGGTAGTCTGAAGGAGAGCTCAAGGTCCAAATCCCTTGAATAAACTCCTCCTCCAACTCTTCCGTCCAACTTCGAGCCGTCGGTGTATATGGAAGTGCCACAATTTGTTTCGGGACACCAATCCGTCCTCTCCCAGTCTTCTCTGCTGGGAATTTTTATTTTGAAACAGCTATCCCCGACTGTAGTAGTCGCACAACGATCTGTGCTTAGAGGGAGAAAGCTGTAAGATTCCAGAATACTGGAGTGTCCAATAGTACCCGCAGCCCAACTGGAGGTTTCTCTTAGGCGCAGAGCTGATGCCGCCGCTGACCGAAACCCTTCCAGATCAAGTGGCAAAATGCCCAGAATGACCTGGAGGGCTTCGTTGGGCGTTGTCCTTAGCGCACCGCTTATACAGATCATATTGGATCTATGGACTTTCCGCAACAGATTCAGGTATGTTGCCTTGCTCAGCGCAGGCCACCATACGACGACTCCATAAAGCATGATTGGGCGAATGATGGCCGTGTAGATCCAACTGCATACTCTAGGGCTGAGCCCCCATTTTTTGCCAATGGCTCTTTTGCATGTGTAAAGAGCGATGCAAGCTTTCTTCTGGCGCTGAAGAACATTCTCCTTCCAATTCAATTTCCTGTCCAGAACTATGCCTAGAAACTTGGCCTTATCCGACAAGCCCAGGCGCGTGCCATCTAGTTCTGGTAGGCATAGTGGCGGTATTTTGTACCGGTTGGTGAAGAGGACAAGTTCGAAACACGTCGAAACTTCTCGCAGTGCTACTTGCATCAGGTCACACAGAGTTTGTGGGAACTTGCCTCTGAATGCAATAGCTAAATGGTCTGCGTATGCCACTATCTTCCCGCCCCCCCCCCCCCCCCCCCCCCAGCTTGTGTCACGTAGCAACGAGTTGACTGTGAGGTTCCATAAAAGCGGGGAAAGAACACCACCCTGGGGTGTTCCCCTTGTGACATAACGTGATAACTCAACCGTACCAAGTGAAGAAGCTATTTTCCTTCCCCTTAAAAGTTGGTCAATTAAATCAGTTAGAGGTCTATCTACGCCCAGATTAGTTAGAGCGGAGTTGATAGCCTCCGGGCTTATATTGTTGAAAGCCCCCTCAATGTATAGGAGGGCCACGAGACAGTAGTCCTTTTCACACAGCGATTTCTCAATGACAGACACTAGGCTGTGCAGAGCGGTTTCTGTTGATTTACCATTGGTGTATGCATGCTGATAGCTAGAGATAAGGTTAATATCAATAGTCGTTAAGAGGTAGTCGCTTAGTATCCTCTCAAAGGTTTTTAGTACAAAGGACGAGAGACTGATCGGTCTGTAGTCTTTTGGCTCGTAGTGGGATGCCTTCCCAGCCTTAGGGATAAACACTACCGTGGCGCTTCTCCAGGAGCCCGGAATGTGGTTGAGAGCCAGGCAGGCTGTGAAGAGAAATACCAGCCATTTAGCTGATGTCTCCAACGTGTTTATAAGTTGCGCGGGGATAATCCCGTCCGACCCGGCAGCCTTATACGGTTCAAAGCTCTTAACTGCCCACCTTACTCTTTCCTCAGTGATGGGTATATTTACTGCCAGGTTTGTTGCAGGTGCTAGTGGTGCATCATGCAGATTCCCCGGAAAATGTGTATTCAAGAGCAGCTCAAGGGTTTCCTCTTCCGTGCTGGTCCAGGATCCGTCAGGTTTTCGCAAATAGCTGATGGTTGTTTGACTTTTCGAGAGGACTCGTCTAAGTCTCGCTGTGTCGTCGACATTTTCGACGCCAGTGCAGAAATTTCTCCACGAGGTTCTTTTCGCCTGTCTCAGAGCTTTTTTGTTGGCCCTTAGTTTAGCTTTATATTCGTGCCAATGAGGCTCAGAGCCGAAGCTCTTGGCCTTGTTAAATTGTTTCCGGCATGATATTCGGAGCGAGTCCAAATCGTAGGACCACCAATGTGGCCTGTGTTTACCGCGTGGTTTTGGCACTGGACAAGCCTGTCCTAGAGCATTTGAGAGCGCCGATGTAAATGTAGTAACAAGATACTCCAGCTCCTCAACTGTTGAGGGGGCTTGTGAGGGCAGTACTGGTAGGTCTCTGTCTAATATTTCATTGTGTAACTGCCAATCAGTGTTACGTGAATTGCGCTTCATGATTGGTTGTACTACAATAAAGTCTAAAACCATTTCTATGTAACGGTGGTCGGAGAAAGAATGTTCTTCCAGAACCCGCCATTTTCTGACCCACTCATAAGCGCCTTCACTACAGATAGTGAGGTCTATGACCTCCCTGCGGGTCTTAGTGATAAAAGTAGGCTCATTACCCACGTCGCAAATCACCAGGTTGGTTGTTAAGAGGTAATCAAACAGAGACTCGCCCCTGGCATTGATGTCGGAGCTCCCCCATTGGACATGGTGAGCATTAGCGTCCGCTCCAATAATAAGATTACCCGTGCAGAAATTTGACACCAGGTCTTTCACCTCCGTTTGTGGTGGGGGTTCTTCGGCGTCGTAGGGCATATAGACAGACGCCACCGTCAGGCGGGTGCTGTCGACCGTTAGACTGATAGCGGTAATATCACCATTGGTGTAGTTAAGGAGGGGAGAAAGGAGTTCAACTCAGACTTGACCAAAATACACGTTCTGACTTTGCTCTCCTCGCTGGCTCGAATGAGCGTGAAGCCCTTAGTCCCCAATCCGCAGATTCTCGAGCTATTGACCCAGGGTTCTTGGATGAGGACCACATCCACGTCGCCTTTAGAAAGACAACTACTTAAAGCAGCCGAAGCTACTTTAGATTTGTGCAGATTAATCTGAAGCACCACCAACATGAGAGCGCACAGACTTCCCTGCCGTCCCCATATCGTCGAGGTTTGCCCCATCCCGGAGGTTGCCTATCAACGACGAGTTGTTCCGTTGCTGTCTGTAGCGTTAGATGTTAATCGCTCAGCGTTGGCTGCTACCACCGTGACGTCGAGGGCTTCCTCGTCCTGTAGGCTGTCCTCCATCTCCGAGTTGTTCACAGCACTATCGCCAAGGGATGTGGCGGATAACATGCTTTCCGCATCGGAATCCTCCGCTTCCTCTTCTGGTAATTCGTTTTCCGGTTCCCCCGGAGCAGCCAAGAAGGCAGCGCGCTGAGCATCACCGCGATTTACGTGGATAACGATCTGGCCTACGCTGTAGTGTACTAGGCCATTGCACCTTTTGAGGGGCTCGATTGACTCTTTGTTCATGGTGAACACCACCTGTCTGTCGGGCCCTACCGCATCCCCGACCAGATTGACACTCCAGTCATGCGTTGGCAGGGACGGATTCATTAGCCGTAGCATTCCGAGAATTCTCTCGGGTTCGTCAGGGATGGCCGGAATCCACGCCCTTGCCCTTGGACGAGCTGGAATGTCCTTCCAGTCGACGACCTCTATCTTTGCGCCCTTGTAGACTTCACCCAGCTTAGCAGCTGCTGCCTTGTACAGTGCTACGGTTTTTGCATCCTCGCATGCGAGTAATTTAATCTGACCCTGGTGCCAACCCGCATCCGTTACTCGCGCCGAACTACCCGGAAACTCTGGAGCAACATTGAGAAGAATGTTGCCGAGTTCATTTCGCACGTAACGCCACCGGTCCTTAGGGATAGCCAGACGGTCATAGCCTCGGTCAAGGACGCCTATAAGGATCCTGTCCTTGGTTACCTCAGCAAAGCTTAGTTTGCCCGCTCCAGGGGTATTCTGATGCCGCTTGGGAGGGGGATTTAACTCCAGGTCCGATCTCTGGCGCTTGAAAGGGTTAACTTTTAACCTCTTTGGCATGTAAGAATTTTGGAAATCCGGTATCACAGCTTTCGCTAGCTCTACCGATTTACTGGAATTCGGCGACAGCGATTCCTGCGGTACCCCTTCATACCTCTTCAGGATCTTTGCAGCCAATCTTTTCTCGTGGTATGTGAAGCGGCGGGGAGATGTCTCCTGGGAGTGCGGACCCGTAGTTGCCATCGCGGTCGCTCTCCTTGCCGAAATCTCAGTTGCAGCTTCCTTCTCCTTCGAAACTCCGAGGCCAGGTCGTGAGACCGCTGCCACAGACGTAAAGATACTGGTTTTCATATCAGCGGTTGATGGGAGTTTAGCATCCGCCGTTGTCCGCTTAGTTGCGTTGGCAACCGCACTGGTGCTAGCTCCCATCAAGTCAATCTTAGTCGATAGAGGGTTGGTTGACCGACTCGTAGTTGCCATCGCTGTCGATCCCCCCCTTGATTGTGGAACGGAGGTTGTCCTCCGGCGTTGTTGTTGCTTCCTCGCCTGTTCCTCCATAGCTCTCCTTTGCTGAGGAGTGAAATTTGGCGTTGTTTGTTTTTTAGGTTTATCGTTTTTATTTGGGTTATTTGAGTTCATCTTGTTCGTACGACCCATCGCCGGACAAGGCCAGCTTAGGGTCAAGGCAAGAGTAGGGGAAAATGTGTCGTCCGCCGCGGCAGAGCCCCGTACCGCGGTAAGGCCATGCTTACTCTCTGAGGCGACCCGGTATCAGAGAGGCTCCGTTCAAATACAGCCACGATTTGCCTCCCGGCTGCAAACGCCCAATGGGCACGGTTTCGCATAACACCCTGGATTGGGAGGGGGAAGATCTTTGTCGTCGCGCCAGAGAGGCTAGGCTGCTCTCGTGATGAAGTGCCGTACGGAGCTATGATCACAAGGGCAGCGTAGCCCTGTGGCTATCGACTTAAGCCCTCGTACCGCGGCAAGGTTGTAACGACAGCCTTTGAAGATTTCTCTGACTACGCACAAGCGGGTATATGAACAGATGTATGGGTAACCGCTAACCGAACACCCTTATTCGTTTTTACGATATTAGCATAGCGGATGCTTATTAGTGTGAGTGGGTTAAAATGTTGCTTATACATAAGCGCATATACCCTGCAGTCAACTTAACTAGTTTTATACTAATCAAATACCAGTCAGCTAGGCGGCTTCAACTAGTTCGAGTTCTGTAATTTTTCCATATTAGCAACTGGTATTTTTAACACGGCGATGTCCTACGAGATGGCAATTGTCCTTCTCTGCATCAGCACCATACCAATTGGCTGACTAGTCAGCCTCTGCATCAGGAATATACCAGTTGATATACTTGTTATTATACACATCAGTATCATACCATTTAAGATACTAGTTCGTATATACGTCAGGATCGTACCAGTTGAAAGAATAGTTCATATATACATCAGAATCATACCAGTTGGCAGACTAGTTCATATATACATCAGAGTCATACCAGTTGAAGACTAGTTCATATATGCATCAGAATCATACCAGTTGACAGACTAGATCATATATGCATCAGAATCATACCAGTTGGCAGACTAGTTCATATATGCATCAGAATCATACCTGTTGACAGACTACTTCTTATATGCATCAGAATCATACCAGTTGACAGACTAGTTCATTAATGCATCAGAATCATACCAATTAACAGACTATTTAAAAAAATCATCGGAATCATACCAGTTGTCATACTAGTTCATATATGCGTCAGAATCATACCAGTTGATATAGTAGTTCAATTATGCATCAGAATCATACCAGTTGACATATCAGTTCATTTATGCATCATAATCATATCAGTTGACATACTAGTTCAAATTTGCATCAGAAATATACCATTTGACATACTAGTTCATATATGCATCAGAATCTTACCAGTTGACATACTAGTTCATATATACATCAGAATCATACCGGTTGACATACTGCTCAGTCTATGCGGCAGGACATACTAATCATTATGCCCATTCAGATCGTACCACTTGTCATACTAGTCCACGAATTTGACATTCATTCCAGTTGGTATACTAGTCGGTCTATGCACCAGTATCATAGTCAGCGTCTACATCAGCAATATACCAGTTTATTCTTTAGAAAGCAGCGACTATTTGTATTTACCCAAACACGAAAAAGCATCTGTGAATTACAAGGTAAAAAAGAAGCAGTTACAAGAGAAAAAGAAAAGCAATTGTCCTCTTCTGCATCAGCACCATACCAATTGGTATACTAGTCAGCCTCTGCATCAGCATTATACCAGTAGATATACTAGTTCATACACAGCCAAAAATGAGCTAAAGGCTCTGAGTTCGATTCTCGGTAAAGTTAACACAAGTTTTTTTTCTATATTTTTTAAATTATGTTGTTTATTGTATTTTTAATTTAATTATTGAATTCTACTTGCAATGGCTCCTTTCAAATTCCGCGTTCGTCAAGTTTGATTATATAGGTGAAGGCCCAATTGCATTCAACTTTGTAGGATCCACTTTCATACAAAGTTTTTTAAACGTAAAGCGAAGCGAAATGCTCAAAAACGAGGCGCGCATTTGTCAAAGTTTTATGTAATTGGGGCTTTGGGGTTGTATTTTTAGGTAAGGTAAATTAAGGTTAAGTTAGTCGTCCACTGCGGAGTTCCGGACCCACATATGATATATAGATAAAATTAAGTCTTATTTTTACATCAAAAAGAGTCAAAGTAAGACTGCTTTCATGCTGGGCCATACACTCAAGTTAAAGGAGCATTGGTAGAGTTAATTTATATTGTTGTTGTCAATATACTCAAGTTTATGCCGCAAAGTAAAAAAAAAGGCGGTTATATACCAACAGGTTGTCATAGCCTCTAACGAGACTTTTGCCGAACTTCTCTTCCAACTTATAGTGTGCTGCTTTGATTTTTTCCCTATGAGTTGGCGGGACCTAGTTTTTTTTTTTAATTTAAAAATCTATGACTGTTCAAACAGTTGAATGCAGTTAGGTTAGGTTAGGTTAGTGGCTGTCGCAGAGGCACACTTAGGCCAGTTTTGAAAAGCCCGTTGTGATACCACCAGCACTAGGAAAGTCAGTCCCGGGACCCGGCCATTTGGAAAATCCCAGCGGTCTGGTTTAGACTATCCAGGAAGGGAACTCCCAAAAAGCGCGTTCCCGCGCAGCTTAAGGCCGGGCAGTTGCAGATGAGGTGCTTCACCGTTTCCTCTTCCTCATCATCTTTGCAGCTCCTACAGCATCGTCGATAGGGCACCCCTTCTGCGTGCCTACCAATAAGGCAGTGCCCAGTTAGAACACCTATTAATATTAAGATTTCTCTCCTTCTTAGGCCAGGTTTGTTTGGATGTCCGGCACCTTGGGGATTGTTGCCACATTTCGTTGGCTTGGAGTACACACTCCGTCAAGCCAACGAAAAGTAGCAACAATCCCCAGGGTGCCGGACATCCAAACAAACCTGGCCAAAATGGGATCATAAAAGATCTAGAGGGATCATAAAAGATCTGAATGCAGTTACAGAATTTCCATTTGATTTTCAGAAAAATACAATTGACATTCAGAAAATTACAATTGATATTCAGAAAACTTTCTGAATATAAACTGAAAAAGGTGTAGTATGATTTCAACCCGAGTTTCATACATACTTGCATACTAGTACGAACCAGGATTTTTCTGACTAGTATTATTTCGCCCAGCAAATTATATTTGTATACTAGTATGTTTTCTGATTAGATTGGCATTGATTGGTTTAAGGGTAATCAGCAAAGAACTAGTATAAAAACATCCATAAAATGTATAGTAAACGAGCTAGGTGTCTGCTGAGTAGTTTGGAATTGATTAGTTTGAAGGTAGTCAGAAATTAACTAGTATGAATACACCACATAATTTTTAGGCGTAGAACTATAATGTTGCTGAGTAGTTTAGCATTGACTGGTTTAAAGCTAATCAGAAATGAACTAGTATGAATACACCACAAAATGTACAGTCAATGAACTACATTGTTTGCCGAGTAGTTTGGCAATGTCTGGCTTAAAGGAAATCAGAAATGAACTAGTATGAATACACCACAAAATGCATAGTCAATGAACTAGAATTTTCGCTAAGTAGTTTGGCATTGAATGCTTTAAAGCTAATCAACAATGAACTGGTATCCATATGCCACAAAATGCATAGTCAATGAACTATATTGTTTGCTGAGTAGTTCGACATTGACTGGTTTAAAGGTGATCAGAAATTAACTAGTATGAATACACCACAAAATGTATAGTCAATGAACTATATTGTTTGCTGAGTAGCATGGCATTGACTGGTTTAACGCTAATCAGCAATGAACTAGTATAAATACACCACAAAATGTATAGTCAATGAACTATATTGTTATCTGAGTAGTTGGACATTGACTGGTTTAAAGGTGATCAGCAATGAATTAGTATGAATACACTACAAAATGTATAGACAATGAATTATGTTGTTTGCTGAGTAGTTCGACATTGACTGGTTTAAAGGTGATCAGAAATGAACTAGTATGAATACACCACAAAATGTATAGTCAATGAACTATATTGTTTGCTGAGTAGTTCGACATTGACTGGTTTAAAGGTGATCAGAAATGAACTAGTATGAATACACCACAAAATGTATAGTCAATGAACTATATTGCTTGCTGAGTAGTTTGGCCTTGACTGGTTTGAAGCTAATCAGCAATGAACTAGTATAAATACACAACAAAATGTATAGTCAATGAACTATATTCTTTGCTGAGTAGTTGGACATTGACTGGTTTAAAGGTGATCAGAAATGAACTAGTATGAATACACCACAAAATGTATCGTCATTGAACTATATTGTTTGCTGAGTAGTTCGACATTGACTGGTTTAAAGGTGATCAGAAGTGAACTAGTATGAATACACCACAAAATGTATAGTCATTGAACTATATTTTTTGCTGAGTAGTTTGGCCTTGACTGGTTTGAAGCTAATCAGCAATGAACTAGTATAAATACAACACAAAATGTATAGTCAATGAACTATATTGTTTGCTGAGTAGCATGGCATTGACTGGTTTAACGCTAATCAGCAATGAACTAGTATGCATACGCCACAAAATGTATAGTCAATGAACTAGAATTTTCGCTGAGTAGTTTGGCATTGACTGCTTTTAAAACTAATCAACAACGAACTGGTAGGCATATGCCACAAAATGGTTAGTCAATGAACTAGTATGTTTGCTGAGTAGTTCGGAATTTGACTGCAGGGTACTTGCCGCTTAAGGGTCGAACGTGGATTGGTTTGACCATAGGCAGGCAGGCGATTCGAGCCTTACGGCTTCGGAAATGCCGCAAGGATTAATGTGTATAAAAGGGGATTCCGCTGATCGACGGATCAAATTTGAAAAAGTCGCGGTCTTAACCAGTGCCAAAGTGTTTTCAAAAATAAGAGTTTAATTTTAAAGTGCGTTATAATCACCTTAAGGTGTGGGTGCGCGTGTGGAAAAAAAAAAGTATATTTTGTATAAAGTGCGGTTTCACGTCAAAGTAAAAGCGGTCGAAAAAGAAATATAGTGAATCCTCTCGAGGAAACTAGCCAGCGCCAGGAGAGCCGCCACCCAAGGCGTGAAAAATCCACCACAAGAATCCATCAGTCACCGGTAAGTCACTTTGAAAAATTTTGAAAATTGTTGAAAAACTTTTTTGCATTAAAGTTCTTTAAATTTAATTTTTGTGAAATTTTAATCGAATTAGTTTTGGTGAAGTTGGAGATTTTTATTCTTGTGTAAATTCTCGGTTAAAGTTTATTTTTGTAAAGTTAGATTGTGGTTTTCTAGCAAGGGCTCGAGAAATTTTTTTATCAAAATAAATTCGGCTAAACAATACGTACAAATTTTTTTGAATGTTTTGTAATTTTTGATCTCTCTGTTTATAAATTTTGTGGCCCTGAAAAGGACCGTTCATTCAACTACATCAGCATCCAGTAAAATTATTCCCAAAATACCTGTTAAATTATAATTTTTATATTTTTTTTAATTTTTGTTAAATTTTTTTATTTCTAAAATTCAAATCGAAAAATTCTTAAAGATTAAAAACTGCATAAATGCACTTACGTGTACATATGTATGCAAATATGTACACGAGCATGAACGCAAACAAATAGGGTGGATTGTTGTTGTAAATAAAATTTTTTTTAATTTAATCCAAACTATAATATTTTTAAACACCAATAAAAAAAAATGTTTACCCAAAACCCCGTTTTTTTTGGATTTTTGCTTGAATTTTTAATTTAGAAAAGTTTTTAATTAAAATTCTAAAAATTCAAAAATATTAAAAATATGCACAAGTGCACTTACGTATACATACATATGTACACGAGCACATATGCAAACAAAGAAGAAGAAGAAATAAAACTTTTGAAGGAAATAATTTAGGAGATTTTTTTGATCATTTTATAAAAGAGAAAAATTTTTATTTAATTTAAAAAAAAAAAAGCCAGAAAACCTAATTTAATAAGAAATTTGAAATCATGAATATTAGAAAAAAATTATACATTTTTATTGCAGCTCACGAAGCCGACCGAAGGCCGCGACATTTTTTTACCACAAATACACACACACGAATCTACACAGAATCACATCAACAAAACTACAAAGGAATTATATAAAGTTTTTGGGCGCTAAAATTACCGAAGACAACAACAAACATCCACATCACACATACGCACATCAATTCACACTCCAGAAGAATTTTACTTGGCCAAAAGGCAACATTTTGGGGCCAAAACCAGGCTCAGAAATCTGTCCAATAATTGCATTCACACGCACACACACATGAAACACAAGAAACCCGACATCATACCAACACCGAACATTTTGATCAAACACTACGAAAGAGGGTAGAACACAACATTTCTTTACGATACAACATAACATCAACATCAGCAACATCTTTATTTGCCACAGCAACGTTCAAAGTGTTGGGAAACACTAGGTGGCGCAACCAACGACGACGGCAACATTTCACATCAACATTTTTTTCATCAACATTTACTCAGCCTCATCAACATTTAGTTATCTACCTTTTATCTACACTACACATATACAAGGCAGCACAAAACACAACACTAACACAATCACACAGAAGAGCGAGAAGAGCAGCTCATCAACGATCTTTTAATTTGTACACCACCATCATCACACACACGTTTATTAAAATTTATTAGGGTGCACCACCCAACATATTTTTTTGGAAATTTTAAGTTTTTATTTTCTTGAATATTTTTTTTTGAATTTAATGAGTTCCTAATTTTAATTATTTATTATAATAAGTTTATTAATTTGATTAATTTAAGTTTTTGTTGAGATTTATTGAATTTTTCTTACCTTTAGTTTTTTGTACACACTTAGATATAAATTTCTTCCTACATACTCACGCTTGCAAAATTGAACTTTAGTCTCCTTTCGTTTTGTTCTACACATTTTAAAAATTTTTTTATAAACGCTTTTTATATTTTTTTATTCATTATCTTTCTATTTTTTTATTTACAACTTATAACTTTTTTTCATTAAGTGCTTTTCTTTCGATTCGATTTTTTTATTTTTTTACTTTCACTTTTCACCTTTAAAATTTTTTTATCTTTGATTTTTTTTGCTCTTGTGTTTTTTTTTCAATCTTTATTGCCAATTTAGACTATTCAAATTTTCTTATTGTTTTGATTAGGTTTTTTTATTTCACTTTCAATTAAATTTTTTGCATCTTTTTTTATTTTTTTTATCTTTTGCTTTTTTTCCAAGTCTTTTTGATTTACAATTTCGTTTGCAGTTGTGTTCTTTTTTTATCAGACTTTTTTTCTCAATACACTTTCACTACACTTTCACTTCACTTGCACAATTTCATACTTTTTACCCGACTCCTCGATTTGCAATTTTTTAATTTTGTCTTCTTGACAAAAAAAATAGTTTTTTATTCGACGCGAGGAGATGGTTTTCGTTTACGAAAATTTTTTTTGCATAAGCACAAATCAATGCATATGCACCGAACCACGTTGTAAAACTAAAACTTCAAAGACAATAGTTCTTAGAAATTAGCCTTGACCACGGTCAAGCGGTCAAAGCCCTATAACAGAACCACTGTCGTTTGAATAGCCTATGTTGTTTGTTTTTTTCTTTTACCTTTTTTTCAGCTCGTCGATTTTGGTACCAAATTCTGGCTGCTGAGTAAGGTGAGTTATTTTGTTACAAAAAAAAACAACATTAAACACTCACACACTGTACATACGTATATATGCATTGCGGTTTTTTGTGAGAAACGCACTCTTATACATTTTTTACGAATTCCCCGTACTATTGAGATCGGTTTTTTTGTTTAAAGTTTAGAGTTGATTTTTTACACATACATACATATTTTTTACTTATGATTTTGTCTTTCAATTTAGTGGGAGATTGAATGCACATACATACATATATACATATTATCTGTGGTACTTGCATTTTTTTCTTTCATAGTTTTTTCATACATATTTACATATATTTATAGAGGTGTTTGTGCATAAAGTTAATGAGGCATTAGGCTGGTGTAAATTTTAGGAATTTTTGCTCGAATTTTATTTCAAGGAAAATTTAGACTTAATTTAGTTATTATAGTTAGAAAATAAGTAACTGTAATTATTTTGAATTTTTAACTAGTGTAAGGCGTTTTGCAATATTTTTGAATTAAGTATAGGAATAAAAATTGTTAATCATTTTTCTTTGAAAAAGTTGGAGAAAACTTTCTTTGAAGTTAATGGGTTGAGTTTTTTTATGCGGATTAGCTTATAATATGTCTGGCTAAAGAAATACAGTTGTTGGTGCAGGCGTTGCCCTTGTGGCAACTGATGGTAAGTTGGGGTAGTTGAGAAAAGATGGGATAAATGTAAGTACTAAAAGACGGACTTTAGTCAGGTTTAAGGGGACTCTACTCGGGAAGCGGAGCCATAGTAGAGTCCAAAGGCTGTTCACATCCCGTGAACAGGAGGGGTGGGAAGGCTCCACCTGACTCGGACAGGTTTTCTCCCGCTTTTGTCTTTTTTCTTTTGTTTGATATCTTTCTCAGGCATGAACCCTAATTTTGCTTCGCAACTGTTGGGAAGGAGAAGTGGCAAGAACCGCGCCTCAACGCCGACGAGCCTCAGCCGGGCTACCACCATGCCAACCCGCCACCCCTCCTCTCCCGTACCAGGCAGTTCCGCAACAATGGCGCCCAACGATATAGCCCACTAGTTAAATTTCAAATTTCCCATATTTTCCTTAATTTCTATTTTTTTTTTTTTTTGTACTTTCTAGTATTCATTTTTTTCTTTTCCTGTCCTTTATACTATTTTCAGTTCCTTTTCTTCTTTCACTTTCATAATTTTTCCTTCTCACGGACAGAGTTAGGGTCACGAAGGCAACATCGCTTGTTGCAAGCAACGAGCGATATGTGCCTAAGTGACAAGACAGTGGGGGGGAGTGCTGGCGATGATTTCTGAGTTCCCTTCAAGAACTCCAACGTTTTTGAAAAGTGGTATCAGAAGTCATCGGCAGTACTTTAAGACGACCATCTTTGTTTTTGTTTTTGTTGCATGCAACATTAGCTGCCATGCGTATAGTCCAGCACCGTACGCATGTGAGGTTTTTGTTCGCTTGCAGGGGGTAGAGTTAATTAATAGGGTAAGGGGGAATTGTGGCAACCACGTCTTGAGCCAGCCTTAAGACGCTGTCGTGCCACATTCCATAATTAAGAGGGGATTAGTTGACATTGACCTAGGACAGAATTCATATTTTACTCAGCTACCCACAGAGTCCATCAGGCGAGGACAACACCACATGCACCAATAGTACCACAATATAGTTTTGAAAATTTTAGATTTGTTTTTATAAAATACTGGGAGTAGTGCGGTATTTTGAATTTCTAATTGAATAATTTTAATTTTTAATTACATTTTTTTACACAAATATTTGCTTTTTAATTTTACATACATTTTTATCTACTTTTTGGTATTTTTGATTATTGTCATTATATCGTATTTTTAAACAATTTTTTTGTGAAAGCAATATACTTCAATATTGAAAGTTGGAATTTTTCGTATTTTCTTGCTGTTTTGAATTTTTAAATTTTTTTATAAGATTTGATTAAGAAGATTTTTGTTAAACATTCTTTTGTTCTTTTAGTTTTTTTTTACAATTTTTATTACTACAATTTTTCTTTTTATTATGTTCAATATTTATTATATAATTTTTTTTCCATAAATTTTCTAAGTCAATATATTCCATTATCGAAAGTTGGGAATTTTAATTTTTTTACTTTTGAACTGAATTTTTTTTGAATTTTTGAAGTTTTTTGATCTTTTATTGTTATTAGGATTTGGCTAAGGAGATTTTTTGTTAAATTGTTTTGTTCTTATATTTTCACTACAATTTTTTTCTACAAAATTTTTATTTTTATTATTTATTTTATAATTTTTTTTTATAAGTTTATTCTATAATTTTGAACTTTTACATATATTTCTACATACACACATATACATACACATCTATGTTTTTTTATTCACACACATCTACACATATAGCCCTTTTTGGAAATTTAGAATATCTAAGTTTGGAATTATATAGTTTTTGAAGTTTCTTATTATAACACATACACACATTGATTTTACATACCTATATATATATATACATATTACTTTATATTTTCATTGAAGTTGAATTGTTTTATATTTTCCCATATTGTGCATTTCATATCTTGCTAAACCGCCAAATAAATACTTACATAGTTAGTCGAATTTCACTCTGCAATCCTTTTTGACTTTGGGTATCTTTGAATTCTTATTTTTCGTTGTTTCGGTTTTGGTCAGATTGCGGACTCCCCTTTGTATCCTATCTCTTTGGTGTATGGAGAATTCTGCGAACCAGGGGGCAATTCCAAAAACTGGTCTAGGGATTTTGGCGAGTAATCGACGGATAACTCGCAGTGTAGCTCGAGATTTGGAGTTGCAGAACCAAGTGGCAGGATCTTTATTCACCCAGATCGATACAGGCATCGAATTCCCGGTCGATTTCGTCCCGATAGACCTCTTGAATCGTTGCACTGCTAGGGTTTTTGGGCAGGTGGAGATCCCGATAGATACTGATAGGGTCACTGTGAAAGTGGCAAACCATTCCCTTAGTTTTTCGAGGAAGTTAGACCAACTGCTTGAGATGTCGGACACTGAGGAAGGAGCAGTTGGCGGCGGGTTTCCAGACCCCAGGGCAGGAGCTACAGCGGCAAGCGGAAATAGGCGTCCAGCAACGGTGGACGAGAGGATTAACCAGCTCGCGGAAATGATGGAGGTGATGATGCAACAGAATGCCGAGATGAATCACCACATGAGCGAAGTGCGAAAGGTAAGGGCGGATATATCCACCCTTAGCAATCGCGTCGCTCATGTGGAGACGTCAATGCGCGCACCTGTTGCATCAGTACCTCCACCAAATACGTCCACACCAGGGCAAGATGGAAATGCCACAACGAACCACCATAACAGAGCAAACCAGACGTATATCAACAACAGCGCCAACAACAGCGCCAGCTATTCGGGACGGAAAAAGGTGGATCTCGACAAGTGGCATCTCAAGTTCGACGGTTCGGCGAAAGGGATGACAGTTGAAAGTTTTGTCTTTAGGTTAGAGCGGATGCGAGTCCAATACCAGCTCTCCTATCAGCAACTTTTCTCTGATTTTCATTGTTTAGTGACAGGGCCAGCTCTCAAGTGGTATTGGCAGGTGCTGGAGGATCATGCAGACGATGAGTCTTTTGACTACTTTGAGCTTAAGAGGGAGATTTTGTCACAATTTAAGTCGGCAGAATCGGATTACGAGGTAATCCGTGAGATTATGGAACGAAAGCAGCAGCCCCAGGAGAGCTTTGACGAATTCTACGCCGATGTCCACGATCTCACGTTCAGACTCCGGCAGAGAATTCCCGAGAGCGAATTAGTCAAAATAATTAAGGGCAATCTAAAACCATACCTGGCAAATCTCACGTTTGCAACCAAGACTGAGACCCTGGCGGATCTGAAAGCGGAATGTAAGAGGGCGGAAAAATTGATGAAGGAAAATAGGTCTAGGGCGAAGCCAGTGAGTGAAGTAGGAGTAGATAAGGAGATCTGGGCAGGAGAGCAGGATAGAGGTTATGAAATAGAGGCGTTCAACAGGGACAGCAAGAATGTTAGTGTTAGTAGGGATGTGTCTCGTGCCCCCGTCTCTCAAAACCCTCCGCCTAAACCCACTATCCCAACCAATTTCCCTAGTCCCGTGTCAAATTCATCGTCTAATGTTCATAGTAAAAATGTTAGTCCTGTCCAAAATCAAATGTTTTGTCCATCCCCGTTCCACCTTATGTTGTGCTTTGCTTGTGGCATGCCAGTGGATTTTTACACAAAGAACCCGGCAGAAGCAGCAAAGGACACTAAATGTAAGTCCAATTTCCATTTTATGAGATGTTTTGCGTGTGGTGGTGATTCGTCTTTTTGTGTGTTTAAGCCAGAGGCGGGAAACCGGGCACTGGCAGAGATGTCCGGGAGCTCTGCCTCAAGCCAGGATCGCCCGGAGAGTATGTAGAGGGTAGAAAAATAGAAATTTTAAAAAGAGATAAGGAAACTGAGAAGAAAGAGAAAGTAGTAGAGAAGAAAATTGAGCCGAAGAGAGATAGTTTACACGTAAGAAAATTAAAGTACGAAGAGGCACGTAGGAGAATATTTTGTGAAGAGCTAAATGCAAGGAAAAAGAACAGAAATTTCGAAAAGATCAGGAAAATTACAGAAAAACAAAAGTTGTTTAGAAGGTTGCGCAAAAAGATTATTTCAACAATAGTGACTGTGCACGCAGATAATAGGTTATTCGCTAAGACGGAGATCGGTGGACGAGAGGTGCTCGCGCTCTTAGATTCCGGGGCCGGGGCCAGCTGCTTAGGGAAAAATGCCCATAAACTTCTCGAAGGTAAAGAAAGTCTGATTCTGCCGATCCAAGGACAAAACGTGAAAACGGCAAATGGGGGTGAAACCGCGGTTATCGGAGTAGTGAATCTTCCAGTACTTTGGGACGATACCACTCGGGAGCTGGAATTCCTCATCGTACCTGGGTTGCAACAAGAGGTCTATCTGGGGATCGATTTCTGGAAAGCCTTCCAGCTTAATGTAGTCAGTAGGGGGCCCCAAATCCACTCAAAGGTCAACGTCGTATAAGAGCTCGTACCTGCCGAGGGTGACCTATCGTTCGACGCGGTGCAACATGATTTGAGTCCCGAAGAAGGAATAGCCTTAGACCGCGTAAAAGCACAGTACCCTTCATTTGCAGTACTTGGGTTGGGTAAAACTGACGTAGAGGAGCATATCATCGAGGTAACAGACGAACACCTTCCAGTAAAGCAGCGCCACTACCCTATTTCTCCGGCAATACAGAAGTTGGTCTTCGCAGAATTAGACAGGATGTTGGAAATGGGCGTTATCGAGGAGAGCAACAGCTGTTGGAGTTCACCCGTTTCACTCGTGATTAAAGGAACCAAAAATCGACTATGTTTGGACGCCCGCAAAGTAAACGATCGCACCATCAAGGATGCCTACCCACTCCCACATATAGACGGTATTCTAAGTCGGCTTCAGAATACCAGGTACATATCTGCCATAGATTTGAAAGACGCGTTTTGGCAGATACCATTAGAGCGAAAGTCCAGGGAGAAAACTGCTTTCACTGTACCTGGTAGACCTTTGTACCATTTCACAGTCATGCCGTTTGGACTGTGCAACGCGGCTCAGCGTATGTGCCGTTTAATGGACAAGGTCATCCCCGCTTCGCTTCGTGATTCTGTGTTTGTTTACTTAGATGATTTACTTGTTTGTTCTGAAAATTTTTCGTCCCATCTAGATTTGTTGTCCCGTGTTGCAAAATGTCTTCGTGATGAAAAATTGACTATAAACGTTGAAAAGAGCAAGTTCTGCTTTAAAGAAGTTAGATATTTGGGTTATGTTGTAGGCAATGGGTGTATCCGTACGGATCTTAATAAGGTGGCAGCAATGCGAGACTTCGCCGAACCCCGAACACCGAAGCAACTTAGACGGTTCCTAGGGATGACAGGCTGGTACCGTAGATTCATACAGGATTACGCGACCATTGCAGCACCACTGCACGACTGCCTCACTAAAGACAAAATTAAATCCTTTAAAATGACGGACGAAGCGATGCAAGCATTCGATTGTTTAAAGCAAAAACTTATTTCTGCACCGGTGTTAATTCACCCAGATTTCAACAAACATTTCTATGTGCAATGTGACGCATCAACGGACGGAGTTGGAGGAGTACTCTTCCAACTAGACGAGGACGAAAACGAACGACCGATTGCCTACGTATCCGCGAAATTAAATAAGGCACAACGCAACTACAGCATCACAGAGTTAGAGTGTTATGCGGCGGTCCTGAGCATAAAGAGGTTCCGGCCCTACATTGAGGGATTGCCCTTTACGGTGATAACTGACCATGCCAGTTTGAAGTGGTTGATGGGTCAGAAGGACTTATCTGGTCGGCTGGCAAGGTGGAGTTTAAAGTTGCAAGCCTATAATTTTGATATTCAACACCGTAAAGGCACCCAAAATGTAGTGCCGGACACTTTATCCAGGGCCGACATGAATGAAATTTTTTTAAGCGACAGAGTACTAGATATCGATGTCACCTCACCTTACTTTAAATCGACCGAATACCAAGAACTGATCGACACGGTGACATCGAACAAAGACAAACTACCCGAACTGTGCGTATCAGACGGGTATGTTTATAGAGGGACGCAATTTGACAAGGGGGAAGGGCTTCAAGGAGACCATGTCTGGAAACTCTGGGTGCCGACTGAACTTCGTTCAGGGTTGGTGGAAGCGTCTCATTGCTCGCCTTCCGCAGGGCATGGGGGAATTCGTAAGACCCTCGCGCGCATTCGCGAAAGGTACTGTTGGCCCGGACTTGTGGCAGATGTGCAAAATTTTGTTAAAGGTTGCGATATTTGTAAAGGTAACAAAACCCAAAATGCTTTTCACAAACCTATGATGGGAAAACAATATGTTACTGAACGCCCTTTTCAACGTTTATTTATAGATTTTATGGGTCCATACCCACGTACGTGTGACGGTAATGTTTATGTGTTTGTGTGTCTAGATCATTTTTCGAAATTTGTGTTTTTGAAACCCATGCGTAAGGCAACCTCAGCAGAAGTAGTCAAATTTTTGGAAAAGGATGTTTTTCATGTTTTCGGGGTGCCAGAGTACGTGCACTCTGACAATGGCAAACAGTTCGTGTCAGAACTGTTCACATCATTTTTAGCTAAATACGGTACAACCCATATAAGGACGGCATTCTACTCGCCACAAGGCAATGCGGCTGAACGAGTCAATCGATCAATACTACAAATAGTTAGGTCCTACGTAGGAGAGAATCAAAAGAATTGGGACAAACATATAAAAAGTAAAAAGGTTTACAACACTAGAAGTAGGGATGTGTCGTTCAAAATTGGACAAATGGTATACCGCCGAAATTTCAAACAGAGTTCCCAAATAGACAACTACAATCCTAAACTTGCCCCAAAGCAAGTAAAGTGCGTAGTATTAAAAGTAATTGGCAACTCTATGTATGAACTCGGCGATGTAAATGGAAAGAAATTCGGGGTATACCATGCTAAAGACATATTTGTGGCATGAAGTTATTATATGTTGAATGTTGCATGTTATTTATTACTCACCTTTGTACCTGGAAACTTGACCTTAGAAAATTGACATAGAAATTTTTGTTTTTGTAATTATTTATGCAATTAGTTTTGGTTTTATTGACCCACTAATGTAATTATACAAATTTTGACTTGACATTTTACGTAATTATACACTTGCAACTTGACTAATTTTTCTTCAATCTGTGATATAGTTTTAGGTTAACCTGTGATATAGGATTAAGAGGCTCATCTGTGATAACCTAGGTTAAGTTTTGCTTTAAACACCAGTGATATTAGATTTAGTTTTGATAGTTTATTTAAATTTGTGTTGTAATAATTGCTAAATGTGATAGATGTTGCACAAAGAGGTTTGACAAGAAACGAACTTGAAGCCCGGCATTAGATCGTGGGTCGAGGCCACACGTTAGCCCAAGACTTACAAACCAACCCAAGGCTGCGTTATGAAACTCTTTTACGCACACGCTCCATGAGGCAGGCACCATCGGCGGATGCGAGCCTGTAACGACAGCCTTTGAAGATTTCTCTGACTACGCACAAGCGGGTATATGAACAGATGTATGGGTAACCGCTAACCGAACACCCTTATTCGTTTTTACGATATTAGCATAGCGGATGCTTATTAGTGTGAGTGGGTTAAAATGTTGCTTATACATAAGCGCATATACCCTGCAGTCAACTTAACTAGTTTTATACTAATCAAATACCAGTCAGCTAGGCGGCTTCAACTAGTTCGAGTTCTGTAATTTTTCCATATTAGCAACTGGTATTTTTAACACGGCGATGTCCTACGAGATGGCAATTGTCCTTCTCTGCATCAGCACCATACCAATTGGCTGACTAGTCAGCCTCTGCATCAGGAATATACCAGTTGATATACTTGTTATTATACACATCAGTATCATACCATTTAAGATACTAGTTCGTATATACGTCAGGATCGTACCAGTTGAAAGAATAGTTCATATATACATCAGAATCATACCAGTTGGCAGACTAGTTCATATATACATCAGAGTCATACCAGTTGAAAGACTAGTTCATATATGCATCAGAATCATACCAGTTGACAGACTAGATCATATAAGCATCAGAATCATACCAGTTGGCAGACTAGTTCATATATGCATCAGAATCATACCTGTTGACAGACTACTTCTTATATGCATCAGAATCATACCAGTTGACAGACTAGTTCATTAATGCATCAGAATCATACCAATTAACAGACTAGTTAAAACAAGTAAGGAAGTCTAAGTTCGGGTGAAACCGAACATTACATACCCAGCTGTGCACATAAAATGCTGTTATTCTTTGTTTTGTATAGTTAATGGTGTTAAAATTAATAAAAATTGCTTGACTCATAAGTGGGCGGTGCCACGCCCACTTTCCAAAATTTTGAAAAAATTATGTAAAGAATATGAAAGTTGATGTATGTACCAAATTATATTATTATAGCGAAATCAGTTAATTAGATATGGACTTTTCAATATTTCCACCTCCTTTCAATATAACTTTTATGAAAAAGTAGGCGTGGTCGCGAAGCGATTTCGTTTATTTTCTATAGCTGAATTTACCACAACAATAGTATGTCCTCTACGAAATTTCGTTATACTAGCATAAACTGTTCTGAAGTTATCAAGAGTCAAAATTTTAAAATTTCTTCAAATATACGTGGGCGGTACCACGCCCCCTTTTCAAATTTTTTTATAAAATCGGCCTTAGAACATCTAAATCAATACATATTGCAAATTTTATCATTGTAGCTGCTTCTAATATTGAATTAACCCATTTTATACGTTTTTCGAAATTTTCGATATCGAAAAAGGGGCGTGGTTATGGTCCGATTTTACCCATTTTCAATAGCAATCTATTCTGAACCCAAATAAGTACGCATGCCAAATTTGGTGAAGATATCTCATAATTTGCTCAAGTTATCGTGTTAACGGACAGACGGACGGACGGACGGACGGACGGACGGACGGACGGACAGACGGACGGACATGGCTCAATCAAATTTTTTTTCGATCCTGATCATATTGATATATGGAAGTCTATATCTATCTCGATTCCTTTATACCTGTACAACCAACCGTTATCCTAACAAAGTTATAATACCCTGTGTACAAGTACAGCTGGGTATAAAAATCATCGGAATCATACCAGTTGTCATACTAGTTCATATATGCGTCAGAATCATACCAGTTGATATAGTAGTTCAATTATGCATCAGAATCATACCAGTTGACATATCAGTTCATTTATGCATCATAATCATATCAGTTGACATACTAGTTCAAATTTGCATCAGAAATATACCATTTGACATACTAGTTCATATATGCATCAGAATCTTACCAGTTGACATACTAGTTCATATATACATCAGAATCATACCGGTTGACATACTGCTCAGTCTATGCGGCAGGACATACTAATCATTATGCCCATTCAGATCGTACCACTTGTCATACTAGTCCACGAATTTGACATTCATTCCAGTTGGTATACTAGTCGGTCTATGCACCAGTATCATAGTCAGCGTCTACATCAGCAATATACCAGTTTATTCTTTAGAAAGCAGCGACTATTTGTATTTACCCAAACACGAAGAAGCATCTGTGAATTACAAGGTAAAAAAGAAGCAGTTACAAGAGAAAAAGAAAAGCAATTGTCCTCTTCTGCATCAGCACCATACCAATTGGTATACTAGTCAGCCTCTGCATCAGCATTATACCAGTAGATATACTAGTTCATACACAGCCAAAAATGAGCTAAAGGCTCTGAGTTCGATTCTCGGTAAAGTTAACACAAGTTTTTTTTCTATATTTTTTAAATTATGTTGTTTATTGTATTTTTAATTTAATTATTGAATTCTACTTGCAATGGCTCCTTTCAAATTCCGCGTTCGTCAAGTTTGATTATATAGGTGAAGGCCCAATTGCATTCAACTTTGTAGGATCCACTTTCATACAAAGTTTTTTAAACGTAAAGCGAAGCGAAATGCTCAAAAACGAGGCGCGCATTTGTCAAAGTTTTATGTAATTGGGGCTTTGGGGTTGTATTTTTAGGTAAGGTAAATTAAGGTTAAGTTAGTCGTCCACTGCGGAGTTCCGGACCCACATATGATATATAGATAAAATTAAGTCTTATTTTTACATCAAAAAGAGTCAAAGTAAGACTGCTTTCATGCTGGGCCATACACTCAAGTTAAAGGAGCATTGGTAGAGTTAATTTATATTGTTGTTGTCAATATACTCAAGTTTATGCCGCAAAGTAAAAAAAAAGGCGGTTATATACCAACAGGTTGTCATAGCCTCTAACGAGACTTTTGCCGAACTTCTCTTCCAACTTATAGTGTGCTGCTTTGATTTTTTCCCTATGAGTTGGCGGGACCTAGTTTTTTTTTTAAATTTAAAAATCTATGACTGTTCAAACAGTTGAATGCAGTTAGGTTAGGTTAGGTTAGTGGCTGTCGCAGAGGCACACTTAGGCCAGTTTTGAAAAGCCCGTTGTGATACCACCAGCACTAGGAAAGTCAGTCCCGGGACCCGGCCATTTGGAAAATCCCAGCGGTCTGGTTTAGACTATCCAGGAAGGGAACTCCCAAAAAGCGCGTTCCCGCGCAGCTTAAGGCCGGGCAGTTGCAGATGAGGTGCTTCACCGTTTCCTCTTCCTCATCATCTTTGCAGCTCCTACAGCATCGTCGATAGGGCACCCCTTCTGCGTGCCTACCAATAAGGCAGTGCCCAGTTAGAACACCTATTAATATTAAGATTTCTCTCCTTCTTAGGCCAGGTTTGTTTGGATGTCCGGCACCTTGGGGATTGTTGCCACATTTCGTTGGCTTGGAGTACACACTCCGTCAAGCCAACGAAAAGTAGCAACAATCCCCAGGGTGCCGGACATCCAAACAAACCTGGCCAAAATGGGATCATAAAAGATCTAGAGGGATCATAAAAGATCTGAATGCAGTTACAGAATTTCCATTTGATTTTCAGAAAAATACAATTGACATTCAGAAAATTACAATTGATATTCAGAAAACTTTCTGAATATAAACTGAAAAAGGTGTAGTATGATTTCAACCCGAGTTTCATACATACTTGCATACTAGTACGAACCAGGATTTTTCTGACTAGTATTATTTCGCCCAGCAAATTATATTTGTATACTAGTATGTTTTCTGATTAGATTGGCATTGATTGGTTTAAGGGTAATCAGCAAAGAACTAGTATAAAAACATCCATAAAATGTATAGTAAACGAGCTAGGTGTCTGCTGAGTAGTTTGGAATTGATTAGTTTGAAGGTAGTCAGAAATTAACTAGTATGAATACACCACAAAATTTTTAGGCGTAGAACTATAATGTTGCTGAGTAGTTTAGCATTGACTGGTTTAAAGCTAATCAGAAATGAACTAGTATGAATACACCACAAAATGTACAGTCAATGAACTACATTGTTTGCCGAGTAGTTTGGCAATGTCTGGCTTAAAGGAAATCAGAAATGAACTAGTATGAATACACCACAAAATGCATAGTCAATGAACTAGAATTTTCGCTAAGTAGTTTGGCATTGAATGGTTTAAAGCTAATCAACAATGAACTGGTATCCATATGCCACAAAATGCATAGTCAATGAACTATATTGTTTGCTGAGTAGTTCGACATTGACTGGTTTAAAGGTGATCAGAAATTAACTAGTATGAATACACCACAAAATGTATAGTCAATGAACTATATTGTTTGCTGAGTAGTTTGGCCTTGACTGGTTTGAAGCTAATCAGCAATGAACTAGTATAAATACACCACAAAATGTATAGTCAATGAACTATATTGTTATCTGAGTAGTTGGACATTGACTGGTTTAAAGGTGATCAGCAATGAATTAGTATGAATACACTACAAAATGTATAGACAATGAATTATGTTGTTTGCTGAGTAGTTCGACATTGACTGGTTTAAAGGTGATCAGAAATGAACTAGTATGAATACACCACAAAATGTATAGTCAATGAACTATATTGTTTGCTGAGTAGTTCGACATTGACTGGTTTAAAGGTGATCAGAAATGAACTAGTATGAATACACCACAAAATGTATAGTCAATGAACTATATTGCTTGCTGAGTAGTTTGGCCTTGACTGGTTTGAAGCTAATCAGCAATGAACTAGTATAAATACACAACAAAATGTATAGTCAATGAACTATATTCTTTGCTGAGTAGTTGGACATTGACTGGTTTAAAGGTGATCAGAAATGAACTAGTATGAATACACCACAAAATGTATCGTCATTGAACTATATTGTTTGCTGAGTAGTTCGACATTGACTGGTTTAAAGGTGATCAGAAGTGAACTAGTATGAATACACCACAAAATGTATAGTCATTGAACTATATTTTTTGCTGAGTAGTTTGGCCTTGACTGGTTTGAAGCTAATCAGCAATGAACTAGTATAAATACAACACAAAATGTATAGTCAATGAACTATATTGTTTGCTGAGTAGCATGGCATTGACTGGTTTAACGCTAATCAGCAATGAACTAGTATGCATACGCCACAAAATGTATAGTCAATGAACTAGAATTTTCGCTGAGTAGTTTGGCATTGACTGCTTTTAAAACTAATCAACAACGAACTGGTAGGCATATGCCACAAAATGGTTAGTCAATGAACTAGTATGTTTGCTGAGTAGTTCGGAATTTGACTGCAGGGTACTTGCCGCTTAAGGGTCGAACGTGGATTGGTTTGACCATAGGCAGGCAGGCGATTCGAGCCTTACGGCTTCGGAAATGCCGCAAGGATTAATGTGTATAAAAGGGGATTCCGCTGATCGACGGATCAAATTTGAAAAAGTCGCGGTCTTAACCAGTGCCAAAGTGTTTTCAAAAATAAGAGTTTAATTTTAAAGTGCGTTATAATCACCTTAAGGTGTGGGTGCGCGTGTGGAAAAAAAAAGTATATTTTGTATAAAGTGCGGTTTCACGTCAAAGTAAAAGCGGTCGAAAAAGAAATATAGTGAATCCTCTCGAGGAAACTAGCCAGCGCCAGGAGAGCCGCCACCCAAGGCGTGAAAAATCCACCACAAGAATCCATCAGTCACCGGTAAGTCACTTTGAAAAATTTTGAAAATTGTTGAAAAACTTTTTTGCATTAAAGTTCTTTAAATTTAATTTTTGTGAAATTTTAATCGAATTAGTTTTGGTGAAGTTGGAGATTTTTATTCTTGTGTAAATTCTCGGTTAAAGTTTATTTTTGTAAAGTTAGATTGTGGTTTTCTGGCAAGGGCTCGAGAAATTTTTTTATCAAAATAAATTCGGCTAAACAATACGTACAAATTTTTTTGAATGTTTTGTAATTTTTGATCTCTCTGTTTATAAATTTTGTGGCCCTGAAAAGGACCGTTCATTCAACTACATCAGCATCCAGTAAAATTATTCCCAAAATACCTGTTAAATTATAATTTTTATATTTTTTTTAATTTTTGTTAAATTTTTTTATTTCTAAAATTCAAATCGAAAAATTCTTAAAGATTAAAAACTGCATAAATGCACTTACGTGTACATATGTATGCAAATATGTACACGAGCATGAACGCAAACAAATAGGGTGGATTGTTGTTGTAAATAAAATTTTTTTTACTTTAATCCAAACTATAATATTTTTAAACACCAATAAAAAAAAATGTTTACCCAAAACCCCGTTTTTTTTGGATTTTTGCTTGAATTTTTAATTTAGAAAAGTTTTTAATTAAAATTCTAAAAATTCAAAAATATTAAAAATATGCACAAGTGCACTTACGTATACATACATATGTACACGAGCACATATGCAAACAAAGAAGAAGAAGAAATAAAACTTTTGAAGGAAATAATTTAGGAGATTTTTTTGATCATTTTATAAAAGAGAAAAATTTTTATTTAATTTAAAAAAAAAAAAGCCAGAAAACCTAATTTAATAAGAAATTTGAAATCATGAATATTAGAAAAAAATTATACATTTTTATTGCAGCTCACGAAGCCGACCGAAGGCCGCGACATTTTTTTACCACAAATACACACACACGAATCTACACAGAATCACATCAACAAAACTACACAGGAATTATATAAAGTTTTTGGGCGCTAAAATTACCGAAGACAACAACAAACATCCACATCACACATACGCACATCAATTCACACTCCAGAAGAATTTTACTTGGCCAAAAGGCAACATTTTGGGGCCAAAACCAGGCTCAGAAATCTGTCCAATAATTGCATTCACACGCACACACACATGAAACACAAGAAACCCGACATCATACCAACACCGAACATTTTGATCAAACACTACGAAAGAGGGTAGAACACAACATTTCTTTACGATACAACATAACATCAACATCAGCAACATCTTTATTTGCCACAGCAACGTTCAAAGTGTTGGGAAACACTAGGTGGCGCAACCAACGACGACGGCAACATTTCACATCAACATTTTTTTCATCAACATTTACTCAGCCTCATCAACATTTAGTTATCTACCTTTTATCTACACTACACATATACAAGGCAGCACAAAACACAACACTAACACAATCACACAGAAGAGCGAGAAGAGCAGCTCATCAACGATCTTTTAATTTGTACACCACCATCATCACACACACGTTTATTAAAATTTATTAGGGTGCACCACCCAACATATTTTTTTGGAAATTTTAAGTTTTTATTTTCTTGAATATTTTTTTTTGAATTTAATGAGTTCCTAATTTTAATTATTTATTATAATAAGTTTATTAATTTGATTAATTTAAGTTTTTGTTGAGATTTATTGAATTTTTCTTACCTTTAGTTTTTTGTACACACTTAGATATAAATTTCTTCCTACATACTCACGCTTGCAAAATTGAACTTTAGTCTCCTTTCGTTTTGTTCTACACATTTTAAAAATTTTTTTATAAACGCTTTTTATATTTTTTTATTCATTATCTTTCTATTTTTTTTGCATCTTTTTTTATTTTTTTTATCTTTTGCTTTTTTTCCAAGTCTTTTTCATTTACAATTTCGTTTGCAGTTGTGTTCTTTTTTTATCAGACTTTTTTTCTCAATACACTTTCACTACACTTTCACTTCACTTGCACAATTTCATACTTTTTACCCGACTCCTCGATTTGCAATTTTTTAATTTTGTCTTCTTGACAAAAAAAATAGTTTTTTATTCGACGCGAGGAGATGGTTTTCGTTTACGAAAAATTTTTTTGCATAAGCACAAATCAATGCATATGCACCGAACCACGTTGTAAAACTAAAACTTCAAAGACAATAGTTCTTAGAAATTAGCCTTGACCACGGTCAAGCGGTCAAAGCCCTATAACAGAACCACTGTCGTTTGAATAGCCTATGTTGTTTGTTTTTTTCTTTTACCTTTTTTTTCAGCTCGTCGATTTTGGTACCAAATTCTAGCTGCTGAGTAAGGTGAGTTATTTTGTTACAAAAAAAAAACAACATTAAACACTCACACACTGTACATACGTATATATGCATTGAGGTTTTTTGTGAGAAACGCACTCTTATACATTTTTTACGAATTCCCCGTACTATTGAGATCGGTTTTTTTGTTTAAAGTTTAGAGTTGATTTTTTACACATACATACATATTTTTTACTTATGATTTTGTCTTTCAATTTAGTGGGAGATTGAATGCACATACATACATATATACATATTATCTGTGGTACTTGCATTTTTTTTCTTTCATAGTGTTTTCATACATCTATATATATAAAAATGAAATGGTGTATAATTGTAACGCTAAAACTCGAAAACGGCTGAACCAAATGAAATACTTCCTTTGGGGGATTTGTTTGTTATTACCACGCGCAGGTCATGTCTTAAAATCAGAACAAAATATTAAGGGGGCGTGGCATCTCCCATACAAACTGAATTTTTCAAGTTGAATATCTTCAAAAGTGTTTAAGGTAGGAACATGAAAATTGGTACAGAGCTACAGGATAACAGCGCCACTCTCACCTATAAAATCGGGGGTTATCCAATGAGGGGGCGTGGTACCTCCCATACAAACTAAATTTTTTAAGCAGAATATCTGTGAAAGGGTTCAAGGCAGGGACCTGAAAATTGGTATAGACCTATATGGTATCAAAAGCCTTCTTACACATAAAAGAAGGGGTAATCGGAAAAGGCGGCGTGGCACCTCCCATACAAACTGAATTTTTCAAGGTGAATATCTTCAAAAGTGTTTAAGGTAGGAACATGAAAATTGGTATAGAGCTATAGGATAACAACACCATTCTCACCCATAAAACATGGGGTCATCGAAAAAGGGGGCGTGGTACCTCCCATACAATCTATATATATAAAAATGAAATGGTGTTCAGTCGTTACGCTAAAACTCGAAAACGGCTGAACCAAATCATATACTTCCTTTAGGGGGTTTGTTTGTTATTACCACGCGCATAAAATCAGAACAAAATATTAGGGGGGCGTGGCACCTCCCATACAAACATTTTTCTTCAAGGTGAATATCTCTAAATGGGTTTAAGGTAGGGACCTGGAAATCGGTACAGACCTATAGGATAACAACACCATTCTCACCCATAAAACTGGGGGTTAACCAAAAAGGGGGCGTGGCACCTCCCATACGAATGAAATACTTCATAGTCGATATCTCTGGAAGTATTCATGTTAGACCACTGAAATTTGGTAAGGGATTATATGAGATCGACCCCTACCACCTCCAAAAAAGCTGGGGATAACGAAAACGGGGGCGTGGCACCTCCCATACAAATGAAATATTTCATAGTCGATATCTCTGGAAGTATTCATGTTAGACCACTGAAATTTGGTTAGGGGTTATACGAGATCGATCCCTACCACCTCCAAAAAAACTGGGGATAACGAAAAAGGGGGCGTGGCACATCTCATACGAATGAAATACTTCATAGTCCATATCTCTGAAAGTACTTATGTTAGACCACTGAAACGTGGTTAGAGGTTAGATGAGGTCGATCCCTACCACCTCCAAAAAAACTAGGGTAACGAAAAAGGAGGCGTGGCACCTCCCATACGAATGAAATACTTCATAGTCCATATCTCGGGAAGTGTTTAGGTTAGACCACTGAAATTTCTTGAGGAGTTAAATAAGATTAATCCCATCATCTCCAAAAAAACTTGAGATAAAGAAAAAGGGGGCGTGGCACTTCCCATACGAAGGAAACATTTCATAGCCCGTATCTCTGCAAGTATTTATGTTAGACCACTGAAATTTGGTGAGGGTTTATATGTGATCGATCCCTAATACCTCCCAAAAAACTTGAGTTAACGATAAAGGGGGCGTGGCACCTACCATACGAATAAAATACTTCATAGTCCATATCTCTAGAAGTATTTAGGCTAGACCACTGAAATTTTAACCATCAATTATACCATCGTTACTGTATATTTATACACCGCATGAAAAAAAACCAAAAATGTTGTGTATCAGAAAGCTTTAGAATAAGTTGCTAGTTTACAATAATTAGAGTAAATTTAAAAATATTTACATATGCATATATGAACATACAAATGCAGTCATATCTATAAAATTTCACTGACATGCACATCAGCGCGTTCGGCTTTGAATGGGGTGCGTTAAGAGGAAAGTCATCAGATCGTCTCTCAATCTAAAAGCAGTGCGACTTGCGTTGTTGGAAGAGGTGATTCTGGCCCTTTGCAAGGGGGTGGATATTGCATCGCGCCAGAGTCCTTGCGTTATAGTATCTCCATCGTCCTGATCCACATACTCTGGTGGGCAATAGCTTACGTCATGCATTTTTAAAAAGTTGTGCAGTACCACCGCAGCTTTGACAATTTTTTCAGCAGATTTCGGGCTCATATGCATTGTTGACAATAAAATCCTCCACCTACTTGCTAAAATACCAAAAGTATTTTCAATTACGCGACGACCCCGGGATAATCGTTTGTTAAAGACCACCTTTTCGTTAAGCAAGTTATTTCCTAAATAAATTGGTAGCGTTTAAAAAATTTAACTAAAAATAAAATATTTTCTTGAAGCTGGCTCTAGGTCCGGTGCATTAAAACACATTTGTTTTTATTTAATTTCCAATATATTTCAATCTCCAAAGGAGATCGTCATCAGGGACTACAACAATAAGTAAAAGTTTTTATTTAACACAAATTTTATCACAGTGTATCTATATATAATACAATTATTAATTTTCACATGCAAACATACATACATCAGATGTTGGAGCAACAGCGTCTAATCAGTTTGGAATGCTGTTTTAAACTGATTTTCGCGAGTCAAGCAGATGTCTGTATATATGCGCTATTGCTTCGGAATCTTTCTTGTAGTTTAGTCTTTTGTTTTCGTTCGTGTCAATTATGTGGAGCATCTCCAAAGTAAAACGTTTGTTGTAATGTTGTTCTTGTCGTAGTATGCTCACCGCGTCAAAGTCTGGTTTATGTCCGCTCTCAGCACAGTGGGCCGCGAGTGCTGTTTTATGGTTGTTGCTCGATTGCAAACATTTAATGTCGGATCGGTGTCCTGCTATTCTTGTTTTTAATTTATTTTTCGTTGTGCCCACATATTCCTTTGTACATATGTTATCGCCATCTCCTGCACATGGTATCTTGTAAACTAAATTATTTTTCTCCAACTTTTCTAATTTGCTTTTCATATTATTGAAAAACATTTGATTAGTGTGAGCCGGTTTGTGCGCGATTCTAACTCTTTCTTTGTCATATATATTCGAGCATTGTAACCTTTCGGAAAAGCCAGGTATATATACAAAAGATTTGTATGTAATAGGTTTTTTGCCGTCGATTGTAGATTTTTTATTCTGTTTATGTGAATTTATTAACCTACGTATTACACCGGACGGAAAATCATTCATTTTTAGTATTTGTTCTAAGCCTTTTTCATTTTTCGAGTGAAACATTGTGTCACTCGTATCAAATACTCTCGCGATGAAGTTTTTAGCAGTATTAAAAATCATATTTTTCGGATGCTTGGATAAATAATTTAAAATACGTCCTGAGGATGTAGGCTTTTGATACCAATCGAGTTTGATTTGGTTGTTACTTCTACATACCATGGAGTCCAAAAATGGTAGTTGGCCATTGTTTTCCAACTCCATTGTAAATTGTATGTCTCTGTGATATGAGTTAAGCAAGCCTAAGGTTTCTTCAAGTTTATCTTCTTTTACTAAAGCAAACACATCGTCTACGTATTTACTAAGTAGTCTCGTGTTTTCTGCTACTTTTCCCAAAATGTCTTCCATTACAATGTCGGCGACAACCGGTGATACTGGAGATCCCATCGGAAGACCCTTTAACTGCGTATATATTTGTTCCTCGTATTTAAAATATCTATTTTCACATATACAGAACGTCACTATTTCCATAAAAAGATTTTTCGGTACATCGGTGTGTTGTTTAATCTCATCCCATTTCTCACGTATTATTTCAATAGCCAAGTCCGTTGGAATGCTTGGAAATAGTGATATAACATCAAACGATACAAGACGCTCATCATCACATAAATAGGTGTCATTGACTTTGTCCTTGAATTCTATTGCACTTTTTACATTGAACACAGATTTCGACGTCAGGTTTTTTAAAATATTAGTCAAGTACTTACATAGATTATAGGACGGAGCATTGATCATGGAACAAATGGGTCTTAAGGGCATGTTTTCCTTGTGAACTTTTGGTAAACCATATATTCGGGGTGAAAGGGCTGTTTGTGTGGTCATTTTATATTTTTGCGTTTTTGTTATAAGATCCAATTTATTTAATTTTTCGATTAATTGATTGTTTTTGGTTTGCAATCTTAGCGTTGGGTCTTGTCTTAACTTTCGATATATTGACATATCATTCAATATGTTGTCCATTCTTAACTTATAGTCTATTTTCTCCATTGCAACGGTCACGTTACTCTTGTCTGCATTTAAAATTATAATATCTTTGTTTTTATTTAGAAATTTTTGAGTTTGCTCCACTGTATCATTTATGGCTATATCTCTTCTGTCACTTCTTCGCTTACTCATCGATTCTTTTATTAGTAATGATATTTTAGTTCTCGCGGACTCCTGTTCTTCTTTGTTTTCTACGCTCTGTACCAATTCCTCTCCATCCGCTATGCATTTGAAAAGCGGGAATTTTTCTTTTTTAGTTATAGGTAAACCAAACTTTGGGCCTTTTGCTAACAACGCCTCCACTTCTGGTGGGAAATCTGTATTTGTTTTGTTTATGAACCAATGCTTGTTGTTGTTGGTTCCTAATATTTGTGCATTTCTCTCATCTCGCAGTTTTTCTAGCTTTGCTTTTTGTGTGCTTTTCCACTTTGTAGCCTTTTTGCGCATAAGCTGCTGTTCACTTTCGAATAAAGCTGTGACGTCATCATTTTCCATATCTTGGCTTAGTTTCTCCTTTGTATACCTAATTCGTTTTTGTTTTTCCTTGAGGAGTTCGTGTTTGAATTTAGTTAGTGTGCTAAGTATCTTGCTGTGAAATAAGTGAATATGTCTGTCCAGTGTATGTTTTGTATGTTTGGGTGTGTGGTTGTCGACCGTAAATATATAATCAAGTTTTGAATAAACTTAGGTATAATTTTTGATTTTCTACACTGTAACAAAAACTTAATACTAGACCGTAGCTTGGTTATCTGCACAGATTGTGTATTGAACTTGTTGAAAAACTGCGAGATGAGAGAAATGCACAAATAGGAACCAACAACAACAAGCATTGGTTCATAAACAAAACAAATACAGATTTCCCACCAGATGTGGAGGCGTTGTTAGCAAAAGGCCCAAAGTTTGGTTTACCTATAACTAAAAAAGAAAAATTCCCGCTTTTCAAATGCATAGCGGATGGAGAGGAATTGGTACAGAGCGTAGAAAACAAAGAAGAACAGGAGTCCGCGAGAACTAAAATATCATTACTAATAAAAGAATCGATGAGTAAGCGCAGAAGTGACAGAAGAGATATAGCCATAAATGATACAGTGGAGCAAACTCAAAAATGTCTAAATAAAAACAAAGATATTATAATTTTAAATGCAGACAAGGGTAACGTGACCGTTGCAATGGAGAAAATAGACTATAAGTTAAGAATGGACAACATATTGAATGATATGTCAATATATCGAAAGTTTAGACAAGACCCAACGCTAAGATTGCAAACCAAAAACAATCAATTAATCGAAAAATTAAATAAATTGGATCATATAACAAAAACGCAAAAATATAAAATGACCACACAAACAGCCCTTTCACCCCGAATATATGGTTTACCAAAAGTTCACAAGGAAAACATGCCCTTAAGACCCATTTGTTCCATGATCAATGCTCCGTCCTATAATCTATGTAAGTACTTGACTGACGACGAAATCTGTGTTCAATGTAAAAAGTGCAATAGAATTCAAGGACAAAGTCAATGACACCTATTTATGTGATGATGAGCGTCTTGTATCGTTTGATGTTATATCACTATTTCCAAGCATTCCAGCAGACTTGGCTATTAAAATAATACGTGAGAAATGGGATGAGATTAAACAACACACCGATATACCGAAAAATCTTTTTATGGAAATAGTGACGTTCTGTATATGTGAAAATAGATATTTTAAATACGAGGAACAAATATATACGCAGTTAAAGGGTCTTCCGATGGGATCTCCAGCATCACCGGTTGTCGCCGACATTGTAATGGAAGACATTTTGGGAAAAGTAGCAGAAAACACGAGACTACTTAGTAAATACGTAGACGATGTGTTTGCTTTAGTAAAAGAAGATAAACTTGAAGAAACCTTAGGCTTGCTTAACTCATATCACAGAGACATACAATTTACAATGGAGTTGGAAAACAATGGCCAACTACCATTTTTGGACTCCATGGTATGTAGAAGTAACAACCAAATCAAACTCGATTGGTATCAAAAGCCTACATCCTCAGGACGTATTTTAAATTATTTATCCAAGCATCCGAAAAATATGATTTTTAATACTGCTAAAAACTTCATCGCGAGAGTATTTGATACGAGTGACACAATGTTTCACTCGAAAAATGAAAAACGCATAGAACAAATACTAAAAATGAATGATTTTCCGTCCGGTGTAATACGTAGGTTAATAAATTCACATAAACAGAATAAAAAATCTACAATCGACGGCAAAAAACCTATTACATACAAATCTATTGTATATATACCTGACTTTTCCGAAAGGTTACAATGTTCGAATATATATGACAAAGAAAGAGTTGGAATCGCGCACAAACCGGCTCACACTAATCAAATGTTTTTCAATAATATGAAAAGCAAATTAGAAAAGTTGGAGAAAAATAATTTAGTTTACAAGATACCATGTGCAGGAGATGGCGATAACATATGTACAAAGGAATATGTGGGCACAACGAAAAATAAATTAAAAACAAGAATAGCAGGACACCGATCCGACATTAAATGTTTGCAATCGAGCAACAACCATAAAACAGCACTCGCGGCCCACTGTGCTGAGAGCGGACATAAACCAGACTTTGACGCGGTGAGAATACTACGACAAGAACAACATTACAACAAACGTTTTACTTTGGAGATGCTCCACATAATTGACACGAACGAAAACAAAAGACTAAACTACAAGAAAGATTCCGAAGCAATAGCGCATATATACAGACATCTGCTTGACTCGCGAAAATCAGTTTAAAACAGCATTCCAAACTGATTCATAGTGTATCAATACAAGTGTGAACTGTAGCTTTGACAGAAATGTCAAAACACACTTCCACGTCAAATCACAAATGTCAAAGCACACATCCATGTCAAAAATCTGGGTTGCTATTGTTGTTTTCGTTGCGATCGGGTTGTGTGCAGCACCGAATATCAATGAAACAGGGTTCTTGTTTGCACAAAAGTGTTGCTGTGTTGCACAACTTTTTCACTCCAGTTTCTAGGGCAACTTTTAAGCGAATCTTTCAGTTTATACTTACGGTGACCATAAATTTTTTTGGAAAAAACAGAACTCTTTTTATTTAAGGGTTGGTATTGCCTTCACGTAAAAATTTCGCTACCCGGCTATAAACTATTTGCAGAACGAAAAAAAAGTGATATTTGTTGAAAAATATATTTTTAAAATATCATTATTTTAACAATTTGATCGCAAGGGGTGACAAAAATTGCAATATCTTTGGAATGGTATAAATGGACAAAAATTTTTTTTTTTATTATTAAAGGTGACTGTTTTACGCGTTATTTTACATACATATTTTGAAATTTTTTTTGAGCGTGTAGAACGAAAAAAAAAATTATTTGTTAAAAAAATTGATTTAAAGTATAATTGTTTAAACAATAAGATCGCATAAAATTACTTATAATATAGTAAAAACAATTATCTGTAAGTAACAAAAATTCATTGATTTATCTGCAGTAGTTTTCGAGAAAATAATTTTTCAATATTATCATGATCAGAAAATTATCAAAAGTTCAAGCTCCAATAACATTAACAAAGACACGAATTTTGACGAAATATGTTTAGCACGAGGTTTGAGTCTGGCCCACTATCCAATGAAACGATAGTTTTCAAAATCGTCGATAAAGTGATTTTACCTGTGCACACATGGCTTTACCCTTTAAATTTTTCATAAAGTTTTGAAATTATTGAGCAAACTAACTTTACAGAGCTACTCATTACATTTGTTAAAAAAAGGTTGCCGGCACGAAAAAGCAGAACAAAAACAGAACATTTGCTTAAAAACAGAACATTTCTGTTATTTTCCTAAGAAAAAAAAATACGCAGAACAAGCTCCTTAAAAACAGAACTGTTCTGCCAAAAACAGAACGGATGGTCACCGTATTTATACTTTATATCAAAGAAACTAGTAAATTTTATTTATTTTACAGAAAAATTTTGAGGTAAGCATCTTCGAAATTCGACAGAAAATGAAAACAAACGTTTTTTTTGGAAACATGTATATGTATATGTACGATGTTTTTAGATAGATTTACTATCAATACATATCTTAGCACAAAGAAGGCTTCAAACCCCAAAATTTGGTATTTGTTTCCTTTAGGGGTCAACTCCTAATAAATTAGCTAGAATTATGGAATATAGCTCAAAATACGGGGTTTGGCCTCAGGATCACGAATCCGGAAGCGCTTTTTTAATATTTTGCTTCTCTGAAGAGAATCCGCCCCAATTTTGGTACCGGACCCGGGTAAATTTTCGGTTTTTTGACCATAACTTTCCACAGACACAAAAAAATTTAAAAGCGCTTCCGGATTCGTGATCCTCAGGCCAAAACCCGTATTTTAGCTATCTTCTATAATTCTAGCTAATTTATTAGAAGCTGACCCCTAAAGGAAACATATACCAAATTTTGGGGTTTGAAGCTAATTATTAGCAGTTGTTTGTTATTTGTTTAATAGAAAATAGTGAGCAGACTTGAAAGAGTTATTCTAACTAATCATTTTATATAATTCGCTGTTATTTATGTTAAAAAAATTAAATTTCTAAGTTTTAGCAAACTACATTTTTATGCAACCTCTACTAATTTTTTATACCAAATCGAATGCAACTCGGCGCAAAATGATGCTCTTTTTCCAAAAAAACAACTCTGATGAACAGGTGTTAAACTCATTTTGGAATTTTGACGTCTATGCAGAAGAGTTTACACTTGTATTGGTACACTATGAACTGATTAGACGCTGTTGCTCCATGTGTATGTATGTTTGCATGTGAAAATTAATAATTGTATTATATATAGATACACTGTGATAAAATTTGTGTTAAATAAAAACTTTTACTTATTGTTGTAGTCCCTGATGACGATCTCCGTTGGAGATTGAAATATATTGGAAATTAAATAAAAACAAACGTGTTGTAATGCACCGGACCTAGAGCCAGCTTCAAGACAATATTTTGCTAAATTTAAAGGTCGCTAAAATCAAAAAATTGTTAACTA
Organism: Campiglossa producta; assembly: GCA_964058755.1. NCBI lineage: Eukaryota > Metazoa > Arthropoda > Insecta > Diptera > Tephritidae > Campiglossa > Campiglossa producta. Next base: position 54,810,054 of record CAXKVI010000003.1, read on the forward strand.
AAAATATGTAAGTTGCATTTACCAACCTGGAAACGGCTTCATAAGGTAGGGTTTTAATGGGAAACAGCATCTCCAAGAAATGTGGCAAAATATTGTTGGTACCGGGCAATTGGTCATTTTCTGGCAAATCCAATTGTCCTTGGTGCAAACGTGGGCCAAAATCCGAATATGTCAGAACCTCGCCATCGCTTTGTGAGCCATATGCACCAATGTCTACCGCAGTAAAAGTATAATTGGCATCGCAGACTGCCAGAAGCACAATTGAATAATTCCCTATGTAATTATAAAAAAGAGAGCCGGAGTTGTGAGGGCAAAATATATTTATATGTTTGCCGTCTATTGCACCAACACAGTTGGGTAAATCCCACATGGAATAAAAATCATTGGCGATACGTTTCCATTCATGCTTTCCTGGAACCGACAAATATATTGGAGCAAGCTCCTCCCATATAGTCTCGCATGTTTCGCCCACTATTGCTCGGATGGTAGATAGGCCAATCTTGAAGGCAGATGAGTAAAGTGGCTTATTTCCGCCATGGGCCAAATAGCTATAAAGGATTTATCAATTATATAAATTATTTAGATTTAGCATATAAGGCAACTTACGTCAGGGTTAAGTATAATCGGCCTTCAGAAATAGATTTGCGGTTTGAATGCTTGGTTAGTTTTTCCCTAAGCAGGTTCAGCAGTAGATCAAATATGGGCTTTTCCATTCTAATATTATTTCTGAACTCCTCGGGAAATGCAAAATTCACATCAAAAAAACCGTGGATGTTCCTGTCCTGTAAAGATGGACGTACCCACCATCTACGGTTGTAAAGCCTCCTGAAAAGCTCCATTGCTTCTATTAAGCTACGTTTACACTGCACCAAATGCGTCACTTTTGGCCAAGCTTTTTCGAGACCGATCACCAAATTAGGTCAAATTAAATTAAATTCATCTAATTTGGCAAACAAATTCATTCTACGGACAAATATTCTCGAAATAACTTCGCCAAATGCGACGCGTTTGGTGCAGTGTAAATGTATCATTAGCATCAATATAACAAGTATTACTTGTATATTTTCCATGTTTTTAACCGAAATTTTGCATTTGTTATTTTTTTTTTAATAATTTTCGGTTTGCGCCAATTACTTTGTTGACATATCTGTGTACTTCAACATGACATACGTCAATCGCTATGTGCCATCCTTGTGCGGCACGTACGTTTTTTCACGACGTACGTCACGTACATGACGTATTGACGGATTGATTCTGCTGAACGCTTTACTATCAAGAAACAGAGTAGCACCGTGTGCAGATCGATTTCTTTTATGCGCAAGAAATAAGTGTAACCCAGCATACCAGCTTCGGGGCGCTCATGAATCTGATCTTTTATATGAGTTTTTTCTGAACAGCACAAGTGGCATAAGTTCAGTTTTCGTTTTTTGTAATTAGGCCTGATGCTATGTAAGGGAAAATGTGTTCTATATAACACGCTAACGGGGTTACTCCTACTCCCATAGCAACCGAATAAATGGCAGAGCTAACTTGTGAAATCAACAACACAAAACCTTGAATATCTCAGTTCGAGAAAAGGTGGACTTATGCCACTTGCGTTCTAAGAGGCTCAAATATTACTGCTTTATGAGTTTACTTTCATTATTCGGATTCAAGTACCTATGTTAGTTATGATTTTTCTTTTGAAAATAAGTTTTTTTAGGAAAAAAAAAAATAATAAATAATGTTTGAATGTTAGATACACAGCTAAAAATTTGAACCTAAATTTTAAACTTTTTTGGACTACATATATGACCAAACCAAATTTGGATTCAAATTCAATATAGACCAGTTTTCATGAAAATTTTCTAAATGAATCGGGTTTCAATTATAAACAAGAAATGTTTTAACAATTTTTTAAAGATAAAATAAATTTTTTGTCTGTTGGCGGGAATTCGAACCAATAGACCAAGATCCCAGAGCCTAAAAGCGTCACTTATTTTATAATGGATGAAACCAATACCGATCGATAGTCCTCCCCGAATCTAGAAAGAATGTGAAAATTTTAAAGCTGTACCTATGACAAGGGCCTAGGAATCGGGGGTCAAAGTCGCCAAAAAATGACCCTAACTTCACTTATTTTATAATGGATGATTTTCACATATTTGACGTAGATTACCACCCCGCGTCAGTATCAAGTGTTGTTAGACCCGTACCAGTGACAAGGCTCCAGCCAGACACCCCCAGTTCGCGGATTTTCCTATGGAAATTTATTCTGTTTTACTAATTTCACGCATTTGGGCCACTTTGGCTGCTTTTAACTACCCAATATTTTCCCATTTTTTGTAGAACACTACCCTCAAGTAGTATCAGGAATTTTTAGACTTCGTCCCATGGAAAAAACTTCAGCCAGACACCTCAAAACTCGGGAAATTTCACTAATTTTTACTGCGCTTTCACATGTTTAAGCGGATTTGACCAACTTTGGCCTCTTTTAAATAACAGATCTTTACACATGTGTCGTAAAATGCTACCCTTAAGTAGAATCAAGCATTTCTACACATCATCCCAGGGAAAAAACTTCAGCCAGACACCTGAAAGTTCGAGAACTTTTATTTTCCTATTAATTTGCTTTCTCTTGTTTGTCCCACTTTTACTAATTTTAAATGATAGATCTTTTCACATATGTCGTAGGACACTACCCTTAAGTAGTTTCAGTAATTTTTAGACCTCGTCCCATGGCAAAAACTTCAGCCAGACACCTCAAAACTCGGGATTTTCACTAATTTTTACAGAGATTTCACTTGTTTCAGCAGGTTTCTCCAACTTTGTCCACGTTTAAATGGCGGATCTTTACACATGTGTCGTATAACACTACCCTTAAACGGTATCAGGCATTTCCGGACTTCATCCCATGGCAAAAACTTCAGCCAGACACCTAAAAGTTCGGGAACTTTTATTTTCCTATTAATGTGCTTTCTCTTGTTTGTCCCACTTTTACAATTTCTAAACGACGGATCTTTTCAGATGTTTCGTAGGACACTACCCTTAAGTAGTTTCAGTCATTTCTATACTTCGCCCCATGGCAAAAACTTCAGCCAGACACCTCAAAGCTCGGGATTTTCACTAATTTTTACAGAGATTTCACTTGTTTCAGCAGGTTTCTCCAACTTTGTCCACGTTTAAATGGCGGATCTTTACACATGTGTCGTATAACACTACCCTTAAACGGTATCAGGCATTTCCGGACTTCATTCCATGAAAAAAACTTAAGCCAAACAACCCAAAGCACGGGGACTTTTCATCATTTTTAATGTGCTTTCACATGGTCAAATGGGTTTACTCAAGTTTGGCTGCTTTTAAATGGCGGATCGTTACAAATGTATCGTATAACACTACTATTAACCAATATTAGGCATTTTTAGACTTCGCCCCATGACAAAAACTTCAGCCAGACACCTCAAAGCTGAGGAAATTTCATAATTCTTGCTGCGAATTCACATGTTTAACTGCGTTGCTCTAACTTTGACTGCTTTTAAAGGGCAGATAATTTCACATGTGTCATAGAAGACCACCCTTAAGTGGTATTACGTACTTTTTGACTTCGCCCCATGTCAAAAACTTCAGCCAGACACCTCAAAACTGAGGAATTTTTATAATTCTTACTGCACTTTCACATGTTTAAGCGAGTTTGTCCAACTTTGGCTGTTTTTGAAAGGCAGATCTTTGCACATGTGTCGTGGAACACTATCTCCAAGTAGTATCAGGCATTTTTATACTTCATCCCATGGAAAAAACCTCAGCCAGACACCTCAAGCCTGAGGAATTTTCATAGTTCTTACTGCTTTTTCACATGTTTAATCGGGTTGGTCCAACTTCGGCTGCTCTTAGAGAGCGGATCTTTTCACATGTGTCATAGAAGACCACCCTTAAGTGGTATCAGTTACTTTTAGATTTCGCCTCATGTCAAACACTGCAGCCAGACACCTCAAAACTGAGGAATTTTTATAATTCTTACTGCACTTTCATATGTTTAACCGAGTTTGTCCAACTTTGGCTATTTTTGAAAGGCAGATCTTTACACATGTGTCGTGGAACACTATCTCCAAGTAGTATCAGGTATTTTTAGACTTCATCCCTTGGAAAAAACTGCAGCCAGACACCTCAAGGCTGAGGAATTTTCATAGTTCTTACTGCTTGTTCACATGTTTAATCGGGTTGGTCCAACTTCGGCTGCTTTTAAAGAGCAGATCTTTTCACATGTGTTATAGAAGACCCCCTTAAAGAAGTATCGGGTATTTTTATACTTCGCCCCATGTCAAAAACTACAGTCAGACACCTCAAAACTGAGGAACTTTCATAATTCTTACTGCGATTTCACAGGTTTAAGCGAGTTGGTCCAACTTTTGCTGTTCGTAAAGGGCATATCTACACACATGTGTCATAGAAGACCACCTTAAAGAAGCATCGGGTATTTTTATACTTCGCCCCATGTCAAAAACTACAGCCATACACCTCAAAACTGAGGAATTTTCATAATTCTTACTGCGATTTGACAGGTTTAAGGGAGTTCCCTGCAGCGAAACCTCAAACTAATCAGAAAAATACTAATATACAACTATAATTTTCTGGCAGAACTCATACTAGTCAGGAAATATCCATTTCATACCAGTATACAAATAGAATTTTCCGGCTGAACCCATACTAGTCAGGAAATATCCATTCCATACTAGTATACAACTAGATTTTTCTGGATGAAATTATACCAGTTGAAAAAAACAAAATTCATTCGTTTCGTTTTCTCTTATAATTCATAGATGCTTTTTCGTGATTGGGTAAATACAAATAGCCGCTGCTTTCTTAAGAATAAACATGAAAATAAAGTCAAATGATAAAATAAAGGGTAAGCCAGGAAAATTCTGGTTGAAATCATACTAGTCCAGGTTAAAAGCCTTTTTGACTAGTATATTCCATACTAGTCCTTTTTGGACTAGTTCATTTTATGGAAATTATACTAGTCCAGGATGAACTAGTATGGAACTGGTATCTTACAACTAGCATGAAACTGGTATTTCTGAAATTGACATCTTGTAGGACATCAACACGTAAAAAATACCAGTTGCTTATAAAAAGACAGAACACCGGGCCCAACTAGTCAGTGTTCTGTCTTTGTTCCATATAAGCTCGGTGCACCAACTAGTTGTAAAGTAGTTTTCAACTAGTTGCTTTCGCTGCAAGGTAGCGACATAAGAGTGACATTGTCTGAAATGCAACAAATTCCACATCTGAACACTTTGTATGGGCTGAACTGTTCTAATTTGCTTGATCATGTCCTATGGAGAGATCAATTGCGAAAAAAAACTCGAGCTCTGAGGTGTTTGGATGTAGTTTTTGTCATGGGAAGATCTCCAAAAATGCCTGATACCACTTAAGAGTTGCGTTCTACGACACATGTGTAAATATTCGCCTTTTAAAAATAGTCAAAGTTGGACAAACCTGCTTCAACAATCGAAAGCACAGTAAGAATTATGAAAACTACCCAGATTTAAGGTGTCTGGTTAAAGTATTTGTCATAAGGCGAAGTCTAAAAGTACCTGGTACCACGTAAGGGTGGTCCTCTATGACACATTGAAAATATCTGCCCTTTAAAAGCAGCCAGAGGTAGACGAACCATCTCAAACATGTGAAAACGCAGTAAGAATTATAAAAATTTCTCAGTTTTGAGGTGTCTGGCTGTAGTTTTTGACATGGGGCGAAGTATAAAAATAGCCGATCCTTCTTTAAGGGGGTCTTCTATGACACATGTGAAAAGATCTGCTCTTTAAAAGCAGCCGAAGTTGGACGAACTCGCTTAAACCTTTGAAATCGCAGTAAGAATTATGAAAATTCCTCAGTTTTGAGGTGTCTGGCTGAAATTTTTGACATGGGGCAAAGTATAAAAAATACCCGATACTTCTTTAAGGTGGTCTTCTATGACACATGTGTGAAGATATGCCCTTTACGAACAGCAAAAGTTGGACCAACTCGCTTAAACCTGTGAAATCGCAGTAATAGTTATGAAAATTCCTCAGTTTTGAGGTGTCTGACTGTAGTTTTTGACATGAGGCGAAGTATAATAATAGCCGATCCTTCTTTACGGGGGTCTTCTAAGACACATGTGAAAAGATCTGCTCTTTAAAAGTAGCCGAAGTTGGACGAACTCGCTTAAACCTTTGAAATCGCAGTAAGAATTATGAAAATTCCTCAGTTTTGAGGTGTCTGGCTGAAATTTTTGACATGGGGCAAAGTATAAAAAATACCCGATACTTCTTTAAGGTGGTCTTCTATGACACATGTGTGAAGATATGCCCTTTACGAACAGCAAAAGTTGGACCAACTCGCTTAAACCTGTGAAATCGCAGTAATAATTATGAAAATTCCTCAGTTTTGAGGTGTCTGACTGTAGTTTTTGACATGAGGCGAAGTATAATAATAGCCGATCCTTCTTTAAGGGGGTCTTCTATGACACATGTGAAAAGATCTGCTCTTTAAAAGCAGCCGAAGTTGGACGAACTCGCTTAAACCTTTGAAATCGCAGTAAGAATTATGAAAATTCCTCAGTTTTGAGGTGTCTGGCTGAAATTTTTGACATGGGGCAAAGTATAAAAAATACCCGATACATCTTTAAGGTGGTCTTCTATGACACATGTGTGAAGATATGCCCTTTACGAACAGCAAAAGTTGGACCAACTCGCTTAAACCTGTGAAATCGCAGTAATAATTATGAAAATTCCTCAGTTTTGAGGTGTCTGACTGTAGTTTTTGACATGAGGCGAAGTATAATAATAGCCGATCCTTCTTTAAGGGGGTCTTCTATGACACATGTGAAAAGATCTGCTCTTTAAAAGTAGCCGAAGTTGGACCAACCCGATTAAACATGTGAAAAAGCAGTAAGAACTATGAAAATTCCTCAGGCTTGAGGTGTCTGGCTGAAGTTTTTTCCATGGGATG
>CAXKVI010000003.1:54817222-54867158 GCA_964058755.1 Campiglossa producta
AAAAACTTCATCATCATTATTATTACCCAGCCAGTCAGATTTAGATTTTTATCTTTCTATAGATTTAGATTTCTATCTTTCTATAGTAAAATTGGAGTGTAATGGGGTGTGGTTGCTGAGTGACCGCGCTCAATTCCGACTCTTGCGTCCTCGTTCGTGCACTCTGGGCAACGTTGAGCTACCTAGGCTCGCGGCAGAAAGAGAGGGAGCCCCGGGGGGCCACTCTGACATACTTGGTTTAAGGGCTCACAGGGGTCTTTTTCGCAGCGTCTGTACACCATGAGGTGCGGCTGTAAGCGAGCGTCTGTCTTGAAGCAAGCGGCTCGCTATATAAATGTGCAAAACTTTTCCCTCCCAATCCAGGGTGTTATGCGATACCGTGCCCATTGGACGTTTGCAGCCGGGAGGCAAATCGTGGCTGTAGTCGAACGGTGCCTCACTGATACCGGGCCGCCTCAGGGAGTAACTATGGTCTTACCGCGGTATGGGGCTCTGCCGCGGCGGACGACACACTTCCCCTTACACTACCCTTGACCCTAAGCTGGCCTCGTCCGGCGAGGGGTCGTACGAACAAGATGAAGAACACACAAAATGCAAAGCAATTAACGACTTCGTTTACTCCGCAGCAGAGAAGAACTATGCTGGAGCAAGCGAAAACACAACGCCGGAGAACAAACTCCGCCTCAAAGTTAACTGGGAGGCCGACAGCGATGGAAACTACGGGTCAGTCATCCCCCAAACTGCTATCAAGTAAGAGTGACTTGATGGGAGCAAGCAGCAGTGCGGCTGCCTACGAAGTCAAGCAGAAAACGGCGGAAGCTAAACTTCCATCAAGCGCTGGTACGAAACCCAATCTCTTCACATCTGGGGCAATGGTCTCACGACCTGGTCTCAGAGTTTCGAAAGAGAAGGACGACGCCGCAAAGGGAGAGACCGCGATGGCAACTACGAGTCTGAATCCCCCCCAAGAGGCATCTCCCCGACGATTTGCGTACTGGGATAAAAGAAAGGCCGCAAGGATCCTTAAAAAATATGAGGGAGCATCGCAGGAGAAGCTGTCGCCGGAAGAAAGGAAGATGGTGGAGGAAGCGAAAGCTCTGATACCAAATTTCCTGAGGCCCTATGTGCCTAAGTGGGTGAACGGTAATCCCTTCAAACGCCAGAGATCGGACGGAGAGGTAAACCCCCATCCGAAGCGGCATCAGGTCAACCCCGTAGTGGGAAAACTCAGCTTTGCTGAAGTAACCAAGTACAGAATCCTTATAGGTTTCATTGACCGAGGTAACGACCGTTGGTCCATCCCCAAAGACCGGTGGCTGTATGTCCGGAATGAAATGGGCAGGGCCCTCCTCGACCTAATGCGTGAGTCTCCGGGTAGTCCGCCGCGAGGTACTGACGCGGGCTGGCACCAAGGTCAGATCAAAATATTCGCGTGCGAGGATGCAAGAACTGTCGCACTGTATAAGGCAGCAGTTGCAAGACTGGGTGAAGTCTACCCAGGGGCAAGACTAGATGTCGTCGACTGGAAGGACATTCCTGCTCGGCCAAGGACAAGGGCATGGATTCCTGCCGTCCCTGCAGAACCCGAGAATATTCTTGAGATGCTGCAGGTCTGGAATCCGTCTCTTCCGACGCAGGATTGGGGAGTCAATCTGGTCGATGATGTGGTTGGGCCCAATAGACAGGTGGTTATCACTCTGAATAAGGAGGCGCTCGAGCCCCTTAAACGGTGCAACGGACGAGCGCATTACGGCTTGGGTCAGATCGTGATCCACGTATACCGTGGCGATGCACAGCGCGCTGCTATTCCGGACGCTCCGGAGGACTCGGAGATCGAGGCATCGGAAGGGGAAGCAGAGGAGTCCGACGCGGAAAGTATGTTATCCGCCACGTCAAATTGCGATGGTGCTGCGAACAACTCGGCGATAGAAGAAAGCCTGCTTGACGAAGAAGGCCTCGACGTCACGATCGTGGCTAAACCTGAGCACACTAACGTTGATGCTGCTTCAGACAGCAGGGTTCCCGCCACGCCAAATCGTGCAGGTGCTCTGAACAACTCCTCGTTGAGAGACAGCCCCCGGAACAGGCCAGACCTCGACGACACGCTGGCGGCAGGGAAGTCTGAGCTCTCATGTTGGTGGTGCTTCAGATAAATCTGCACAAATCTAAAGCAGCCTCGGCTGTTTTAAGCAGTCGTCTTTCTAAAGGCGACGTAGACGTGGTCCTTATCCAAGAGCCCTGGGTCAATAGCTCTAGGATCTGTGGATTGGGGACTAAGGGGTACAAGCTCATTCAAGCCAATGATGAGGGCAAGGTCAGAACCTGTATTTTGGTAAAGTCTGAGCTAAAAACCTTTCTATTACCCAACTACTCAAATGGTGACGTTACAGCTGCCAGCTTAACAGTCGGCAGCACCAGCCTAACGATGGCGTCGGTCTATATGCCCTATGACGCCGAAGAACCTCCTCCACAAAAGGAGGTGAAAGATCTGGTGGATAATTTCTTTACGGGCCATCTTATTATTGGAGCTGACGCTAATGCTCATCACGTCCAGTGGGGAAGCTCCGATATTAACGCTAGGGGCGAGTCTCTGTTTGACTACCTACTAACAACTAACCTGGTGGTTTGTAACGTGGGTAACGAGCCTACTTTTATAACTAAAGCTCGTAGGGAGGTTATAGACCTCACTGTTTGTAGCGAAGGCGCTTATGAGTGGGTCAGAAAATGGCGTGTTCTTGATGAGCATTCATTTTCTGACCATCGGTACATAGAAATTGTGTTAGACTTTATTGTTGAGCAGCCAGTTATGAAACGAAATCTACGCAACACTAACTGGCAGCTACATAACCAAATATTAGCTAGGGACCTACCAGTATTACCTCCACAAGCCCCCTCATCAGTGGGAGAACTGGAGGATCTGGTAACAACCTTTACAACGGCGCTCTCAAATTCCCTAGAGCATTCTTGTCCAGTACCAAAACCACGCGGCAAACATAGACCCCACTGGTGGTCTTACGACCTGGATTCGTTCCGTATATCATGCAGGAAGCAATTTAACAAGGCCAAGAGCATCGGTACGGAGCCTGAATGGCTCGAATATAAAGCTATACTGAGGGCCTATAAAAAGGCTCTAAGGCAAGCGAAGAGAACTTCGTGGAGAAATTTCTGCACCGGGGTCGAAAAAGTCGATGATACAGCAGACTTAGACGAGTGCTATCAAAAACTCAAACAGCCATTAGCTATTTACGGAAGCCTGACGGATCTTGGACCAGCACGGAAGGGGAAACCCTGGAGCTGCTCCTGAACACACACTTTCCGGGGAACTTGTATGATGCACCTGTAGCATCTGCAACAAACCTGGCGGTAAACATACCCATTACGGAGGAAAGGGTAAGGTGGGCAATCAAAAGCTTTGAGCCGTTCAAGGCAGCTGGGCCAGACGGGATTTTCCCCGCACAACTCATAAACACGCTGGAAATATCAGCTAAATCGCTGGTAGTTCTCTATTCAGCCTGCCTGGCTCTTAATTACATTCCGTGCTCCTGGAGAAGCGCCACGGTAGTCTTTATTCCAAAGGCTGGGAAGGCCTCACACTATGAGCCTAAAGACTACAGACCGATCAGTCTCTCGTCTTTTGCACTTAAAACCTTCGAGAGGATAATTAGCGATTATCTCTCCTCTACTATTGATAGCAACCTTATTTCTAGCTATCAACATGCATACACCAAAGGTAAATCAACGGAAACTGCGCTCCACAGCCTAGTCTCTATTGTTGAAAAATCATTGCATGAAAAGGAGTACTGTCTCGTGGCCTTTCTGGACATCGAAGGGGCTTTCAACAATATAAGGCCGGAGGCTATTAACACTGCTTTAACAAACCTGGGCATAAATAGGTCTCTTATTGGACTAATTGATCAACTACTAAAGGGAAGGAAAATAGTTTCTTCACTGGGAACAGTTGATCTTTCACGCTATGTCACAAGAGGAACGCCTCAGGGTGGTGTTCTCTCCCCGCTCCTATGGAACCTCACCGTAAACTCGCTGCTACGAGACACAAGGTGGGGGGGCGGGAAGATAGTGGCATATGCAGACGATTTAGCTATTGCATATAGGGGCAAATTCCCACAAACCCTGTGTGACTTGATGCAAGTAGCACTGCGAGAGGTTTCGAGGTGGTCCTCTCGCTGCGGACTTAGCATCAACCCGGGAAAGGTGGAGCTTGTCCTTTATACCAGGCGGTACAAGATACCACCGTTGAACCTACCAGAACTAGATGGCGTGCGCCTGAACTTAGCTGACAAAGCCAAATTCCTAGGCACAGTTCTAGATAGAAAGCTTAACTGGAAGGAGAATGTCATCCAGCGCCAGAGGAAAGCGTGCATTGCACTTTACACGTGTAAAAGAGCCATTGGCAAAAAATGGGGGCTCAGCCCCAAAATTTGCAGATGGATCTACACTGCGATAATCCAGCCAATTATGCTGTATGGAGTCGTGGTATGGTGGCCTGCGCTAAGAAAGGCAACAAACCTAAATCTGTTAGGGAAAGTCCACAGATCGAGCATGATCTGTATAAGCGGGGCGTTAAGAACAACGCCCAATGAAGCTCTCCAGGCCATTCTTGGCTTTTTGCCACTCGATCTGTAAGGGTACCGGGCAGCAGCAGCATCGGCTGTGCGTCTAAGGGAAACGTCCGTCAGGGGCGCAAGCACTATTGGACACTCCTGTATTCTAAGATCTTACAGCTTTCTCCCTCTGAGCACAGATCGGTGTGCGACCACAACAGTCGGAGATTGTTGTTTTAGAATAAACATTCCCAGCAGGGAAGACTGGGAGAACATAGATCGGTGCCCCGCTACTAATGGCGGCACTTTTATATACACCGACGGCTCGAAGTTAGACGGCAGAGTCGGAGGAGGGGTTTACTCAAGGGATTTGGACCTAGAACTCTCCTTTAGACTACCTGATCACTGCAGCGTCTTCCAGGCTGAAGTTTCAGCAATCATAGACGCCGTGACTTGGATAGGTGAACGCACCATCGGACAGGATATCTGTATTTTCAGCGACAGCCAAGCGGCCATCAAATCCCTTGGCTCTTACTCGTTCAACTCTGAACTGACGCTCAGCTGTCGTCGATCTCTTCAAGAGATGGCCCAACAGAACCGCGTGATCGTCACATGGGTCCCGGGACACAGGGACATTGAGGGAAACTGTAGGGCAGACGAACTTGCCAGGCAGGGCACGACCAAGCAGATTCTTCAAGATAAAGGGCGCATAGGTATGCCGTTTGCCACGTGCAAGCTAATGCTGAAGGAGCATACACTCCGCGAAGCCAACGAAAGATGGCTACAAGCCCCAGGGTGCCGGATATCCAAGCAAACCTGGCCAAAATGCGATCTTAAAAGATCTGGACACATATACGCCCTAAAAAGGAAGGAAATCTCCATATTAATAGGTGTTTTAACCGGGCACTGCCTTATTGGTAGGCACGCAGCAAGGCTAGGCGTTCCCTACCGACGATGCTGCAGGAGTTGCAAAGATGATGAGGAAGAGGAAACGGTGGAGCACCTCATCTGCAACTGCCCGTCCTTAAGTGGAGCGAGAAGGCGCTCTCTGGGAGTTCCCTTCCTGGTTAGCTTAAGCCAGGTCGCGGAGCTAGACATAAAGGACTTGATGGCCTTCCTCAAGTTATCAAAATGGTTCGAGGAGGGGTAGCGGTGTCGGTTAGGAGTGTCAGTCCCGGGTTTCGGCTATATGGAGAGTCCCGACAGCACTGGGATTTTCCATATGGCCGGGCCCCGGGACTGACTTTCCTAGTGTTTGGTGGTATCACAACGGGCCTTTTATTACTGGCCTAGGTGTGCCTTTGCGGCAGCCACTTCTACCTACCTACCTAGTAAAATTTAACGAGCAACAAAACTGTTTAATCGAAAAATTGTCACACATCCGGCCTTGGCATGGCGTAACCCAGATCTCTAATAGCGATCCTAACAGCATTAATTTTTCGATTTCTATCCTTTTCTCCGCATTATTTTTTTTTTGTTTCATGCTTCCCTTCATAATTACTTTCGAGTTCCTCGTCCCGCTTCTCTTGCTTTTTGGATTCGATTCGTCTTCGATTTTATGGTACACAAAATCAAGTGTTGTTCTTCCTCTTTTTTGGGAGCAAGACGGAGTTGAATCCAAAGACTCTTTAGGGTAAAAGTAAAATATTTACCCCCATATTTATAAAAAATAAAATTGGTTCATAAATTTAAAATGCCATTTTAATACAAATTTTGAATTATGAGAGCTTATTAAACTTTTTATATTTTTTTATGAATAACGGGGTTCGAGTAAAGTGCGCTATACCAGGGCTAGGCCTGCCATGTTGTATTTTTATATTTATATTTATAATAATACCGTCAATGAAACAAAGTTTCTTACAGACTACTAACAACAAGTACATACATTATTATATGAAGATTACAAGTATGTTAACTTATGAAATTAATATGCTAAGCATTTAAAACAAGTTTAGATATCTATAGGTAATGAGCGAAAAAGATTTACAAAAGCGTCAGTGGTCATTGAAAAATCAATGACGATTGTTTGAGACAAAATATTAAATTCTCGCATAGATCTTGCGAGAGGAGCATTACTTGCGAATTTAGTTTTAACCTTTTTGCAGTAAAAAGGGTAAGTGACTCGGAGGTTACGCCTAGGAACATTAAAAGTAATCCTTTCCATGAGAGGAGGGCAATCGAGGATGCCTTGAATAATATTGAATATAAAAGTCATCGACAACATAGACCTACGACTGTCCAAAGATTGTAGGTCAATAAGCATGAGACGCGAAGCATAAGAAGGGACAGGATCGTCGAATTTTACGGTCCTTAGAGCGAACCTCAGAAACACCTTTTGAATACGTTCTATTCTCTTGATAGAAACTTGGCTATAGGGCCTCCATATGAAAACTGCGTACTCAAGACGCGAACGTACAAATGTTATAAATAACATTTTCAGAGTGTAAGGGTCAGAAAACTTAGTGGAATTCCGACGGATAAAACCAAGTACAGAGTAGGACTTTGCAATTATGTAGTCAACATGACTATTAAAGTTCAACTTCGGATCAAAGATAACTCCTAGATCTTTTACTTCAGTAACATTGCGCAGGAAAGTATTCGAAATGCTATAGTTCGTAATACGAACATTCAAAATTTTAGCAAACGTCATCTTAAAGCATTTTTTAATATTTAAGGAGAGACTATAACGTAGACACCACGAATGAACAGCGTCAATATCACGTTGAAATTTAACTACATCAGAAGTATCCCTGACAACCGCGAAAATTTTGAGATCATCTGCGTACATTAAATAGTTTGCAAATAAAAAGCAACTACTTATGTCGTTGATGAAAAGAACAAATAGCAGAGGGCCTAGAACGCTTCCTTGCGGGACACCGGATGAAGCAATGAAAGGTTCTGACAAAACACCATCGATGGTAACAACACAGCGTCTATTAGAGAGGTATGAGTGTATCCATTTCAAAAAGCAGGAATGGAAACCCATATGAGCAAGCTTTTCGAGTAGTACACTATGACAAACTTTGTCAAAGGCCTTCGAGAAATCTGTATATACGCAGTCAACCTGGAATCCAGCTGAGAAAGCAGTATGACAGTAATCTACAAATACAGCTAAATTCGTGGCTGTGGATCGCCCAGATACAAACCCATGTTGATTTTGACAGATAAGAGATTTGGTTGCAAAATGCAATTTATCTTTTACAATGCACTCAAAAAGCTTAGAAATGGTAGAGAGCTTTGAGATGGGTCTATAATTCCGAACATCGTTTTTCTTACCTGATTTTAAGATTGGGACTATGTGAGCAACTTTCCAATCATTAATGAAGGTTCCTAAAGCAAGAGATTTGTTAAAAATAATTTTCAATGGTGCAATTAGAGCAGGGCATTTTTTAAAAAGGAGTGCCGACAGGCCATCAACATCGGTTTGAGAAGACGGCTTAAGTGTGGCAAGCCCTTTGGCAATGTCTTCCGAAGATAGGGTAAGAGAACCAAAATTAAGGTGTGAGAAGTTTGAAGAAAGGCTGGATGAGGGGACATCATTTTCAGTAGTAAAATTAGACCTAAAAAAGTTAGCAAACAGATTAGCTACATCTTTGGGCCCATCAGCGAACTGGTCATCAAGAAACACTGACTTTGGAATAAAAGAGCGTGACCTTTTAGATTTGATAAACGTCCAAAAATATTTCGGATTACTCTTAATACTCCACTCGGCGCCGCGAATGAATTTATTGTACAGATATTTATCTAGGCGATTGAACTCGACAGCAAAGTTTTTATATTTATAATAAAAATATATATTATTAGTGAGCAGAAAACGTTTGTGAAATTTGTTTCTTAGATTTTTAAGCTTTTTTAATTCTTTTGTGTACCATGGAATACTATGTGGTCGCTTCTTTTTCATTTTAATGGATACATTATTCATACAGAACTCATGCATAAATGCTTTGAAATTGGAAAAGCACTCATCGATACTTGAATTTGATAATAGAGCAGTCCAGTTGACATCCAATAATAAACTATTGAGATTCAAGAAATCACAGGTATCATATTTGAAAATGATTTTATCATTAGTACTTACAAAAGTAGGAAGGTATTCATAAGACTCAACGCTTAAAGTTATGGCCTTATGATGTTTATCACATTGACTCATGGGCGACATGCACTCAGAAATAACGTAGTTAATATTATCACTGACAAATATGAGATACGAGCACTTGCATAAAAACTTTGTTAAAATTACAATTTTATTTTTTTTATTATAAAAAATAAAATTACAATTTTTTTATAATAAAATTATGGAAGTATATTGTATACTTTCTAAGTTATTTTATAAATGTTTTTAAAACTTCTTTTGTAAGATATTTTCACTCTGTAAGATGTTGGGTATACTTAACTTTATTTATTATACTTTAACATTTATTATATAAGTTGGGCATAAAGGATGATTTACACGGGTAGATTTTTGTCGTTCGACTGCGTTCTACCTTCAAATACAAGGTGTAAATCGCTAGAATTGCTATTTACACGATGCAACGACAAAAATCGGCTAGAAAATCGACTCGTGTAAATGATCCTTTATGACCAGCTTATATAATAAAAGTTAAAGTACATATAATAATAATAAATAAAGTTAAGCTTACTCAACCCATATTAAACCAGCCTTAACAGTTATAAGTTTTTTAAGATTTTTGAAATTCGATTGACACTTCGTTTTTAGACGTCGTCGCAAAATTTATCTCACATCCCAACCAAATTATAGAAATGGGCAACTCTTGGTTGTGTATAGAAAACTGTCCGTGATGATAAATCTTGCTACTCAACAAAAAAAAAAAAAAGTTAATTAAAGAAAAAACTATATCTTGCTATACAAAATATCGTAAATTCCCATCAAACATTTTCTGAGCACTCATAATTCAGGAGTCCGATATGAGTCCTAAATATTGGAAAATTTGGAGCCTCAGAAATATGATCATGTATAAATCTTTTATGACTCCGATATGATGAAATTTATGAGCCGTAAGCCAAAAGTATAATTTCAACAAAGCAGCATAGGCAGACAGTTTCATATTTTTTCTTTGAATTTTTTCATTTAAAATCAAAATAAAATCTTTATTGCTTATTATTATTCAATGGCAAAACCTAATTGCCGATTTAACGGCATCGAAGCCGCCAATATTATTGCGACCGACTTGGATGAAGAAAGTACCACGAATAGTGCCAGAAGGAGTCTGCTGGGGAAAAATGCACCTAACATTTTGCGACCAGTTTTCGAACCATACACAGCCTCCCATATCATGGGAACCACTGGGCCAGAACTGCTTCAGTTGAACAAACGGGGTAAGAAGGAACCAGGAGACAAAATAAAATAGTGACTTCCATGGCCATCAATTTGCAAACAATTTGCTCGAAGCGTTCGATGCTCTTGGTATAACCACGATGAAAGTTCGCTTCTTATTTGCTGTCATTGCACGAACAACGAAGAGTTTCGCGGCATAGCATTTCGCTGGCTGCCTGCAGAAGTATACTATTTGCAAGACTTTATTATAGTGTTTACTCTTTCCATATTTAAACTTATCTTTGTACGTTAAGATAATAAATGACTTATTACATAATTTTTGATTTGTTTGTGTCCAAAATAGCCGTTACGGGAGGTCTATATGGTTCAATATACATATGAGGTTTAAGAAGCACCCAGCGTCCTATAGGTGTCTGTTCGGAGTCCAAAAAGCATCAGATAAGAGCCCTAATGTGAGCAGTTTATGAGTCCAAAAGGAGTCATAAATGATTCTTGTTTGGGCTCATATATGACTCTTATTTAGGCTCATATGATCTATGAAAAATAGCTCATATCGGACGACCATCGCAAGAAGGGAAATACCCTCATTACGGACTCATAAATGAGCTCATAAAGAGCGTAAACGCTCCCATTTAGGACTCCTTTCGGACTCATTTATGACTCCAATTGTTTGCTGGGTTACTTTAAATGAAAATATATAAAAGTGAAACTGTATTAATTATGTACATTGTCGATAATGTATAACTGTTTTATACAAATAACGTAACTTATAAGGAAAAATGAAAAAAATGTGATTTCGTCTACACAACCATGTGGAATTTACCTAACCAAAAATTACTTGATGTCGTTTTATTAATTTGAATGAAAAACTTAATGTTTGAACTGATGGTTCTTTGAGAGAATAATTAATTAAAAGAGTATAATAAATTGAATGAAACATTTATAAGTTGAATTGATAATATAATTGAAACTGACCGTACTTGTTGGATTATATGCGATTTAATCCCAGCCACAGAAATCAAATTCCAAAAAAAAAAATCTATTGAAAAATAAAAGTTATTTTTCAATTTGTAAATTTTGATCGGAAAATAAAAGTTATTTTTAAACTTCTTATTTCGATCTGAAAATGAGTTATTTTTAAATTAAAATAAAAAAAAATAAGTATAATTCTTACTTACAGATCGAAATAAAAAAAAAATAACCCTTATTTTCCGATCGAAATAAGAAGTTTAAAAATAACTTTTATTTTCCAATCGAAACTTAGTTTAACTTAAGTTAAGTATACGTAAAGGGTAATTCGGTCCCAAGAATTTTAGAAACGGATCTCGGAAAATAGTGAAAATTTATTTACATCAGAAATATCATAGACACGAAATGAAGGTATTAGTTTTCGTAAAAAATTTGAAAAGTGTTTTTTATTATTAAAATGTTTTTATTAGGTCGCTTTCGTCGTTCTTGTGCCCTGATTTTTGCATTCGATTTTGAACCAATTACAATTTTAGAAATTTTCACAGACTCACAACTAAAAAGTATAAAATAAAAAATAGAATAAAAAAATATTTTTTAATTTAAAATGTTTTTAAAATGAACTAAAAACTGGAAAATAATTTCCCCTCTGCCTACATAGATTCTTCACCACGTAAAGCTTATGTGGAACATTTGTGAGTGGGAATTCTTATAGGTATTAAATAATAGTAGTTGGAGTTTGAAATGTATAAAAACATTTGGCGCTTGCTATATCGTGAAAAGATGTTTTTTTTTAGAAAAGCTCATATCGGTAATAAGATTGTTAGAAATTAATGCGAACCATCTTTAGCGTGCGCCAATGTTTTTATACATTTCAAAGTCCAAGTACTATTTAAAACCTATAAGAATTCACACTCACAAATGTTCCAGATAAGCTTTACGTGGTGAAGAATCTATGTAGGCAGAGGGGAAATTATTTTCCAGTTTTTAGTTCATTTTAAAAACATTTTAAATTAAAAAACATTTTTTTATTCTATTTTTTTTTTTTTTATAAATAATAAAATAAAATGCGAACTTGAAATTAAAATAAATAAATAAAAATGTTAATCAAAGCAATAATTAATTAATAATTAATTTTTAAATAAATGTTTTATATGAGTCGATACATATCAAAGTCGCTTAAGTCTGTCATAAGGCAATCTGGGAAATTGGATTTTTTTGTTTTCTGAATTACCATTTAAGATAGCACTGGCGAATATGCACATAAGTCTGTGAAGTAAAATTGTAAAACATTTCGCAAAGAAAAAATATATTATATATTATATATTAAGCCACATTTTAAATAAAAGGGCTTGTAAGTTGGACTTAAGCATGTTTGAAAAAAAATCATATGGAATTAGTAATTTTTGAAAAAAAGTATCAAATTTTTCAGCCAAAATTATACTTATTTGACATTTGAGTGGCTCGGTGCCATCCTTGCCTAACCCTCGAAATTTTTTATATGGAGTTATTATGCTATACTACTTAGAAATACTCCAAAGTATTCTCATTCTTTAAATATTATTTTTTTCGCATAATAAAGATTGTGAGGGTTAGGCATTTCTGGCCGTAGGCTGTTTAATTTTTAATTACCTATTAACTTATTCACTAATTATTAGGAAATTACTAAATTGAGGGTTAGGCAAGGATGGCACCGAGCCACTCATTTAAACTCGCTGGAATGAACATAAGCAATTTTGATTTACATTCACAATCGGACTGCAAAAAAAATCTGAAAAAATGTCTTTTGTGGGCTTAGGCGACTTTGATATGTATAGACTCATATATTATAATATAATTTCTTTGGGACATGCGGTTTCGAATATCTTCACAAATTGAATCTCGTACAATATTTCTTCTTGAGCCTTCATCAACAGCTACAAATTCATTCATATTTTCGACTGGCGTCTCTTCAAAATCGAAATCATCTTCATTAGCTAAGTTATGTAATACGAAACATGCTCTTATAAAGTGACAAATCTTCTCCATACCTCTCAGCTTGCAATAATACAACTGCCTAAATCTTTGTTTTAGAATTCCAAAAGTGTGTTCGATACATACACGGCCAGAACTCAGCTTTCGATTAAACGATTTTTGAGGACGAGTCAGATGTCCATTATCTCTGTACGGGGTAATGACGTATTTGCTGCACGGATAAGCTGAGTCACCTAGAAGATAGTAATCTAAAACGAAAAAAAATTAGCAAGGTGGCTTATTATGATTTAAAAGAGTACAACCTCCACAATTTGATGGAAGCTTATCATATATCGGAGAGTTTTTAAAAACCCAGCTATCGTGACTCGAGCCTGGATATCCAACAAATATATCAATAAATTTTTTCTCTTCATTGCATATCCCCTGTAGTACCACTGATACATTTCCCTTTCTATCAATGTAGTCATCTTTTCGTCTTTCGGGTGGATCAATTTCAATGTGTGTTCCATCGATGCACCCTTAAAATAAATTTTATTTGTGCATAGCAAATTTAAAATCATTAATTTGGTACCTATTGCTTTGGAGAACATGCACTTATTGTCAAAATATTGACTGGACACATCTTTTGCTTGCTCATTTGGCCATTTTATAACTTGAGGACTTAAATTGCTTACAAAAACAGTTACTATGCTGATAATCCGGAGAATAGTTGATATGGCCAAGTTGAAACGATCAGACAAATCTCTGAAGCTACATGCTTCATGGCCAGCGAGCCATAAAAATACCAATATATATGTTTGAGCGGATAACCTTTTGTGCGCTTGAAGACTCTGGTAATTTTCGCTATTCATTAGTAGTTGGGTGAGGCTTTCATGATGGCTTCTTGATATACGAAAATGCGTGCGGAACTCTTTTTCAGTATAACTCGGTACTGTTAGCTCCACGAAGTCCTTTATAGAATTTCTTGGATTCTTGCACAACAATAACAAATGGTTACTCAAACTGATATTTTTTTCTTCTTAGATCTAACAGCACTTCATCGTCATCACTATCGGATGAAAGAGACTCCATTACCGTCATAACTACGGTAGCAACAACTTTGTTTCGAAGTTTTTTTTTCATCGTCTCTGCATTCTAAAAAATGGAAGAACCTTCCCACGTAAACCTTACAAAATATTAAGAAAATTGAATGCCTTATATACCTTCAGTATTTTCCATTCCTGTAACTGTGTCTGCAGACAAATCTCTGAAGCTACATGCTTCATGGCCAGCGAACCATAAAAATACCAACATATATGTTTGAGCGGATAACCTTTTGTGCGCTTGAAGACTCTGGTAATTTTCGCTATTCATTAGTAGTTGGGTGAGGCTTTCATGATGGCTTCTTGATATACGAAAATGCGTGCGGAACTCTTTTTCAGTATAACTCGGTACTGTTAGCTCCACGAAGTCCTTTATAGAATTTCTTGGATTCTTGCACAACAAAAACAAATGGTTACTCAAACTGATATTTTTTCTTCTTAGATCTAACAGCACTTCATCGTCATCACTATCGGATGAAAGAGACTCCATTACCGTCACAACTACGGTAGCAACAACTTTGTTTCGCAGTTTTTTTTTCATCGTCTCTGCATTCTAAAAAATGGAAGAACCTTCCCACGTAAACCTTACAAAATATTAAGAAAATTGAATGCCTTATATACCTTCAGTATTTTCCATTCCTGTAACTGTGTCTGCAGGATTATATTGGTCTCCTAAACGAGCCACATTACGTTGGTCCAACGGACATTGGGCTTCGGCGCATTGCTATTCAAAGATACGGAATTATTGAAGATTTGGTATTTATTGTATGTACTTACTTCATTTGCTGGTAAATAACTCATAGTTTTCAAAATATTCGTAATAAATTTTAAATTTCATAAAAATATGCAATCCATTTTGATTTTGGTATATGCCACTATCAGCTGTTTGTTACTTGCTAGTTTTTGCTGGACGAAAAATCCCCAGCAGCAACTTGCAGCGAATTGGCGCTCTTTCTCTCAATTAAATGTCAAAAAGCTGCTGGATTCGCTGCTAATTTTTTCAAAGAACACTTTTTTAGGAATAATTATTCATAATTAGCAGAAAAGAAACAAAGCTCATATAAAACTTGGGTATTTGTTTCCTTTAGGTGTCAACTGCTAAAAAATTAAAAATGCTAAAATTATGGGAGATAGCTAGTTTTCATGTCCTTGTTTTAAAATGGTGTTCCGAGTAGTGCGGAATGTGATCTATGACTACCTTTTGACCCCAGGAATGATAACCCAGAGCAAAAATTAAAAATCTTATGTCTGTGTAGAGAAATTTTGGGTTATCATTCCTGGGGTCAAAAGTGCTACTTACCAGTGGCACCTGTGGCAGCTGCCACACTGTTCCATGCCTTTTCCTTCAATCAACGTGAACTCCATTTCCAAGTATGAATCTGCGAAGAAAAACACATTTATATAGATAGGTACATACATAAGCAAATTCGCATATGAATGAATGAATTAATTGAATTTCTAAAAAAGCACACACACTCACCTTTCTTTTAGCAATAAATAAAAATATAAATCGGCAATTACTTTGGTTAAATAATTTAACTTAAATTTGCTTTTTCACAATTTTTACAATCGCGTTTTCAAATTGGCGGTAAAATTGATTTTGACATTTGTCAAGCAGCTGCCGTTCCGTCAAATTAGAAAGTTGGCAAAGGATGCCGGATCGGTTGACTGATACTTTGTCAATCTAGCGTTTTACATTGAAAATACACATATCCTACTCGGCTGTCAGTTTCTTCCTTTTCCGGCAAGTACTTGACGGACTGATTCTGCCGAAAGCTTAAGCTACTGAATAAAAACTAACGACAGCACTTCATACATCAACGCGATCATAGCGCTCACACAAGAAAAGCAAGCAAAGAGCGTAATAATCTGTGTGAATTTGGTTCTCAATTTCACGAACAATTATACCACTAGATAGTATCTAGTAGATACCTACGGTTGCTCTATAAGTCCCATATACACATCTTTTTGATCGTGAACGCGGGTGAGCGTGAACAATTTTCTTTTGTGTAATATGTTGATAGTACTCCACTATTCCCAAAAATCATGCGTAAGTGGAAAAACAACTAAAATATCTTTGATATTAGAGCATTTAAAATTAAGTGAAAGTGTTAAATATGCTTTGAAATGGTTATTTTACTATCTCACAGTGCATTTTGTGCTAACACAAAGTGACACAAACCCTTCGCAAGTGAGTGTTGAAATTTGGCAATTACCACGCTAAACTTTGATTTTTTTTTCACATTTTTTGGAGAATTGAACTCATTTGACAGATGTGCGTGAACGCACAAAAGAATTGATTTGGAATTCTTTTCCTTTGCGTACGCAATAGAAAGTCTCCACTCATTCACGCTCACGTTCACACGGAACTGTATGAGGGTCTATACTCGTAAAAAAAAAAAAAAAATTCTTCGAAAGATTTATGGACCCCTAAAAGTTGGGGACGGCGAGTACCGAAGAAGATATAATGGAGAGCTGTATGAGCTTTACGCAGACGTGGACATAGTTCAGCGAATTAAAACCCAGCGGCTCCGCTGGCTAGGACACGTGGTGCGAATGAACGAGGACGCTCCGGCCCAGAAGGTATTTTTATCGGCACCCGCCGGTGGAAGTAGAGGAAGACCACCACTTCGATGGCAGGACCAAGTAGAGGCAGACCTGCGAGCACGCGGTGTCTCTAATTGGCGCCAGTTGGCTCAACAAAGAACCGACTGGCGTAACATGTTGGACGGCCAAAATCGCCTAGGCGGTTAAAGGCTATTTTAAAGAAGAAGAACTAGTATGTCAACTGGTAAGATTCTGATGCAAATATGAACTAGTATGGAAACTGGTATGATTCTGATGTATATATGAACTAGTATGTCAACTAGTAATATTCTGATGCAAATATGAACTAGTATGTCAACTGGTAAGATTCTGATGCACATATATATGAACTAGTATGTCAACTGGTAAGATTATGATGCAAATATGGGCTAGTATGTCAACTGATAAGATTTTGATACATATATTTACTAGTACGTCTACTGGTATGATTGTGATGTATATATGAACTAGTTTTTCAACTGGTATGATTCTGATGTATCTCTACATATAATAAAATTGTAACAGGTCGATGTCTGTACATGGCAGATATCAACAAAAAATTGATTGGGGGAAGCATTATTAAGTGAGTAGAATTCAAATCATCCATTTTAAAAAATTTTGTGTGTCTGTCTGTCTGTCTGTCCGTATGTTTGTGGCCGTATCACTCTGAAAGTAATGAATGAAATTGAATGAAACTTTTTTTGTAAGGTTGCTCTACGCTCAACTTAAAATTTAAGATATTACTTTTTTCGATATCTCAACCGGTTTTGGAGTTATCGCCCAATATGTGCACCATGTCTGTCTGTATGTTTGTGGTCGTAACACTCTAAAAGTATTGAATGGAATTGAATCGTTGGATTGCTAGACGCTCAACTTAAAAATTAAGAGTTTTGGGCTTATCGCCCAATATGTGGACTAGGGGTGACCAAAAATGTCTTAGTACAATATGGGTGTCAAGCGAAAGGTGTCAATGAGTGCTATAATATGCGATGTGATTCATTGAAATGGTTTGGGAGATATCTTGAAATTTCGATAGCTCAACCGGTTTCGGAGGTATCGACGAATATTTCCACAAAAATGTGTTAGTACATTATGGGTATCAAACAAAAGGTGTTTATGAATGCTGTCATAAACCATTTGATTAATTTCAATACTTAAGCTGCCCCGGAGATATCTCATAAAATGTGGGGTCGTTTATTATTAAATTTTAAGCTTTATTAGTCCGATGAAAACATTTTTTTGTGACCGAAATTTGGGTTTATCGAGCAGACAAACTTTAAAGCTTATATGACAACACGACCCTTAAGTGCTGAACTCCAGTATTTTCGTTGGATTTTATTCTTTGCTAACCTAGCTGCAAAGAAAAACAGAAATTATACGCATACGAAGTCGCGAGCACCAGCTAGTGTATATATAAACTAGTATGTCAACTCATATATGAACTGGTATGATATTGATATATATAATGACTTGTATATCAACTGGTATATTCCTGAAGCAGAGGCTGACTAGTCAGTCAATTGTTATGGTACTGATGCAGAGAAGGACAATTGCCATCTCGTAGGACATCGCCGTGTTAAAAATACCACTTGCTAATATGGAAAAATTACAGAACGCGAACTAGTTGAGGCCGTTTGGCTGACCGGTGTTTGATTAGTATAAAACTAGTTGAGTTGACTGAAGGGAACCCTTTAGTTGAAGGCGAGTTATTTCAGCTTTCCAGAGCAACGTAAGCTGGATACTCGAGTAAGCTTCTTGTAAAGGTGTAACCTATTAACCTCTACTCATTCGGGGCAAGTTTGTATGTCCCGAATAAAAATTTTAAACTTTTTCCCCTTTTGATCCAAGATTTTGACGCACTAAAGCCACACATACACTGCATTCATACCACCAAGGTTTTTCTAAACTTGCTAGGACATGAACTAAAATGTAGTCGACCTTATGTGATCCATTCAATTTCACTTCATTCCTTTAAACCAAACAATTTTAAGAAAACATCAAAAAAAACTTGGTTATATCCCTTTGTAGAATATAGCTATCATATATTTGAATGTTTATATTTTTGTACGCAGCAATATCAACAACAATAAAAGCTGGTCAAAACCAATGATTTTTCAGCAACAGCGGCAACATCATCAGCTCCTAATAAAAATGAAAGTCGGACAGTGTTGAGCTGCTGAGATGTTGGGGCAACAGTTGCACGCACACTTATGTGCACATAACATGAATAAATAAATTTGCACGAAATTGCTGCTGTTATATTTTCATAATAAATTCATAAATTCGATTTATCTTTCAATCTAAATAAAAAAGTCACCATTTTTGTCCATGAACTTTGCCACAATGCGCTAGTTGGAGTGAAGGTAACATGACTTACCAGAGGAACTATGAAAAACTAAAGTTTTCCAGTGTGAGGTTAAAATAGTAAAAAGTGAATTGCAGAGCACGTCGGGTGTAAAACTGAAAGCGGTTTTATGTCTTTACATTCATCGAGATGACTTTTTCATAATCATTTCGGCATCATTACAGGATTGTTTTCGGGACATCTTTGAGATAATATTTGGGACTATTTCAGGATAGCTTCGGAACATTTGTATTTTATTTCTGGATAACTTCTAACCGTTTTAAGATCATTTCATAACATAAACTAGGCATCATCATTATGGCAGCTTTTCCAGTCAAAAAGGTTTGTCTATGGTATGTTACAACAGAGAAGAAAAAGCCCTTCTCATATATAAAAAGTTAATCTGCAATAAAATTTTAAAATATCATTAAATTTACGAGTCCTGTTTTCTCGTTATTACCTATGACAGCACATTTGGATTCAAATTCAATCTAGACCAGTTTTCATGAAAATTGTCTAAATGAATCGGGTTTCAATTATAAACAAGAAATGTTTTAACAATTTTTTAAAGATAAAATAAAGTTTTTGTCCGTTGGCGGGAATTCGAACCAAGACTCCCCGCATCATGCCCTACCACTGAGCTACATCGCACACATGAATGTTGTTGGCAAAATTCAATCTTGAATAAGCTTTCAAAAACAAATTTGAAGTTTCAAACCCAAAAGTTTAAATTTTAGACCGAAAAGTTTTAATTTTCAAACCAAAAAGTTTTAATTTTAAACCTAAAAATTTTAATTTACAAACCAAAAAGTTTTAATTTTAAACCGAAAAGTTTTAAGAATAAAATAAAACTAATAAAATGTGGTAGCCGCCAGGATTCGAACGAAAACGCTCAGGAGTCACAGCCGACTGCTATATCGCTGAGCTATGACGCACATGAAGTTTTTGTGGGCAAAATTCAATTACATTGAAACAAACCAAAAATAAAAAATTTAGACTGTTTTTTCATGTAGATTTTAAATCGAAACCAAAAGAAATTGAAAATCTTTGTAGGTATTTGGAGGGTATGAAATATTGTACAAAAAAGTTAAAAGTTGATTAAACTTTATACGGGTTTAAAATTTAGGTTCATTTTTTTAGCCGTGCAACAAAATAAAAAGTTTAAACTGTAATGCTCTCAAAAACCCCAGTCAACCCAATAAACTCAGTCATACCAACAAACTCAAATATGTATTTAACATCTGTCAGGTGGGTATATACATATGTACGCATGTTTGATGGGGTATGTGTAAGATCTACGTATTTACTCTACCGGACATTAAATATAAATTGTTGACCAACAGAACGAGACGTTGATGCGGAACGCAGTCGTAAAATATTTGTTAAAATAAAATCTTTTCAGGTTAAATAAACTTCCCGTGAACTTTTGCAATGCTGCCGCTTACACTCAACCACTAGAAGGTTATAAATGTAAATATGTTTGGATAAGTAAACGATATGTGCACAAAACAAGCAGAAAGGAGCTGTTAGTGATGTGGAAGCAGGTTTAAAAAAATCGGGTACAGTAGACGCTCACAAATTAGAATCACTTTGTTTTTAGGGTGATTCTAATTTCTGAAAAATTCTAATTCCTGGACGTTTTTTTATTTCAATAAAACCTTAAAATTTAAGTCAATTTGCATTGAAAAACTACAATGAAATTTTGTCTTATTCAATTTTATTCATAAAAACGAGAAAACATAAGGTAAAAATCCAATATACATATATGTATTTATGCGCTAAGTCAAAAAAAGGTCCAAAAAACAAAAACTCCAATTACAGTAAATATATTTCTTTTATCAAAAACACATAAGAGATCGATAAAAATACATTAAAACAGCCAAAAATTAATCAAAAACTTCGTAGCTAAAACGCCAAATGAACTTTCATCTTTATCGGGATATTCCACTTTAAATATTTGTTTGGCTTTCTCCTTTAGTATTGGCCCAGTTAATGTACACTTTTTTCGCGTTGATTTAAAAACCACTCATAAAGAGTTGCTTCCGTTTTTGGATATTCAGCGATATGCAATGATGTTTTTTTAGCCTCTTGATAGGTATTAGAAACAGCGCTTAAAATTGATGATTTCATAGATTTGATTTAGGTGATTGCAGATGGCGCCACATCATATTCTAGGGTTAAACGCTTCCCTTGAATACCTTGGTCAAGCTTTTCCAAGATCTGCACTTTGGTTTCCAAAGACAAAGTATTTTTCTTACGTTTATTTGGCATTTCAGCGAACGACTTTGACTTTTAAGCAAACAATGCCGAAACACGTGCACGCGTATCGAATTCAAACAAAAACTGACAAAAACTGTACAGATAGCGACGAAAATCCAACGACTACCGAGGGTAACATGAATAAATTGGGGATTCCCCTTTTTATATCTCATTTTGCAACAAAAAACAAAATGCGCTCGCAAATTAGAATTTTCGATTCTAATTTCAGAGCGTGTAATGTATTCAAAAAGTTGATTCTAATTTCTGGAAATTCTAATTACTGAGAGTTCTAATTTTGAGCGACTACTGTATTTGGAAGAAAAAATAAAATAAAAGAAAATAAAATAAAATTAAAATAAAATAAAGAAAATAGAATAAAATAAAATAAAATAAAATAAAGAAAAATAAAATAAAATTAAATAAAAAAATGAAATAAAATAAAATAAAATAAAGTAAAATAAAATAAAACAAAAGAAAATAAAATAAAATAAAATAAAATAAAATAAAATAAAATAAAATAAAATAAAATAAAATAAAATAAAATAAAATAAAATAAAATGAAATGAAATGAATTAAATTAAAATGAAATAAAATAAAATAAAAAAGTAAATAAAAAATAGTAAAATAACTAACCGCCTAGGAGCGTTTCTTTTTCAAGTGATCCAAATTTCAACCGTCATGCTACAGATTTTGTTCAAATTGGGCTTACACGTAGGGACTATAAATTGATTTGACACGTATTTTTTGTTTTGCCATTTTTTCGATATTCTTCGGAGATATGATCTGTCAAAGTTTGGAATTTTTCTTAAACTAATGAAAACATGTACCTACTCAATCTATCATGAACCAACAAAAAAACTTTTGACGGTAGTTCTAGGTTTTATTCAGGGATAAGAAGGAACTTTTTAGGGGCCATTTCTATAATTTTTCGGGACCATTTTGGAATTGTTTTCGGGACCATTTCGGGATTATTTTCAGGACTTTTCACTATTGTGGTCGGGACTTTTTCGGGATTGTTTTCGGGATTATTCCGGGAATTTTTCGGGATTGGTTTTTCAATCATTTCGTGATAATTTTGGGATTGTTTTCGGATCATTGCAGGATTGTTTTTGGGAATTTTCCTAACCATTTCGGGATGATTTTTGGGCCATTTCATGTTCTTAACCATTTCAAGAAAAAATTTCGGGATGCAGTTTTTTGCAAGCACACTACCTTCAATTATCATCATCTGCATGCTTACATATGCACATGTTCAAAAATTGTTTACGTTTATGTTCAAAAATTTTAAAATTAAAAAAATTATTAAATAATATATATTAATTAAAATCAAAATAAATCCTTAATTTTTATTTTATAATCAATTTAATATTTAACCCCTAATTAAATATTAAATTAATTTTATTTTAAATTTTAATAACTTGAAAAATAATAATTTTAAAATTAATATCTAATTTAATCTTAAATTAAATAAATAATTAATATTAATTTTTTCAGATACACACACATTCATACCCACCTACATACAATACATGCTCTTGTTCTACTAACTAGCGACAATGCCTTGTGGTTGCCCACACACAAAACAAATACAGAAATGCGAGCGCTGTTAAAGCGGGAAACAGAATCAGTCCGCCAATACGTCAGTTGCGTGACGTACGTTAATTTTAGAGCAAATTCTACTTTGACGTTTCCGTCGTATCTGGCGATGCACATACAAACACCCGCAGTCAACTTGGCTGTCAGTTATTTCGACGTACTGACGGATTGATTCTGCTGAACGCTTAAGGCCATCCGAGACAGCAAATTTAGAATGTTCTGAGGCATGACCAGCGGGATGGTAGGTAATGTTGTTATGCGCTAGGCTATTGCACTAGCGCATAACAACATTACCTACCATCCTGTTGGTCATGCCTCAGAACATTCTAAATTTGCTGTGTCGGATGGCCTTAAGCGTTCAGCAGAATCAATCCGTCAGTAAGTCGAAACAACTGACAGCCAAGTAGACTGCGGGTGTTTGTATGTGCAACGCCAGATACGACGGAAAATTCAAAGTATAATTTGCTCTAAAATTGACGTACGTCACGCAACTGACGTATTGGCGGACTGATTCTGTTTCCCGCTTTAACAGCGCTCGCATTTCTGGATTTGTTTTGTGTGTGGGCAACCACAAGGCAATGTCGCTAGTTAGTAGAAAAATAGCATGTGTTGTATGTAGGTAGGTATGAATGTGTGTGTATCTGAAAAATCTCGCGTAGACAATTTTTGAACATGTGCATATGTAAGCATGAAGATGATAATACTTTAAGGTAGTGTGCTTGCACAAAACTGCATCCCGAAATTTTTTCTTGAAATGGTTAAGAACTCTATGAACATGAAATGGTCCAAAAATCATCCCGAAATAGTTAGGTAAAGTCCCAAAAACAATCCTGCAATGATCCGAAAACAATCCCAAAATTATCACGAAATGATTGAAAAACCAATCCCAAAAATTCCCGGTATAATCCCGAAAACAATCCCAACAAAGTCCCGAAGACAATACCGAAAAGTCCTGAAAATAATCCCGAAATGGTCCCGAAAAATTATAGAAATGGCCCTTAAAAAGGTCCTTCATATCCCTGAATAAAACCTAGAAGTACCGTCAAAAGTTTTTTTTTTGGTTCACATTCCTGTCGGTATACTCGCAATAGCCTTTTTCAAATTTTCTACACAACCCTCTGCGAATATGCCATACAAAATATGCATTCTATGCACGTTCTTAAATGCCTTCGTGAATTATTCACGCCACATATGCATACATATATGAAGATGAACGACAAGAAGTACGTGCATATATAGATTCGAGAAGGTATTTATGAATGATGCACGAATGCATTCATGAACGTGAATGGTGTGGACTTTTTATACGTTCTTATTCACGAACGCGAATGCAAATTTTTTTTTAATGTTCATGTTCGTGAATGCGTAGAACGTACTTGAATCTTCATAAATGAATAATTCCGAACCCTGCTTATAAGTGGGTCTATCTCTTCTTCTTCTCAAACTTACAACCATCGGACCAAAGTTATAATACCATTTCATGTTCATGAAAGGTATACGAATTACAACCAACATTGAACACAAGAAACAATTATAAATCTCGTCCGCCACCAGACTAATTTAAATTTGATATCGTAATAAGTAATCGTGTTTTGTTTTAACCAGGGAGTGAAACCGAAACCGTAACTGTGACCGATTTTTCAAAACTGAAACCGAAATCGTAACCGTTATTTTGATCTGAAAAAGGACGAAACCGAAACCGTTTCTTTTTGTGGGAACATATTTTCTTTTACCAAAGGGTGCTCTGAAAAGCTTTCATGGAAGATTGTCGAGCAATGCTACAAAATACATGTTTTGACCTCAGTATCAAATTCCGAAAGAGGAAATTTAGCTATAGCTGAATGATCCATACATAACGTTAATAATATCTTTACATTGTAGAGCAGCCGGCTGGGTATTTGACCAAATCAACTTTGTTAAAGAGATTAATACATATGTAAAAAAGATGGCGTTCCCCTTTTTTGGAAGTTAGTCTCTAAAACTAAGTTACGGGCTTTCGAAGTTGGACCCCTCTAAAGTTTGGTTTTCTAAATGTTTTGGTAAAAAAATAAAAAAAATACGACTTTGATTTTGGATGCGATTCAACCTATGTGGATTGAAGCATCTATCGCCTCTCCACTCTCTCTGATGTTTTAGGCATTATCCAATTTTTATTAAGCGAGCGATTTTTAGAAATTATTAGAGTAATTTTAATACTAAGTATTCGTATGTTTCACTAATATACAAGGATGTAACTGCGTCAATCTATTTACTTCCTCTTTATTATTCAAAGTCATAAAATAAAGTTCCATCCTTGTCTACTATGCAATATACATATATGTTTACCAAAAGAAGGATAGTGGTATTTTAGTTAAAATAACACATTAACCAAGTAGGGAGAATGAAGTCGCAGAAATTCTGCTTGAAACAACGATTAATTTAGATTTCAAAGCCGTTTGATCTCGCTCCTTTCTAATAAATCACACTTGGATAGCAAGCAAAAAAGCTTGTTAAAAAATTTGTGTTACATTTTTCTTTTTTTTTTTCATACAAAAATATAGAGTTTGTCTTGTAAATATGTATTTTAGTAAAAGTCCGTACGTGAAATATTTTGATTTCTTGAGAATTTAATAAGCAATCGAATGCTCTTATTTAGAACTTAAAATGTTGTGGGTAACACTGTGCAGTTGCAATGTTAAAAATGCAATTATTATAGAAAAATTAAAAAAATTGCCAGATGCAAAAAAAATTCATTATCTTTCAAATGAGCTCAAATTGAAGTTTGTAGCATTAATTCAAGCCGAGATATAATGAATTGAGTAGGTACATGTTTTCATTACTTCAAGAAAAATTCCAAACTTTGACAGATCATATCTCAGAAGAAAATCGAAAAAATGGCAAAACAAAAAATACGTGTCAAATCAATTTATAGTCCCTGCGTGTAAACCGAATTTGAACAAAGAAGAAGTATTGGCAAGCCGCCGAGTGAAGAAGCAAGTGATCGTGGGGCGCTCACTTATTAATTAAATTATTATTCATTTTTAAATCGTTTAAATTTTCCAAAATGTTTTGCTTAATATGCAAAGAAAAAGTGGAACGGAATAATCCAAACAAAATTGATTGTGCGGACTGTTTGAACTATTTCCATAGCAAATGTGTAAATATCAAAGCAGCCGACATCGAATTTTTCAAGTCCAGCAACAAAAAATATCGTTGTGACAGATGCACAGCTATGCGAAGAAAATCATTGCAGCCAACAACAACAACACCAACTCAGACTGCAAGCCAACAAGTACTCGTTACGAATGCTCCACATGTTGGAATAATACAACAACAACAACAACATGCACAAAAAACAGCGGAGCAGGCAGCAGCAAGCGATGATGGAAATGACGGAAAAATAACTCTTCAACTGTTGTACAAAGAGATACTTGACCTGAAGCAAATCAACATTGATTGCCTAAATACCATACAAAACCTCAAAGAAGAAAATACAGAGTTGAGAAAAAGAGTTGATAAGCTTGAGAGTAGATTAAACTGGAAAGAACAAGCACAATTAGAGAATTCCATTGACGTTGTAGGTGTGCCGAATGTCAACAAAGACAATGCAAAAGAATGCGTACAGAAAATTTTCAGCGTTGCATTAAATGTGCAGGTGATGGATGATGAAATTGAAAAAATTAGCGTGAAACATAATAATGGTAATAAAAGTAGTGGTATTGTTTGCGTTAAGCTTAAGTCTATGGAAAGGAAGAAACAAATTATGAAAGCCAAACGAACAGCCGGGAATAAGCTTAATACGTCGATATTTTCTGATGCTAGCAAAAATAATATTTACATTAACAACAGCTTTACAAAATACTACAGTGCTCTGTTCATAGCTGCTAGTAAGGTAAAAAAGGAACGGAAATTTAAATATCTATGGATAAATAATTCAAAACTTTTAATGAAAAAAAACGATAATGATAGAGCTGTTATCATAAGAACGTTTGATGATCTTTCTGTTATCAATCTTAATTAAATTTTATTACTTTAATTATTGTTTTATTTTTAATTCGAAATTATGAATATAAGATCAGCTCTTATGAATAACAGCCCAGTCATTAATGTCTTCAATGACTCTAATTTATTAGCATCCAAAGAAAATACCTTTACAGTTTTGCATCAAAATGTAAGAAGTCTCAGGCAGAATTTGGATTCCTTAGTTTGCAACCTCGAATCCTTTGTTAATCTTCCCGATATTATATTCGTCTCAGAAATTTGGATTTTTTCTTATGAAATAAATGACTATGATATTCCTAGTTATAATTTTTTTGCAAATACAAATGACTCGTATACTGCCGGTGGTGTTGGTGTTTTTATACGTGATTTTTACGATTGTGAAGTTACTTGCCTTAGTCTATCGAGCGCTGATGTAATAAAAATTTCATTGCAAATATGCAATGTACCTTTCACTTTTGTATGTCTATATAGATTTCACTCACAATCTTTTAATTTGTTCCATGAGGAACTCTCTCTCTTTTTAAGTAGAGAAAAGGCATCAAATATGGTTATATTAGGCGATTTTAATTTTGATTTAATGAGCACCAATTCTATGCTAGACAACTATCTTGCGCTCCTAGCAAATCATGGTTTATTTTCCTTCATTCATGAGGTTACTAGGCCAGAATCAGGGACCTGTATAGACCATGTTTATGGTAGATTTAGTAATATTGAGGATAATATGCATGCTGGTATTAACCTTGACTTGGGAATTTCGGACCATTGTATGACCGGAATTCAACTTACCAATTTAAATGCAAATAGGCGAACTACCAATTGCGATATATTATCAGCTAATAGGATTATAAATTTTCAGGTTTTAAATGAATCACTTCGCTTTGAAAAATGGGAAACAGCTTTAAATGAGTCAAATGTAGACAAAGCATATAATCTTTTTATGAAAACACTTACGATGCACATAAATTACTCAAGTATCTCTATTTTTCCTAAAAGATCAACTTTAACTCTAAAACCTTGGATCACTCAATCTCTATTAAAAAAGATCAGGCTGAAAAACACGTTACGGAAAAAAAGCAACAGGCATCCGGCGAATACTAAGCTAAGAAATCGTGCGCGTCTGTTGACTAAAAGGGTAAACAAAGAAATTCGTACAAGGCGCGATAATTTTTTTCAAAACCTTCTTCTCATAGCGCAGGGCAACTCCAAAAAAGAATGGGATGCTGTAAATAGAATAAAAAACCGTAATTCTAAAAGAAAGTGCGACTCGCTCGTATTAAACGTGAATGGTGTAGATGTGTCGGAGCCTCAGGAAGTTGCAAACGAACTCAATGATTTCTTTGTCAATGTAGGAAAAGCCTCCGATTTAAGCAGTAATCCTAAGCCCTGCACCTGCTATACAAATCCAATACATACCGAATTCTTTCCGCCTAGTAATAGTTTTTTCTTTGATGCCATTACAGGCGCAGAAATTATTAATATAATTAAATCTCTAAGCAACTCTAATTCAAGTGGTAATGACAACATATCAAATCGCACGTTAAAGAACATAGCATTTAACATTGTTGATATTTTAAAACATTTATTTAATTTAAGTATAGCCTCCGGAATTTTTCCTGCTGACTTAAAATGCGCTACGGTTATACCACTCTTTAAAAAGGGGAATAAAAATGATAAAAATAACTATAGGCCCATATCTCTTTTATCTTCAATCTCAAAAGTTTTTGAGAAAGCAGTGAAAAATAGGGTGTTGTCGTACTTAAACAAAGTTAAATTTTTTAGCCCAAAGCAATTTGGTTTCATGTCCGGGCTTTCTACTGAAGATGCTCTTCTAGATTTTTCTTCCTTTATTTATAAGTCAATTGATGATAAAAAATGTTGTGCGAGTCTTTTTGTAGACATAACAAAGGCATTTGATATGGTTGACCATAGTATTCTAATAAGCAAGCTTAGCTCCGCAGGTTTTCGTGGTAACATTATTAATTGGTTTACGTCATATCTAGAGAATAGAGTTCAGAGAGTTAAAGTTGAAAATAATCTAAGTGAGCCCAGGCCTATAACCCTAGGGGTTCCACAGGGTTCGGTTCTTGGACCAATCTTATTTTTAATATATGTACATTAATTCAATATTCTCTTTGCCTTTTATTGGTAAAGTAACAGCCTTTGCTGATGACCTTGCCATCGCATATGGATCGATAAATGAATTTAATCTTTTTGCTGATATTAATCACGATGTTTACCTTTTAAGATCTTGGTTCGCAAGGCATAAGCTCGTGGTAAGCAGCAAAACGAAATTGATGTATTTCAACCTTTGCGGTAAGGAAATACCTAAAAACGAGGTTGTCTTTCATAGTTCTATATGTATGCGTCATCGTTTGTGTTTAACTACTTGTACTCAAAATAACGAAACGGTCTGTTTTGATGAGAAAATAAGTTGTGACAGTAAATGTTTTGTGATCGAAGTCGCCTCTAATTTCAAATATTTGGGTGTTATAATCGATCAAAATCTAAGTTGGTCATCGCATATTTCTGCAATGAAATCTTATATGTTATCAGCTCTTCGTTCTTTTTATAACTTAAGAAAACTGTGTTCCAATAGAATATTGTTATTGGTGTATCATGGACTAATCCATTCAAAATTACAATACGGAGTCAGTTGTTGGGGTGGTGCCTACGCTAGTAAGATCCATCCGCTTTTAATACTACAGAAGTGTATAATCCGAAGAATATGTAAAGCTGGTCGTTTAACTCACTCTATGGATCTTTTCAAAAAATTAAATATTCTTCCTGTGCGGCACTTATACTATTTTAAAGTTTTAAAAATATTTTTTGTAAGGAGCGGCTATACGCAAAGCCCAATATACAACCTTTACAAACTGAGAAATACGACGTTATCTCAAACAAAAGTTCCTAGCTTTCGCACCACATTTTTTCGTAACTTCTACACCATCGTATCATGTAAGCTATATAACAAACTACCTGCTGAAATACGACTCATTAAAAAGCTACCAGCGTTTCTGAGGGAAGTGAAGCTGTGGCTACTTGGTTTCAATCATGAGGGTATTGAAATTCTTTTGAGACCTATAATATAAGTACCTGTGTTAATTAGCATCGAGGTTTTTTATCTTTTTCTATTTGATGAAAGTACCTTGACATCTGTAATTTTGTAATTTTGAATTTTGAATTTTTTGTTTTAATATACATACATATAATAGTTATACTTTTTCTTTATACATATTTATGAGGGCAATTCTAAACAAAATTCCGCACGGATTTTGTTCCCTCTCCCAAAAATTATCCACTAATTTAATAACTTTAACCAAATTTTTAACTCGCAGTATTATGCCAATTTCCACAACAGATCGTTCCCAATATTTGAAATTTTCACTTGAGAAAGGAATTGAAGGAATTTTTGCGAAAGAATACAAAAATTCGATTGCGAAAAATTCCGGGCCAATATTTATCTTTTTAATTGTAAGTAATTATAATTTGTTATTATTATGCGCCCCACAAGCATTTATAATACTAAACGAATGAAATGGCATTTCCTCTGCTCTTTGAATGAGCATCTAATGTCATTATCTATTTTCTTATTTGTATTTTTGTTTCATATTGTAATACTCTAAAAATTGTAAAAATTTACGAGAAAATAAAGATTATACATACATACATACATACATACATACAAAATCCGTGACATGACGGTTGATTTTTTACAAAATTTGGATCACTTGAAAAAGAAACGCTCATATGTATGTATGTACATATATATAATTAGTTTTACAATCTCGATATCTCAGAACTGATAACTTTTAGAGAAAAACTGTTCCGACCATTTTTGTAGAGAATTTTCAGTGTACAACTTGATCTTAGATAGTTTTTAAAAAAACTTACCGCTTATGAGAAAAATCCAAAAAACCTCAAATTTTGACATTCAGAAAAAGTAAAATGGAGATTTTTGCTACCATTTTAGAAAATTAGAAGCTACGATTTTGATTAAAACGGATTCTAGAAGCATATATTGTGTAGAAAGAGATGGCATTAAGCATTTTTTATGACATTTTAGTTTGTCCTAAACTTCCTTCAGGACCACTGTTCATAGCCAGATACCGAACTCTGGATTGTTTGCTGACCTGGGAACCCCCTTTATCAAATTCAAAAAGCCACGGAACTACAGTGGCAATATATGTAGTGGGGAATGGACGAAAAATATGAATTATTTTTTTAATTCAGAATATCTATTGCATTATTTTTTTTTTTTTCATAATAAAGTTTGAATGGTCAAATATCAAACACTTTTACGGTTAAAAATTTGAGCCTGAATTTTACACTATAAACCAGTTCTAAGGAAAATTTATTAAATGAATGATGTTTAAATTTTAAACCATAAATTAAAGAAAATATATTTTTTGTCTGTTGGCAGGGATTCGACTGCTATATCAATGAGCTCCATCGCACACATATATGTCGTAGACACAACTCAATGGCTTGAAAAAGCGTTCGAAAATAAATGAAAGCGAAACTAAAAATTTTAATATATGATTATCTTCCGATCTATTTGATTTATGTAAATATTTAATAAGCTGAGCAGATCTATAAATTTTTTAGTGCAAATAAAACAGTGTAATTTTATTCCACCTTACGTCCCCCTTTTAAACCGTAATGTAAAAAAAAAAACAAAACAAAAAACAAACAAAAACTAAATAAAAAATTGTATACTGCTCTTTCAGTGAGATATTAAATCGAAAACAAAAGAAATTGCAATTCTTTGCTGGCAAGTTTTGGAATATAGTACAAAAAACCTTAAAAAATTAATTAAGCTTGAGCGGGTTTGAAATTTAAGCCAGTGTTGCCACACGTAGGGTTTTATCCCTATTTGTAGGTCTTTTTGGCTAAAAAATGTGTGCGTAGGGTAAAAGGTCGGCTTTTACATATTTCACGAAATGTAGGGTTTTTTTACATGGAAAACATTCAAGGTGTAAAAATGCACCGTTTGTTGCCAACATGCGTCCTGTGAGTTTTGTACTATACATACAAAATCCAGTAATTTTTAAATGGCTTTAATTATTTTAATACATAATTAAGATAATCGCACACGGTTTGACGTTTAAGAAGCTTCAACTTTAAGAATAAGTAAAGATTTTTTTGAAAAAAATTCTAAAATTATGACAAAATTCACTTTAAAAATGCCTTTTTCCCCATACAAAGGGCGAAAAAAATAGGCACCCCTAAAGGGGCAATTACATAAAGCTTTGTTAACCTCGCCTGACATTTGCAACCTCAAAACTTTGCGCTCAACTTCAGAGGTATGCTACAATGAACGCTTTGACGCTTCTCTTTTATACATTTGTTTTCTCCAAATTTTAATTCTTAAATTAAAGCATAGTCAACAACATCTGATTGTCAAAGCTAGCAAAGCAAGCAAAATTTGATAGTTTGCCAAATTTCAACCTTGCTTCAACTTTGAGGTTTTCTATTTGCCATGTTTCGTTGAAACCCGTACATTGAACTTATCTGTCAAAGTCAAAGTCCGAGGTAAAGTTGATATAAAGTTTTATGTAATTGAGGCTTTAGGGTTAAGTTACAGCGATGATCTTTTGCAAATCTTATTTTCTCATCAATTACTAACTTTTTGGGGGGTTATACAAAAAAAAACAAACATTTGTTTTTTATTTGAATCACCCGAATATACATTTATGTATAAAAACTCGTTCAAGTTTGTTGAAGCTAATAAAAGTATCTGAAAAAATACCTATTTTTGATCATTTCTGTATAAGCATTGTCCTATAAAAAAATTGCAATATATAGCTATGCGGTTTTTAATATTTCCGCAAGGAAAAAAATGTAGGGATTTTTGTAGGTATCTTTTTTTTAAAGCGTAGGGTAATCTAGAGAGTTTTACTTCATTTATAGGGATTTTGGAGGAAAAAAATGTGGCATCACTGATTTAAGCTCATATTTTTAGCCGTAAAAGGGATTGTATATAACACTACTTCACTTAGCATATTTTTTTAACATTATTTTCTTTTTTTGCAGGTAAGAAAAATGGATATGATTGTTTCAAATGAAGCATACTTTATTATTTTCAAGGTAAGCATTAATATTTACTTTGCGAAAAAAAATTTAATGCACTCAGCACGAGAAAACAGAACCAATATTATTAAAGCTCAGCATCTTGTTGGACCAAAGCTGTGTCCAAAGATATGTTGTTCTTGGAAATTTCGAAAATTATAACATCTACTACTATCATAAAATATTCTATTACAATTCGGTACCAGTCACAAAAATAACATAACCATTTACGTACATATTTTAGGTACTGGAACCAGACAAGCCGACATATTTTTCGATGATACTGGAATTACATCTCTTCATGAACTTTTCTTCCCGGCATTGTGAGAGTCGAACTCACAACACTGCACAATGGTCTGAAATTAAAATTTTTTGGCATAAATCCAAAATTTTTTTTTCTTATTTCAAAAAAATAGGTACGCAGTATTAAAGAGACATTTCAGTGGTCTAAAATATACAAAAAGTTATTTGGATATGGCAACTCTGTTCTAAATATGAGCTGTCAAACATGATGATTCTGAAGCAACAACAAACTTGTAAACAGTTCAGTAAAATATTCTACGAAAACAGCTGTTCGATAATAGTTAAAAAGGAAAAAAAAAGAAATAAATTTATAATGGAAGAATATAAGAAAGGTATCTATTTTTTAACTTAATGAAAAAAATGTAGTTTATTGTGTCATATCTATATAATGTGCAGTTTTGTTTAATAGCTTTTTTATCCGAAAATTTCGTGTTTACCTGTGCTCTGTGCAGTGAAAGTTGTGTGTATTGTTCCAGATTTTTATGTTCGGTGGAAGTTTGGGGTATGTTCTTTAAAATCATGTATGTAATATTTGCCAGTTTTTGCCCCATTTAAGTATATTTGTAATTTTCAGCAACCTTTAAATTCCAACACGAAGAAATGCTTGGAGTTTGGATAGAGGGCGATCGCAAAACTAATGTTGTTTTGGATTGGGTTTTTAAAAAAATTAAATGGTAGTGGAACATCAAATGACGGCAATACTGCCAGGGAAGCATTTAAAAATTTGGAACTCTTTTCTTCTATTACAAATATTGATATAGAAGTTTTGAATAACTTTAGAGTTATATTAATTGCTATTTCCTGCGAGTATCCTATAGATACCACAAAGTTTGAAGATTTTTGCA
Organism: Campiglossa producta; assembly: GCA_964058755.1. Classification (NCBI taxonomy): domain Eukaryota; kingdom Metazoa; phylum Arthropoda; class Insecta; order Diptera; family Tephritidae; genus Campiglossa; species Campiglossa producta. The sequence continues at coordinate 54,851,086 of CAXKVI010000003.1, forward strand.
AAAGAACTGCCTTCTTGTACATGGAAAAATATTTATGGTTTCCAATTTCAGCAACAGTTCATAAAATATTAGTTCACGGCTCACAGATTATAAAAAATAGCGCAATTCCTGTTGGTTGTTTTGGTGAAAATGCATCAGAAGCTCGAAATAAATTATACAAGAGAGATCGCATTGCACATGCAAGAAAAAATACAAGAAAAAATAATATGACTGATGTTTTCAATAGAGCAATGGATTCTTCAGACCCCCTTATTTCCAGCTTGTCTTTATCCGCTGGAGAAAAATATCGGAAAAGAGAGAAGCTACCAGAAGAAGTAATACAATTGCTTGCACCTTCAAGTGAGCTTCAAATTTTCAACCACTTGCCAGGGGGATCGGAATACGATTCGGATAATTTTGATTCCGATATATCGGAAGCAGACGATACGGACAACGCTTTAGTTTTATATACGGAAGACTGTGATTTCGAATGATTTGCTCGGTACATATAACTTTTTATATTATATTCAAGTTAATTTAATAATTCTGTAACTTTTCTCTCATTTCAGATGTACAGTTAATGTTATTATAAAAATAATTGTTTCAGTAAAAACATATGTATAAATATTTTGATAATAAAATTATTTGACCACTTTTGCCTATCATATGCAAATTTTTCATTTTATGAAACCAAATTTTTACTATAGGTCCAAGGGAGGTACTCCTAGGGACTGGCCGATTTCGACTATTTTTGGTATCGTCGATGTGTATTACGAGAATAACTTATTTACGAATTTTCGAGAAGATATCGCAATTTTTGGAGCTGAAACTCAAAAATTTTTACTATAGGTCCAAGAGAGGTACTCCTAGGGACTGGCCGATTTCGACTATTTTTGGTATCGTCGATGCGTATTACGAGAATAACTTATTTACGAATTTTCGTGAAGATATCGCAATTTTTGGAACTGAAACTCAAAAATTTTTACTATAGGTCCAAGGGTGGTACACCTGGGGAATGACCGATTTCAACCATTCTTAGAATTTTTCTTAACTAAGTCATATATAACCTGTATGCAAAGTTTCAATGGCCTAGTACCACTCCTTCTAATTTATGCCAAAAAATTTGAATTTCAGACCATAGTGCACTGTAGTGACTTGTATGCTAGAAGGTCTAACACCTTAGGCCACTACCCAGCTTGCCTAAGGTGTTAGACCTTCTAGCATACAAGTCACCACAGTGTTGTGAGTTCGACTCTCACAATGCCGGAAAGAAAAGTCCATGAAGAGATGTAATTCCAGTATCATCGAAACATATGTCGGCTTGTCTGGTTCCTGCAGCGCGTAGGTAAATTTTTCTCAAAAAACAAATTTTCATACAATCCCGAAAATTGCTTCACAATAAATACCGTCGGTATTTACAGCAATAGACTACAAATCAAAAGCAACAAAGAGTTTACATGTTACTATTATTATTTATTTATTATTTTTATTATTATTTGGCTCTTTGTTGAGCCAACTGTCGCAAATTGGAGACACCGCCTGTTCTCAGATCTGCCTCTACTTGGTCCTGCCATTGGAGAGGTGGCCTCCCTCTTCCTCTACTTCCACCGGCGGATGCCGATAAGAATACCTTCTGGGCCGGAGCGTCTTCGTTCATTCGCACCACGTGACCTAGACAGCGAAGCCGCTGGGTTTTAATTCGCTGAACTATGTCGACGCCTGCGTAAAGCTCATACAGCTCATCATTATATCTTCTTCGGTACTCGCCGTCGCCAACTTTTAGGGGTCCATAAATCTTTCGAAGAATTTTTATCTCGAATACTCCCAAAGCCGCCTCGTCAGACAGCAGGATGAGTACGATGAGTGACTTATAGAGTGTTGTTTTTGTTCGCCGAGAGAGGACTTTACTTCTCAATTGCCTACTCAGCCCAAAGTAGCATTTGTTTGCAAGAGTTTTCCTTCGATGGATTTCCAGGCTTAAATTGTGGTTGGTATTAATGCTGCTTCCCAGGTATACAAAGTCCCTTACTATCTCGAAATTATTGCTGCCAACAGTGGCGTGGTTGCCAAGACGCGAATACGCTGACTCTTTGCATGATGCCAGCAGGTACTTCGTTTTACCTTCGTTCACCACCAAACCCATTTTTCCGCTTCTTTTTCTAATTTGGAGTACGCAGAATTTACGGCGCGGTTGTTGAGGCCAATGATGTCGATGTCGTCGGCATACGCCAACAGTTGTACGCTCTTGTAATATATTGTTCCAGCGCGATTAAGTTCTGCAGCTTGAATTATTTTCTCCAACCTGAAACCTCGCTTAGTTTCGAACGGCTCGGAGAGGCCCTTCCCAATTCTGACTGAGCTGGTGGTGTTGCTCAGCGTCAATTTGCACAGCTGTATAAGTTTTTCTGGGAAACCAAAATCAGATATAGCGGCATATAGGCAACTAGAGATGGTGTGTGTCGATCCTTTTCTCACGGGGTTTTTCCAAGATTTGGCGTATTGTAAAAATCTGGTCGATGGTAGATTTACCAGGTGTGAAGCCACACTGATAAGGTCCAATCAGTCGGTTTACGTCAGGCTTCAGTCTTTCGCACAATACGCTTGATAGGACCTTATATGCGATAAATACTCAAAAGGCTGATTCCATGATAGGTGGCGCAGTTTGCGGGATCGCCCTTCTTGTGGGAGTGCATTCATCCGACCCTATTCTGCACAAGAGCTGCTGCATGCACCTTACCAGCTCCTCGCAGCCGCATTTGAATAGCTCAGCCGGCAGGCCATCGGCGCCCGCCGCTTTATTGGTAAAATAAAGCAATATAAAATGAAATAAAATAAAGTAAAATAAAAAATAAAATACCTAAAACAAACAAAAATGAAATGAAAAAATTTAAATTAAATTAAATTAAAACAAGTAAGGAAAGCTGTCTTCGGCTGTGCCGAAGGCTATATACCTTTCATGAATAAGCGTCACGATTTTCACTGTTCGATCCCCAGTACAACCTGTGTGAATTTAACTTTAGCTCATACCGAAATTATCGGAACTATCGATTATATGGGGCGATGTGTTTTGTTGGTCCAATCTCATTGATTTTTAACATCGACATTCCACTTTCTAACAGAGCAATAGTTACGAAATTTCACGACCCTACCTTTATAATTATAGGAGTTATCGCCCAAAATCCGTTTATCGGAACCAGTGGCGTGCCTACGAGTATCAACCGAGGCAAGCCCCAGTGTGGCGTGGTTGCCAAGACGCGAATACGCTGACTCTTTGCATGATGCCAGCAGGTACTTCGTTTTACCTTCGTTCACCACCAAACCCATTTTTTCCGCTTCTTTTTCTAATTTGGAGTACGCAGAATTTACGGCGCGGTTGTTGAGGCCAATGATGTCGATGTCGTCGGCATACGCCAACAGTTGTACGCTCTTTTAATATATTGTTCCAGCGCGATTAAGTTCTGCAGCTTGAATTATTTTCTCCAACCTGAAACCTCGCTTAGTTTCGAACGGCTCGGAGAGGCCCTTCCCAATTCTGACTGAGCTGGTGGTGTTGCTCAGCGTCAATTTGCACAGCTGTATAAGTTTTTCTGGGAAACCAAAATCAGATATAGCGGCATATAGGCAACTAGAGATGGTGTGTGTCGATCCTTTTCTCACGGGGTTTTTCCAAGATTTGGCGTATTGTAAAAATCTGGTCGATGGTAGATTTACCAGGTGTGAAGCCACACTGATAAGGTCCAATCAGTCGGTTTACGTCAGGCTTCAGTCTTTCGCACAATACGCTTGATAGGACCTTATATGCGATAAATACTCAAAAGGCTGATTCCATGATAGGTGGCGCAGTTTGCGGGATCGCCCTTCTTGTGGGAGTGCATTCATCCGACCCTATTCTGCACAAGAGCTGCTGCATGCACCTTACCAGCTCCTCGCAGCCGCATTTGAATAGCTCAGCCGGCAGGCCATCGGCGCCCGCCGCTTTATTGGTAAAATAAAGCAATATAAAATGAAATAAAATAAAGTAAAATAAAAAATAAAATACCTAAAACAAACAAAAATGAAATGAAAAAATTTAAATTAAATTAAATTAAAACAAGTAAGGAAAGCTGTCTTCGGCTGTGCCGAAGGCTATATACCTTTCATGAATAAGCGTCACGATTTTCACTGTTCGATCCCCAGTACAACCTGTGTGAATTTAACTTTAGCTCATACCGAAATTAGCGGAACTATCGATTATATGGGGCGATGTGTTTTGTTGGTCCAATCTCATTGATTTTTAACATCGACATTCCACTTTCTAACAGAGCAATAGTTACGAAATTTCACGACCCTACCTTTATAATTATAGGAGTTATCGCCCAAAATCCGTTTATCGGAACCAGTGGCGTGCCTACGAGTATCAACCGAGGCAAGCCCCAGTCTTTATAACCCCAACAAAAGCACTTACTGTTGCCAGAGAACATTTCAGACAAAGAAGAGTTCAGGATATTTATCGACTTTTGCAGACGGGGAAAATTTTAATCTTTTAGGTTCCGCTAATAGGCACGTTATTGTTTGCAGATTTTGTAAGCTTTTCCAATCCAAGGGAAACGTTTTATTCGCACTATTTCCCATTTAGGTACATTGCAAGCTAAGAAATCTTGAATACCTATATATTTTAAGTTTTATAGTGCCTAGCAAATAAAAAAAATTACAGCACCTACCACTATTGAATTCTTTTTTTTCTACTTTAAAATATGCGCCAATAATTTTTGAGTAGCGCGATTTGCACTTTAAAATTGTAGATACATACATAAACAAATTTCATTTTCGTTTTATCGTAAGCATTTATAGCGTACGGTAACACCAGCCAGAAGCCAGCTTCAAAGTTTCATATAAAATTACTTCCAAATTAAAAAAAAAAACAATTGCTTCAGCAAGCAGATTCGTACTGGTTTTGAAAGCCCCGTAAAAGCCAATAAGTAAAAGCGAGATGGCCGTCATTGCCTAGGAGGTTAAAGGCTGTTTTAAGTAAGTAAGTAAGAGATGGCCATCACGCACTAAATAATTTTATGTAAATGAGCTATCAGCCGGCAGGTGGCACGAAAAGCTGTAGGTATGTTTCCATGCTATTAACAGCTATTAGGTAGTAGGTGGCAGGCAGGGAAATAAAAACCGGATATCCTTTTAAGAAGCTAATAGGGGATTAGCTAGGCAAGCCGGGCTTTTCGGCTTATATGGAAGGCACGCCACTGATCGGAACAATGGATTGTATGGGGGCTCAATGATTTTCAACATCGATATTTCACATATAAAAATATCAATACCTACAAAATTTCACGTTACTAGCTCTTTAATTACAGAAGTTATAGCCCAAAATCCGTTTATCGGAACAATCGATTGTATGGGAGCTATATGAAATATTTATCCCATCTCAATGATTTTCAACATCAATATATCACATATAAAAACATCAACACCTACAAAATTTCACGTTACTAGCTCTTTAATTACAGAAGTTATAGCCCAAAATCCGTTTGTCGAAACAATCTATTGTATGGGAGCTATATGAAATATTTATCCCATCTCAATGATTTTCAACATCGATATTTCATATATAAAAATATCAATACCTACAAAGTTTCACGTTACTAGCTCTTTAATTACGGAAGTTATAGCCCAAAATCCGTTTATCGGAAAAATCGTTTGTATGGGAGCTGTATGAAATATTTATCCAAGCTCGATGATTTTCAACATCGATATTTCTCATATAAAAACATCAACACCTACAAAATTTCACGTTACTAGCTCTTTAATTACAGAAGTTATAGCCCGAAATCCGTTTATCGGAACAATCGATTGTATGGAGCTATGAGTAGTTTTGGTCCGATCTTGCTGGTTCCGACGAATGATTATTCTCATATAAAATAACGCCTCCATACCAAATTTCCTCGAGATATCTCTAAAATTGAGGGACTAATTTGCGTACAAACAGACGGACGGACGGACAGACGGACATGGCTAAATCGAATCAACTCATCGTCCTGATCATAACGGTATACTTATTAGTGGGTGTATCTCTTCTTCTTCTCATACTTACAAACATCGGACCAAAGTTATAATACCATTTCATGTTCATGAAAGGTATACAAATAAAAATAAATTAATTGAATAAAATTTTGAAAACAAAAAAAATTTTTTTTTTATTTAAAAATAATTAAATTAAATTAGATAAACCAAAATTGAATTAATTATCCAGTTTTTGGAAATAGTCGGTTCTACGTGCATAGTTTCTTGATTCTCTACATCAGTAGCAACCAACACTATATGCTGCATGTACATAGGTAAACAGATATCGGCAAGAATTTCCCCTATAATATTCTTCTACACTTTTGTTGCCTTATCCAGCAAAGCTACAACGTTGAAGCAGCAGAAATCAGCTTGCCACTAGCATCCAAACGTACATACAGAAAGCCATGTAAAGGATAATAGCATCGTACTGCAACGGCGTACATCAAATTCTTCAAGCAGTGAGATGCTTGTTGTTGCTGCTGCCAGTACTCGTAAATCCAAGTGGCATATAAAACTAATGGAAACACAATATGGAGCGCTCGGCCCTTAACCACGCCCTGCCCTGTCACGCTTTCAACTTTACACCGACAATACGCGAAACAAGCGAGTAAAATTAATGAGAACAATAAAACTGCATTGATCCATGCGATACGCAAACCGTAACGGCACGCTGGGAGTTTAACATGTAACATGTTTGATATCAGTTTGGCCGTTTATACGACACATACTCGTACACTGCAAGTGCAAGACAGACATAAATATAACGATGAAAGGAACGCTTTAAGATATGTAGCATGTAGGTATTTTTATAGAGAAGGCGTCTGTAGTGTACATAGTAGCCGCGTTCATGGTTCATTTACTAGTAGTTTGATAATTATAAGTTTGCGCGAAAGTTATTCTCACCAATATAAGTCATTCATGCAATGTAGAGGTCCCAAGTTGCAACAGAAACTTGGCCCATCTTTAGTTAAATGCAATATTCATGTATGATTTATTGTTACTTCCGCTAAAGGATACTTAACATTTATTCTTGCGGAAGCGTGCGATCGGATCATGCAACTAGTTTCTTTGAAAGACAATACGAACGAGATAAAATTCAAAAATTCTTAATAAGATTTTGCTGAAATATCCTTTTGGTACGATTTATCAAAAACATTTAGAGATCAATCTATGTGTGACGGCATTAGTTATTATATTTTTCTTTTTTTTTAGAAAAATTTACCTACGCGCTGCAGGAACCAGAGAGTCGAACTCACAACACTGTAGTGACTTGTATGCTAGAAGGTCTAGCACCTTAGGCCACTACCCAGCTTGAAGGTAAACCCTTCTCAGTGTCCATTTATGCATATATTTATACTTCCATATAGAACATAAATATATGCATAAATGGACACTGAGACTTCCATATAGAACATAAATATATGCATAAATGGACACTGAGACGGGTTTACCTTCAAGCTGGGTAGTGGCCTAAGGTGCTAGACCTTCTAGCATACAAGTCACTGCAGTGTTATGAGTTCGACTCTCACAATGCCGGGAAGAAAAGTCCTTGAAGAGATGTAACTCCAGTATCATCGAAACATATGTCGGCTTGTCTGGTTCCTGCAGAGCGTAGGTAAATTTTTCTTAAAAAACACATTTTCATACAATCCCGAAAATTGCTTGTAAATACCGTCGGTATTTACAGCAATAGACTACAAGTCAAAAAGCAACAAAGAGTTTAAATGTTATAAATGGAAAAATTTTCGTGCTTAATTAAGCATAGAAAATTCTTTCATAGGTTTCACACCAAGTCCTAAAAATTCGCAAATCTTTCATATAACTTAGCATTGAAATTAAAGAAATATATGGGTAGTAGCCTAAGGTGCTACACCTTCTAGCATACAAGTCACTACAGTGTTGTGAGTTCGACTCTCACAATGCCGGGAAGAAAAGTCCTTGAAGAGATGTAACTCCAGTATCATCGAAACATATGTCGGCTTGTCTGGTTCCTGCAGCGCGTAGGTAAATTTTTCTCAAAAAACACATTTTCATACAATCCCGAAAATTGCTTGTAAATACCGTCGGTATTTACAGCAATAGACTACAAGTCAAAAAGCAACAAAGAGTTTCTATTTTTTATTTCATACATATTATTTTATTTTATTTTTATTTTTTTTTATTTTATTTTATTTATTTTATTTTTTATTTTATTTTATTTTATTTTATTTTATTTTATTTTATTTTATTTTATTTTATTTTATCTTAATTTAGTTTATTTTATTTTATTTTATTTTATTTTTATTTTATTTTATTTTATTTTATTTTATTTTATTTTATTTTATTTTATTTTATTTTATTTTATTTTATTTTATTTTATTTTATTTTATTTTATTTTATTTTATTTTATTTTATTTTATTTTATTTTATTTTATTTTATTTTATTTTATTTTATTTTATTTTATTTTATTTTATTTTATTTATTTTATTTTATTTTATTATTTTATTTTATTTTATTTTACTTTATTTCATTTTATTTCATTTAATTTTATTTTATTTTATATTATTTTATTTTATTTTATTTTATTTTATTTTATTTTATTTTATTTTATTTTATTTTATTTTATTTTATTTATTTTATTTTATTTTATTTTATTTTATTTTATTTTATTTATTTTACTTTATTTTATTCACTTTTATTTAATTTTATTTAATTTTATTTTATTTTATTCTATTTTATTTTGTTTTGTTTTATTTTATTTTATTTTTTTTATTTTAATTTATTTTATATTGTTTTATTTTGTTTTGTTTTATTTTATTTTAAATTGTTTTATTTTATTTTATTATATTTTATTTTATTTTTTTTTTAATTTTATTTAATTTAAATTTTTTTTACTTTATTTTATTTATCTTTTTTTATCCCATTTTAAGCTTATTGGTAATAAATTTTCTGGGTATAACACTTGAGAATATGTTAAGATAAGAGATATGCAAAGATCAAAATTTATACGATTTCAATTTAAATATTGAGCAAGTTATCCAATCGAGAAAAACTTAAGCCATGTAACTCCTGCATTTTACTATCAAATAAAGAACGCAGCTAGCAGCACTTAAATTTTACCTTGCTAAGCCAACTCAAACCTATTTACAATCACATGCAATTGCCTTTAAACATCTGCATTTGACATTTTGAATTATTATAAAATAGAGCTCCTTTTTTGCAATTCCAATAGATAATAAAAAAGATAAAATAAACAAAAAAACTAATAAATTGCAAAAGCTGGTGATATCTTCTGCATTACAAATTCAAAAACGTAAAAAACGAGAAAGCGTACAAAAAATGCAAATTTTGCTGAAAATATCCGTAGGTATAGATTTCATATGAACGAATACAGGCGTCTACATTAGAATGATCAAAAATTATATCACAGGCTGTTTAGTACTTCATCTAAGTATTCTCTCTAAAACTTTAACATGCTCACATATTTCATCCATCGCAGCAGGCAAGTTCAAGAGTCGATTGCAGAAATTATAAAAGCTTAAGTCAAAACCTATACCAAACTTTTGAGCCAAAGAAATCTAGAAAAAATGTTTTTCTTTTTGACTCAGTCTAATTTCATACATACACATTTGAGTAGCTCTACTGCCTGACTTTTATTGTGGTTTCATTTTCAAACTACAATCATGCAAAGGTGGCATCACGGGATATTTGTTGTATGTGGGTATAAACGAAAAGTGTTGACGCAATATTTAGCTAACTACGAACTATGAAAGCATAAAATTTGAATTTTTCCGCCATTGAATTAGTGTGAGAGTTTAACGGTGTGATATATTGTATTGAAAGTGATTTAATGCAAAAGTTATATTGCAGGAATGAAAAAGTAAACTACGTGGATAGGTAATTAAGAGGCAACCACTAAAATTGATTCAAATTAAACATTAAATGTTATGTATACGCCGTGCTGCTTCATTGCAGGGTATTACTGTTGTTCACCATATGCAAACAATTTGTGGTATGGTTTTTAAATTACAATTTTTTGGAAGTAAGAACGATAATGACTAAGAAAAATCTTTGTCCGTAAGACTATCCAGAGCCTATATAAATATATCATATCTCTTCGAACGCTTGTGTTATGTTTATAAAAACTAAGGAAAAGCTCTCCATGATATGGTTTATATATTTTAATATGTATTTACCATGTCAGACTCCAAAATAATACGAAGATTTACAAATATACACTTTGAAATGCTTGCTCTTAATAACTTACGTTTCTTTCTTGTCTGCATCACACTTCTTCAACCGAATGTGTATTTGCTTTTTGGTTTTAAATATCCCACTACTCGACTAGCTCCATCTTCTAAGTAATGTCAATTTAATACAAATGTATGTATGTATGTATTTTCATAGATATACCTAAACATGTTGCATAGTAACATAAAATGCATTGTTAATTTTCAACAAAAATATACTGGTTGGTGTCTGATTCGTAATGTAATTAAAACTGCAACTTATTACAAGCACTGGCGCTCAGTGTCACTCACATAAGTAAAGTACACATACACACACACACCCTGTGCGAAACTCACAAATTCAAAAATGATTTTCTGGGTAAGAAGTTACTAGATCTAAGCAAGATTCAAAAATAGAGAAAAATAAAATAAAATAAAATAAAATAAAATAAAATAAAATAAAATAAAATAAAATAAAAAAATAAAACAAAAAAAAATAATATAAAATAAAAAAAAAATAAAATAAAATAAAATAAAATAAAATTTAAAAAATAAAATGAAATAAAAATAAATAAAATAAAATAAAATAAAATTAAAAAAATTAATTAAATAAAATTAAATAAAACTACATTAAATTAAGTAAAATAAACCACGCCCACTTTAGAAATTTATCAAAAAAATCATTATATAATGACCATGATTCACCTATAAAATTATATAATTTTACCCATTTGCGTTAGCGAATTATGTCAATTTAGGTGATTTTAGAAATTTTCGATATCGAAATGGGGCAATGGTTGGAGGGCGATTTTATCCATTTTCATCAGGTATACTCCCAACGATACTAGTATGCTTTTTGCCAAATTCCATCATTCTATCGTAATCCATTTTAAAAGTTACGACCAGTCAAATTTTCAAAAATGCCTCCCTTAAAAGTGGGCGGTGCCACGCCCCATATAAAAAATTATGGAAAAATCATAAGAGAATTACCAGGGAATTCACCTATAAAATTATATCATTTTTAGCCATTTCGGCTACCGAGATATGTCAATTTGTGTGATTTTCGAAATTTTCGAATTCGAAAAAAAGGGGCGTGGTTATATCCGATTTCGCCCATTTCTATAGCAACCTACCTTGGCCAAAAGGTAACCTGTATACAAATTTCATGCAAATATCTCAATTTTTACTCAAGTTATCGGGTACAAAGACAGACGGACGGGGCGGACGGACGGACGCACAGACGGACGGACATGTCTTAATGGACTCCTCCTTTCAACCTAAGAACTTTCACATATGGAACTCTATATCTATCTCGATTATTTTGTGCCGTTACGTACTACCGTTATGTGAACAAAATTAATATACCCTTGTACTAGTACTAGTACACTGGGTATAAAAATAAAATAAAACAAAATGAAACGAAATAAAATAAAGGAAAAGTAAAATATAGAAGAATTAGAGCCATTGCAAGTCAGAACCAAAAATGTACCCTAGATGGCCCCATTCATGCACGTGCACTAGGGTGGTTCAGAAACTCAAGTGAATGTAAAGATCAATTATTTTCTCATTGATAAAAGAAGTGAGGGGCCAAAATTTCAAAGACATAGGTCACTTGGAAGGCGGCGCTCATGCTGTTTAAAAAATTAATACGGGATTTTTTCTACAGTTTCTAAAAATATTACGAGGCGTGTTAGGAGGCAAAACCCGTAATTTATTTGGATATTTTTAAATACATTACCATTTTACGAACAGGTGTTTTGAGTTAAATATTGTTATACCTGAAATATTGTTGTACCAGGAAATAGCTAATATGTGAGATTTTTACAATTATTTTACATTTCAGTAATCTGAACCAGCTTAACATGTTTTATTACAAATGTATTGAAGAAAGTACAATTTTTAAAGTCGGAATCCTTAGGTTCCGGTTATCCCAGGTCTCTAAGAAAACCTTTATTTTTTGAACCACCCTAACCCATACATTCAAGCAGCCATTTGTTTTTATACGCATACGCATTCCTTTTAGCATATCGCCTCCCAGCTTGTATTCACAAAGTAAAAATTTATTTTCTTTTGGCACCCCTATGGCTTTCATTTGCATTTTTACAGTGCGTTTTTATGTTTTTATATATGCACTGAGAGAAATGCATTGAATGTTATGACAATATCGAGTTTGATGCAATATTCATTTAGAATGAGCGAGTTATCAAATATTATTTGCTCCCAATAAAAAGTAAAATGACATGTCAACCATTCGGTATGAAGTACTATTTGCTATATTTATGGATAGAATGCTAATATATTTGAACGGCACGTCAATATCTATGGTCGTGATATGAATTTCTATTGTCGGTATATCCATATCCATATTTACTGCATAGTAATAATGGTAGAGAAAGCGCATTAATATATATTGGCGAAATATAAATTTTTCTGGACGCATAATTCATAATAGTTCAACAATTTTTACTATGGATTTCCTAACAATATTACAACTTGTTGGAGCGTTTTTTTTAATTCAAAATTTTTTGAATTTCTTTTGATTGAACATTTTCTAAAAATTGTATAATATGCCGTAGTCGCATGGTACAATACTGGGCTAACGTGCCAGAGGAGCAGGGTTCGAATCTTACTAAAACCAGATGTCAAATTATATAAAATTTTGTTTTTTTAAACTATTTGAAATTTATCAATAGTTTATATGGATACCATTTCAATAGTGATTTATCAAAAAGCATTGATGAAACATCCATATTCATTGATGGGACAGGATTATCAATTTTTATTTAATGTGATATTAATAATTATGGATGTTCCACTCCATAGATTTCCTCCGTGTGTATTTACATTTCGTTTTTTTTTCGTGCTTCCTTGTTTTCATTCTGCCGTATTTTTTACGCTCTTTTGTTTTTCTTCCTCTTTAACGCAGCATGCCACAGATTTGTTGACTGACTGGTAATGTAAAGTTTTTATGCATAAATTTTGACTTTTAGCGCTTGTAGCTCATACGCATTTCTACATAAATATATGCATTAGTACTAAGAATGCGTGTGTATGGGTGTGTGTCTTCAAAAAGATAGCAATTTAAGTAGAAAAATTCATTTCTTTGTCACCCAGACGTTATGAGACATTACTACGCCTGAGTTGAGTTGGTGGCTGGAAATGGCTTAAATACCTTTGTAAATTGTATGTGAAATATCTTAATTACATAATGTACTACTTAGTAAGGATTTGGGGATCAATCTCCCCATGGGAAAATTATACTGATTTTATTTTACAAAATCGAGTTACAGATTCTAGTATAGATTTTGCAGACCTTACCCAATTTTGGTATAAAACTGAAAAAACAATTGATATAAACAAACACTTATGTACCTGAAAATAATTTTCTCAGACTAGCCTTTTCTACACTGAGAGAAATGCATTGAATGTTGTGACAATATCACTATTGATAACGCCGAGTTTGATGCAATATTCATTCAGAATGAGCGAGTTATCAAATATTATTTGCTCCCAATAAAAAGTAAAATGACATGTCAACCATTTCGATATGATGTACTGCTTTTTATATTTATGGATAGAATACTAATATATTTAAACGGCATGTCAATATCTATGGCCGTGATATGAATTTCTATTGTCGGTATATCCCATATCCATATTTTACTACATAGTAATAATGGTAGAGACAGCGTATTAATATATATGGACGAAATGTAAATTTTTCTTGGGACGCATAATCATAATAGTTCAACAATTTTTACTATGGATTTTCTAACAATATTACAACTTGTTGGAGCGGTTTTTATAAATTAAAAATTTTTTGAATTTCTTATGATTGAACATTTTTCTAAAAATTGTATAATATGCCGTAGCCGAATGGTAGAATACTGAGCTAACGTGCCAGAGGAGCATGGTTCGAGTCTCACTGAATCCAGAGTCAAATTATATAAAATTTTGTTTTTTTAAACTATTTAGAATTTATCAATAGTTTATATGGATACCATTTCAATAGTGATTTATCAAAAAAGCATTGATGAACAATCCATATTCATTAATGGGACAGAAATATCAATTTTTATTTAATGTGATATCAATAATTATGGATGTTCGATACATAGATTTCCCTCCGTGTAGTATTCTTGCTTGAAACATCGGTATATTTTTGTGATTCCCTGGTTTTTGGTTTGAATTTGCCAAAAATGCAAAAATGAATACATACATATTCTTGAGGGAAATTTACTGCTGAATCCGAAATCAGAATTCAACAACGGGCCGAGGTGCGATCTTAGCCCCGCAAAAGAGGTCATTACTGGGCAGGGATAAGTGAAATGGAATGTGCCATTTGAAGCCTGTAAAGCCACATTTTCGCAGAGAAAGCATCTACTTATACCTATATAGCACTCTTTTTTCTTAATATTTTTCTTTTTTCTTCTATTTTTTAACATCAGAAGAAATGAAATCACAAAAACAATTTACAAAACATACAGGAAAAAACTGGAAAAAATTCGTAGTGTCATACAGGAACAGGCTAAAAAAAAAGATTGACATATTGAATATTTGCTTTTTTGACAATTTTTGGAAACAAAAACCGATAAAGCATGGAAATGTTTGAGGCTAGAATACTAGAATCAGCTAGTCTGAGACAATTTCAGTGTAGACAGTTTTTGGTAAGGAATTCAATTTCCTACAAAAATATATTCAGAAAAGTGTTTTTTACAAGAATGGCTAGTCAGTTTTATACCAAAAATGAGGTAAGGTTTGCAAAATTTAACTAGCAATATGTAAATATATGCTAAACTTTATTGTTATATGCTGAAAAAAATATGTTTTGCTTTGTAAAATGTTTAAAATGTTGATGTAATGTTTTATTCTAATTGTTAAATGTAAAGTAAGTGTAAAAATATGTTTTAAACGCATCGAAACGGATAGGAAAAAGGAAAAACATAATTTTTCGCTTCTTATCTATGGCCAAAAAAGTTTCACAGGAATACATCAGGATAAATTGGCCCAACAAAAATTATCATAATTTTTTTTTTTTGTTAAATCCTCACAATTTTCTGAGATCTTCAGATTAGTGGTAGAAAAATAGATCCGAAATTCGATTAAAGCCAAAACACTTCAAAGGTCAATGATAGGGCCGAGCAAAACCTCCACATTTCAATTTTAAAAATCGGTACTCTTTACCGCCATTAATATCCCTGTTAGGATTTTGAAGAGCGGTTTCTGTTCCATATCGTATAAGTAACGCCTGCGTCACTTCTAGAAGGTGCTTTACATTGTGTAACTAGAAGGAACATAAATATCACGTATCTACATTCTTGGCGTAACTTGGGAGTTACTTCCTTAAGTGTCGCATAGGTACCGGTAGTTGGTGTTTTGAATGCATATTGTTGAATTGCTATGTAAATATAAGACAATGCCCTTTTTCGTCATTTTTCTATCGCCTGGACGACACTTATAAGTCACTTTTCGAAGTGTCGCATAAGTGACAGTATGGTCGTACGTATACGGGAACCGTTTTTCCCGAACAAAGATAAGAAAAATATGAGAAAGCCATAACTTCCGCGATGTATAAATATTTTTTCCATAAACACACAGCTCATGTGCAAGAGCAATTATTTAGTTGCATTTTTTTCACACGTGCGTGTGCCGTGTGTGTGCATGCAAATACGAACCCTGTAAGTTTTCCAGGTTTGAACTACCAACCAAAAATTTTACTATACCGAAGAGATTTTTGACCGAAAAAAAAAATGTCGAAAAAATGCAAATGACCGAAAAAGTCGAAATTTGGGATGCTTAATGTAAAACTTCGGAAATTTCGGTTTAAACAACGTGTT
>CAXKVI010000003.1:54867358-55426239 GCA_964058755.1 Campiglossa producta
GAAAACCCTCACACTTATTTTGACCTAACCAGAATTTGTAATTTACCCCCACTAAAAAGTTTTAAAACCACGCCATGTATAATACATTTTTTTTAAATACAACCCATACTTCTCTATTTTCGTTCTCTCGCTCATTAATACTCTTTAATATTACACGAACTCATATTTCCAAATTTCCACCCCTTCAAAATAAACGTCAAACCAATTTCATACTCATATCTATTTATATACACATATACATATATGCGTAAACACTCCAATTCTCTCGCTCATTGAGTTCAAACAGTAGATTCGGCGTTGAACTCATATGTATATTGAAATGTTACACTCCAAATAGATGGCGTCGGCGCGAATAGCCAATTTGTTTCCGCATGAGAGTTGCCCCAATATGTGTTGTTATGTACCAAAGTATTAAAAAAAAGTAACAATTTGTTTTTCTCATATCTCGCACGCTTTATTATAAACGAAAATAGTTTAAAAATAAAATTTTTAGGAAAGAAGCAATCAATGTTTTAACTTTCTGTATTGAAATTCATCAAGAAAAAAAAAAAAAGAATGAGATTGAAATAGATACACCCATTGCCGTCAATTCTATATAATATGAAAATTTGCTTTTTTAAAAAAATAAAAATCAAACATCTTTTTCGTAGAATTCTATAATAAAAATGAGATAACTATCGTCGCCTTATATTCCAAAGTTTAAATAAACAAATGAAAAACTAAAAATGTTTTATTGTTGTGCCATAAAATCATGAAAATTTAAATTTTCAATTACATATACTTATAATAAAATGTAATTTAACTATACAATTTTTTGGGAAAACGTTATCAAAATTATATTTATCCATAAAGCTCTAATATGTATGTATATATGTATATCTAAATAGAGATTCAAAAGCCCAATAAAGCTTCACTTAATTGTAGAATTCCATATTAAAAAAATTTATTCAAGGAATTGATTATGGACAAGACACCAAGGGCATGAGAAGTTGCAGGCTGAATTGGATATCTTGAAACCGCTAGAACTGCTCGGAAAAATTCCGATGTAATAGATTTGTTTAAAATGAAATTCTACAAAGTTTTATGTTCTCATAACACCATTATTAAAATGTGAAATAGGGCAACCATGGTCAAACTTTTAATTTGAAAAAAATATGTCGCAATCAAAGTTGGCTTGCGTACCACCAAACAAAAAAAATGTTTCAAAAAAATATAAAATAATAATTCAATATGGCTACTGTTGTTGGAGTACCACGCTTATTTTGAGAAATTTGTATATGTGTGTAAAATACCAGCAATGGAAATATTTTGATTCTCTCGCTCTTTGAGAGTTAGAGTAATAGCTCAAACTCATATTTCGAAGTTGGCTGAACTTCAAAGGAAACCACTCTTTATCTTCATTCTCTCCCTCATTAAACACGTCCTATTATGAGAGAGAAATTATTTTCATTCCCTCGCTCATTGAGTACTTTGGTCCATTATCTATTATATTAATAGGCTAACAAATTTTACATATAAACCATTGCCAAGCTTAAACCCATACTAAATATGCATAAATATTTATGAAATGCATATTTATTTGTTGGCATACCTCTAAGGCAGTGCACAATTATCTAATATATAACCAATACTGCTTCATTTATCTGTAATAAGCGAATGAAAATTTTTCATGCAACTTAAATTGGTTATCTGACAATCAATTTGTAAATAAAGCGATAGCCCAGTGGGAAGCGTTAGTGGGTAGTGGTCGAGCGGTTGATGGTTCGAGTACAGTTAGTTACACAGCTATAGGCCAACATTTTTTTTTCTTTTTTGTCATTGAAAATTGTTTATATTTTTTATATATTTTTATATTTCTAATCTTGACTTTTTAATATTTTTATAAACAATATTTTTATGTTTGTGATCTCTATTTTCGAGAAGAAAAAAATTTGGTGCGAATATTTTTAGTTTACGGAAAGCCATGTGAAATAATAATTTTATATCATAAATATACATACATACCACCCATTATAGAAATGCTATAACCGCTTATACAATTTCTTTTTGTTTTTTTTTTTTTTTGGTAATTATTTAAAAAAATTACCATTAATATAAGTCCGACTGCTCAAATTTTTGAAGATGAAAGCTGCAATTTGCCAATTTTTTTTCAAATTCTATCGATTGAGATAGAGTTGCTGACAAATTCCTTATTTAAAGTATAAAAATCGACAAAATATTTTATGGATACTACATTATTTTGAACTAAACCAAGTGATAATTTTACTGAAGACAACAAATAATTTCTTTTCAAATGTATATATGTATTAACTTTTAAAAGGGCAGATTTGCAACCCGAGCCCCAAACAAGTCTGGACCAAATTGAATAGAATTTTTTTAAAAATCAATATAAATTTTTTTCTCTTTAAATCAAAAGAAAAATCCATATAAAGTGTCTTTTAAATATTGCTAAGTTATGGTTAAAGAAAAAAGCTAGAAAACCCTCACACTTATTTTGACCTAACCAGAATTTGTAATTTACCCCCACTAAAAAGTTTTAAAACCACGCCATGTATAATACATTTTTTTTAAATACAACCCATACTTCTCTATTTTCGTTCTCTCGCTCATTAATACTCTTTAATATTACACGAACTCATATTTCCAAATTTCCACCCCTTCAAAATAAACGTCAAACCAATTTCATACTCATATCTATTTATATACACATATACATATATGCGTAAACACTCCAATTCTCTCGCTCATTGAGTTCAAACAGTAGATTCGGCGTTGAACTCATATGTATATTGAAATGTTACACTCCAAATAGATGGCGTCGGCGCGAATAGCCAATTTGTTTCCGCATGAGAGTTGCCCCAATATGTGTTGTTATGTACCAAAGTATTAAAAAAAAGTAACAATTTGTTTTTCTCATATCTCGCACGCTTTATTATAAACGAAAATAGTTTAAAAATAAAATTTTTAGGAAAGAAGCAATCAATGTTTTAACTTTCTGTATTGAAATTCATCAAGAAAAAAAAAAAAAGAATGAGATTGAAATAGATACACCCATTGCCGTCAATTCTATATAATATGAAAATTTGCTTTTTTAAAAAAATAAAAATCAAACATCTTTTTCGTAGAATTCTATAATAAAAATGAGATAACTATCGTCGCCTTATATTCCAAAGTTTAAATAAACAAATGAAAAACTAAAAATGTTTTATTGTTGTGCCATAAAATCATGAAAATTTAAATTTTCAATTACATATACTTATAATAAAATGTAATTTAACTATACAATTTTTTGGGAAAACGTTATCAAAATTATATTTATCCATAAAGCTCTAATATGTATGTATATATGTATATCTAAATAGAGATTCAAAAGCCCAATAAAGCTTCACTTAATTGTAGATATTAAAAAAATTTATTCAAGGAATTGATTATGGACAAGACACCAAGGGCATGAGAAGTTGCAGGCTGAATTGGATATCTTGAAACCGCTAGAACTGCTCGGAAAAATTCCGATGTAATAGATTTGTTTAAAATGAAATTCTACAAAGTTTTATGTTCTCATAACACCATTATTAAAATGTGAAATAGGGCAACCATGGTCAAACTTTTAATTTGAAAAAAATATGTCGCAATCAAAGTTGGCTTGCGTACCACCAAACAAAAAAAAATGTTTCAAAAAAATATAAAATAATAATTCAATATGGCTACTGTTGTTGGAGTACCACGCTTATTTTGAGAAATTTGTATATGTGTGTAAAATACCAGCAATGGAAATATTTTGATTCTCTCGCTCTTTGAGAGTTAGAGTAATAGCGTCAAACTCATATTTCGAAGTTGGCTGAACTTCAAAGGAAACCACTCTTTATCTTCATTCTCTCCCTCATTAAACACGTCCTATTATGAGAGAGAAATTATTTTCATTCCCTCGCTCATTGAGTACTTTGGTCCATTATCTATTATATTAATAGGCTAACAAATTTTACATATAAACCATTGCCAAGCTTAAACCCATACTAAATATGCATAAATATTTATGAAATGCATATTTATTTGTTGGCATACCTCTAAGGCAGTGCACAATTATCTAATATATAACCAATACTGCTTCATTTATCTGTAATAAGCGAATGAAAATTTTTCATGCAACTTAAATTGGTTATCTGACAATCAATTTGTAAATAAAGCGATAGCCCAGTGGGAAGCGTTAGTGGGTAGTGGTCGAGCGGTTGATGGTTCGAGTACAGTTAGTTACACAGCTATAGGCCAACATTTTTTTTCTTTTTTGTCATTGAAAATTGTTTATATTTTTTATATATTTTTATATTTCTAATCTTGACTTTTTAATATTTTTATAAACAATATTTTTATGTTTGTGATCTCTATTTTCGAGAAGAAAAAAATTTGGTGCGAATATTTTTAGTTTACGGAAAGCCATGTGAAATAATAATTTTATATCATAAATATACATACATACCCATTATAGAAATGCTATAACCGCTTATACAATTTCTTTTTGTTTTTTTTTTTTTTTGGTAATTATTTAAAAAAATTACCATTAATATAAGTCCGACTGCTCAAATTTTTGAAGATGAAAGCTGCAATTTGCCAATTTTTTTTCAAATTCTATCGATTGAGATAGAGTTGCTGACAAATTCCTTATTTAAAGTATAAAAATCGACAAAATATTTTATGGATACTACATTATTTTGAACTAAACCAAGTGATAATTTTACTGAAGACAACAAATAATTTCTTTTCAAATGTATATATGTATTAACTTTTAAAAGGGCAGATTTGCAACCCGAGCCCCAAACAAGTCTGGACCAAATTGAATAGAATTTTTTTAAAAATCAATATAAATTTTTTTTTCTTTAAATCAAAAGAAAAATCCATATAAAGTGTCTTTTAAATATTGCTAAGTTATGGTTAAAGAAAAAAGCTAGAAAACCCTCACACTTATTTTGACCTAACCAGAATTTGTAATTTACCCCCACTAAAAAGTTTTAAAACCACGCCATGTATAATACATTTTTTTTAAATACAACCCATACTTCTCTATTTTCGTTCTCTCGCTCATTAATACTCTTTAATATTACACGAACTCATATTTCCAAATTTCCACCCCTTCAAAATAAACGTCAAACCAATTTCATACTCATATCATTTATCTGTAATAAGCGAATGAAAATTTTTCATGCAACTTAAATTGGTTATCTGACAATCAATTTGTAAATAAAGCGATAGCCCAGTGGGAAGCGTTAGTGGGTAGTGGTCGAGCGGTTGATGGTTCGAGTACAGTTAGTTACACAGCTATAGGCCAACATTTTTTTTCTTTTTTGTCATTGAAAATTGTTTATATTTTTTATATATTTTTATATTTCTAATCTTGACTTTTTAAAATTTTTATAAACAATATTTTTATGTTTGTGATCTCTATTTTCGAGAAGAAAAAAATTTGGTGCGAATATTTTTAGTTTACGGAAAGCCATGTGAAATAATAATTTTATATCATAAATATACATACATACCACCCATTATAGAAATGCTATAACCGCTTATACAATTTCTTTTTGTTTTTTTTTTTTTTGGTAATTATTTAAAAAAATTACCATTAATATAAGTCCGACTGCTCAAATTTTTGAAGATGAAAGCTGCAATTTGCCAATTTTTTTTCAAATTCTATCGATTGAGATAGAGTTGCTGACAAATTCCTTATTTAAAGTATAAAAATCGACAAAATATTTTATGGATACTACATTATTTTGAACTAAACCAAGTGATAATTTTACTGAAGACAACAAATAATTTCTTTTCAAATGTATATATGTATTAACTTTTAAAAGGGCAGATTTGCAACCCGAGCCCCAAACAAGTCTGGACCAAATTGAATAGAATTTTTTTAAAAATCAATATAAATTTTTTTTTCTTTAAATCAAAAGAAAAATCCATATAAAGTGTCTTTTAAATATTGCTAAGTTATGGTTAAAGAAAAAAGCTAGAAAACCCTCACACTTATTTTGACCTAACCAGAATTTGTAATTTACCCCCACTAAAAAGTTTTAAAACCACGCCATGTATAATACATTTTTTTTAAATACAACCCATACTTCTCTATTTTCGTTCTCTCGCTCATTAATACTCTTTAATATTACACGAACTCATATTTCCAAATTTCCACCCCTTCAAAATAAACGTCAAACCAATTTCATACTCATATCTATTTATATACACATATACATATATGCGTAAACACTCCAATTCTCTCGCTCATTGAGTTCAAACAGTAGATTCGGCGTTGAACTCATATGTATATTGAAATGTTACACTCCAAATAGATGGCGTCGGCGCGAATAGCCAATTTGTTTCCGCATGAGAGTTGCCCCAATATGTGTTGTTATGTACCAAAGTATTAAAAAAAAGTAACAATTTGTTTTTCTCATATCTCGCACGCTTTATTATAAACGAAAATAGTTTAAAAATAAAATTTTTAGGAAAGAAGCAATCAATGTTTTAACTTTCTGTATTGAAATTCATCAAGAAAAAAAAAAAAAGAATGAGATTGAAATAGATACACCCATTGCCGTCAATTCTATATAATATGAAAATTTGCTTTTTTAAAAAAATAAAAATCAAACATCTTTTTCGTAGAATTCTATAATAAAAATGAGATAACTATCGTCGCCTTATATTCCAAAGTTTAAATAAACAAATGAAAAACTAAAAATGTTTTATTGTTGTGCCATAAAATCATGAAAATTTAAATTTTCAATTACATATACTTATAATAAAATGTAATTTAACTATACAATTTTTTGGGAAAACGTTATCAAAATTATATTTATCCATAAAGCTCTAATATGTATGTATATATGTATATCTAAATAGAGATTCAAAAGCCCAATAAAGCTTCACTTAATTGTAGAATTCCATATTAAAAAAATTTATTCAAGGAATTGATTATGGACAAGACACCAAGGGCATGAGAAGTTGCAGGCTGAATTGGATATCTTGAAACCGCTAGAACTGCTCGGAAAAATTCCGATGTAATAGATTTGTTTAAAATGAAATTCTACAAAGTTTTATGTTCTCATAACACCATTATTAAAATGTGAAATAGGGCAACCATGGTCAAACTTTTAATTTGAAAAAAATATGTCGCAATCAAAGTTGGCTTGCGTACCACCAAACAAAAAAAATGTTTCAAAAAAATATAAAATAATAATTCAATATGGCTACTGTTGTTGGAGTACCACGCTTATTTTGAGAAATTTGCATATGTGTGTAAAATACCAGCAATGGAAATATTTTGATTCTCTCGCTCTTTGAGAGTTAGAGTAATAGCGTCAAACTCATATTTCGAAGTTGGCTGAACTTCAAAGGAAACCACTCTTTATCTTCATTCTCTCCCTCATTAAACACGTCCTATTATGAGAGAGAAATTATTTTCATTCCCTCGCTCATTGAGTACTTTGGTCCATTATCTATTATATTAATAGGCTAACAAATTTTACATATAAACCATTGCCAAGCTTAAACCCATACTAAATATGCATAAATATTTATGAAATGCATATTTATTTGTTGGCATACCTCTAAGGCAGTGCACAATTATCTAATATATAACCAATACTGCTTCATTTATCTGTAATAAGCGAATGAAAATTTTTCATGCAACTTAAATTGGTTATCTGACAATCAATTTGTAAATAAAGCGATAGCCCAGTGGGAAGCGTTAGTGGGTAGTGGTCGAGCGGTTGATGGTTCGAGTACAGTTAGTTACACAGCTATAGGCCAACATTTTTTTTTCTTTTTTGTCATTGAAAATTGTTTATATTTTTTATATATTTTTATATTTCTAATCTTGACTTTTTAATATTTTTATAAACAATATTTTTATGTTTGTGATCTCTATTTTCGAGAAGAAAAAAATTTGGTGCGAATATTTTTAGTTTACGGAAAGCCATGTGAAATAATAATTTTATATCATAAATATACATACATACCACCCATTATAGAAATGCTATAACCGCTTATACAATTTCTTTTTGTTTTTTTTTTTTTTTGGTAATTATTTAAAAAAATTACCATTAATATAAGTCCGACTGCTCAAATTTTTGAAGATGAAAGCTGCAATTTGCCAATTTTTTTTCAAATTCTATCGATTGAGATAGAGTTGCTGACAAATTCCTTATTTAAAGTATAAAAATCGACAAAATATTTTATGGATACTACATTATTTTGAACTAAACCAAGTGATAATTTTACTGAAGACAACAAATAATTTCTTTTCAAATGTATATATGTATTAACTTTTAAAAGGGCAGATTTGCAACCCGAGCCCCAAACAAGTCTGGACCAAATTGAATAGAATTTTTTTAAAAATCAATATAAATTTTTTTTTCTTTAAATCAAAAGAAAAATCCATATAAAGTGTCTTTTAAATATTGCTAAGTTATGGTTAAAGAAAAAAGCTAGAAAACCCTCACACTTATTTTGACCTAACCAGAATTTGTAATTTACCCCCACTAAAAAGTTTTAAAACCACGCCATGTATAATACATTTTTTTTAAATACAACCCATACTTCTCTATTTTCGTTCTCTCGCTCATTAATACTCTTTAATATTACACGAACTCATATTTCCAAATTTCCACCCCTTCAAAATAAACGTCAAACCAATTTCATACTCATATCTATTTATATACACATATACATATATGCGTAAAGACTCCAATTCTCTCGCTCATTGAGTTCAAACAGTAGATTCGGCGTTGAACTCATATGTATATTGAAATGTTACACTCCAAATAGATGGCGTCGGCGCGAATAGCCAATTTGTTTCCGCATGAGAGTTGCCCCAATATGTGTTGTTATGTACCAAAGTATTAAAAAAAAGTAACAATTTGTTTTTCTCATATCTCGCACGCTTTATTATAAACGAAAATAGTTTAAAAATAAAATTTTTAGGAAAGAAGCAATCAATGTTTTAACTTTCTGTATTGAAATTCATCAAGAAAAAAAAAAAAAGAATGAGATTGAAATAGATACACCCATTGCCGTCAATTCTATATAATATGAAAATTTGCTTTTTTAAAAAAATAAAAATCAAACATCTTTTTCGTAGAATTCTATAATAAAAATGAGATAACTATCGTCGCCTTATATTCCAAAGTTTAAATAAACAAATGAAAAACTAAAAATGTTTTATTGTTGTGCCATAAAATCATGAAAATTTAAATTTTCAATTACATATACTTATAATAAAATGTAATTTAACTATACAATTTTTTGGGAAAACGTTATCAAAATTATATTTATCCATAAAGCTCTAATATGTATGTATATATGTATATCTAAATAGAGATTCAAAAGCCCAATAAAGCTTCACTTAATTGTAGATATTAAAAAAATTTATTCAAGGAATTGATTATGGACAAGACACCAAGGGCATGAGAAGTTGCAGGCTGAATTGGATATCTTGAAACCGCTAGAACTGCTCGGAAAAATTCCGATGTAATAGATTTGTTTAAAATGAAATTCTACAAAGTTTTATGTTCTCATAACACCATTATTAAAATGTGAAATAGGGCAACCATGGTCAAACTTTTAATTTGAAAAAAATATGTCGCAATCAAAGTTGGCTTGCGTACCACCAAACAAAAAAAATGTTTCAAAAAAATATAAAATAATAATTCAATATGGCTACTGTTGTTGGAGTACCACGCTTATTTTGAGAAATTTGTATATGTGTGTAAAATACCAGCAATGGAAATATTTTGATTCTCTCGCTCTTTGAGAGTTAGAGTAATAGCGTCAAACTCATATTTCGAAGTTGGCTGAACTTCAAAGGAAACCACTCTTTATCTTCATTCTCTCCCTCATTAAACACGTCCTATTATGAGAGAGAAATTATTTTCATTCCCTCGCTCATTGAGTACTTTGGTCCATTATCTATTATATTAATAGGCTAACAAATTTTACATATAAACCATTGCCAAGCTTAAACCCATACTAAATATGCATAAATATTTATGAAATGCATATTTATTTGTTGGCATACCTCTAAGGCAGTGCACAATTATCTAATATATAACCAATACTGCTTCATTTATCTGTAATAAGCGAATGAAAATTTTTCATGCAACTTAAATTGGTTATCTGACAATCAATTTGTAAATAAAGCGATAGCCCAGTGGGAAGCGTTAGTGGGTAGTGGTCGAGCGGTTGATGGTTCGAGTACAGTTAGTTACACAGCTATAGGCCAACATTTTTTTTCTTTTTTGTCATTGAAAATTGTTTATATTTTTTATATATTTTTATATTTCTAATCTTGACTTTTTAATATTTTTATAAACAATATTTTTATGTTTGTGATCTCTATTTTCGAGAAGAAAAAAATTTGGTGCGAATATTTTTAGTTTACGGAAAGCCATGTGAAATAATAATTTTATATCATAAATATACATACATACCACCCATTATAGAAATGCTATAACCGCTTATACAATTTCTTTTTGTTTTTTTTTTTTTTTGGTAATTATTTAAAAAAATTACCATTAATATAAGTCCGACTGCTCAAATTTTTGAAGATGAAAGCTGCAATTTGCCAATTTTTTTTCAAATTCTATCGATTGAGATAGAGTTGCTGACAAATTCCTTATTTAAAGTATAAAAATCGACAAAATATTTTATGGATACTACATTATTTTGAACTAAACCAAGTGATAATTTTACTGAAGACAACAAATAATTTCTTTTCAAATGTATATATGTATTAACTTTTAAAAGGGCAGATTTGCAACCCGAGCCCCAAACAAGTCTGGACCAAATTGAATAGAATTTTTTTAAAAATCAATATAAATTTTTTTTTCTTTAAATCAAAAGAAAAATCCATATAAAGTGTCTTTTAAATATTGCTAAGTTATGGTTAAAGAAAAAAGCTAGAAAACCCTCACACTTATTTTGACCTAACCAGAATTTGTAATTTACCCCCACTAAAAAGTTTTAAAACCACGCCATGTATAATACATTTTTTTTAAATACAACCCATACTTCTCTATTTTCGTTCTCTCGCTCATTAATACTCTTTAATATTACACGAACTCATATTTCCAAATTTCCACCCCTTCAAAATAAACGTCAAACCAATTTCATACTCATATCATTTATCTGTAATAAGCGAATGAAAATTTTTCATGCAACTTAAATTGGTTATCTGACAATCAATTTGTAAATAAAGCGATAGCCCAGTGGGAAGCGTTAGTGGGTAGTGGTCGAGCGGTTGATGGTTCGAGTACAGTTAGTTACACAGCTATAGGCCAACATTTTTTTTCTTTTTTGTCATTGAAAATTGTTTATATTTTTTATATATTTTTATATTTCTAATCTTGACTTTTTAAAATTTTTATAAACAATATTTTTATGTTTGTGATCTCTATTTTCGAGAAGAAAAAAATTTGGTGCGAATATTTTTAGTTTACGGAAAGCCATGTGAAATAATAATTTTATATCATAAATATACATACATACCACCCATTATAGAAATGCTATAACCGCTTATACAATTTCTTTTTGTTTTTTTTTTTTTTGGTAATTATTTAAAAAAATTACCATTAATATAAGTCCGACTGCTCAAATTTTTGAAGATGAAAGCTGCAATTTGCCAATTTTTTTTCAAATTCTATCGATTGAGATAGAGTTGCTGACAAATTCCTTATTTAAAGTATAAAAATCGACAAAATATTTTATGGATACTACATTATTTTGAACTAAACCAAGTGATAATTTTACTGAAGACAACAAATAATTTCTTTTCAAATGTATATATGTATTAACTTTTAAAAGGGCAGATTTGCAACCCGAGCCCCAAACAAGTCTGGACCAAATTGAATAGAATTTTTTTAAAAATCAATATAAATTTTTTTTTCTTTAAATCAAAAGAAAAATCCATATAAAGTGTCTTTTAAATATTGCTAAGTTATGGTTAAAGAAAAAAGCTAGAAAACCCTCACACTTATTTTGACCTAACCAGAATTTGTAATTTACCCCCACTAAAAAGTTTTAAAACCACGCCATGTATAATACATTTTTTTTAAATACAACCCATACTTCTCTATTTTCGTTCTCTCGCTCATTAATACTCTTTAATATTACACGAACTCATATTTCCAAATTTCCACCCCTTCAAAATAAACGTCAAACCAATTTCATACTCATATCTATTTATATACACATATACATATATGCGTAAAGACTCCAATTCTCTCGCTCATTGAGTTCAAACAGTAGATTCGGCGTTGAACTCATATGTATATTGAAATGTTACACTCCAAATAGATGGCGTCGGCGCGAATAGCCAATTTGTTTCCGCATGAGAGTTGCCCCAATATGTGTTGTTATGTACCAAAGTATTAAAAAAAAGTAACAATTTGTTTTTCTCATATCTCGCACGCTTTATTATAAACGAAAATAGTTTAAAAATAAAATTTTTAGGAAAGAAGCAATCAATGTTTTAACTTTCTGTATTGAAATTCATCAAGAAAAAAAAAAAAAGAATGAGATTGAAATAGATACACCCATTGCCGTCAATTCTATATAATATGAAAATTTGCTTTTTTAAAAAAATAAAAATCAAACATCTTTTTCGTAGAATTCTATAATAAAAATGAGATAACTATCGTCGCCTTATATTCCAAAGTTTAAATAAACAAATGAAAAACTAAAAATGTTTTATTGTTGTGCCATAAAATCATGAAAATTTAAATTTTCAATTACATATACTTATAATAAAATGTAATTTAACTATACAATTTTTTGGGAAAACGTTATCAAAATTATATTTATCCATAAAGCTCTAATATGTATGTATATATGTATATCTAAATAGAGATTCAAAAGCCCAATAAAGCTTCACTTAATTGTAGATATTAAAAAAATTTATTCAAGGAATTGATTATGGACAAGACACCAAGGGCATGAGAAGTTGCAGGCTGAATTGGATATCTTGAAACCGCTAGAACTGCTCGGAAAAATTCCGATGTAATAGATTTGTTTAAAATGAAATTCTACAAAGTTTTATGTTCTCATAACACCATTATTAAAATGTGAAATAGGGCAACCATGGTCAAACTTTTAATTTGAAAAAAATATGTCGCAATCAAAGTTGGCTTGCGTACCACCAAACAAAAAAAATGTTTCAAAAAAATATAAAATAATAATTCAATATGGCTACTGTTGTTGGAGTACCACGCTTATTTTGAGAAATTTGTATATGTGTGTAAAATACCAGCAATGGAAATATTTTGATTCTCTCGCTCTTTGAGAGTTAGAGTAATAGCGTCAAACTCATATTTCGAAGTTGGCTGAACTTCAAAGGAAACCACTCTTTATCTTCATTCTCTCCCTCATTAAACACGTCCTATTATGAGAGAGAAATTATTTTCATTCCCTCGCTCATTGAGTACTTTGGTCCATTATCTATTATATTAATAGGCTAACAAATTTTACATATAAACCATTGCCAAGCTTAAACCCATACTAAATATGCATAAATATTTATGAAATGCATATTTATTTGTTGGCATACCTCTAAGGCAGTGCACAATTATCTAATATATAACCAATACTGCTTCATTTATCTGTAATAAGCGAATGAAAATTTTTCATGCAACTTAAATTGGTTATCTGACAATCAATTTGTAAATAAAGCGATAGCCCAGTGGGAAGCGTTAGTGGGTAGTGGTCGAGCGGTTGATGGTTCGAGTACAGTTAGTTACACAGCTATAGGCCAACATTTTTTTTTCTTTTTTGTCATTGAAAATTGTTTATATTTTTTATATATTTTTATATTTCTAATCTTGACTTTTTAATATTTTTATAAACAATATTTTTATGTTTGTGATCTCTATTTTCGAGAAGAAAAAAATTTGGTGCGAATATTTTTAGTTTACGGAAAGCCATGTGAAATAATAATTTTATATCATAAATATACATACATACCACCCATTATAGAAATGCTATAACCGCTTATACAATTTCTTTTTGTTTTTTTTTTTTTTTGGTAATTATTTAAAAAAATTACCATTAATATAAGTCCGACTGCTCAAATTTTTGAAGATGAAAGCTGCAATTTGCCAATTTTTTTTCAAATTCTATCGATTGAGATAGAGTTGCTGACAAATTCCTTATTTAAAGTATAAAAATCGACAAAATATTTTATGGATACTACATTATTTTGAACTAAACCAAGTGATAATTTTACTGAAGACAACAAATAATTTCTTTTCAAATGTATATATGTATTAACTTTTAAAAGGGCAGATTTGCAACCCGAGCCCCAAACAAGTCTGGACCAAATTGAATAGAATTTTTTTAAAAATCAATATAAATTTTTTTTTCTTTAAATCAAAAGAAAAATCCATATAAAGTGTCTTTTAAATATTGCTAAGTTATGGTTAAAGAAAAAAGCTAGAAAACCCTCACACTTATTTTGACCTAACCAGAATTTGTAATTTACCCCCACTAAAAAGTTTTAAAACCACGCCATGTATAATACATTTTTTTTAAATACAACCCATACTTCTCTATTTTCGTTCTCTCGCTCATTAATACTCTTTAATATTACACGAACTCATATTTCCAAATTTCCACCCCTTCAAAATAAACGTCAAACCAATTTCATACTCATATCTATTTATATACACATATACATATATGCGTAAAGACTCCAATTCTCTCGCTCATTGAGTTCAAACAGTAGATTCGGCGTTGAACTCATATGTATATTGAAATGTTACACTCCAAATAGATGGCGTCGGCGCGAATAGCCAATTTGTTTCCGCATGAGAGTTGCCCCAATATGTGTTGTTATGTACCAAAGTATTAAAAAAAAGTAACAATTTGTTTTTCTCATATCTCGCACGCTTTATTATAAACGAAAATAGTTTAAAAATAAAATTTTTAGGAAAGAAGCAATCAATGTTTTAACTTTCTGTATTGAAATTCATCAAGAAAAAAAAAAAAAGAATGAGATTGAAATAGATACACCCATTGCCGTCAATTCTATATAATATGAAAATTTGCTTTTTTAAAAAAATAAAAATCAAACATCTTTTTCGTAGAATTCTATAATAAAAATGAGATAACTATCGTCGCCTTATATTCCAAAGTTTAAATAAACAAATGAAAAACTAAAAATGTTTTATTGTTGTGCCATAAAATCATGAAAATTTAAATTTTCAATTACATATACTTATAATAAAATGTAATTTAACTATACAATTTTTTGGGAAAACGTTATCAAAATTATATTTATCCATAAAGCTCTAATATGTATGTATATATGTATATCTAAATAGAGATTCAAAAGCCCAATAAAGCTTCACTTAATTGTAGATATTAAAAAAATTTATTCAAGGAATTGATTATGGACAAGACACCAAGGGCATGAGAAGTTGCAGGCTGAATTGGATATCTTGAAACCGCTAGAACTGCTCGGAAAAATTCCGATGTAATAGATTTGTTTAAAATGAAATTCTACAAAGTTTTATGTTCTCATAACACCATTATTAAAATGTGAAATAGGGCAACCATGGTCAAACTTTTAATTTGAAAAAAATATGTCGCAATCAAAGTTGGCTTGCGTACCACCAAACAAAAAAAAATGTTTCAAAAAAATATAAAATAATAATTCAATATGGCTACTGTTGTTGGAGTACCACGCTTATTTTGAGAAATTTGTATATGTGTGTAAAATACCAGCAATGGAAATATTTTGATTCTCTCGCTCTTTGAGAGTTAGAGTAATAGCGTCAAACTCATATTTCGAAGTTGGCTGAACTTCAAAGGAAACCACTCTTTATCTTCATTCTCTCCCTCATTAAACACGTCCTATTATGAGAGAGAAATTATTTTCATTCCCTCGCTCATTGAGTACTTTGGTCCATTATCTATTATATTAATAGGCTAACAAATTTTACATATAAACCATTGCCAAGCTTAAACCCATACTAAATATGCATAAATATTTATGAAATGCATATTTATTTGTTGGCATACCTCTAAGGCAGTGCACAATTATCTAATATATAACCAATACTGCTTCATTTATCTGTAATAAGCGAATGAAAATTTTTCATGCAACTTAAATTGGTTATCTGACAATCAATTTGTAAATAAAGCGATAGCCCAGTGGGAAGCGTTAGTGGGTAGTGGTCGAGCGGTTGATGGTTCGAGTACAGTTAGTTACACAGCTATAGGCCAACATTTTTTTTCTTTTTTGTCATTGAAAATTGTTTATATTTTTTATATATTTTTATATTTCTAATCTTGACTTTTTAATATTTTTATAAACAATATTTTTATGTTTGTGATCTCTATTTTCGAGAAGAAAAAAATTTGGTGCGAATATTTTTAGTTTACGGAAAGCCATGTGAAATAATAATTTTATATCATAAATATACATACATACCCATTATAGAAATGCTATAACCGCTTATACAATTTCTTTTTGTTTTTTTTTTTTTTTGGTAATTATTTAAAAAAATTACCATTAATATAAGTCCGACTGCTCAAATTTTTGAAGATGAAAGCTGCAATTTGCCAATTTTTTTTCAAATTCTATCGATTGAGATAGAGTTGCTGACAAATTCCTTATTTAAAGTATAAAAATCGACAAAATATTTTATGGATACTACATTATTTTGAACTAAACCAAGTGATAATTTTACTGAAGACAACAAATAATTTCTTTTCAAATGTATATATGTATTAACTTTTAAAAGGGCAGATTTGCAACCCGAGCCCCAAACAAGTCTGGACCAAATTGAATAGAATTTTTTTAAAAATCAATATAAATTTTTTTTTCTTTAAATCAAAAGAAAAATCCATATAAAGTGTCTTTTAAATATTGCTAAGTTATGGTTAAAGAAAAAAGCTAGAAAACCCTCACACTTATTTTGACCTAACCAGAATTTGTAATTTACCCCCACTAAAAAGTTTTAAAACCACGCCATGTATAATACATTTTTTTTAAATACAACCCATACTTCTCTATTTTCGTTCTCTCGCTCATTAATACTCTTTAATATTACACGAACTCATATTTCCAAATTTCCACCCCTTCAAAATAAACGTCAAACCAATTTCATACTCATATCATTTATCTGTAATAAGCGAATGAAAATTTTTCATGCAACTTAAATTGGTTATCTGACAATCAATTTGTAAATAAAGCGATAGCCCAGTGGGAAGCGTTAGTGGGTAGTGGTCGAGCGGTTGATGGTTCGAGTACAGTTAGTTACACAGCTATAGGCCAACATTTTTTTTCTTTTTTGTCATTGAAAATTGTTTATATTTTTTATATATTTTTATATTTCTAATCTTGACTTTTTAAAATTTTTATAAACAATATTTTTATGTTTGTGATCTCTATTTTCGAGAAGAAAAAAATTTGGTGCGAATATTTTTAGTTTACGGAAAGCCATGTGAAATAATAATTTTATATCATAAATATACATACATACCACCCATTATAGAAATGCTATAACCGCTTATACAATTTCTTTTTGTTTTTTTTTTTTTTGGTAATTATTTAAAAAAATTACCATTAATATAAGTCCGACTGCTCAAATTTTTGAAGATGAAAGCTGCAATTTGCCAATTTTTTTTCAAATTCTATCGATTGAGATAGAGTTGCTGACAAATTCCTTATTTAAAGTATAAAAATCGACAAAATATTTTATGGATACTACATTATTTTGAACTAAACCAAGTGATAATTTTACTGAAGACAACAAATAATTTCTTTTCAAATGTATATATGTATTAACTTTTAAAAGGGCAGATTTGCAACCCGAGCCCCAAACAAGTCTGGACCAAATTGAATAGAATTTTTTTAAAAATCAATATAAATTTTTTTTTCTTTAAATCAAAAGAAAAATCCATATAAAGTGTCTTTTAAATATTGCTAAGTTATGGTTAAAGAAAAAAGCTAGAAAACCCTCACACTTATTTTGACCTAACCAGAATTTGTAATTTACCCCCACTAAAAAGTTTTAAAACCACGCCATGTATAATACATTTTTTTTAAATACAACCCATACTTCTCTATTTTCGTTCTCTCGCTCATTAATACTCTTTAATATTACACGAACTCATATTTCCAAATTTCCACCCCTTCAAAATAAACGTCAAACCAATTTCATACTCATATCTATTTATATACACATATACATATATGCGTAAACACTCCAATTCTCTCGCTCATTGAGTTCAAACAGTAGATTCGGCGTTGAACTCATATGTATATTGAAATGTTACACTCCAAATAGATGGCGTCGGCGCGAATAGCCAATTTGTTTCCGCATGAGAGTTGCCCCAATATGTGTTGTTATGTACCAAAGTATTAAAAAAAAGTAACAATTTGTTTTTCTCATATCTCGCACGCTTTATTATAAACGAAAATAGTTTAAAAATAAAATTTTTAGGAAAGAAGCAATCAATGTTTTAACTTTCTGTATTGAA
This sequence comes from Campiglossa producta, assembly GCA_964058755.1. Classification (NCBI taxonomy): domain Eukaryota; kingdom Metazoa; phylum Arthropoda; class Insecta; order Diptera; family Tephritidae; genus Campiglossa; species Campiglossa producta. The sequence goes on from CAXKVI010000003.1 coordinate 54,885,881, forward strand.
ATTCATCAAGAAAAAAAAAAAAAGAATGAGATTGAAATAGATACACCCATTGCCGTCAATTCTATATAATATGAAAATTTGCTTTTTTAAAAAAATAAAAATCAAACATCTTTTTCGTAGAATTCTATAATAAAAATGAGATAACTATCGTCGCCTTATATTCCAAAGTTTAAATAAACAAATGAAAAACTAAAAATGTTTTATTGTTGTGCCATAAAATCATGAAAATTTAAATTTTCAATTACATATACTTATAATAAAATGTAATTTAACTATACAATTTTTTGGGAAAACGTTATCAAAATTATATTTATCCATAAAGCTCTAATATGTATGTATATATGTATATCTAAATAGAGATTCAAAAGCCCAATAAAGCTTCACTTAATTGTAGAATTCCATATTAAAAAAATTTATTCAAGGAATTGATTATGGACAAGACACCAAGGGCATGAGAAGTTGCAGGCTGAATTGGATATCTTGAAACCGCTAGAACTGCTCGGAAAAATTCCGATGTAATAGATTTGTTTAAAATGAAATTCTACAAAGTTTTATGTTCTCATAACACCATTATTAAAATGTGAAATAGGGCAACCATGGTCAAACTTTTAATTTGAAAAAAATATGTCGCAATCAAAGTTGGCTTGCGTACCACCAAACAAAAAAAATGTTTCAAAAAAATATAAAATAATAATTCAATATGGCTACTGTTGTTGGAGTACCACGCTTATTTTGAGAAATTTGCATATGTGTGTAAAATACCAGCAATGGAAATATTTTGATTCTCTCGCTCTTTGAGAGTTAGAGTAATAGCGTCAAACTCATATTTCGAAGTTGGCTGAACTTCAAAGGAAACCACTCTTTATCTTCATTCTCTCCCTCATTAAACACGTCCTATTATGAGAGAGAAATTATTTTCATTCCCTCGCTCATTGAGTACTTTGGTCCATTATCTATTATATTAATAGGCTAACAAATTTTACATATAAACCATTGCCAAGCTTAAACCCATACTAAATATGCATAAATATTTATGAAATGCATATTTATTTGTTGGCATACCTCTAAGGCAGTGCACAATTATCTAATATATAACCAATACTGCTTCATTTATCTGTAATAAGCGAATGAAAATTTTTCATGCAACTTAAATTGGTTATCTGACAATCAATTTGTAAATAAAGCGATAGCCCAGTGGGAAGCGTTAGTGGGTAGTGGTCGAGCGGTTGATGGTTCGAGTACAGTTAGTTACACAGCTATAGGCCAACATTTTTTTTTCTTTTTTGTCATTGAAAATTGTTTATATTTTTTATATATTTTTATATTTCTAATCTTGACTTTTTAATATTTTTATAAACAATATTTTTATGTTTGTGATCTCTATTTTCGAGAAGAAAAAAATTTGGTGCGAATATTTTTAGTTTACGGAAAGCCATGTGAAATAATAATTTTATATCATAAATATACATACATACCACCCATTATAGAAATGCTATAACCGCTTATACAATTTCTTTTTGTTTTTTTTTTTTTTTGGTAATTATTTAAAAAAATTACCATTAATATAAGTCCGACTGCTCAAATTTTTGAAGATGAAAGCTGCAATTTGCCAATTTTTTTTCAAATTCTATCGATTGAGATAGAGTTGCTGACAAATTCCTTATTTAAAGTATAAAAATCGACAAAATATTTTATGGATACTACATTATTTTGAACTAAACCAAGTGATAATTTTACTGAAGACAACAAATAATTTCTTTTCAAATGTATATATGTATTAACTTTTAAAAGGGCAGATTTGCAACCCGAGCCCCAAACAAGTCTGGACCAAATTGAATAGAATTTTTTTAAAAATCAATATAAATTTTTTTTTCTTTAAATCAAAAGAAAAATCCATATAAAGTGTCTTTTAAATATTGCTAAGTTATGGTTAAAGAAAAAAGCTAGAAAACCCTCACACTTATTTTGACCTAACCAGAATTTGTAATTTACCCCCACTAAAAAGTTTTAAAACCACGCCATGTATAATACATTTTTTTTAAATACAACCCATACTTCTCTATTTTCGTTCTCTCGCTCATTAATACTCTTTAATATTACACGAACTCATATTTCCAAATTTCCACCCCTTCAAAATAAACGTCAAACCAATTTCATACTCATATCTATTTATATACACATATACATATATGCGTAAACACTCCAATTCTCTCGCTCATTGAGTTCAAACAGTAGATTCGGCGTTGAACTCATATGTATATTGAAATGTTACACTCCAAATAGATGGCGTCGGCGCGAATAGCCAATTTGTTTCCGCATGAGAGTTGCCCCAATATGTGTTGTTATGTACCAAAGTATTAAAAAAAAGTAACAATTTGTTTTTCTCATATCTCGCACGCTTTATTATAAACGAAAATAGTTTAAAAATAAAATTTTTAGGAAAGAAGCAATCAATGTTTTAACTTTCTGTATTGAAATTCATCAAGAAAAAAAAAAAAAGAATGAGATTGAAATAGATACACCCATTGCCGTCAATTCTATATAATATGAAAATTTGCTTTTTTAAAAAAATAAAAATCAAACATCTTTTTCGTAGAATTCTATAATAAAAATGAGATAACTATCGTCGCCTTATATTCCAAAGTTTAAATAAACAAATGAAAAACTAAAAATGTTTTATTGTTGTGCCATAAAATCATGAAAATTTAAATTTTCAATTACATATACTTATAATAAAATGTAATTTAACTATACAATTTTTTGGGAAAACGTTATCAAAATTATATTTATCCATAAAGCTCTAATATGTATGTATATATGTATATCTAAATAGAGATTCAAAAGCCCAATAAAGCTTCACTTAATTGTAGATATTAAAAAAATTTATTCAAGGAATTGATTATGGACAAGACACCAAGGGCATGAGAAGTTGCAGGCTGAATTGGATATCTTGAAACCGCTAGAACTGCTCGGAAAAATTCCGATGTAATAGATTTGTTTAAAATGAAATTCTACAAAGTTTTATGTTCTCATAACACCATTATTAAAATGTGAAATAGGGCAACCATGGTCAAACTTTTAATTTGAAAAAAATATGTCGCAATCAAAGTTGGCTTGCGTACCACCAAACAAAAAAAATGTTTCAAAAAAATATAAAATAATAATTCAATATGGCTACTGTTGTTGGAGTACCACGCTTATTTTGAGAAATTTGTATATGTGTGTAAAATACCAGCAATGGAAATATTTTGATTCTCTCGCTCTTTGAGAGTTAGAGTAATAGCTCAAACTCATATTTCGAAGTTGGCTGAACTTCAAAGGAAACCACTCTTTATCTTCATTCTCTCCCTCATTAAACACGTCCTATTATGAGAGAGAAATTATTTTCATTCCCTCGCTCATTGAGTACTTTGGTCCATTATCTATTATATTAATAGGCTAACAAATTTTACATATAAACCATTGCCAAGCTTAAACCCATACTAAATATGCATAAATATTTATGAAATGCATATTTATTTGTTGGCATACCTCTAAGGCAGTGCACAATTATCTAATATATAACCAATACTGCTTCATTTATCTGTAATAAGCGAATGAAAATTTTTCATGCAACTTAAATTGGTTATCTGACAATCAATTTGTAAATAAAGCGATAGCCCAGTGGGAAGCGTTAGTGGGTAGTGGTCGAGCGGTTGATGGTTCGAGTACAGTTAGTTACACAGCTATAGGCCAACATTTTTTTTTCTTTTTTGTCATTGAAAATTGTTTATATTTTTTATATATTTTTATATTTCTAATCTTGACTTTTTAATATTTTTATAAACAATATTTTTATGTTTGTGATCTCTATTTTCGAGAAGAAAAAAATTTGGTGCGAATATTTTTAGTTTACGGAAAGCCATGTGAAATAATAATTTTATATCATAAATATACATACATACCACCCATTATAGAAATGCTATAACCGCTTATACAATTTCTTTTTGTTTTTTTTTTTTTTTGGTAATTATTTAAAAAAATTACCATTAATATAAGTCCGACTGCTCAAATTTTTGAAGATGAAAGCTGCAATTTGCCAATTTTTTTTCAAATTCTATCGATTGAGATAGAGTTGCTGACAAATTCCTTATTTAAAGTATAAAAATCGACAAAATATTTTATGGATACTACATTATTTTGAACTAAACCAAGTGATAATTTTACTGAAGACAACAAATAATTTCTTTTCAAATGTATATATGTATTAACTTTTAAAAGGGCAGATTTGCAACCCGAGCCCCAAACAAGTCTGGACCAAATTGAATAGAATTTTTTTAAAAATCAATATAAATTTTTTTTTCTTTAAATCAAAAGAAAAATCCATATAAAGTGTCTTTTAAATATTGCTAAGTTATGGTTAAAGAAAAAAGCTAGAAAACCCTCACACTTATTTTGACCTAACCAGAATTTGTAATTTACCCCCACTAAAAAGTTTTAAAACCACGCCATGTATAATACATTTTTTTTAAATACAACCCATACTTCTCTATTTTCGTTCTCTCGCTCATTAATACTCTTTAATATTACACGAACTCATATTTCCAAATTTCCACCCCTTCAAAATAAACGTCAAACCAATTTCATACTCATATCTATTTATATACACATATACATATATGCGTAAACACTCCAATTCTCTCGCTCATTGAGTTCAAACAGTAGATTCGGCGTTGAACTCATATGTATATTGAAATGTTACACTCCAAATAGATGGCGTCGGCGCGAATAGCCAATTTGTTTCCGCATGAGAGTTGCCCCAATATGTGTTGTTATGTACCAAAGTATTAAAAAAAAGTAACAATTTGTTTTTCTCATATCTCGCACGCTTTATTATAAACGAAAATAGTTTAAAAATAAAATTTTTAGGAAAGAAGCAATCAATGTTTTAACTTTCTGTATTGAAATTCATCAAGAAAAAAAAAAAAAGAATGAGATTGAAATAGATACACCCATTGCCGTCAATTCTATATAATATGAAAATTTGCTTTTTTAAAAAAATAAAAATCAAACATCTTTTTCGTAGAATTCTATAATAAAAATGAGATAACTATCGTCGCCTTATATTCCAAAGTTTAAATAAACAAATGAAAAACTAAAAATGTTTTATTGTTGTGCCATAAAATCATGAAAATTTAAATTTTCAATTACATATACTTATAATAAAATGTAATTTAACTATACAATTTTTTGGGAAAACGTTATCAAAATTATATTTATCCATAAAGCTCTAATATGTATGTATATATGTATATCTAAATAGAGATTCAAAAGCCCAATAAAGCTTCACTTAATTGTAGATATTAAAAAAATTTATTCAAGGAATTGATTATGGACAAGACACCAAGGGCATGAGAAGTTGCAGGCTGAATTGGATATCTTGAAACCGCTAGAACTGCTCGGAAAAATTCCGATGTAATAGATTTGTTTAAAATGAAATTCTACAAAGTTTTATGTTCTCATAACACCATTATTAAAATGTGAAATAGGGCAACCATGGTCAAACTTTTAATTTGAAAAAAATATGTCGCAATCAAAGTTGGCTTGCGTACCACCAAACAAAAAAAATGTTTCAAAAAAATATAAAATAATAATTCAATATGGCTACTGTTGTTGGAGTACCACGCTTATTTTGAGAAATTTGTATATGTGTGTAAAATACCAGCAATGGAAATATTTTGATTCTCTCGCTCTTTGAGAGTTAGAGTAATAGCGTCAAACTCATATTTCGAAGTTGGCTGAACTTCAAAGGAAACCACTCTTTATCTTCATTCTCTCCCTCATTAAACACGTCCTATTATGAGAGAGAAATTATTTTCATTCCCTCGCTCATTGAGTACTTTGGTCCATTATCTATTATATTAATAGGCTAACAAATTTTACATATAAACCATTGCCAAGCTTAAACCCATACTAAATATGCATAAATATTTATGAAATGCATATTTATTTGTTGGCATACCTCTAAGGCAGTGCACAATTATCTAATATATAACCAATACTGCTTCATTTATCTGTAATAAGCGAATGAAAATTTTTCATGCAACTTAAATTGGTTATCTGACAATCAATTTGTAAATAAAGCGATAGCCCAGTGGGAAGCGTTAGTGGGTAGTGGTCGAGCGGTTGATGGTTCGAGTACAGTTAGTTACACAGCTATAGGCCAACATTTTTTTTCTTTTTTGTCATTGAAAATTGTTTATATTTTTTATATATTTTTATATTTCTAATCTTGACTTTTTAATATTTTTATAAACAATATTTTTATGTTTGTGATCTCTATTTTCGAGAAGAAAAAAATTTGGTGCGAATATTTTTAGTTTACGGAAAGCCATGTGAAATAATAATTTTATATCATAAATATACATACATACCACCCATTATAGAAATGCTATAACCGCTTATACAATTTCTTTTTGTTTTTTTTTTTTTTTGGTAATTATTTAAAAAAATTACCATTAATATAAGTCCGACTGCTCAAATTTTTGAAGATGAAAGCTGCAATTTGCCAATTTTTTTTCAAATTCTATCGATTGAGATAGAGTTGCTGACAAATTCCTTATTTAAAGTATAAAAATCGACAAAATATTTTATGGATACTACATTATTTTGAACTAAACCAAGTGATAATTTTACTGAAGACAACAAATAATTTCTTTTCAAATGTATATATGTATTAACTTTTAAAAGGGCAGATTTGCAACCCGAGCCCCAAACAAGTCTGGACCAAATTGAATAGAATTTTTTTAAAAATCAATATAAATTTTTTTTTCTTTAAATCAAAAGAAAAATCCATATAAAGTGTCTTTTAAATATTGCTAAGTTATGGTTAAAGAAAAAAGCTAGAAAACCCTCACACTTATTTTGACCTAACCAGAATTTGTAATTTACCCCCACTAAAAAGTTTTAAAACCACGCCATGTATAATACATTTTTTTTAAATACAACCCATACTTCTCTATTTTCGTTCTCTCGCTCATTAATACTCTTTAATATTACACGAACTCATATTTCCAAATTTCCACCCCTTCAAAATAAACGTCAAACCAATTTCATACTCATATCATTTATCTGTAATAAGCGAATGAAAATTTTTCATGCAACTTAAATTGGTTATCTGACAATCAATTTGTAAATAAAGCGATAGCCCAGTGGGAAGCGTTAGTGGGTAGTGGTCGAGCGGTTGATGGTTCGAGTACAGTTAGTTACACAGCTATAGGCCAACATTTTTTTTCTTTTTTGTCATTGAAAATTGTTTATATTTTTTATATATTTTTATATTTCTAATCTTGACTTTTTAAAATTTTTATAAACAATATTTTTATGTTTGTGATCTCTATTTTCGAGAAGAAAAAAATTTGGTGCGAATATTTTTAGTTTACGGAAAGCCATGTGAAATAATAATTTTATATCATAAATATACATACATACCACCCATTATAGAAATGCTATAACCGCTTATACAATTTCTTTTTGTTTTTTTTTTTTTTGGTAATTATTTAAAAAAATTACCATTAATATAAGTCCGACTGCTCAAATTTTTGAAGATGAAAGCTGCAATTTGCCAATTTTTTTTCAAATTCTATCGATTGAGATAGAGTTGCTGACAAATTCCTTATTTAAAGTATAAAAATCGACAAAATATTTTATGGATACTACATTATTTTGAACTAAACCAAGTGATAATTTTACTGAAGACAACAAATAATTTCTTTTCAAATGTATATATGTATTAACTTTTAAAAGGGCAGATTTGCAACCCGAGCCCCAAACAAGTCTGGACCAAATTGAATAGAATTTTTTTAAAAATCAATATAAATTTTTTTTTCTTTAAATCAAAAGAAAAATCCATATAAAGTGTCTTTTAAATATTGCTAAGTTATGGTTAAAGAAAAAAGCTAGAAAACCCTCACACTTATTTTGACCTAACCAGAATTTGTAATTTACCCCCACTAAAAAGTTTTAAAACCACGCCATGTATAATACATTTTTTTTAAATACAACCCATACTTCTCTATTTTCGTTCTCTCGCTCATTAATACTCTTTAATATTACACGAACTCATATTTCCAAATTTCCACCCCTTCAAAATAAACGTCAAACCAATTTCATACTCATATCTATTTATATACACATATACATATATGCGTAAAGACTCCAATTCTCTCGCTCATTGAGTTCAAACAGTAGATTCGGCGTTGAACTCATATGTATATTGAAATGTTACACTCCAAATAGATGGCGTCGGCGCGAATAGCCAATTTGTTTCCGCATGAGAGTTGCCCCAATATGTGTTGTTATGTACCAAAGTATTAAAAAAAAGTAACAATTTGTTTTTCTCATATCTCGCACGCTTTATTATAAACGAAAATAGTTTAAAAATAAAATTTTTAGGAAAGAAGCAATCAATGTTTTAACTTTCTGTATTGAAATTCATCAAGAAAAAAAAAAAAAGAATGAGATTGAAATAGATACACCCATTGCCGTCAATTCTATATAATATGAAAATTTGCTTTTTTAAAAAAATAAAAATCAAACATCTTTTTCGTAGAATTCTATAATAAAAATGAGATAACTATCGTCGCCTTATATTCCAAAGTTTAAATAAACAAATGAAAAACTAAAAATGTTTTATTGTTGTGCCATAAAATCATGAAAATTTAAATTTTCAATTACATATACTTATAATAAAATGTAATTTAACTATACAATTTTTTGGGAAAACGTTATCAAAATTATATTTATCCATAAAGCTCTAATATGTATGTATATATGTATATCTAAATAGAGATTCAAAAGCCCAATAAAGCTTCACTTAATTGTAGATATTAAAAAAATTTATTCAAGGAATTGATTATGGACAAGACACCAAGGGCATGAGAAGTTGCAGGCTGAATTGGATATCTTGAAACCGCTAGAACTGCTCGGAAAAATTCCGATGTAATAGATTTGTTTAAAATGAAATTCTACAAAGTTTTATGTTCTCATAACACCATTATTAAAATGTGAAATAGGGCAACCATGGTCAAACTTTTAATTTGAAAAAAATATGTCGCAATCAAAGTTGGCTTGCGTACCACCAAACAAAAAAAATGTTTCAAAAAAATATAAAATAATAATTCAATATGGCTACTGTTGTTGGAGTACCACGCTTATTTTGAGAAATTTGTATATGTGTGTAAAATACCAGCAATGGAAATATTTTGATTCTCTCGCTCTTTGAGAGTTAGAGTAATAGCGTCAAACTCATATTTCGAAGTTGGCTGAACTTCAAAGGAAACCACTCTTTATCTTCATTCTCTCCCTCATTAAACACGTCCTATTATGAGAGAGAAATTATTTTCATTCCCTCGCTCATTGAGTACTTTGGTCCATTATCTATTATATTAATAGGCTAACAAATTTTACATATAAACCATTGCCAAGCTTAAACCCATACTAAATATGCATAAATATTTATGAAATGCATATTTATTTGTTGGCATACCTCTAAGGCAGTGCACAATTATCTAATATATAACCAATACTGCTTCATTTATCTGTAATAAGCGAATGAAAATTTTTCATGCAACTTAAATTGGTTATCTGACAATCAATTTGTAAATAAAGCGATAGCCCAGTGGGAAGCGTTAGTGGGTAGTGGTCGAGCGGTTGATGGTTCGAGTACAGTTAGTTACACAGCTATAGGCCAACATTTTTTTTTCTTTTTTGTCATTGAAAATTGTTTATATTTTTTATATATTTTTATATTTCTAATCTTGACTTTTTAATATTTTTATAAACAATATTTTTATGTTTGTGATCTCTATTTTCGAGAAGAAAAAAATTTGGTGCGAATATTTTTAGTTTACGGAAAGCCATGTGAAATAATAATTTTATATCATAAATATACATACATACCACCCATTATAGAAATGCTATAACCGCTTATACAATTTCTTTTTGTTTTTTTTTTTTTTTGGTAATTATTTAAAAAAATTACCATTAATATAAGTCCGACTGCTCAAATTTTTGAAGATGAAAGCTGCAATTTGCCAATTTTTTTTCAAATTCTATCGATTGAGATAGAGTTGCTGACAAATTCCTTATTTAAAGTATAAAAATCGACAAAATATTTTATGGATACTACATTATTTTGAACTAAACCAAGTGATAATTTTACTGAAGACAACAAATAATTTCTTTTCAAATGTATATATGTATTAACTTTTAAAAGGGCAGATTTGCAACCCGAGCCCCAAACAAGTCTGGACCAAATTGAATAGAATTTTTTTAAAAATCAATATAAATTTTTTTTTCTTTAAATCAAAAGAAAAATCCATATAAAGTGTCTTTTAAATATTGCTAAGTTATGGTTAAAGAAAAAAGCTAGAAAACCCTCACACTTATTTTGACCTAACCAGAATTTGTAATTTACCCCCACTAAAAAGTTTTAAAACCACGCCATGTATAATACATTTTTTTTAAATACAACCCATACTTCTCTATTTTCGTTCTCTCGCTCATTAATACTCTTTAATATTACACGAACTCATATTTCCAAATTTCCACCCCTTCAAAATAAACGTCAAACCAATTTCATACTCATATCTATTTATATACACATATACATATATGCGTAAACACTCCAATTCTCTCGCTCATTGAGTTCAAACAGTAGATTCGGCGTTGAACTCATATGTATATTGAAATGTTACACTCCAAATAGATGGCGTCGGCGCGAATAGCCAATTTGTTTCCGCATGAGAGTTGCCCCAATATGTGTTGTTATGTACCAAAGTATTAAAAAAAAGTAACAATTTGTTTTTCTCATATCTCGCACGCTTTATTATAAACGAAAATAGTTTAAAAATAAAATTTTTAGGAAAGAAGCAATCAATGTTTTAACTTTCTGTATTGAAATTCATCAAGAAAAAAAAAAAAAGAATGAGATTGAAATAGATACACCCATTGCCGTCAATTCTATATAATATGAAAATTTGCTTTTTTAAAAAAATAAAAATCAAACATCTTTTTCGTAGAATTCTATAATAAAAATGAGATAACTATCGTCGCCTTATATTCCAAAGTTTAAATAAACAAATGAAAAACTAAAAATGTTTTATTGTTGTGCCATAAAATCATGAAAATTTAAATTTTCAATTACATATACTTATAATAAAATGTAATTTAACTATACAATTTTTTGGGAAAACGTTATCAAAATTATATTTATCCATAAAGCTCTAATATGTATGTATATATGTATATCTAAATAGAGATTCAAAAGCCCAATAAAGCTTCACTTAATTGTAGAATTCCATATTAAAAAAATTTATTCAAGGAATTGATTATGGACAAGACACCAAGGGCATGAGAAGTTGCAGGCTGAATTGGATATCTTGAAACCGCTAGAACTGCTCGGAAAAATTCCGATGTAATAGATTTGTTTAAAATGAAATTCTACAAAGTTTTATGTTCTCATAACACCATTATTAAAATGTGAAATAGGGCAACCATGGTCAAACTTTTAATTTGAAAAAAATATGTCGCAATCAAAGTTGGCTTGCGTACCACCAAACAAAAAAAATGTTTCAAAAAAATATAAAATAATAATTCAATATGGCTACTGTTGTTGGAGTACCACGCTTATTTTGAGAAATTTGTATATGTGTGTAAAATACCAGCAATGGAAATATTTTGATTCTCTCGCTCTTTGAGAGTTAGAGTAATAGCGTCAAACTCATATTTCGAAGTTGGCTGAACTTCAAAGGAAACCACTCTTTATCTTCATTCTCTCCCTCATTAAACACGTCCTATTATGAGAGAGAAATTATTTTCATTCCCTCGCTCATTGAGTACTTTGGTCCATTATCTATTATATTAATAGGCTAACAAATTTTACATATAAACCATTGCCAAGCTTAAACCCATACTAAATATGCATAAATATTTATGAAATGCATATTTATTTGTTGGCATACCTCTAAGGCAGTGCACAATTATCTAATATATAACCAATACTGCTTCATTTATCTGTAATAAGCGAATGAAAATTTTTCATGCAACTTAAATTGGTTATCTGACAATCAATTTGTAAATAAAGCGATAGCCCAGTGGGAAGCGTTAGTGGGTAGTGGTCGAGCGGTTGATGGTTCGAGTACAGTTAGTTACACAGCTATAGGCCAACATTTTTTTTCTTTTTTGTCATTGAAAATTGTTTATATTTTTTATATATTTTTATATTTCTAATCTTGACTTTTTAATATTTTTATAAACAATATTTTTATGTTTGTGATCTCTATTTTCGAGAAGAAAAAAATTTGGTGCGAATATTTTTAGTTTACGGAAAGCCATGTGAAATAATAATTTTATATCATAAATATACATACATACCCATTATAGAAATGCTATAACCGCTTATACAATTTCTTTTTGTTTTTTTTTTTTTTTGGTAATTATTTAAAAAAATTACCATTAATATAAGTCCGACTGCTCAAATTTTTGAAGATGAAAGCTGCAATTTGCCAATTTTTTTTCAAATTCTATCGATTGAGATAGAGTTGCTGACAAATTCCTTATTTAAAGTATAAAAATCGACAAAATATTTTATGGATACTACATTATTTTGAACTAAACCAAGTGATAATTTTACTGAAGACAACAAATAATTTCTTTTCAAATGTATATATGTATTAACTTTTAAAAGGGCAGATTTGCAACCCGAGCCCCAAACAAGTCTGGACCAAATTGAATAGAATTTTTTTAAAAATCAATATAAATTTTTTTTTCTTTAAATCAAAAGAAAAATCCATATAAAGTGTCTTTTAAATATTGCTAAGTTATGGTTAAAGAAAAAAGCTAGAAAACCCTCACACTTATTTTGACCTAACCAGAATTTGTAATTTACCCCCACTAAAAAGTTTTAAAACCACGCCATGTATAATACATTTTTTTTAAATACAACCCATACTTCTCTATTTTCGTTCTCTCGCTCATTAATACTCTTTAATATTACACGAACTCATATTTCCAAATTTCCACCCCTTCAAAATAAACGTCAAACCAATTTCATACTCATATCATTTATCTGTAATAAGCGAATGAAAATTTTTCATGCAACTTAAATTGGTTATCTGACAATCAATTTGTAAATAAAGCGATAGCCCAGTGGGAAGCGTTAGTGGGTAGTGGTCGAGCGGTTGATGGTTCGAGTACAGTTAGTTTGACAATCAATTTGTAAATAAAGCGATAGCCCAGTGGGAAGCGTTAGTGGGTAGTGGTCGAGCGGTTGATGGTTCGAGTACAGTTAGTTACACAGCTATAGGCCAACATTTTTTTTCTTTTTTGTCATTGAAAATTGTTTATATTTTTTATATATTTTTATATTTCTAATCTTGACTTTTTAATATTTTTATAAACAATATTTTTATGTTTGTGATCTCTATTTTCGAGAAGAAAAAAATTTGGTGCGAATATTTTTAGTTTACGGAAAGCCATGTGAAATAATAATTTTATATCATAAATATACATACATACCACCCATTATAGAAATGCTATAACCGCTTATACAATTTCTTTTTGTTTTTTTTTTTTTGGTAATTATTTAAAAAAATTACCATTAATATAAGTCCGACTGCTCAAATTTTTGAAGATGAAAGCTGCAATTTGCCAATTTTTTTTCAAATTCTATCGATTGAGATAGAGTTGCTGACAAATTCCTTATTTAAAGTATAAAAATCGACAAAATATTTTATGGATACTACATTATTTTGAACTAAACCAAGTGATAATTTTACTGAAGACAACAAATAATTTCTTTTCAAATGTATATATGTATTAACTTTTAAAAGGGCAGATTTGCAACCCGAGCCCCAAACAAGTCTGGACCAAATTGAATAGAATTTTTTTAAAAATCAATATAAATTTTTTTTTCTTTAAATCAAAAGAAAAATCCATATAAAGTGTCTTTTAAATATTGCTAAGTTATGGTTAAAGAAAAAAGCTAGAAAACCCTCACACTTATTTTGACCTAACCAGAATTTGTAATTTACCCCCACTAAAAAGTTTTAAAACCACGCCATGTATAATACATTTTTTTTAAATACAACCCATACTTCTCTATTTTCGTTCTCTCGCTCATTAATACTCTTTAATATTACACGAACTCATATTTCCAAATTTCCACCCCTTCAAAATAAACGTCAAACCAATTTCATACTCATATCTATTTATATACACATATACATATATGCGTAAACACTCCAATTCTCTCGCTCATTGAGTTCAAACAGTAGATTCGGCGTTGAACTCATATGTATATTGAAATGTTACACTCCAAATAGATGGCGTCGGCGCGAATAGCCAATTTGTTTCCGCATGAGAGTTGCCCCAATATGTGTTGTTATGTACCAAAGTATTAAAAAAAAGTAACAATTTGTTTTTCTCATATCTCGCACGCTTTATTATAAACGAAAATAGTTTAAAAATAAAATTTTTAGGAAAGAAGCAATCAATGTTTTAACTTTCTGTATTGAAATTCATCAAGAAAAAAAAAAAAAGAATGAGATTGAAATAGATACACCCATTGCCGTCAATTCTATATAATATGAAAATTTGCTTTTTTAAAAAAATAAAAATCAAACATCTTTTTCGTAGAATTCTATAATAAAAATGAGATAACTATCGTCGCCTTATATTCCAAAGTTTAAATAAACAAATGAAAAACTAAAAATGTTTTATTGTTGTGCCATAAAATCATGAAAATTTAAATTTTCAATTACATATACTTATAATAAAATGTAATTTAACTATACAATTTTTTGGGAAAACGTTATCAAAATTATATTTATCCATAAAGCTCTAATATGTATGTATATATGTATATCTAAATAGAGATTCAAAAGCCCAATAAAGCTTCACTTAATTGTAGAATTCCATATTAAAAAAATTTATTCAAGGAATTGATTATGGACAAGACACCAAGGGCATGAGAAGTTGCAGGCTGAATTGGATATCTTGAAACCGCTAGAACTGCTCGGAAAAATTCCGATGTAATAGATTTGTTTAAAATGAAATTCTACAAAGTTTTATGTTCTCATAACACCATTATTAAAATGTGAAATAGGGCAACCATGGTCAAACTTTTAATTTGAAAAAAATATGTCGCAATCAAAGTTGGCTTGCGTACCACCAAACAAAAAAAATGTTTCAAAAAAATATAAAATAATAATTCAATATGGCTACTGTTGTTGGAGTACCACGCTTATTTTGAGAAATTTGTATATGTGTGTAAAATACCAGCAATGGAAATATTTTGATTCTCTCGCTCTTTGAGAGTTAGAGTAATAGCGTCAAACTCATATTTCGAAGTTGGCTGAACTTCAAAGGAAACCACTCTTTATCTTCATTCTCTCCCTCATTAAACACGTCCTATTATGAGAGAGAAATTATTTTCATTCCCTCGCTCATTGAGTACTTTGGTCCATTATCTATTATATTAATAGGCTAACAAATTTTACATATAAACCATTGCCAAGCTTAAACCCATACTAAATATGCATAAATATTTATGAAATGCATATTTATTTGTTGGCATACCTCTAAGGCAGTGCACAATTATCTAATATATAACCAATACTGCTTCATTTATCTGTAATAAGCGAATGAAAATTTTTCATGCAACTTAAATTGGTTATCTGACAATCAATTTGTAAATAAAGCGATAGCCCAGTGGGAAGCGTTAGTGGGTAGTGGTCGAGCGGTTGATGGTTCGAGTACAGTTAGTTACACAGCTATAGGCCAACATTTTTTTTCTTTTTTGTCATTGAAAATTGTTTATATTTTTTATATATTTTTATATTTCTAATCTTGACTTTTTAATATTTTTATAAACAATATTTTTATGTTTGTGATCTCTATTTTCGAGAAGAAAAAAATTTGGTGCGAATATTTTTAGTTTACGGAAAGCCATGTGAAATAATAATTTTATATCATAAATATACATACATACCACCCATTATAGAAATGCTATAACCGCTTATACAATTTCTTTTTGTTTTTTTTTTTTTTTGGTAATTATTTAAAAAAATTACCATTAATATAAGTCCGACTGCTCAAATTTTTGAAGATGAAAGCTGCAATTTGCCAATTTTTTTTCAAATTCTATCGATTGAGATAGAGTTGCTGACAAATTCCTTATTTAAAGTATAAAAATCGACAAAATATTTTATGGATACTACATTATTTTGAACTAAACCAAGTGATAATTTTACTGAAGACAACAAATAATTTCTTTTCAAATGTATATATGTATTAACTTTTAAAAGGGCAGATTTGCAACCCGAGCCCCAAACAAGTCTGGACCAAATTGAATAGAATTTTTTTAAAAATCAATATAAATTTTTTTTTCTTTAAATCAAAAGAAAAATCCATATAAAGTGTCTTTTAAATATTGCTAAGTTATGGTTAAAGAAAAAAGCTAGAAAACCCTCACACTTTTTTTGACCTAACCAGAATTTGTAATTTACCCCCACTAAAAAGTTTTAAAACCACGCCATGTATAATACATTTTTTTTAAATACAACCCATACTTCTCTATTTTCGTTCTCTCGCTCATTAATACTCTTTAATATTACACGAACTCATATTTCCAAATTTCCACCCCTTCAAAATAAACGTCAAACCAATTTCATACTCATATCTATTTATATACACATATACATATATGCGTAAACACTCCAATTCTCTCGCTCATTGAGTTCAAACAGTAGATTCGGCGTTGAACTCATATGTATATTGAAATGTTACACTCCAAATAGATGGCGTCTTAAATTGGTTATCTGACAATCAATTTGTAAATAAAGCGATAGCCCAGTGGGAAGCGTTAGTGGGTAGTGGTCGAGCGGTTGATGGTTCGAGTACAGTTAGTTACACAGCTATAGGCCAACATTTTTTTTCTTTTTTGTCATTGAAAATTGTTTATATTTTTTATATATTTTTATATTTCTAATCTTGACTTTTTAATATTTTTATAAACAATATTTTTATGTTTGTGATCTCTATTTTCGAGAAGAAAAAAATTTGGTGCGAATATTTTTAGTTTACGGAAAGC
This sequence comes from Campiglossa producta, assembly GCA_964058755.1. Taxonomy (NCBI): domain Eukaryota; kingdom Metazoa; phylum Arthropoda; class Insecta; order Diptera; family Tephritidae; genus Campiglossa; species Campiglossa producta. Next base: position 54,903,012 of record CAXKVI010000003.1, read on the forward strand.
CATGTGAAATAATAATTTTATATCATAAATATACATACATACCACCCATTATAGAAATGCTATAACCGCTTATACAATTTCTTTTTGTTTTTTTTTTTTTGGTAATTATTTAAAAAAATTACCATTAATATAAGTCCGACTGCTCAAATTTTTGAAGATGAAAGCTGCAATTTGCCAATTTTTTTTCAAATTCTATCGATTGAGATAGAGTTGCTGACAAATTCCTTATTTAAAGTATAAAAATCGACAAAATATTTTATGGATACTACATTATTTTGAACTAAACCAAGTGATAATTTTACTGAAGACAACAAATAATTTCTTTTCAAATGTATATATGTATTAACTTTTAAAAGGGCAGATTTGCAACCCGAGCCCCAAACAAGTCTGGACCAAATTGAATAGAATTTTTTTAAAAATCAATATAAATTTTTTTTTCTTTAAATCAAAAGAAAAATCCATATAAAGTGTCTTTTAAATATTGCTAAGTTATGGTTAAAGAAAAAAGCTAGAAAACCCTCACACTTATTTTGACCTAACCAGAATTTGTAATTTACCCCCACTAAAAAGTTTTAAAACCACGCCATGTATAATACATTTTTTTTAAATACAACCCATACTTCTCTATTTTCGTTCTCTCGCTCATTAATACTCTTTAATATTACACGAACTCATATTTCCAAATTTCCACCCCTTCAAAATAAACGTCAAACCAATTTCATACTCATATCTATTTATATACACATATACATATATGCGTAAACACTCCAATTCTCTCGCTCATTGAGTTCAAACAGTAGATTCGGCGTTGAACTCATATGTATATTGAAATGTTACACTCCAAATAGATGGCGTCGGCGCGAATAGCCAATTTGTTTCCGCATGAGAGTTGCCCCAATATGTGTTGTTATGTACCAAAGTATTAAAAAAAAGTAACAATTTGTTTTTCTCATATCTCGCACGCTTTATTATAAACGAAAATAGTTTAAAAATAAAATTTTTAGGAAAGAAGCAATCAATGTTTTAACTTTCTGTATTGAAATTCATCAAGAAAAAAAAAAAAAGAATGAGATTGAAATAGATACACCCATTGCCGTCAATTCTATATAATATGAAAATTTGCTTTTTTAAAAAAATAAAAATCAAACATCTTTTTCGTAGAATTCTATAATAAAAATGAGATAACTATCGTCGCCTTATATTCCAAAGTTTAAATAAACAAATGAAAAACTAAAAATGTTTTATTGTTGTGCCATAAAATCATGAAAATTTAAATTTTCAATTACATATACTTATAATAAAATGTAATTTAACTATACAATTTTTTGGGAAAACGTTATCAAAATTATATTTATCCATAAAGCTCTAATATGTATGTATATATGTATATCTAAATAGAGATTCAAAAGCCCAATAAAGCTTCACTTAATTGTAGAATTCCATATTAAAAAAATTTATTCAAGGAATTGATTATGGACAAGACACCAAGGGCATGAGAAGTTGCAGGCTGAATTGGATATCTTGAAACCGCTAGAACTGCTCGGAAAAATTCCGATGTAATAGATTTGTTTAAAATGAAATTCTACAAAGTTTTATGTTCTCATAACACCATTATTAAAATGTGAAATAGGGCAACCATGGTCAAACTTTTAATTTGAAAAAAATATGTCGCAATCAAAGTTGGCTTGCGTACCACCAAACAAAAAAAATGTTTCAAAAAAATATAAAATAATAATTCAATATGGCTACTGTTGTTGGAGTACCACGCTTATTTTGAGAAATTTGTATATGTGTGTAAAATACCAGCAATGGAAATATTTTGATTCTCTCGCTCTTTGAGAGTTAGAGTAATAGCGTCAAACTCATATTTCGAAGTTGGCTGAACTTCAAAGGAAACCACTCTTTATCTTCATTCTCTCCCTCATTAAACACGTCCTATTATGAGAGAGAAATTATTTTCATTCCCTCGCTCATTGAGTACTTTGGTCCATTATCTATTATATTAATAGGCTAACAAATTTTACATATAAACCATTGCCAAGCTTAAACCCATACTAAATATGCATAAATATTTATGAAATGCATATTTATTTGTTGGCATACCTCTAAGGCAGTGCACAATTATCTAATATATAACCAATACTGCTTCATTTATCTGTAATAAGCGAATGAAAATTTTTCATGCAACTTAAATTGGTTATCTGACAATCAATTTGTAAATAAAGCGATAGCCCAGTGGGAAGCGTTAGTGGGTAGTGGTCGAGCGGTTGATGGTTCGAGTACAGTTAGTTACACAGCTATAGGCCAACATTTTTTTTCTTTTTTGTCATTGAAAATTGTTTATATTTTTTATATATTTTTATATTTCTAATCTTGACTTTTTAATATTTTTATAAACAATATTTTTATGTTTGTGATCTCTATTTTCGAGAAGAAAAAAATTTGGTGCGAATATTTTTAGTTTACGGAAAGCCATGTGAAATAATAATTTTATATCATAAATATACATACATACCACCCATTATAGAAATGCTATAACCGCTTATACAATTTCTTTTTGTTTTTTTTTTTTTTTTGGTAATTATTTAAAAAAATTACCATTAATATAAGTCCGACTGCTCAAATTTTTGAAGATGAAAGCTGCAATTTGCCAATTTTTTTTCAAATTCTATCGATTGAGATAGAGTTGCTGACAAATTCCTTATTTAAAGTATAAAAATCGACAAAATATTTTATGGATACTACATTATTTTGAACTAAACCAAGTGATAATTTTACTGAAGACAACAAATAATTTCTTTTCAAATGTATATATGTATTAACTTTTAAAAGGGCAGATTTGCAACCCGAGCCCCAAACAAGTCTGGACCAAATTGAATAGAATTTTTTTAAAAATCAATATAAATTTTTTTTTCTTTAAATCAAAAGAAAAATCCATATAAAGTGTCTTTTAAATATTGCTAAGTTATGGTTAAAGAAAAAAGCTAGAAAACCCTCACACTTTTTTTGACCTAACCAGAATTTGTAATTTACCCCCACTAAAAAGTTTTAAAACCACGCCATGTATAATACATTTTTTTTAAATACAACCCATACTTCTCTATTTTCGTTCTCTCGCTCATTAATACTCTTTAATATTACACGAACTCATATTTCCAAATTTCCACCCCTTCAAAATAAACGTCAAACCAATTTCATACTCATATCTATTTATATACACATATACATATATGCGTAAACACTCCAATTCTCTCGCTCATTGAGTTCAAACAGTAGATTCGGCGTTGAACTCATATGTATATTGAAATGTTACACTCCAAATAGATGGCGTCTTAAATTGGTTATCTGACAATCAATTTGTAAATAAAGCGATAGCCCAGTGGGAAGCGTTAGTGGGTAGTGGTCGAGCGGTTGATGGTTCGAGTACAGTTAGTTACACAGCTATAGGCCAACATTTTTTTTCTTTTTTGTCATTGAAAATTGTTTATATTTTTTATATATTTTTATATTTCTAATCTTGACTTTTTAATATTTTTATAAACAATATTTTTATGTTTGTGATCTCTATTTTCGAGAAGAAAAAAATTTGGTGCGAATATTTTTAGTTTACGGAAAGCCATGTGAAATAATAATTTTATATCATAAATATACATACATACCACCCATTATAGAAATGCTATAACCGCTTATACAATTTCTTTTTGTTTTTTTTTTTTTGGTAATTATTTAAAAAAATTACCATTAATATAAGTCCGACTGCTCAAATTTTTGAAGATGAAAGCTGCAATTTGCCAATTTTTTTTCAAATTCTATCGATTGAGATAGAGTTGCTGACAAATTCCTTATTTAAAGTATAAAAATCGACAAAATATTTTATGGATACTACATTATTTTGAACTAAACCAAGTGATAATTTTACTGAAGACAACAAATAATTTCTTTTCAAATGTATATATGTATTAACTTTTAAAAGGGCAGATTTGCAACCCGAGCCCCAAACAAGTCTGGACCAAATTGAATAGAATTTTTTTAAAAATCAATATAAATTTTTTTTTCTTTAAATCAAAAGAAAAATCCATATAAAGTGTCTTTTAAATATTGCTAAGTTATGGTTAAAGAAAAAAGCTAGAAAACCCTCACACTTATTTTGACCTAACCAGAATTTGTAATTTACCCCCACTAAAAAGTTTTAAAACCACGCCATGTATAATACATTTTTTTTAAATACAACCCATACTTCTCTATTTTCGTTCTCTCGCTCATTAATACTCTTTAATATTACACGAACTCATATTTCCAAATTTCCACCCCTTCAAAATAAACGTCAAACCAATTTCATACTCATATCTATTTATATACACATATACATATATGCGTAAACACTCCAATTCTCTCGCTCATTGAGTTCAAACAGTAGATTCGGCGTTGAACTCATATGTATATTGAAATGTTACACTCCAAATAGATGGCGTCGGCGCGAATAGCCAATTTGTTTCCGCATGAGAGTTGCCCCAATATGTGTTGTTATGTACCAAAGTATTAAAAAAAAGTAACAATTTGTTTTTCTCATATCTCGCACGCTTTATTATAAACGAAAATAGTTTAAAAATAAAATTTTTAGGAAAGAAGCAATCAATGTTTTAACTTTCTGTATTGAAATTCATCAAGAAAAAAAAAAAAAGAATGAGATTGAAATAGATACACCCATTGCCGTCAATTCTATATAATATGAAAATTTGCTTTTTTAAAAAAATAAAAATCAAACATCTTTTTCGTAGAATTCTATAATAAAAATGAGATAACTATCGTCGCCTTATATTCCAAAGTTTAAATAAACAAATGAAAAACTAAAAATGTTTTATTGTTGTGCCATAAAATCATGAAAATTTAAATTTTCAATTACATATACTTATAATAAAATGTAATTTAACTATACAATTTTTTGGGAAAACGTTATCAAAATTATATTTATCCATAAAGCTCTAATATGTATGTATATATGTATATCTAAATAGAGATTCAAAAGCCCAATAAAGCTTCACTTAATTGTAGAATTCCATATTAAAAAAATTTATTCAAGGAATTGATTATGGACAAGACACCAAGGGCATGAGAAGTTGCAGGCTGAATTGGATATCTTGAAACCGCTAGAACTGCTCGGAAAAATTCCGATGTAATAGATTTGTTTAAAATGAAATTCTACAAAGTTTTATGTTCTCATAACACCATTATTAAAATGTGAAATAGGGCAACCATGGTCAAACTTTTAATTTGAAAAAAATATGTCGCAATCAAAGTTGGCTTGCGTACCACCAAACAAAAAAAATGTTTCAAAAAAATATAAAATAATAATTCAATATGGCTACTGTTGTTGGAGTACCACGCTTATTTTGAGAAATTTGTATATGTGTGTAAAATACCAGCAATGGAAATATTTTGATTCTCTCGCTCTTTGAGAGTTAGAGTAATAGCGTCAAACTCATATTTCGAAGTTGGCTGAACTTCAAAGGAAACCACTCTTTATCTTCATTCTCTCCCTCATTAAACACGTCCTATTATGAGAGAGAAATTATTTTCATTCCCTCGCTCATTGAGTACTTTGGTCCATTATCTATTATATTAATAGGCTAACAAATTTTACATATAAACCATTGCCAAGCTTAAACCCATACTAAATATGCATAAATATTTATGAAATGCATATTTATTTGTTGGCATACCTCTAAGGCAGTGCACAATTATCTAATATATAACCAATACTGCTTCATTTATCTGTAATAAGCGAATGAAAATTTTTCATGCAACTTAAATTGGTTATCTGACAATCAATTTGTAAATAAAGCGATAGCCCAGTGGGAAGCGTTAGTGGGTAGTGGTCGAGCGGTTGATGGTTCGAGTACAGTTAGTTACACAGCTATAGGCCAACATTTTTTTTCTTTTTTGTCATTGAAAATTGTTTATATTTTTTATATATTTTTATATTTCTAATCTTGACTTTTTAATATTTTTATAAACAATATTTTTATGTTTGTGATCTCTATTTTCGAGAAGAAAAAAATTTGGTGCGAATATTTTTAGTTTACGGAAAGCCATGTGAAATAATAATTTTATATCATAAATATACATACATACCACCCATTATAGAAATGCTATAACCGCTTATACAATTTCTTTTTGTTTTTTTTTTTTTTTGGTAATTATTTAAAAAAATTACCATTAATATAAGTCCGACTGCTCAAATTTTTGAAGATGAAAGCTGCAATTTGCCAATTTTTTTTCAAATTCTATCGATTGAGATAGAGTTGCTGACAAATTCCTTATTTAAAGTATAAAAATCGACAAAATATTTTATGGATACTACATTATTTTGAACTAAACCAAGTGATAATTTTACTGAAGACAACAAATAATTTCTTTTCAAATGTATATATGTATTAACTTTTAAAAGGGCAGATTTGCAACCCGAGCCCCAAACAAGTCTGGACCAAATTGAATAGAATTTTTTTAAAAATCAATATAAATTTTTTTTTCTTTAAATCAAAAGAAAAATCCATATAAAGTGTCTTTTAAATATTGCTAAGTTATGGTTAAAGAAAAAAGCTAGAAAACCCTCACACTTTTTTTGACCTAACCAGAATTTGTAATTTACCCCCACTAAAAAGTTTTAAAACCACGCCATGTATAATACATTTTTTTTAAATACAACCCATACTTCTCTATTTTCGTTCTCTCGCTCATTAATACTCTTTAATATTACACGAACTCATATTTCCAAATTTCCACCCCTTCAAAATAAACGTCAAACCAATTTCATACTCATATCTATTTATATACACATATACATATATGCGTAAACACTCCAATTCTCTCGCTCATTGAGTTCAAACAGTAGATTCGGCGTTGAACTCATATGTATATTGAAATGTTACACTCCAAATAGATGGCGTCTTAAATTGGTTATCTGACAATCAATTTGTAAATAAAGCGATATAGACCAAGATCCCAGAGCCTAAAAGCGTCACTTATTTTATAATGGATGAAACCAATACCGATCGATAGTCCTCCCCGAATCTAGAAAGAATGTGAAAATTTTAAAGCTGTACCTATGACAAGGGCCTAGGAATCGGGGGTCAAAGTCGCCAAAAAATGACCCTAACTTCACTTATTTTATAATGGATGATTTTCACATATTTGACGTAGATTACCACCCCGCGTCAGTATCAAGTGTTGTTAGACCCGTACCAGTGACAAGGCTCCAGCCAGACACCCCCAGTTCGCGGATTTTCCTATGGAAATTTATTCTGTTTTACTAATTTCACGCATTTGGGCCACTTTGGCTGCTTTTAACTACCCAATATTTTCCCATTTTTTGTAGAACACTACCCTCAAGTAGTATCAGGAATTTTTAGACTTCGTCCCATGGAAAAAACTTCAGCCAGACACCTCAAAACTCGGGAAATTTCACTAATTTTTACTGCGCTTTCACATGTTTAAGCGGATTTGACCAACTTTGGCCTCTTTTAAATAACAGATCTTTACACATGTGTCGTAAAATGCTACCCTTAAGTAGAATCAAGCATTTCTACACATCATCCCAGGGAAAAAACTTCAGCCAGACACCTGAAAGTTCGAGAACTTTTATTTTCCTATTAATTTGCTTTCTCTTGTTTGTCCCACTTTTACTAATTTTAAATGATAGATCTTTTCACATATGTCGTAGGACACTACCCTTAAGTAGTTTCAGTAATTTTTAGACCTCGTCCCATGGCAAAAACTTCAGCCAGACACCTCAAAACTCGGGATTTTCACTAATTTTTACAGAGATTTCACTTGTTTCAGCAGGTTTCTCCAACTTTGTCCACGTTTAAATGGCGGATCTTTACACATGTGTCGTATAACACTACCCTTAAACGGTATCAGGCATTTCCGGACTTCATCCCATGGCAAAAACTTCAGCCAGACACCTAAAAGTTCGGGAACTTTTATTTTCCTATTAATGTGCTTTCTCTTGTTTGTCCCACTTTTACAATTTCTAAACGACGGATCTTTTCAGATGTTTCGTAGGACACTACCCTTAAGTAGTTTCAGTCATTTCTATACTTCGCCCCATGGCAAAAACTTCAGCCAGACACCTCAAAGCTCGGGATTTTCACTAATTTTTACAGAGATTTCACTTGTTTCAGCAGGTTTCTCCAACTTTGTCCACGTTTAAATGGCGGATCTTTACACATGTGTCGTATAACACTACCCTTAAACGGTATCAGGCATTTCCGGACTTCATTCCATGAAAAAAACTTAAGCCAAACAACCCAAAGCACGGGGACTTTTCATCATTTTTAATGTGCTTTCACATGGTCAAATGGGTTTACTCAAGTTTGGCTGCTTTTAAATGGCGGATCGTTACAAATGTATCGTATAACACTACTATTAACCAATATTAGGCATTTTTAGACTTCGCCCCATGACAAAAACTTCAGCCAGACACCTCAAAGCTGAGGAAATTTCATAATTCTTGCTGCGAATTCACATGTTTAACTGCGTTGCTCTAACTTTGACTGCTTTTAAAGGGCAGATAATTTCACATGTGTCATAGAAGACCACCCTTAAGTGGTATTACGTACTTTTTGACTTCGCCCCATGTCAAAAACTTCAGCCAGACACCTCAAAACTGAGGAATTTTTATAATTCTTACTGCACTTTCACATGTTTAAGCGAGTTTGTCCAACTTTGGCTGTTTTTGAAAGGCAGATCTTTGCACATGTGTCGTGGAACACTATCTCCAAGTAGTATCAGGCATTTTTATACTTCATCCCATGGAAAAAACCTCAGCCAGACACCTCAAGCCTGAGGAATTTTCATAGTTCTTACTGCTTTTTCACATGTTTAATCGGGTTGGTCCAACTTCGGCTGCTCTTAGAGAGCGGATCTTTTCACATGTGTCATAGAAGACCACCCTTAAGTGGTATCAGTTACTTTTAGATTTCGCCTCATGTCAAACACTGCAGCCAGACACCTCAAAACTGAGGAATTTTTATAATTCTTACTGCACTTTCATATGTTTAACCGAGTTTGTCCAACTTTGGCTATTTTTGAAAGGCAGATCTTTACACATGTGTCGTGGAACACTATCTCCAAGTAGTATCAGGTATTTTTAGACTTCATCCCTTGGAAAAAACTGCAGCCAGACACCTCAAGGCTGAGGAATTTTCATAGTTCTTACTGCTTGTTCACATGTTTAATCGGGTTGGTCCAACTTCGGCTGCTTTTAAAGAGCAGATCTTTTCACATGTGTTATAGAAGACCCCCTTAAAGAAGTATCGGGTATTTTTATACTTCGCCCCATGTCAAAAACTACAGTCAGACACCTCAAAACTGAGGAACTTTCATAATTCTTACTGCGATTTCACAGGTTTAAGCGAGTTGGTCCAACTTTTGCTGTTCGTAAAGGGCATATCTACACACATGTGTCATAGAAGACCACCTTAAAGAAGCATCGGGTATTTTTATACTTCGCCCCATGTCAAAAACTACAGCCATACACCTCAAAACTGAGGAATTTTCATAATTCTTACTGCGATTTGACAGGTTTAAGGGAGTTCCCTGCAGCGAAACCTCAAACTAATCAGAAAAATACTAATATACAACTATAATTTTCTGGCAGAACTCATACTAGTCAGGAAATATCCATTTCATACCAGTATACAAATAGAATTTTCCGGCTGAACCCATACTAGTCAGGAAATATCCATTCCATACTAGTATACAACTAGATTTTTCTGGATGAAATTATACCAGTTGAAAAAAACAAAATTCATTCGTTTCGTTTTCTCTTATAATTCATAGATGCTTTTTCGTGATTGGGTAAATACAAATAGCCGCTGCTTTCTTAAGAATAAACATGAAAATAAAGTCAAATGATAAAATAAAGGGTAAGCCAGGAAAATTCTGGTTGAAATCATACTAGTCCAGGTTAAAAGCCTTTTTGACTAGTATATTCCATACTAGTCCTTTTTGGACTAGTTCATTTTATGGAAATTATACTAGTCCAGGATGAACTAGTATGGAACTGGTATCTTACAACTAGCATGAAACTGGTATTTCTGAAATTGACATCTTGTAGGACATCAACACGTAAAAAATACCAGTTGCTTATAAAAAGACAGAACACCGGGCCCAACTAGTCAGTGTTCTGTCTTTGTTCCATATAAGCTCGGTGCACCAACTAGTTGTAAAGTAGTTTTCAACTAGTTGCTTTCGCTGCAAGGTAGCGACATAAGAGTGACATTGTCTGAAATGCAACAAATTCCACATCTGAACACTTTGTATGGGCTGAACTGTTCTAATTTGCTTGATCATGTCCTATGGAGAGATCAATTGCGAAAAAAAACTCGAGCTCTGAGGTGTTTGGATGTAGTTTTTGTCATGGGAAGATCTCCAAAAATGCCTGATACCACTTAAGAGTTGCGTTCTACGACACATGTGTAAATATTCGCCTTTTAAAAATAGTCAAAGTTGGACAAACCTGCTTCAACAATCGAAAGCACAGTAAGAATTATGAAAACTACCCAGATTTAAGGTGTCTGGTTAAAGTATTTGTCATAAGGCGAAGTCTAAAAGTACCTGGTACCACGTAAGGGTGGTCCTCTATGACACATTGAAAATATCTGCCCTTTAAAAGCAGCCAGAGGTAGACGAACCATCTCAAACATGTGAAAACGCAGTAAGAATTATAAAAATTTCTCAGTTTTGAGGTGTCTGGCTGTAGTTTTTGACATGGGGCGAAGTATAAAAATAGCCGATCCTTCTTTAAGGGGGTCTTCTATGACACATGTGAAAAGATCTGCTCTTTAAAAGCAGCCGAAGTTGGACGAACTCGCTTAAACCTTTGAAATCGCAGTAAGAATTATGAAAATTCCTCAGTTTTGAGGTGTCTGGCTGAAATTTTTGACATGGGGCAAAGTATAAAAAATACCCGATACTTCTTTAAGGTGGTCTTCTATGACACATGTGTGAAGATATGCCCTTTACGAACAGCAAAAGTTGGACCAACTCGCTTAAACCTGTGAAATCGCAGTAATAGTTATGAAAATTCCTCAGTTTTGAGGTGTCTGACTGTAGTTTTTGACATGAGGCGAAGTATAATAATAGCCGATCCTTCTTTACGGGGGTCTTCTAAGACACATGTGAAAAGATCTGCTCTTTAAAAGTAGCCGAAGTTGGACGAACTCGCTTAAACCTTTGAAATCGCAGTAAGAATTATGAAAATTCCTCAGTTTTGAGGTGTCTGGCTGAAATTTTTGACATGGGGCAAAGTATAAAAAATACCCGATACTTCTTTAAGGTGGTCTTCTATGACACATGTGTGAAGATATGCCCTTTACGAACAGCAAAAGTTGGACCAACTCGCTTAAACCTGTGAAATCGCAGTAATAATTATGAAAATTCCTCAGTTTTGAGGTGTCTGACTGTAGTTTTTGACATGAGGCGAAGTATAATAATAGCCGATCCTTCTTTAAGGGGGTCTTCTATGACACATGTGAAAAGATCTGCTCTTTAAAAGCAGCCGAAGTTGGACGAACTCGCTTAAACCTTTGAAATCGCAGTAAGAATTATGAAAATTCCTCAGTTTTGAGGTGTCTGGCTGAAATTTTTGACATGGGGCAAAGTATAAAAAATACCCGATACATCTTTAAGGTGGTCTTCTATGACACATGTGTGAAGATATGCCCTTTACGAACAGCAAAAGTTGGACCAACTCGCTTAAACCTGTGAAATCGCAGTAATAATTATGAAAATTCCTCAGTTTTGAGGTGTCTGACTGTAGTTTTTGACATGAGGCGAAGTATAATAATAGCCGATCCTTCTTTAAGGGGGTCTTCTATGACACATGTGAAAAGATCTGCTCTTTAAAAGTAGCCGAAGTTGGACCAACCCGATTAAACATGTGAAAAAGCAGTAAGAACTATGAAAATTCCTCAGGCTTGAGGTGTCTGGCTGAAGTTTTTTCCATGGGATGAAGTATAAAAATGCCTGATACTACTTGGAGATAGTGTTCCACGACACATGTGCAAAGATCTGCCTTTCAAAAACAGCCAAAGTTGGACAAATTCGCTTAAACATGTGAAAGTGCAGTAAGAATTATAAAAATTCCTCGGTTTTGAGGTGTCTGGCTGAAGTTTTTGACATGGGGCGAAGTCAAAAAGTACCTGATACCACTTAAGGGTAGTCTTCTATGACACATGTGAAATTATCTGCCCTTTAATAGCAGCCAAAGTTAGACCAACGCAGTTAAACATGTGAATTCGCAGCAAGAATTATGAAATTTCCTCAGCTTTGAGGTGTCTGGCTGAAGTTTTTGTCATGGGGCGAAGTCTAAAATTGCCTAATATTAGTTAATAGTAGTGTTATACGATACATTTGTAGCGATCCGCCATTTAAAAGCAGCCAAAGTTGGGTAAACCCATTTGACCATGTGAAAGCACAGTAAAAATGATGAAAAGTTCCCGTGCTTTGGGTTGTTTGGCTTAAGTTTTTTTCATGGAATGAAGTCTGGAAATGCCTGATACCGTTTAAGGGTAGTGTTATACGACACATGAGTAAAGATCCGCCGTTTAAACGTGGACAAAGTTGGAGAAACCTGCTGAAACAAGTGAAATCTCTGTAAAAATTTGTGAAAATCCCGAGCTTTGAGGTGTCTGGCTGAAGTTTTTGCCATGGGGCGAAGTCTAGAAATGACTGAAACTACTTAAGGGTAGTGTCCTACGAAACATCTGAAAAGATCCGTCGTTTAGAAATTGTAAAAGTGGGACAAACAAGAGAAAGCAAATTAATAGGAAAATAAAAGTTCCCGAACTTTGAGGTGTCTAGCTGAAGTTTTTGCCATGGGATGATGTCTGGAAATGCTTGATTCTACTTAAGGGTAGCAGTTTACGACACATATGTGAAGATCTGCTATTTAAAAGTTGTCAAAGTTTGTCAAATCCACTTAAACATGTGAAAGCGCAGTAAAAATGAGTGAAATTTCCCGAGTTTTGAAGTGTCTGGCTGAAGTTTTTGCCATGGGACGAGGTCTAAAAATTACTGAAACTACTTAAGGGTAGTGTCCTACGACACATGTGAAAAGATCTATCATTTAAAATTAGTAAAAGTGGGACAAACAAGAGAAAGCAAATTAATAGGAAAATAAAAGTTCTCGAACTTTCAGGTGTCTGGCTGAAGTTTTTTCCATGGGATGATGTCTAGAAATTCTTGATTCTACTTAAGGGTAGCATTTTACGATACATGTGTAAAGATCTGTTATTTAAAAGAGGCCAAAGTTGGTCAAATCCGCTTAAACATGTGAAAGCGCAGTAAAAATTAGTGAAATTTCCCGAGTTTTGAGGTGTCTGGCTGAAGTTTTTTCCATGGGACGAAGTCTAAAAATTCCTGATACTACTTGAGGGTAGTGTTCTACAAAAAATGGGAAAATATTGGGTAGTTAAAAGCAGCCAAAGTGGCCCAAATACGTGAAATTAGTAAAACAGAATAAATTTCCATAGGAAAATCCGCGAACTGGGGGTGTCTGGCTGGAGCCTTGTCACTGGTACGGGTCTAACAACACTTGATACTGACGCGGGGTGGTAATCTACGTCAAATATGTGAAAATCATCCATTATAAAATAAGTGAAGTTAGGGTCATTTTTTGGCGACTTTGACCCCCGATTCCTAGGCCCTTGTCATAGGTACAGCTTTAAAATTTTCACATTCTTTCTAGATTCGGGGAGGACTATCGATCGGTATTGGTTTCATCCATTATAAAATAAGTGACGCTTTTAGGCTCTGGGATCTCGCTCTACAAGACTCCCCGCATCATGCCCGTCTGCTCTACCACTGAGCTACATCGCACACATAAATGTTGTTGTCAAAATTCAATCTTGAATAAGCTTTCAAAAATAAATTTGAATGTTCAAACACAAAAGTTTACATTTTAGACCGAAAAGTTTTAAGAATAAAATAAAACTAAAAAAATGTGGCAGCTGGCAGGATTCAAACGAAAACGCTCAGGAGTCACAGCCAACTGCTCTACCGCTGAGCTATGACGCACATGAAAATCTTGTGGGCAAAATTCAATTATATTCAAACAAAACAAAAATAAAAAATTTAGACTGCTTTTTCATTTAGATTTTAAATCGAAACCAAAAGAAATTGAAAATCTTTGTAGGTATTTGGACGGTTTGAAATATTGTACAAAAAGGTTTGAAAAATTGATTAAACTTTATACGGGTTTAAAATTTAGGTTCATTTTTTTAGCCGTGTATGCATGAAAATGCATGTTTGTCTCTTTGTTTCTACATATTTAAAAGGAAATCATGGGAAAAGAAGAGAAAAATAAAAACATAAAAGGAAGCTATTAAAAATGAAAGAGAGAGGGAAGATAGTTATTCGTACAAAAAGTCTTTCAAAATATACTCTTTTATGCACACTTTCAAGGGCTCAAAATATATTCGGAAAGAGTCGTATATGCGTTCATTTAGAAAACTTATGGTTTGCTGGGAAACGACAGCATTTCATTGGTCCGCTCGCACTAACACTACCTCAGTTACAAAAATGCCTCGGCCTGGTATAGAGTCTGCAACAGGCACCATGAAATTTCGATATATTTATCGATAACATAGTTATCGGTAAAAATGTGGTTTTACGTAAACTTTGGAATATTCGCACAAAATTGGTATTTAACGAAAGGCGAAGACCACAGCGTGCATTTGGACTTTGGTTCATTTCGATATATTTATCGATAATAGAGTTATCGGTCAAAATGTGGTTTCGGAATATTTTTGCGAAATTGATATCAAACGAATGGGAATGACCACAGCTTTCATTTGGACTTTGGTTCCATTTTATTGCAGATTACTATTATAAAAATGTATAAAACATGTGTAGCGAAGTATATACTCATTTTTGCCGTATATCTGGACGTTTACCTCAAGAAATTTATACGAGCATATTTATTTCTTGAGGTGAACCGGGGTTGCCAACCATCGAAAATTGTAGTATTTTTTTTTCTTATGAGCTGAGTATTGGCTCAAGAAAATTTGACGTGTGAAAACAGTTTGTTACGTGCTGGCTGCCGGTTGACCTAAAAATGGCTCGCGCGACTAGTCAACCCCATGTTGCATGCCCCGGGAGTCTTGCAGGTATGCTTGCCTACTGCGCGAACTAGCTCGCCGGACTGTGGGGTGGATCTTTGACCCCGAGGCATACCCACCGCACCATACAAGAAAAAAAAATCATACCTGGCTCTTCACTTCGCATTGGGGCACTCGGCCCGCACCCCCTCCAGGTTCCCCGCCCCTCGGCCATAGGTGTTGTTATGGCCGGCCACTCTATACCCACCCCACCATGGTCGACCGTGGCAATTATTTGTGTCGACCCCAAATAAAACCCCCTTTTGCTACCCCCCTTACAACTTCCCCTCTGTCATCCTCCAGTCCGTCTGTCCACACCACATCTGAAAGAAAGAATCACTTATTTATAATTAAAATTAACAAATCATACTGTTTATTATCATAAAGAAATCAGAAGTGTATATGTATGCTTGTGTACATGGTAATGGATGTATGTGTGACTATGAGAGAGTATATCTCTGCATTCCTATATAAACTATTGTCTGCCCTTCGCAAGGACTTTCGAGAATTACATCAGTATCGGAAAAAAACTCAAATCTTACAACCTCTTCATGAGTTTGCCTGTGATAGTGCCACGTTAATGTATCGTGTATACAACTAAGTTATTATCTTATTGTGTAACGAATGGAGATAGAAGTAAGCTAAATATCTTTACTTTGTTTATGTCGCGCTATGCGGCTGTAAATTCAAAAATTAAAATTTCCAACCAAAATTTTATGTTTTGCGAATCTCATGAATTGGTTTATACAAGAGTTAAGGTTAAATTTATGACGCCAACTTTACTCGTACATATATTTCTTGTGCGTCGATGAACCTCAACTATGTGGTTACTAAGCGTATGTGTTTGCGTGTATGTGTGTGTGTGTTCCTCACTTTTACCCTTTTACGAGGGAGGCGACAGCCCTTACAAAATTTAAGTTACTATAGATACAGATATATGATTTCGATCCTTACAATGCCCTTCATGAGCTCAGGAATATTCCCTAGTCCTAAGTGGACTTAGGTGTCTTAACGCTATGTCTTATGCTAAATAAACTCGAATTGAAATTCATGACTCAAGTGTCTTATGTGTATACTTGTAGCTACTTTGGTTAAGGCAGCGAATGTTCAATTTTGCAAATATATATATCTATATGTAGTCAAGAGTGGGCACGTAGGAGAGTGTCAGGACTAACATTGGATTTACCCACTTATAGGGGTGGCGATATTGACTCCCACTCAGGTTGGTCCGACACACTTATACCCACATGCACGCCCTTTGGATATATATATATATCAGGACTAAGAAACATTAAATTGGCTTCTTTTCGCCGAGCAAACTAGGTAAAATTTAAGTTTACGACCTTTAATTTATCTGGTCACCCCAGTTGAAGGCCTCGACAACTCCCAAACGGGTATCAAAAAAAAAAAAATCAATTACCTCTTCCTAATCCCGCCCTGACCTACAAGACGTCTTGTTATAGGGGTGGTGGAAAGGGACTTGACGCAACGAACTCAAATCAATTATGGGCTTGACCCACGGTTTAACATTTCCCCAATCGTGAGGTGGAAGATGCCATCGACTGGTGACCTACTTAGGTCCTTAAAACAATATTCACGACCTGGTTAATATTCACTAGATAATTTGACCCTATCATCCCGAGCCGAGATCATACAATCACTTTACGTGGAATTATTTACATTCAATCACTACTGGACAATTTAGATATAGTGTATTGCCCTATCGGACATCCCTGCTACAGGTGCCGTACCAAATCTACTATATACTTATATATACGCATTACTACCCACTACTCTAGCCTAAAAACCTGGCCTTTCAGCTGCATCGGTGGTTGTTGTTGTTGTTGCGGTTGTTGTTGTTGTTGCGGTATTGGCTGAGAGTGCCCGTGTGGCAGTAGGTGGTAGAGGCGTTTCTCCGTGACGATACTGTGAGGTGCTGGTGATAACCGTTGCGAACGCCTTCTTATGCTGGTATTTGTTATGGTGGTAGTTGTGAACAGTGTTCGTTACTGCTTGACTATTTTCAATGACTTCGAAACTGCTCAGCTGTGACTACGAAAATGTTCGCAGTCAAATGAAAGAGAACAAGCAACCAACAGAAATGAACACAACTGCTCTGCTGGCGACTGCGAACGGCGCGCAAGCTAAAGTCAAAAGCCGAAGCTGTTTGCTCATAGTTAACTGTTAACTTGAGTTGTGGTTTTATTTTGATGCGTAGTCAATGCATACTGAAAACTGTTGCTGCAAGCAGGAACGACTGGAATTGACTACTAACTAGCTGCTATTGACTACGCAGTCAACGCAGTCTTAGAAATTTTTTGCTGAAATATGTATACATATGTACATTAGGGTGATGCAAAAAAAGTTCCAGGTCTTGCTCCCTCAAAAGTTAGTAATTGATGAAAAATTATTCCTAAAAAAATGAGCGCCATTGCTTAACCCTTATGGGTCGCTATTTTATTTTAGTTTCTCCATACATTTTCTATGGAAAAAAAATTTTTTTTTTTCCAAAGCGATTGACTAAATTTGTGGTGCTGAGCTAATTGGAGTAAAATTGTTGTTGTGATAATCGCAATTTTTATAGTTTCTTATAGTTTAGTTTTTATATAGATTAGATCAAAGCTTCGACTTTAAAAATATATAAAGCTTTTTTGAAAAAAGTTTAAAAATGTATGAGAAAAATTGCTTTGAAAAAAAAAAATTTTTTCCACACAAAATGTATGCAGAATTTAAAAAGAAATAGCGACCTCAAAGGGTTAAGCAATGTTGCTCATGTTTTGTGAGGATTAGTTTTTCAGCATTGCCCTAACGTACATACATACATACGTTGACTGCGTAGTCAATAGCAGCTAGTTAGTAGTCAATTCCAGTCGTTCCTGCTTGCAGCAACAGTTTTCAGTATGCATTGACTACGCATCAAAATAAAACCACAACTCAAGTTAACAGTTAACTATGAGCAAACAGCTTCGGCTACCGACTTTTGCTTGCGCGCCGTTCGCAGTCGCCAGCACAGCAGTTGTGTTCATTTATGTTGGTTGCTTGTTCACTTTCATTTGACTGCGGTCATTTTTTTAGTCATAGCCACAGTCGTGGTCGTTACTAAAACAAATGACTGTGCAACTGCAATGCAATAGTCATATTATATTGCTTTTGCTAATTTTCAGTCAGCAATTCAAACGCTGGTTGTGAATTTCTGTGGGTGTTCTTGTGACCGTACGTGATGGTGGTCACCACATGTCGATGGATTGGTGCAACCAGGAGTGTTGATCCTGACAAACCAGTAGCTAGTAGCCGCTGCTGGTATTTACCATTTCCGTGTGCCACCGACGTGCCTGTGGCAAGGGTCGTGGCACGCTAATGTACGGCTTATCGGTATATTGTCGCGCTCTCACGCAGGGGTTGGCGACCAATTTTAGATCGGATGGTGTATCGCGATGTGCCAGTTCCGTCAGCTGGCGTTTCCTTACGCCGGTTGCAACACAAATGTGCTGGCACGGTATCTGGGTTACCTGGGTGGCGGATTACGCTCCGGTGGTATTAATATGCTGGGTTCGTGACGCGGTAACTTGCTGCCACTGGGATTCCCAAATTTTCTGCGAATTCCCGTGAAACTGCAATCATGCCCGTCCCAGGGATCTCGTTCTGCACTTGGGGAGTACTTGCCCTGGCTGTAGTGGTCACCCCCTTTTGGATGCCACTAGATTTTTTGTGGTTTAAACAATTGGGTCTTACTCGCTTGGCGGTTGGTGTTGAAAAGCCCGGAAACCGGAATTGGCGAAGTTAGCTGCGTTTCAAATTGTGACGTTTGCTTGCTGACGTGGCATGACGTTTGAAGGAAGTGTTCTGAAGTGGGGTTGCCAGATCGCGTATTTTGCTTGTGACAGTGCTGGGTAGCCGTAACATGACCGTAACAGGGCGAGCGCTGCAGCCCTTCTCGGGTTAGCTAGGCGCTCGAAAGGCCGGTCATCCTTTCTTATCTTCGCATGTCTTTCGCGTGGTAAATTCCTACCGAGCGTCCGTTTGAGTCGCCGAGCTCGTACAACGCGTTTCCTTTGACCGCTAATAGCATTGACCGGAGATACTTCGGTACAAGCTTTGCGTTGAACCCCTCCGCCGCATTACTCAGTTTGAAATTCCTTCTGTAGACGATC
Source organism: Campiglossa producta (assembly GCA_964058755.1). Taxonomy (NCBI): domain Eukaryota; kingdom Metazoa; phylum Arthropoda; class Insecta; order Diptera; family Tephritidae; genus Campiglossa; species Campiglossa producta. The sequence continues at coordinate 54,922,327 of CAXKVI010000003.1, forward strand.
TCGCCCTCTCTGTATCTGACCGGCCGGGCTCTGGTGTTGTAGCTTTGTTGGCCCTTCCTGAAGGCGTCCTCTAAATTTCGGATCAATTTCTCTCTTATCAACGACACCCGATCCCTATCGTGCAGCACCCCTATATCCCCTTCTTGCAACGCCTCTATTCGTCTCAAAGTTTCGTACGCGTCGCCATGTTGGATCATCGCCTGCCCAAATACCGCTCTATAGGGCTCGAGCCCGATCGCCTCGTGTACTGCACTTCGAAGGGCGAACGCTGCATGCGATACATGTTGGTCCCAGATGCTCTGATCTAGTCCCGCGACATACGTCCTCAGCATTGCGAGCAGCGACCGATTGACCCTCTCGGACGCATTCGCTTGAGGCGCGTATGCCGCGGTCCTGACGTGCCTTATTCCGTACGTTTTCAGCAATCCTGCAAACGAGTCCGCCATAAATTGCCTGCCGTCGTCCGAATGTAATGTTTCCGGTACCCCAAAGACATGGAATATGTCCTTTTCCAAATAGTTGATGACATCCGACGCTAAGGCTTGTCGCATGGGTTTCAGGAAAACGAATTTCGTTAGGTGATCGAGCGCAACGAATATGACCGTGTTTCCAGTTCGGGAGCGTGGGTATGGACCACAAAAGTCGACGTACAGCCGTTGGAATGGTCTTTCTGATGTGAAGCGATCGGTCATGGGAGGCCTCGATGACGCGTTCGGTGCCTTGGAACATTTGCACAGCTCACATCTCGCAACAAAATCCCTTACTGCGCCTGTCATACCTGGCCAGAAACATTTGCCCCTCAGCCTGTACAAGGTTTTCGCTGTCCCTCCGTATCCCGCCGACCGATCACCGTGTGCCTGTTCCAACAACTGCTGCCTCATCCCCTCCGGAATCCAAACCCTCCATACCGCTTCTTCGGTATCTTCCATGCTTCTGGGCCGCACCCTTTTGTAAACGACGCCGTCGACCACCCGCAAATCCGGCAACCGAGCTACATTCTGTTCGATCTGACGCGCAAGTGACGTGTATGCTTCACTGGTAAATTCTGGCGATGTGAAATCTATCTCTGCAACTGCCTCTGGGACGCCCACCTCGTCCATATGCATGCGGCTCAAAGTGTCTGGAACGATGTTCTGTGCGCCCTTCCTATGTTCGATTTTGAAGTCGAAACCCTGTAACTTTAAGCTCCACCTAGCCAATCGTCCGGAGAGGTCCTTCTGCCCCATGAGCCACTTAAGGCTCATGTGGTCAGTGATTATTGTGAAGGGCAAGCCCTCCACATACGCGCGGAATTTTTTCACGCTCACGACCGCTGCCAGACACTCCAACTCTGTGATGGTGTAGTTGCGCTGGGCAGAGTTAAGCTTTTGGGACATAAACGCAATGGGCCTCTCATTGCCGTCGTCGTCCTTCTGAAATAGCACGCTGTCTATTGATTGGACGCGTCACACTGAACATAGAAATGTTTAGAGAAATCAGGGTTTACTAATACATCGGCCGAGGTGAGCGCCAGTTTCAGCTCCTCGAACGCTGTTTCCGCCTCTGGTGTCATGGTGAAAATCTTAGCCTTGCGCAGGCACTCTGTCATTGGCGCCGCGATCGTAGCGAAATTTGGTATAAACCGCCGGTACCATCCACACATGCCCAAAAATCGGCGCAGCTGTCGAATAGTGGCTGGTATCGGGAATTCAACAATAAATCGTACCTTCTCGGGATCGGTTTTAAGCTCTCCCTGCCCTACAATAAACCCCAAATATTTCAACTCCTTTTGACAAAATTTCGATTTATTTAAATTGATCGTAAGCCCTGCATTGGCGAGACATTCGGCTACCTCCGCCAGGTGAACCAGATGCGTCTCAAAGTCCGGGGAGCACACGAGGAGGTCGTCGATGTATACAAAAACGTTTTCCCTTAAGCGCGAGGGGATGACCTTATCCATTAATCTGCATAACCGCTGGGGCGCGTTGCATAATCCGAAGGGCATTACTTTAAATTGATACAACGGCCGCCCCGGAACCGTAAATGCTGTCTTTTCGCGCGCCGATTTCTCCAGCGGTATCTGCCAGAATGCGTCTTTAAGGTCAATCCCCGATATGAAATGTGTCTCTCTCAAGCGCGTCAGGATCCCTTCAATATGCGGCGTCGGGTAAGCATCTTTCTTAGTGCGGTCGTTCAACTTTCTCATGTCCACGCATAGGCGCTTTTTCCCCGGTTTCTCCACGAGTACAATTGGCGAGCTCCACGCGCTGTTGCTTTCCTCAATGACATCGAGTGACATGCTTCACCGGTGACATGGGGTAGTGACGTTGTTTGATGGGGATCGTTTCATCAACTACTTCGATTACATGCTCAATGAGATGTGTTCTCCCAAGACCCAAATCGGCAAATGATGGAAACAGCTTCTTCACGCGTTCCAACTCCCGACCTTGTACGGCCGACAGCTCCAGCTGTCCCTGGGTATCCAGTTCCGAGACTACTATTGGTGCCACTCCAAAAGCATCCCAGAAATCGATGCCCAGGTACAGTTCTTGCTTTAGGCTAGGAACCAGATACAACGTCATGGGTTTTGTTTTGCCTCTCCATGTCATCTCAACGTCTATCCTGCCTACAACCGCTTGCGCCTTCCCATCCGCTGTCTTCAGCCGCTCGTTTAACTTGCGTAATTTGTCCCCCATCTTTTCTTCCCAAACGCGCGCCACTGACCCCAGGCAACTGATCGACGCTCCGCTATCTAATAAACCCTGTATGCGAACCCCCTCGATGTCAACTTGTGTATATGGACGCTTGTCAATGGCGTCCCGAATAACCGTATCCTCTATCGAACGCGCCTCGTTTCGCCACGCGCGCGTGCGCCTGCGCAGCTCCACTATCTTCCGCCACGTCCTGCTTGCTCCGCGTTCTGTTGCGCTGCTGTCCGTACCAATTACTTCTACGTCCTGTGTCGTGCCAAAAATCCTTTTCCGCGCTGCTTCATAGCGCGCTTGCCTCTCCGGTAACGTTAGATATGGACTTGGACCGCGCGTTGGTTTCGCTTTACTATTGGTTAAAATTTGTATTGTTTTGTCTAAATTGGTTTTGCCCTGATCGTCGTGATCGGACTTGTCTAAGCTGGTGGTTGTTGCTACTTTTCCGGGGTCTGACGAGGTTGGCAAGGCTCCCCGGGTTTCCCGCCGCTCTCCAGGTTTTTCGGTTTACACTCTTCGCACAGCTGTCTGCTCGGTTGATTGCATTTATAGCAAATCATGCTATGCAAGCGCCCGTCGCACCCATCTGCTTTCCTCGGCGTCAGTACATCCCGCTTTGTCCCCGCATCGCCCCTTATTTCGCGATGTAACGGTCTGTCCCTGACTGGCCGATGGAAAGCTTCTAACGCGTCCAGCGGCTCCTCCTCATGGTCGCCCTCCAATTCGTCTATCGCCTTTCTGCGCTGGGGTTTCAACTCAAATTCCGCTAAATGTTTCTCCGCCCGACGACACTCCTTCCGCAACTCCTCCAGTGATGTTATTTGGCAACCGAAGATCAAGTTCTTGATTCTTGGCCTCAGATTGCGACGCATAAGGTTCACCAGACTCAGCTCCGGCAGCCGCGTCCTCATTGTGAGCTCTAACCCCCGCACTTCAGCATAATATTCTTCAAATTTCTCGTTATATCCCTGTTTGCGCTCGTTCATGGCTTGACGGATCTCTTCGTCGCAGTCTGCCCTGCGGAAGTGCTCAACCATCGCCGACCGAAACTCTTGGAAGTCTATGGCACCGTGCTCTGGATGCTCCTCGGTATACAACCAATACCACTCCTGCGCTTGACCCTCGAGCAGTAAGTGGAAGTTTGCATACAAGTCCTGCGACGATATGTTGTGCTTTTTCCTCAAGGTATCGACGCGGAACAAGAAGCCCTCTATGGGGATCGCCTTAGCCCCCCTATCAAATTTCAGATGCCAATCGCGTATCGCTTTGGCCGCGCCCCTTTCGTACCGTGCGCTCGCAGCGCCGCCCCTGGGCTCCGTGCCTGGAAGAACTAATCGTCGATTCGCGCCTTGTCCACGCTCACTCACTACCTCGGCCGAGTTAGTGTTTGGGTTTGTCCCCCGAGTTTCCGCGTCCAACAGCCAACCGTCGCGCGTTGTCTCTGAGCGCGCGCGCGCGCCTGCCTCTTCCAAGTGTGAAAGTCGCCCCGCCAAACCATTGATCTCCCTCTTCAGCGTCTGCACCAAACCTTTGACCGCGTCGGTGGTAGAGCGGCTCACCTCTAGCTGGTGTTGCACAAACATTAGCTCGAACTTTTCCATAAAGTCTTCGCCTAAGACATTGGCACTACTCATACCAGCCACTCCCCCGCGCGCTCCCCCATTGTCGACACTTTCCTCGTTCCTTTCCTCGCGCTGCTCGTCCGGCTGCAGCTCGCCGTCGTCGCGTCCGTCCTTGCTGCCATGCGCGTCGTTCTCTTCACCGCTCTGCTGGTCGCTATCATCACCTTCCTTTTTGTCCATGCCTTCTTCGTCGCGCTCGTTCCTCCTAAGTCCTTTTCGTTTAACCTGATCCGCCATTTATCACGATATCGCTAATCTTACCTAGACTTAATGCGCGCTTACTATTACGCGTGCTGGTGTTAAACCAAAAAAATATAACAACCAAAAGAAAGAAGGTAAACCAACATTTGGGACTGAAACCCGATTTCGCGGTTGTACTTAACCCCGCGGTACTGTTGCGCGTTCGAAGATGCTGCTGGGATTCGATAGCGCTGTAGGCGCTATGTTGACTACGATGACAATGACAACGCCGGTTATGATGATACCGGATCGCAGTGCCAGTCAAGCGGTATTGGACTTTCCCAAAAAAAAAAAAAAAAAAATCCACAATGTTTAACGGTCGCGTTTACCACGCGATACTGGTGCGCTGCTGTACAAAAAAAAAAAATCTTGTCTAGTAGAACGATACCTTATCCTCGGATCGCCAAAGGATAACGCCGATCAGGAACGCAGATATTACTAACAGCCAGTCGAAGCCGCCAGTCGAGTTGCAACAAATTGTTGAAAAAAAACCGAAGTCAAAAAGTATAAAGTTACAATATGGGTCGCCTTTCCCAGAAGGCTACAAAACCCAAAAAAAACGCAAATAAATGAAATATACGTGGTCATAAACGAAAGATGAAAAGGTAAATAAAATTTGAAATCAAAATAATAATGGAAATAAACAGTGCCTTTCTTTTCAGATGCGGTGTCCGTCCGTCCCCTCCGTCGTCCGACGTCTCAGTCCCCCCTTTAATACACTCCCCCAACAGCTGTAGGTACTATTAGCTGGCGTTAGCCTAGCCAACTAAGCTACCTAGACAACCGACGCCCCCCGATCGAAATCCCTCCGCGAACACTATCATGTGCCCATTCAATTAGCAAGATGAGATACCCGCGGACCTGATTTCTGATGGATGGGTTCAGAGCCCTGCCACTATTGTCCAGCTTGACCCTCACCAAAACAAGTTGGCAGGCCTCTAACCCCCACCTCACCATACCCCCCTACATCAACACTATTGACTGACTATACGCAGCCAAGTCAAGCTGCTGATGCCCAAAACGAAGAATTTGAAAAAGTTAGAAAAATTTTAAATTTGAATGAAAATACGGAAACCCCCCAACCCCCGAAAGTCAAAATATTATAAAAACCCCAAAGGTGCGAGCGTACCCCCATTGCGTGTCCGGAAAAAAAAATACATGTACTCACAAAGGCTCCACTAGGCTGTGGGGCCCCACGTTGGGCGCCATTTCTGTTACGTGCTGGCTGCCGGTTGACCTAAAAATGGCTCGCGTGACTAGTCAACCCCATGTTGCATGCCCCGGGAGTCTTGCAGGTATGCTTGCCTACTGCGCGAACTAGCTCGCCGGACTGTGGGGTGGATCTTTGGCCGGCCACTCTATACCCACCCCACAATGGTCGACCGTGGCAATTATTTGTGTCGACCCCAAATAAAACCCCCTTTTGCTACCCCCCTTACAACTTCCCCTCTGTCATCGTCCAGTCCGTCTGTCCACACCACATCTGAAAGAAAGAATCACTTATTTATAATTAAAATTAACAAATCATACTGTTTATTATCATAAAGAAATCAGAAGTGTATATGTATGCTTGTGTACATGGTAATGGGTGTATGTGTGACTATGAGAGAGTATATCTCTGCATACCTATATAAAGTATTGTCTGCCCTTCGCAAGGACTTTCGAGAATTACATCAGTATCGGAAAAAAACTCAAATCTTACAACCTCTTCATGAGTTTGCCTGTGATAGTGCCACGTTAATGTATCGTGTATACAACTAAGTTATTATCTTATTGTGTAACGAATGGAGATAGAAGTAAGCTAAATATCTTTACTTTGTTTATGTCGCGCTATGCGGCTGTAAATTCAAAAATTAAAATTTCCAACCAAAATTTTATGTTTTGCGAATCTCATGAATTGGTTTATACAAGAGTTAAGGTTAAATTTATGACGCCAACTTTACTCGTACATATATTTCTTGTGCGTCGATGAACCTCAACTATGTGGTTACTAAGCGTATGTGTTTGTGTGTATGTGTGTGTGTGTTCCTCACTTTTACCCTTTTACGAGGGAGGCGACAGCCCTTACAAAATTTAAGTTACTATAGATACAGATATATGATTTCGATCCTTACAATGCCCTTCATGAGCTCAGGAATATTCCCTAGTCCTAAGTGGACTTAGGTCTCTTAACGCTATGTCTTATGCTAAATAAACTCGAATTGAAATTCATGACTCAAGTGTCTTATGTGTATACTTGTAGCTACTTTGGTTAAGGCAACGAATGTTCAATTTTGCAAATATATATATCTATACGTAGTCAAGAGTGGGCACGTAGGAGAGTGTCAGGACTAATATTGGATTTACCCACTTATAGGGGTGGCGATATTGACTCCCACTCAGGTTGGTCCGACACACTTATACCCACATGCACGCCCTTTGGATATATATATATATCAGGACTAAGAAACATTAAATTGGCTTCTTTTCGCCGAGCAAACTAGGTAAAATTTAAGTTTACGACCTTTAATTTATCTGGTCACCCCAGTTGAAGGCCTCGACAACTCCCAAACGGGTATCAAAAAAAAAAACAAAATCAATTACCTCTTCCTAATCCCGCCCTGACCTACAAGACGTCTTGTTATAGGGGTGGTGGAAAGGGACTTGACGCAACGAACTCAAATCAATTATGGGCTTGACCCACGGTTTAACATTTCCCCAATCTTGAGGTGGAAGATGCCATCGACTGGTGACCTACTTAGGTCCTTAAAACATTATTCACGACCTGGTTAATATTCACTAGATAATTTGACCCTATCATCCCGAGCCGAGATCATACAATCACTTTACGTGGAATTATTTACATTCAATCACTACTGGACAATTTAGATATAGTGTGTTGCCCTATCGGACATCCCTGCTACAGGTGCCGTACCAAATCTACTATATACTTATATATACGCATTACTACCCACTACTCTAGCCTAAAAACCTGGCCTTTCAGCTGCATCGGTGGTTGTTGTTGTTGCGGTTGTTGTTGTTGTTGCGGTATTGGCTGAGAGTGTCCCTGTGGCAGTAGGTGGTAGAGGCGTTTCTCCGTGACGATACTGTGAGGTGCTGGTGATAACCGTTGCGAACGCCTTCTTATGCTGGCATTTGTTATGGTGGTAGTTGTGAATTTCTGTGGGTGTTCTTGTGACCGTACGTGATGGTGGTCACCACATGTCGATGGATTGGTGCAACCAGGAGTGTTGATCCTGACAAACCAGTAGCTAGTAGCCGCTGCTGGTATTTACCATTTCCGTGTGCCACCGACGTGCCTGTGGCAAGGGTCGTGGCACGCTAATGTACGGCTTATCGGTATATTGTCGCGCTCTCACGCAGGGGTTGGCGACCAATTTTAGATCGGATGGTGTATCGCGATGTGCCAGTTCCGTCAGCTGGCGTTTCCTTACGCCGGTTGCAACACAAATGTGCTGGCACGGTATCTGGGTTACCTGGGCGGCGGATTACGCTCCGGTGGTATTAATATGCTGGGTTCGTGACGCGGTAACTTGCTGCCACTGGGATTCCCAAATTTTCTGCGAATTCCCGTGAAACTGCAATCATGCCCGTCCCAGGGATCTCGTTCTGCACTTGGGGAGTACTTGCCCTGGCTGTAGTGGTCACCCCCTTTTGGATGCCACTAGATTTTTTGTGGTTTAAACAATTGGGTCTTACTCGCTCGGCGGTTGGTGTTGAAAAGCCCGGAAACCGGAATTGGCGAAGTTAGCTGCGTTTCAAATTGTGACGTTTGCTTGCTGACGTGGCATGACGTTTGAAGGAAGTGTTCTGAAGTGGGGTTGCCAGATCGCGTATTTTGCTTGTGGCAGTGCTGGGTAGCCGTAACATGACCGTAACAAGTTCTTGACCATTTCTTGAGCGTTTTTTATATGGAGTTTGACATTTCTTGGCAGGTGAGTAGCCCGCTTTCGAAAGCAGCGACTATTTGTATTTACCCAAACACGAAAAAGCATCTGTGAATTACAAGGTTAAAAGAAGCAGTTACAAGAGGAAAAGAAAAACAATTGTCCTCTTCTGCATCAGCACCATACCAATTGGTATACTAGTCAGCCTCTGCATCAGCATTATACCAGTTGATATACTAGTTCATACATAGCCAAAAATGAGCTACAGGTTCTGAGTTCGATTCTCGGTAAAGTCAACACAATTTTTTTTTATTCTATATTTTTTAAATTATGCACTTTATTGTATTTTTAATTTAATTATTGAATTCAACTTGCAATGGCTCCTTTCAAGTTGCGCGTTCGTCAAGTTTTATTATTTAGGTAAAGGCCCAATTGCATTAAACTTTGTAGGATCCACTTTCATACAAAGTTTTTTGAATGTAAAGCGAAGCGAAATTTTGGCAAATGCTCAAAAACGAGGCGAGCATTTGTCAAAGTTTCAAACAGTTTTATGTAATTGGGGCTTTAGGTTTGTATTTTTAGGTAAGGTAAATTAAGGTTACTTAAGGTTAAGTTGACTGCGGAGTTCCGGTCCCACATATGTAAATATAGATAAAAGTAAGTCTTATTTTAACTTCAAAAAGAGTCAAAGTAAGACTGCTTTCATGCTGGGCCATAAACTCGAGTCAATAAACTCAAGTTTATGCCGGAACGTAAAGAAAGGGCGGTTGTTGTTGTTGTTGTAACGAGGTGTAGCCCTGCCTAAATGTCAGACAGGGTCACCTCGAGTGTATTGCTCTTGGCCGGGTCGATATAAGAAAACGGCCCGGGTCGTTTCGGCACGATGGGTACAGCACAAGTACTGGTGCCGTTCTCGTAGATCCGGCAATACAAGAAACTAAACTAGCCGTGCAGGCTATGTAGGTCATTTAGCGTTACCCAGGGTGCACCAACTGGGAGGCGACCTACTTTTACACCCCGGTTATATACCAACAGGTTGTCATAACCTCTAACGAGATTTATGCCGAGCTTCTCTTCCAATTTATAGTGTGCTGCTTTGATTTTTTCCTACAAGTTGGCGGGACCAACAGTTATTTTTAAAATTGACAAATCTATGATTGTTTAAACAGTTGAATGCAGTTACTTTACCGTTCAAACAACCAAAATTTGTTCAACTTCAGGGTAACAGATCTCGTACAGATCTCGTACTGTTGATTTTACCAGTGCCTTTTTTCTATGTATATTAGAGCGTATCACCAAAAAAAGTCGCCCGTACCTCCCCTCATATGAAGTGTTTTTGAAAACCATTTTAAAAAAAATTGTATTTTTTTTTTGGCAACCCTAGATGTCGCCCAATTGCATTTTTCTTCATATCTTCGGCATTTATTGTCGGATTTTAAAGTGCTATACCATAACGTACCTCCCCTCAGATGAAGCGTTTTTGAAAAACATTTAAAAAAAATTGTATTTTTTTTCTGGCAAACCTAGATGTCGCCCAATTGCATTTTGCTTCTTATCTTCGGCATTTTTTGACGGATTTTAGAGTGTGGTACCACAATGAAACGCATGAGCTCAATGAACTTTCTTAAGAAAAAACTTCCTCTTTGAGACGAAAAAATTGATGTGTCAAAACTTTAAAATCCGACAACAAATGACAAAGATTTGAAGAAAAATGTAATTGGGCGGAATCTAGGGTTGCCACAAAAAAAATTATTTTTTTTAATGTTTCTTAAAAACACTTCGTATGAGGGGAGGTCCGGCTGACTTTTTTGTTTTGCCTGTAAGCCCGAGACGCTCTAATGTATATACACCAGAAATATAGCAGTTGATATACTAGATCATATGTATATACATCAGCATCATATTTGTATTTACCCAAACACGAAAAAGCATATGTGAATTACAAGAGATAAAAGGAAGCAAACCAAAAGTTTCAAAAACTGTTTGCATAGTACCATGTAGTACAATAGATCGTACTAATGGTCGCGGTATAATAAGGCCTTATAATAATAATGTAGTATGAAATGGAATTTTGACTATTAGTATTTTTTCTAAAATAGATTAGACTTTTTCTGACTACACCTTTTTCAGTTTATATTCAGAAAGTAACAATTCATATTCAGAATTTCCATTTGATATTCAGAAAAATACAATTTACATTCACTAGTATGAATACACCACAAAATGTATAGTCCAAGAACTATAATGTTGCTGAGTAGTTTGGCATTGACTGGTTTAAAGCTAATCAGAAATGAACTAGTATGAATACACCACAAAATGTAAAGTCAATGAACTATATTGTTTGCTGAGTAGTTTGACCTTGACTGGTTTGAAGCTAATCAGCACCGAACTAGTATAAATACACCACAAAATGTATAGTCAATGAACTATGTTGTTTGCTGAGTAGTTCAACATTGACTGGTTTAAAGGTGATCAGAAATGAACTAGTATGAATACACCACAAAATATATTTATTTATTTATTTAAAGTCGACCCAAACATAGAGCGGTCGACATAAAAGATATACACATAGGTACAAAAGATATAAAATTACATAATCACATGCAAATTTACAAAAAAAAAAAATAGTGTTTACAATATAATCTTAATTCTAAAAATACAAATTATTATAATACAAAAACCATCGATCGAGCCTCTTATATCAAATAAAATTATGGTGGACTTCATGAGACTCGATTATACACTGTCGGAATGCCTTAGATTCCGATCGGCACGCAGTCGGAATGCTCAGGGATTCCGAACAGTATGCGTCAGCGCAGAGACGGCAGGTCGTGATACTAATCCAAATATTATTTGACGTTGTTGGAATGCAATCGATTCCAATCAACTCAGTAGGCGGCAGTCCAAAGACCCTTCGGAGGAATGTATTAGATTCCAGTCTGCGCGTGACAGGACGTATGACAAATAGAGTTATTTACGTTGTTGGAATGCAATAAATTCCAATCAACTCAATCAGTGACAATCCAAAGGTTGGGAAGCACTCGTTTCCAATCCTTATCACTCGGTAAATTGTGTGTGAATATTTCAAGAGCAGTGTACCCGGTTCATCATTCTGTTTTGGCCAAATAATCAAGTATTGCATTACGCAAAGTACTGAAAGTACATTGAATACTAATACAGCTATACAAGTCATTGTAGTATGAGCACCAAATGCGCAGAGGATCGTGTTTGGCAAAGTTTAGACGACAAATGGGCAAGTGAAAGGGAACGTAATATCGGGATATTCTGACAGGTACAGCGAAATTCAATCGGCCGAGAAGTTCGGAAGAATCTATCGCACCTATTATCAGTTTATGAAGGAACATTACTCCAAGTAAAATTCTTCGATTTTCCAGAGACGGTAAGCGAATAAGAAGAAGCCTGCTTGAGTAAGGTGGAAGATGACGATGTGAGTCCCAATTGAGGCCGCGAGGGGCAAAGACTAAAAATTGTTTTTGAACTGACTCAATTCGATTTATATGGGTTTGATACACAGGACACCACACACATGAGCAATATTTAAGAATTGGACGAACCAACGATGTGAAAAGGACCTTAATAAGATACGGGTCGTCAAACTCTTTAGCCCACCTTTTGACAAATCCAAGTACACCCATCGCCTTGTTGGAAATAGACGAGATATGCATTTTAAAACTCAGTTTTGGATCAAAAAGAACACCTAGATCATTTACACTAGAGATACGCTCCAAAGGGGTGCTATTTAGCATATAAGGTTTTAAAACTGGTTTTACTCTTTGAAATGTCATTTGTTTAGACTTAGAGAAATTTAAAACAAGTAAATTTCTTGCACACCATAATTGAAAAGAGTCCAGATCAGCCTGAAGGAGATTCAAGGAATCCGTGTCATTATAAGAATATGTGTAACAGAGTTTTACGTCAACCGCGTACATCAGGGTTTATGAGTGTAAGATTATCTGAGGTAAGTCGTTTATTAACAAAGAAAAAAGCAGTGGACCCAAATGGCTGCCCTGCGGCACCCCGGAGGACACCTCAATTGATGTTGAAAGTTTGCAATTAAAGTGAACTTGTTGAGTCCTGTTTGAAAGATAGCTTGTCAGCCGTGTTAAAAGTCGAAACGGAAAACCCATCAGATCAAGTTTATGAATAAGAAGTTCATGATTGACAGAGTCGAATGCCTTACTGAAGTCAGTAAAGATGACATCCGTTTGCTTCTTCTTCATAAAGCTATCAATTACTAGCGAGGTAAATACTAGCAAGTTGGTTGTGGATGACCGTTGACGTATAAAACCATGTTGAGAGGGAGATAATAAAGAAGTGCACTGATATTGAAGTTGGCTTGCAATAATCTGTTCGAACATCTTAGGAATGGCTGAGAGCTTTGCTATGCCCCTGTAGTTTTCGATATTTGACCTACTACCTCTTTTATGCAGAGGTATAATAAAAGATGTTTTCCAAAGTGACGGAAACGATGCAGACTCAAGAGAAAATTTTAATAATTTTAAGATTGGCCCAGATAAATTTTCAGCACAATATAGTCAATGAACTATATTGTTTGCTGAGTAGTTTGGCCTTGACTGGTTTGAAGCTAATCAGCAACGAACTAGTGTAAATACACCACAAAATGTATAGTCAATGAACTATGTTGTTTGCTGAGTAGTTCGACATTGACTGGTTTAACACGTTGGCTGCCACGTATCACCGGTGATCACAAAAAAAACCTACCCCCAGGTGCCATGTATCACCGGTGATCACAAAAAAAATCTACCCCCAGGTGCCAAGCAGAAAAAAGCCATGTTCCCGTTTGAATTTTAACGAGATATTTTTACCAGGAATAAAAGTCACGCTCCTGACGCGTATGAGCACCGGTGACCACTTGCCGTTTTTTTAAAACTATTCTTATTTTTTTTGAAATGTGATCACCGGTGATCACATTTCGAAGAAGAAAATCAAAATAAATCAGTATCAAACTTGAGTTCATAGCGAGCAGTTGGTTGCAAATTACAGTGAATAATAGTGAAGTGAAGTTGTGAAGTTATGAATTCCGAGGAAATACGTGACGCGTTGAATTCAATTATTCAGAATTAAAGACGGCAAACTCGTCGTCAGTCGCCATGAAGAAGGCCAAACTAGTGGCAACATACTACGCCCAATGTCCGAGGTCACCATACCTATGTCTTAAACATTTTCAACAACTACATTAAAATTGAAAACAAAAAATATAGTTTTTTCTGTTTCCAGAATTGAATTGAATTTTCTTATTTTTAATTTCGTATTATTTCAAAACTTTGTATTTTACTATGAAATAAAATATTTTTTCTTTTAAAATAAACTTTCATTTTTCCCAAAACTCCTTCCGTTAGGGTCCCAGCCCCTAAAATCTAGGGGCCTAGGCGTGTATCACTGGTGATACATTGGCACCTGGGGGTGGTTTTTTTGAAATGATCACAGGTGATACATTGGCAGCCAACGTGTTAAAGGTGATCAGAAATGAACTAGTGTGAATACACCACAAAATGGATAGTCAATGAACTATATTGATTGCTGAGTAGTTTGGCCTTGACTGGTTTGAAGCTAATCAGCAACGAACTAGTATAAATACACCACAAAATGTATAGTCAATGAACTATGTTGTTTGCTGAGTAGTTCGACATTGACTGGTTTAAGGGTGATCAGAAATGAACTAGTATGAATACACCACAAAATGTATAGTCAATGAACTATGTTGTTTGCTCCCTCGTGAAGGGTGGATACCTTGACGCGTTACGAGGGCTTAGTCGATAGCCACGGGGCTACGTTGCCCTTGTGATCATAGCTCCGCATGGCACTACATCACGAGAGCAGCCTAGCCTCGCTGGCGCGATGACAAAAATCTACCCCCTCCCAATCCAGGGTGTTACGCGATACCGTGCCCATTGGACGTTTGCAGCCGGGAGGCAAATCGTGGCTGTAGTCGAACGGTGCCTCTCTGATACCGGACCGCCTCAGAGAGTAACCATGGTCTTACCGCGGTATGGGGCTCTGCCGTGGCGGACGACACATTCCCCTTAATCCACCCTTGACCCCAAGCTGGCCGTGTCCGGCGAGGGGTCGTACGAACAAGATGAATACAACTCAAAATTCAAAACAATCAATAACTTCGTTTACTCCGCAGCAGAGGAGAACTATGCTGGAGCAAGAGAAATCACAACGCCGGAGGACAAACTCTATTTCAAAGTCAACTGGGGGACCGACAACGATGGTAACTACGCGTCGGTCATCCTCGAAACTGCTAGCAAGTGAGAGTGACTTGATGAAAGCCAGCACCAGTGCGGCTGCATACGCAGGTAAGCAGAAAACGGCGGATGCTAAACTTCCATCAAGCGCCGGCACGAACATCAACCTCTCAATGTCTGTGGCAATGGTCTCGGGACCTGGCCTCAGTGATCCGAAAGAGAAGGAAGACGCAACTAGGCTTCTATCAAAGGGAGAGACCGCGATGGCAACTACGGGTCTGAACTCCTCCCAAAAGACATCTCCCCGACGCTTTGCGTACTGGGATAAAAGGAAGGCTGCAAGGATCCTGAAGAAATATGAGGGAGCATCGCAGGATACACTATCGCTGAATGAAAGGAAGATGGTGGAGAAAGCGAAAGCTCTGATACCAAATTTCCAAAGGCCCTATGCGCCTAAAAGGCTGAACGGGAATCCCTTCAAACGCCAGAGGTCGGACGGAGAGGTGGATCCCCATCCGAAGCCGCATCAGAATATCCCAGTAGTGGGCAAACCCAGCTTTGCTGAAGTGACCAAGGACAGGATCCTTATAGGTGTCATTGATCGAGGCAACGACCGTTGGTCCATCCCTAGAGACCGGTGGCTGTATGTCCGGAACGAAATTGGCAGGGCCCTTCTCGACATATGGCGTGAGTCTCCGGGTAGTCCGCCGCGGGGTACAGACGCGGGTTGGTACCAGGGTCAGATTAAAGTTTTCGCGTGTGAGGATGCAAGAACTGTTGCACTGTACAAGGCAGCAGTTGCAAGACTGGGTGAAGTCTACCCAGGGGCAAAAATCGAGGTCGTCGACTGGAAGGACATTCCGGCCCGGCCAAGGGCAAGGGCGTGGATTCCTGCCATCCCTGCTGAACCGGAGAATATTCTTGAGATGCTGCAGGCCTGGAATCCGTCTCTCCCGACGCAGGACTGGAGTGTCAATCTGGCCCCTTAAACGGTGCAACGGACGAGTGCATTATGGAATGGGTCAGATCGTGATCCACGTATACCGTGGCGATGCACAACGCGCTGCCATTCCGGCCGCTTCGAAGGACTCGGAAATCGAAGGACCAGAAGAGGAGGCAGGGGTGTCAGACGCGGAAAGTATGGTATCCGCCACGTCAAATTGCGAGGAAGCCGTGAACGACTCGGCGATGGAAGATAGCCTAACGGACGCGGAAGACCTCGACCGCACGGTGGTGGAGGGCAATCCGGCGCACACTAACGTTGATGCCGCTTCAGACAGTAGAGATTCCGCCACGCCAAATCGTGCAGATAAATTGTCGTTGAGAGATAGGCCCCGGGACGGGGTAGACCTCCACGACGGTACGACGGTGGTAGGGAAGTCTGAGCGCTCTCATGTTGGTGGTGCTTCAGATTAACCTGCACAAATCTAAAGCAGCCTCAGCTGCCCTAAGCAGTCGTCTTTATAAAGGCGACGTAGACGTGGTCCTTATCCAAGAACCCTGGGTTAATAGCTCAAGGATCTGTGGATTGGGGGCTAAGGGGTACAAGCTCATCCGAGCTAACGAGGAGGGCAAGGTCAGAACCTGTATCTGGGTCAAGTCTGAGCTAAACACCTTTCTCTTACCCAACTATTCAAATGGTGACGTTACAGCTGCCAGCTTAACGGTCGGCAGCACCAGCCTGACGATGGCGTCGGTCTACATGCCCTATGACGCCGAAGAACCTCTTCCACAAAAGCAGGTGAAAGATCTGGTGGAAAATTTCTGCACGGGTCATCTTTTTATTGGAGCTGACGCTAATGCTCATCACGTCCAGTGGGGAAGCTCCGATATTAACGCTAGGGGCGAGTCTCTGTTTGACTACCTACTAACAACTAACCTGGTGGTTTGTAACGTGGGTAACGAGCCTACTTTTATCACTAACGCCCGTAGGGAAGTCATAGACCTCACTATTTGTAGCGAAGGCGCTTATGAGTGGGTTAGGAAATGGCGTGTTCTTGAGGAGCATTCATTTTCCGACCACCGGTACATAGAAATTGCCTTAGACTTTTCTGTTGAGCAGCCAGTTTCTAATTGGCAGCTACATAATCAAATATTAGTTAGGGACCTACCAGTGTTACCCCCACAAGCTCCATCATCAGTAGGAGAACTGGATGATCTGGTTGCGACCTTTACAACGGCGCTCTCAAATGCCCTAGAGCAGGCTTGTCCAGTGCCGAAACCACGCGGTAAACATAGACCACACTGGTGGTCCTACGACCTGGATTCGCTCCGCAAGTCCTACAGGAAGCAATTTAATAGGGCCAGGAGCCTCGGTACGGAACCTGAATGGCTCGAATATAAAGTTAAACTGAGGGCCTATAAAAGGGCCCTAAGGCAGGCGAAGAGAACTTCGTGGAGAGATTTCTGCACCGGGGTCGAAAAGGTCGATGATACGGCGAGACTTAGACGAGTGCTCTCAAAAACTCAAACAGCCATTAGCTATTTGCGGAAGCCTGACGGATCGTGGACTAGCACGGAAGGGGAAACCCTGGAGCTGCTATTGAATACACACTTTCCGGGGAACTTGCATGAAGCACCTTTAGCATCTGCAACAAACATGGCAGTGAAAATATCCATCACGGAGGAAAGGGTAAGGTGGGCGATGAAAAGCTTTGAGCCGTTCAAGGCTGCTGAGCCAGACGGGATTTTCCCCGCACAACTCATAAACACGTTGGAAACATCGGCTAAATGGCTGGTATTTCTCTTTTCAGCCTGCCTGGCTCTCAACTACATTCCGCACTCCTGGAGAAGCGCCACACACTATGAGCCTAAGGACTACAGACCGATCAGTCTCTCGTCCTTTGCACTCAAAACCTTCGAGAGGATAATTAGCGATTATCTCTCCTCTACTATTGATAGCAACCTTATCTCTAGCTATCAACATGCATACGCCAAAGGTAAATCAACGGAAACTGCGCTTCACAGCCTTGTCTCTGTTATTGAGAAATCGTTGTATAAAAAAGATTACTGTCTCGTGGCCTTCCTAGACATTGAAGGTGCCTTGAACAATATAAGCCCGGAGGCTATTAACACCGCTCTAACTAATCTGGGCATAAGCAGGTCTCTTATTGGACTAATTGATAAGCTACTAAAGGGAAGGAAAATAGTTTCTACACTGGGCACAGTTGATTTCTCACGCTATGTCACAAGAGGAACGCCTCAGGGTGGTGTTCTCTCTCCGTTTTTATGGAACCTCACTGTAAACTCGTTACTACGAGACACAAGCTGGGGGGGGCGGGAGGATAGTTGCATATGCAGACGATTTAGCTATTGCATACAGGGGCAAATTCCCACAAACCCTGTGTGACTTGATGCAAGTAGCACTGCGAGCAGTTTCCTCGTGGTCATCTCGCTGCGGACTTAATATCAACCCGGGAAAAGTGGAGCTTGTCCTTTATACTAACCGGTACAAAATACCAACGCTAAGCCTACCAGAACTAAATGGCGTGCGCCTGAACTTGGCTGACAAAGCCAAATTCCTAGGCATAGTTCTGGATAGAAAGCTCAACTGGAAGGAGAATGTCATCCAGCGCCAGAGGAAAGCGTGCATTGCACTTTACACCTGTAAAAGAGCCATTGGCAAAAAATGGGGGCTCAGTCCCAAAATCTGCAGATGGATTTACACTGCGATAATCCGGCCAATTATGCTGTATGGAGTAGTGGTATGGTGGCCTGCGCTGAGCAAGGCAGCCAACCTAAACCTGTTAGGTAAAGTCCACAGATCTAGCATGATCTGTATAAGCGGAGCGTTGAGAACAACGCCCAACGAAGCCCTCCAGGCCATTCTTGGCATTTTGCCACTCGATCTGGAAGGGTACCGGGCAGCGGCAGCATCGGCTCTGCGTCTAAGGGAAACTTCCGGCTGGGGCGCAGGCACTACTGGACACTCCGGTATTCTGGATTCTTACAGCTTTCTCCCTCCGAGCACGGACCGTTGTGCAACCACAACAGTCGGAGATAGCTGGTTCAGAATAAACATTCCCAGCAGGGAAGACTGGGAGAGGACGGATCGGTGTCCTGCTACTTATGGCGGCATTTCCATATACACCGACGGTTCGAAGTTGGACGGCAGAGTTAGAGGAGGGATTTATTCCAAGGATCTGGACCTTGAGCTTTCCTTCAGACTGCCTGATCATTGCAGCGTCTTCCAGGCTGAGGTCTCAGCAATCATGGACGCCGCGGCTTGGATAGGGCAACACGCTATCGGACAGAATATCGTTATTTTCAGCGATAGCCAAGCGGCAGTCAAATCCCTTGGCTCTTACTTGTTCAACTCTGAACTGACGCTCAGCTGTCGTCGATCTCTTCAGGAGATGGCCCAACAGAACCGCGTGAGCCTCACATGGGTCCCGGGACACAGGGACATTGAGGGAAACTGTAGGGCAGACGAACTTGCTAGGCAGGGCACGACCAAGCAGGTTCTTCAGGATAAAGAACGCTTAGGTATGCCCTTTGCCACATGCAAGCTAATGCTGAAGGAGCATACACTCCGACAAGCCAATGAAAGATGGCTTTTATCGCCAGGGTGCCGAGTATCCAAACAATCCTGGCCAAAATGGGATATTAAAAGATCTAAATATATTTACACCCTAAGAAGAAGGGATATATCTATATTAATAGGGGTTTTAACCGGGCACTGCCTTATTGGAAGGGACGCAGCAAGGCTGGGTGTACCCTACCGACGATGCTGTAGGAGTTGCAAAGATGATGAGGAGGAGGAAACGGTGGAGCATCTCATCTGCAACTGCCCGGCTTTAAGCGGCGCGAGAAGGCGGTTTTTCGGAGTTCCCTTCCTGGATAGCCTACGCCAGGTAGAGGAGCTGGACATAAAGGACTTGATGGCTTTCATCAAGTCATCTAAATGGTTCGAGGAGGTGTAACGGTGTCGGTTTTAGGAGTGTCAGCCCCGGGATTCTGCTATGTGGAGAGTCCCAATAGCACTGGGATTTTCCATATGGCCGGGTCCCGGGACTGACTTTCCTAGTGTTGATGGTATCACAACGGGCCTTTCATACTGGCCTAGGTGTGCCTTTGCGGCAGCCACTTCTACCTAACCTAACCTATGTTGTTTGCTGAGTAGTTCGACATTGACTGGTTTAAAGGTGTTCAGAATTAACTAGTATAAATACACCACAAAATGTATAGTCAATGAACTATATTGTTTGCTGAGTAGTTTGGCATTGACTGGTTTAACGCTAATCAGCAATGAACCAGTATGCATACGCCACAAAATGTATAGTCAATGAACTAGAATTTTCGCTGAGTAGTTTGCCATTGACTGGTTTTAAATCTAATCAACAATGAACTGGTATGCATATGCCACAAAATGTTTAGTCAATGAACTAGTATGTTTACTGAGTAGTTCGGAATTTGATTGCAGGGTAACGACAGGGGAAGACCACAGCTTTCATTTGGACATCGGTTCATTTCGATATATTTATCGATAACAGAATTATCGGTCGAAATGGGGTAGCGCGTAAACTTTCGAATATTCGCACAAAATTGGTATCAAACGAAAGGGTAAGGCCACAGGCTTCTTTTGGACTTTGCTTCATTTATGCTAGCGTTTATTTTGATAATGGCTGAACATAATAAAATTAAATTTGGAAGCGAGATTTCGTATCAGCTCGAGATAGTTATACTATAAGAAAAATAAAGGCATTTGAAAAGGTTTTGGAGATTTCGCTCAAAATGTGGACCAGGGTAACCTTACTAAGTGTTCGTTCAATATGGGCATCGAATGAAAGGTATTGATAAGTGTTTTAAAATTGTATACTTTTCAGTCCAATATGAGACCCCGTAATAATTAAAATGTCAACCAGGAGGGTGCCTCAGTGCGATATGAGTATTAAATGAAAGGTGGTGACAAGTGATTTAGGATGTTTTAGTATTTTTCCAATATAAGACCAAAGTTTTTAGATATTGATCAACACGTGGACCAGAAGTGGAGCTAGAAAGTTTTTGTAAAAAATGGGTCTAAATAAAAGATGAGAGTTTTAAAGGGGAGCCATATTAATTCATTTTGGGAGTGGGATTGGAAAGGGATAGGGGTATAGATGACAATTAGAAAAACAAAATGAAAAGAGAAAAGCATATGAAAAGGATGAAGGAGGAGTGCACGGGAAGAAGGTTGTGGAGCTGAAATGAAAAGGACGAGTCACATTTAATAAATGAAAACAAGTTAATGTTTGGGCAGGACAACGTCTGCCGGGTCAACTAGTATATACATCAGAATCATACCAGTTGACAGTCTATGCGCCAGCAATATACCACTTTGTTCTTTAGGAAGCAGCGACTATTAGTATTTACCCAAACACGAAAAAGCATCTGTGAATTACATGATAAAAAAAACCGCGTGTAGCCAGTACACGTGAAAGAAGTTAACTTCTTAAGTTCAGAAATAACCAAATACGAATAAGATGTATTCGAGAATGGTTTAGATTGACATTATCTTACTTCCGGGAAATGGACCATGGAAACGATCTATTCGAAAATATCTTATATATGGTGCGTTTTCCTTAAATTTGGTACATGGGTAGAATTAGGCCTAAATTAACAGGGGCCAATACCAATGGGATATAGAGGAAGAGGGGCGTGGTAGAAGGAAAGAGGGCAATGAAGAGCAAAAGGGAGGGAGATAGGAAAGAGAGTTGTACGAAGAAAGATAGGAAGACTAGGTGGCAAGCCTGCTTGAAATTTAAATATTTGGAACACGGTCGGAAATACCTTTCACTTGATACCCATATAAGCATATCTTGCTCAATATTTAAAAAAAATAGATAGGTGGCAACCCTTTGAACCGCTCCAAGTGGCAACCGCCATGTATATAGCCTTAGAATGAATCATACTACTAATAATGCCAAATTTAATACAAAACGGCAAAGCGGTTCCGGAGATATAAGGAAAATTAACTAGCAACCCTGCGGGTTAGGGGTTCAGAATATGCCCGAGGTAGGCATACCGGTCGTAAGCGGCGACTAATATGCACATAGGTAATGACGTGCTACTCGATGGTTGATCTACGGATATGATTCCTCTCACCTCTCATTACCCATCTTCTTCTTCCTCACGGATGGAGGGATGACATGACCTAGAAGGTTCCACTGGTCATACCAAATCGCTACCACGACAGTCGGGCAGTACCGCAAGGGAGTACCGCAGCGTACCGGGGTCATATCCGGCCAAGGACTGTCAACTTCGGCATCACTCCCCAAAACCTTCGTGGAGTGTTTTGCTGTTAACAACAACAACAACAACATATAAGGAAAATAAATAAAATACGGTTTGGGGGCAACCCTAGCTGGCAACCCTGCTAGAAGTTGTCATATTTGAAATGCGACCGAAAATACCTTTCATTTGATACCCATCTTGGCATATATTGCTCAATATTTAAAAAAAATTTAGACAGGGTTCCCGTGAACCTACCTAAGTGGCAACACCCACGCGTATAATCTTAGAATGAATCATACTATATATAATGCCAAATTGTATCCACATCGGTCAAACGGTTCCCGAGATATTAATAAAAATAAATAAAATGCGGTTAGGTGGCAACACTAGGTGACAACCCTGCTTGAAATTTACATATTTGGAATACGGTCGATAATACCTTTCATTTGATACCCATATTGGCATATCTTTCTCAATATTTAAAAAAAAAATTGAGAAAAGTGGCAACTCTGTGAACAGCCCCAAGTGACAACACCCACGCATATAAACTTAGAATGAATCATACTATCTATAATGCCAAATTTTATCATAATCGGTTGAGCGCTTCCCGAGATATAAGAAAAACGACTACGCCTGATAGTCTGCAACATACGCCTGAAAGTCGGCTACAATTTCTGTTTCCGTGCCATAACTTCATCATCATCCATTTTCTCAAATTTTACTCTCTAAACTAAAGAGAGTCAGCCGCAAGGGGCGTAGGCTGGCTCCCGCAATTGGATGCCCCATAATCTCTGTCTCACAGATCGAAAGGAAGTCAAGTAATGTTACTGTTGGAGGACTCGTGGACGGAAAAGAGCATTTACTGACTATTGATACGGGCGCATCTCATTCCATCATTCGATCTGATTTAGTCAACAAAGAAGTGAGGCCATTACATGGAGCAAAATTGCGTACGGCGACTGGTGAGGACACTCAAGTCCAAGGACTTGTAACATGTGAAATCGGAATTGGGAATGTCACCGTACTCCACAATTTTATAGTGGCAGATATTGTTGATGAGATCATAGTTGGTGTGGATTTCTTAAGCAACCAAGGCATCAAGATCGACATGCAAAACAGGACCATGAGCTATAAGAACATGGATGTGCCACTCAAATTTGGTTACGAGAACAAGTACATCAGTAAGCGGGTACTCGTGGAAGATAGTCAACAAATTCCACCGAAGTCGGAGGCAGTCGTTTGGGCAAGGATTGATGGAGATTATGGGACAAACAAATTGTGGGGTGTCGAGGCAGCAAACAATTCAAAGACGGATATACTAGTAGGAAAAACACTGGCTATGACAAAACAAGATGGACGTATACCGGTAAGAGTACTAAATGAGTTCCGATCGCCGATCAAGCTTTCCAAAGGAGCTATATTGGGACAATGTCAGGAGGTGGAGGTGATTATAAACTGTGAACAGCTCCAGGGAAATGTCTCTACCAGCAACAGTAATCTATCAGATAATATCACGGCGTGGACGCAAGAGCTCGAAAAAGACCACCAGAGTAAGGCAAACCAACTTCTACTAAAGTACTCTACCATATTTGACAAGGATGGCTCCAAACCAGGTCGGACCAATCCGCCAAGCTCCTCGAAGTGTTCCCTTGGCCAAACGCCAAGTGGTAAGAGAAATTATACAAGAAATGAGTGACAGCGGCGTGATCGAACCATCAGCTAGTCCATGGAGCTCACCGGTAGTGCTAGTGAAGAAAAAGGATGGAAAAATGCGGTTCTGTGTGGACTACCGGAAGTTGAACGACGTAACGAAAAAGGACAGCTATCCATTACCCAGAATTGACGATACTCTGGACTCACTATCTGGTACGAAATGGTTCTCAACACTGGACTTGAAAAGCGGCTATTGGCAAGTAGAGGTGAAAGATGAGGATAAGGAAAAGACAGCCTTCAGCATTGGAGAGGGGCTGTGGCAATTTACGGTAATGCCCTTTGGACTATGTAACGCTCCAGCTACTTTTGAGAGACTCATGGATCAAGTATTGAAAGGACTGCATTGGAAAACATGTTTGGTGTACCTGGATGACATCATCGTGCTGGGAAAAAGCTTTGAGGAACACCTTAAGAACTTGGAGGAAGTTTTCCAAAGGATAGCCGGCGCCGGTCTGAAATTAAGTCCCAAAAAGTGTGCATTGTTCAAGAAGGAAGTAAGTTACTTAGGTCACAAGGTTACTACGGAGGGAATTTGCACTGCTAAAGAGAAGATCGAAGCAGTAAAGGATTGGCCAAGACCGAAAAATTTACATGAGCTACGAAGTTTCCTCGGACTGTGCACGTATTATGGTCGATTTGTACCGAATTTCGCCAGCGTAGCCAGTAGCCTTCATGAGTTGACCGGGAAGAATATGTCATTTGATTGGAAGAAGGAACATGAAGTGGCTTTCCAAACCTTGAAGGAACGGCTGTGCACTGCCCCAATGTTAGCGTATCCAATCCCAGGCTCAACATTTATTTTGGATACAGACGCGAGCGGTTACGCGATTGGAGGGGTTTTGTCACAGATTGTCGATGGGCAGGAGAAGGTAGTGGCGTACTATAGCCGCACAATTGGAAAGCCCGAAAGGAACTATTGTGTAACACGAAGAGAACTACTGGCATTGGTAGAGTGCATCAAACATTTCCACAAGTATCTCTATGGACAGCGATTCAACGTCAGGACAGACCATGCAGCGTTGAAATGGCTTTTGCAGTTCCGTAATCCGGAAGGTCAATTGGCACGGTGGATAGAGCGACTACAAAGTTATGACTTTTCCATAGAGCATCACAAAGGCAGCAACCACGGCAATGCTGATGCAATGTCCCGGCGACCATGTAACCTAGAATGCAAGCATTGTTCGAAAGCTGAGGCCAAGGAAAATGTTATAGATGTGCGGCTAATGACTATAACATCTACGGACGAATGGAACATGGATCAACTAAGGAAGCATCAGCTAGAGGACCCAGATCTGGTACGTGTGATGCAAGGAATCGAGCAAAACGAACGACCAACAAGAGAGGAGATGTCAGCAGAGAGTCCTGTTGCCAAGTCATATTGGGCACAGTGGAACAGTCTGAAATTGGTATCCGGTTGCTTACATAGAGTATGGGAAAGCGAAGATGGTCAATGCGCTCGGAAGCTGGTAGTTGCCCCAAGGAAGAAAATCTCTGATGTTTTGAATGAGCTACATAATGGCCCAAGTGGAGGTCATCTCGGAGTCACGAAAACGTTGGAGAAAGTCAAGCAGAGATTCTATTGGGTTGGTTGCCGGCAGTCGATCGCGGAGTGGATTGCCAACTGTGAGGTGTGCATCAAAGCAAAGGGTCCGAAGTCGAGAAGTCAACACAGGTGCACCGTTTGAGAGGATTGCCATGGATGTAGCTGGCCCATTTCCTACTAGCAAACTCGGGAACAAGTACGTATTAGTTGTTATGGACTATTTCAGCAAATGGCCTGAAGTTTACCCGATTCCAAATCAAGAGGCAGAAACCATTGCAGAGGTGTTCACTAACAATTGGATAGCGAGGTTTGGTGTACCGATGGAGTTACATTCTGACCAAGGCAGGAATTTCGAATCAGTTGTATTCCAAGAAATGTGCAAGATATTGGGTATTCGGAAAACTCGAACAACTGCATTGCATCCTCAGTCAGATGGCATGGTGGAACGTTTCAATCGAACCTTGGAAGAGCACATGAGGAAAGTAGTGGATAAGTTCCAGAAAGATTGGGATACGCACATCTCCTTGTTCCTGATGGCATATCGCTCGGCAATACATGAAACAACGGGTCAGACTCCGGCAAAAGTAATTTTTGGGAATGATCTGCGGTTGCCAGCTGCTTGAAGTTTGGGATAAATGCTGATGAAGGAATAAATGCCAGGAAATCCACTAGCATCTTGGAAGAAGAAATGAGAGAAATACACGATCTTGTAAGACAACGGACGAAGATCATGAGTGATAAGATGAAAGCCAGATACGACACAGCCATCAACTAGGAAGGTTTTAAAGAAGGGGATTTAGTGCTGTTATACAACCCACAACGAAAGAAAGGTTTGTCCCCAAAACTGCAATGTAACTGGGAAGGCCCATATAAAGTAATAAAGCGGATAAATGATGTTGTCTACCGCATACAAACTGTTGGAAGACCACGAAACAAAATGAAGGTGGTTCATCTGGAGAGGCTAGCAACGTTTGGATCGGGAAATGTGTCTGATCGGGACGATCAGACTTAGGTGGAGGGCAGTGTGGCGAATGTTCTCAAGAATCGCTCATCTCCCAACTCTAGCGTATTTCCATCACTAGCGTCACTACCACCAACTATAGCTGTGAGCGCGAGAGGCAGGTTTGCGAATATGGCACAAAGAGGAGATGACGATAGATAAACGTTTTGAGAACACGGTTGCGCGATTAAACCAGAAATGTGTAGACATTTCTAGGTTGTGAAGCTGCTGTCTGCTAGGGTATATAAACCGCGCAAAGACAACGCAAATCAGTCAGTTTATTTTGAAGTGTTGTACAGTGAAGTACTGAACAGTGAATTAACCCGCGATATTGTACTACGGTTTTTAGTACTGAATAAAGCGCACTATTTATTAAGCAGAATCTGAGTGTTTTATTTAACGTACAGTGATCGAACTCAGGGAAAAATAGTCGAGGAATCATCGAATTCGTCACAATATGATTGCCCAGAAACCTTAAAATTTCCCTACAATATGGGTAGCAAACGAAAGGTGAAGGCCCATGTTTCACTTGGACATCGACATATTTCGATAAATTTATCGATAACTGAGTTATCGGTCAAAATGTGGTTGCCCGAAAACCTTAAAATTTCCCTACAATATGGGTATCAAACGAAAGGGGAAGGCCCCAGGTTTCATTTGGACATCGATATATTTCGATAAATTTATCGATAACTGAGTTATCGGTCAAAATGTGGTTGCCCGAAAACCTTAAAATTTCCCTACAATATGGGTATCAAACGAAAGGGGACGGCCCCAGGTTTCATTTGGACATCGATATATTTCGATAAATTTATCGATAACTGAGTTATCGGTCAAAATGTGGTTGCCCGAAAACCTTAGAATTTCCCTACAATATGGGTATCAAACGAAAGGTGAAGGCCCCAGGTTTCATTTGGACATCGATATACATATTTCGATAACTTTATCGATAACTGAGTTATCGGTCAAAATATGATTGCCCAAAAACCTAAAAAATTCCCTACAACATGGATATCAAACGAAAGGGGAAGGCCTCAGGTTTCATTTGGACATCGCTCTATTTCGATAACTTTATCGATAACTGAGTTATCGGTCAAAATATGATTGCCCAAAAACCTAAAAAAGTCCATACAATATGGGTATCAAACGAAAGGGGAAGGCTCAGGTTTCATTTGGATATCGATATATTTCGATAAATTTATCGATAACTGAGTTATCGGTCAAAATGTGGTTGCCCGAAAACCTTAAAATTTCCCTACAATATGGGTATCAAACGAAAGGGGAAGGCCCCAGGTTTCATTTGGACATCGATCTATTTCGATAACTTTATCGATAACTGAGTTATCGGTCAAAATATGATTGCCCAAAAACCTAAAAAATTCCCTACAATATGGGTATCAAACGAAAGGGGAAGGCCCCAGGTTTCATTTGGACATCGATATATGTATTTCGATAAATTTATCGATAACTGAGTTATCGGTTAAAATATGATTGCCCAAAAACCTAAAAAATTTTCTACAACATGGGTATCAAACGAAAGGGGAAGGCCCCAGGTTTCATTTGAACATCGATATATTTCGATAAATTTATCGATAACTGAGTTATCGTTCAAAATGTGGTTGCCCGAAAACCTTAAAATTCCCCTACAATATGGGTATCAAACGAAAGGGGAAGGCTCAGGTTTCATTTGGATATCGATATATTTCGATAAATTTATCGATAACTGAGTTATCGGTCAAAATGTGGTTGCCCGAAAACCTTAAAATTTCCCTACAATATGGGTATCAAACGAAAGGGGGAGGCCCCAGGTTTCATTTCGACATCGATCTATTTCGATAACTTTATCGATAACTGAGTTATCGGTCAAAATATGATTGCCCAAAGACCTAAAAAATTCCATACAATATGGGTATCAAACGAAAGGGGAAGGCCCCAGGTTTCATTTGGATATCGATATATTTCGATAAATTTATCGATAACTGAGTTATCGGTCAAAATGTGGTTGCCCGAAAACCTTAAAATTTCCCTACAATATGGGTATCAAACGAAAGGGGGAGGCCCCAGGTTTCATTTGGACACCGATCTATTTCGATAACTTTATCGATAACTGAGTTATCGGTCAAAATATGATTGCCCAAAGACCTAAAAAATTCCATACAATATGGGTATCAAACGAAAGGGGAAGGCCCCAGGTTTCATTTGGACATCGATATATTTCGATAAATTTATCGATAACTCAGTTATCGGTCAAAATGTGGTTGCCCAAAAACCTAATAAATTCCCTACAATATGGGTATCAAATGAAAGGTGAAGGCCCCAGGTTTAATTTGGGCATCGACATATTTCGATAAATTTATCGATAACTGAGTTATCGGTCCAAATATGATTGCCCAAAAACCTAAAAAATTCCCTACAATATGGGTATCAAACGAAAGGTGAATGCCCCAGGTTTCACTTGGTTATCGATATATTTCAATAAATTTATCGATAACTGAGTTATCGGTCACAATGTGGTTGCCCGAAAACCTTAAAATTTCCCTACAAAATGGGTATCAAACGAAAGGGGATGGCCCCAGGTTTCATTTGGACTTCGACATATTTCGATAAATTTATCGATAACTGAGTTATTGCCAAAACGTGAGGCCAAATACCTTAAAATTTCCTAACAATATGGGTATCAAACGAGAGTGGAAGTGCAGAGGTTTTATTTGGACTGCTGTATTTTTCGATATATTTATCGATAATTCCATAGGACATGTGACTAAAAAGTAAAAAATAAATATAGTTTAAAAAACTAAAACTCACGCTTTAGAGAGTATTGAACTAAAAAGTTGAATATAATTTTAAAAACCCTACACAGTAGTATTGTGAAAAAAGCGTGGTCCGCTTTGTGCCATAATTTTCGTATATCGAGCGCTGGACGCTTTTCCCACATAATGCTAGTTTCTTTACTACGCTTTCACTAGCTTTACTTGTACATGCATTCATATGTATGTTTGCTTGTTTGTATGTAACCTACTTCAGTCTATCCGATAGTGGCATATGACTGTCACAAAAACCTTGAAATGTGCCTTCAATATGGGTGTCAAACGATAGGAGGTTGCATTATGACTTCGATATATTTATCGATAACTAAGATAAATTTATCGAAATATATCGAAGTCCAAATGAGACCTGAGGCCTTCACCTTTCGTTTGATACCCATATTGTAGGGAAATTTTAAGGATTTCGGGCAACCACATTTTGACCGATAACTCAGTTAACGATAAATTTATCGAAATATGTCGATGACCAAGTGAAACCTGGGGCCTTCACCTTTCGTTTGATACCCATATTGTAGGGAATTTTTTACCACGCTTTTGTTAGGTTCACTTGTATGTTTGTTTGTTTGTTTGTTTGCTTGCTTGTATGTATGTAACTCTCGTTCGGTTTAAGCCCCAGTGGCCCAAAAACGGTAAAATGTCCCTAAAATATGGGTATCAAACGAAAGGGGAACGCCCCAGGTTTCATTTGGACATCGACATATTTCGATAAATTTATCGATAACTGAGTTATCGGTCAAAATGTGGTTGCCCGAAGACCTTAAAATTTCCCTACAATATGGGTATCAAACGAAAGGTGAAGGCCCCAGGTCTCTTTTGGACATCGACATATTTCGATAAACTTATCGATAACTGAATAATCGGTCAAAATATGATTGCCCAAAAAGCTAAAAAATTCCCTACAATATGGGTATCAAACGAAAGAGGAGGGCCCCAGGTTTCATTTGGACATCGACATATTTCGATAAATTTATCGATAACTGACTTATCGGTCATAATATGATTGCCCAAAAACCTAAAAAATTCCATACAATATGGGTATCAAACGAAAGGGGAGGGCCCCAGGTTTCATTTGGACATCGACATATTTCGATAAATTTATCGATAACTGAGTTATCGGTCAAAATGTTGTTGCCCGAAAACCTTAAAATTTCCTACAATATGGGTATCAAACGAAAGGTGAAGGCCCCAGGTCTCTTTTGGACATCGACATATTTCGATAAATTTATCGATAACTGAATAATCGGTCAAAATATGATTGCCCAAAAAGCTAAAAAATTCCCTACAATATGGGTATCAAACGAAAGGGGAGGGCCCCAGGTTTCATTTGGACATCGACATATTTCGATAAATTTATCGATAACTGAGTTATCGGTCAAAATATTATTGCCCAAAAACCTCAAAAATTCCCTACAATATGGGTATCAAACGATAGGGGAGGGCCCCAGGTTTCATTTGGACATCGACATATTTCGATAAATTTATCGATAACTGAGTTATCGGTCAAAATGTGGTTGCTCGAAAACCTTAAAATTTCCCTACAATATGGGTATCAAACGAAAGGGGAGGGCCCCAGGTTTCATTTGGACTTCGATATATTTCGATAAATTTATCGATAACTGAGTTATCGGTCAAAATATGATTGCCCAAAAACCTAAAAAATTCCATACAATATGGGTATCAACCGAAAGGGGACGGCCCCAGGTTTCATTTGGATATCGACATATTTCGATAAATTTATCGATAACTGAGTTATCGGTCAAAATATTATTGCCCAAAAAAATTTCCCTACAACATGGGTATCAAACGAAAGGGGAGGGCCCAGCTTTCATTTGGACTTCGATATATTTCGATAAATTTATCGATAACTGAGTTATAGGTAGAAATATGATTGCCCAAAAACCTAAAAAAATCCCTACAATATGGGTATCAAGCGAAAGGTGAAGGCCCCAGGTTTCATTTGGACATCGACATATTTCGATAAATTTATCGATAACTGAGTTATCGGTCAAAATATGATTGCCCAAAAACCTAAAAAATTCCCTATAATATGGGTATCAAACGAAAGGTGAAGGCCCCATGTTTCATTTGGATATCGACATGTTTCGATAAATTTATCGATAACTGAGTTATCGGTCAAAATATGATTGCCCAAAAACCTAAAAAATTCCCTACAATATGGGTATCAAACGAAAGGGAAAGGCCCCAGGTTTCATTTGGACTTCGATATATTTCGATAAATTTATCGATAACTGAGTTATGGGTCAAAATATGATTGCCCAAAAACCTAAAAAATTCCCTATAATATGGGTATCAAACGAAAGGTGAAGGCCCCATGTTTCATTTGGACATCGACATGTTTCGATAAATTTATCGATAACTGCGTTATCGGTCAAAATATGATTGCCCAAAAACCTCAAAAATTCCCTACAATATGGGTATCAAACGAAAGGGGAGGGCCGCAGGTTTCATTTGGACATCAACATATTTCGATAAATTTATCGATAACTAAATTATCGGTCAAAATGTGGTTGCCCACAAACCTTAAAATTTCCCTACAACATGGGTATCAAACGAAAGGGGAGGGCCCCAGGTTTCATTTGGACTTCGATAAATTTATCGATAACTGAGTTATAGGTCAAAATATGATTGCCCAAAAACCTAAAAAAATCCCTACAATATGGGTATCAAGCGAAAGGTGAAGGCCCCAGGTTTCATTTGGACATCGACATATTTCGATAAATTTATCGATAACTGAGTTATCGGTCAAAATATGATTGCCCAAAAACCTAAAAAATTCCCTATAATATGGGTATCAAACGAAAGGTGAAGGCCCCATGTTTCATTTGGATATCGACATGTTTCGATAAATTTATCGACAACTGAGTTATCGGTCAAAATATGATTGCCCAAAAACCTAAAAAATTCCCTATAATATGGGTATCAAACGAAAGGTGAAGGCCCCATGTTTCATTTGGATATCGACATGTTTCGATAAATTTATCGATAACTGAGTTATCGGTCAAAATATGATTGCCCAAAAACCTAAAAAATTCCCTACAATATGGGTATCAAACGAAAGGGAAAGGCCCCATGACTGAGTTATCGGTCAAAATATGATTGCCAAAAACCTAAAAAATTCCCTATAATATGGGTATCAAACGAAAGGTGAAGGCCCCATGTTTCATTTGGATATCGACATGTTTCGTTAAATTTATCGATAACTGAGTTATCGGTCAAAATATGATTGCCCAAAAACCTAAAAAATTCCCTACAATATGGGTATCAAACGAAAGGGAAAGGCCCCAGGTTTCATTTGGACTTCGATATATTTCGATAAATTTATCGATAACTGAGTTATCGGTCAAAATATGATTGTCCAAAAACCTAAAAAATTCCCTATAATATGGGTATCAAACGAAAGGTGAAGGCCCCATGTTTCATTTGGACATCGACATGTTTCGATAAATTTATCGATAACTGAGTTATCGGTCAAAATATGATTGCCCAAAAACCTAAAAAATTCCCTACAATATGGGTATCAAACGAAAGGGAAAGGCCCCAGGTTTCATTTGGACTTCGATATATTTCGACAAATTTATCGATAACTGAGTTATCGGTCAAAATATAATTGCCCAAAAACTTAAAAAATTCCCTACAATATGGGTATCAAACGAAAGGTGAGGGCCCCAGGCTTCACCTGGACATCGACATATTTCGATAAATTTATCGATAACTGAGTTATCGGTCAAAATATAATTGCCCAAAAACCTTAAAAAATCCCTGCAATATGGGTATCAAACGAAAGGTGAGGGCCCCCGGTTTCACCTGTACATCGACATATTTCGATAAATTTATCGATAACTGAGTTATCGGTTAAAATATGATTGCCCAAAAACCTAAAAAATTCCCAACAATATGGGTATCAAACGAAAGGGAAAGGCCCCAGGTTTCATTTGGACTTCGACATATTTCGATAAATTTATCGATAACTGAGTTATTGTCAAAATCTGAGGCCAAATGCCTTAAAATTTCCTAACAATATGGGTATCAAACGAAAGTGGAGGTATATTTCGATATATTTATCGATAATTTCATAGGACATTTGACTAAAAAGTAAAAAATAAATATAGTTCAAAAAGACTAAAACTCACGCTTTTAGAGAGTATTGAACTAAAAATTTTTAAATAATTTTAAAAACCCCACACAGTAGTATTGTGGAAAAGGCGTAGTCCGCTTTGTGCCATAATTTGCGTATATTGAGCGCTCGACGCTTTTCCCACATAATGCTAGTTTCTTTACTGCGCTTTCATTAGCTTTACTTCTACATACATTCATATGTATGTTGTGACGGACTTTTCCTTTAAGCCGGGGTTAAGCTCAGTCCGTCCATGGTTCCTGTGGATTAGAGAAATCCCTATCGTCTCCTTTTAAAGAGAAAGACCCTGGTTTGATTTAAAAAATTTCAATTTATTAAATAAAATTCAATCTCTACGCTTATTCAACTATTTGGAGGTGGTGGAGGTAGGTAACCACTACCAGTCTTCCAAAGCTACCTTATGCTAAGATAGCGGAGTTAGCAAACCATCGCTTATCTTCTAGACGGCGGAGGTAGGAAACCACCGTCGTATATCACTTAAAATATTCCTGCGCTCTTAAAGACTGCGGAGGTAGGGAGCCACCACAAATCTTCCAAAATTAAGCTGGCTTAAAAGCCGCGGAGGTAGAAAACCACCACCAACTTTCGGACAGCGGAGGTAGGAAACCACCACTGTATATAAAATTGAAACTCGTGAGCTGGCAAATCCCAGGAGTTCCTTCACTGTTGAACAAGGCGTCAACAAGCTACTATGCCTACCTAACGTCTGACTCTACTGAGCAAAGTGCTCGCCCTTTTATACTTTTCCGCGCGCAGGCGGACAGTTAAATTACAATAAAAATCCTTATTCTATATATTCCATTATTTACATGCATTGCTAGCCTTGATATACAACATTTTTACATATCTTAGTCATTCTTAACAGTTAGTTACATGGTTTGCATGTGAATTTACATATCCATTCTTTGCACATTATTTCTTAGCTTAGCTTTCCAGTATATGCTAATGCTCTATTTACAAATTATTTCTTTAGACCCTAACAGTATTTGCTGGGTACGCGCTTGCTTGCACCTGGAACGCCCCATTGTATTTGGTCAGCTGTTTCCTCCCACTGCATCGATCAGCTGGACATCTTATCGACATAAATATGTTTGCTGGCAGGTTTGCTGCAATCCCACAGCCTATTTGTTCTAGCTATGCTACCAATGCATTTTTCGTTTCCTCTTTGTGCGATGTCCGCTCGCATCGCCAGCCTCAGTAGCCTCAATGCTTGGTTGTAGATTTGTATGGACGATTGTTACAAAGCACCGCTGCCTTGAGTTGGCTGACCGACCCTTTTTTTCATGAAGGAATGCCGGCTTGCAATTGTTTGTGTACATTTGTCATCGAGTCTAAAAACTGTCGCTTGGTTAGCGGCTCATCTAATTTTTGCAAACTTATTAAAATGTGTTTATAAAAAATGTGCACATTAGACCGTTCATAATATTATATATATTTATAAAAATGTATACCCCGAAATTCAATTTGGCATAGATGTTGGTTATTTATATATAATAAAGAGCTATGTATAAATATGTATGTAAATATGTATATTAGGGTGTTCATAAAAATTCATTAAATATTTTTATAATTCATAAAAATTCAAATTTCAAAGTATGTACAATAGATAAACTAGGGACGAGTGTGTTCGCGTCCTCACACTCTCCCCTCACCTGCCGCTACGAGAGTTATCGTTACCAACCCAGTTCTCGTGATCCTCACCCGATAACTCCGACCATCAATACTCCTGTGGAACGTCTGTTTCTTCCTCTTGTTCCTTGCGTCTTTGCTGTGTGCCTCTATTTGTTGAGCCAATGCCTCTGGGAGGGGGTCTACTCCCGACCGGTTCACCCACGTGACCCTTGTTGCGGTTGTTGCCATCTCCACAGCCGAGTTTATTAGCCACTGCTCAATTTCACCAAGTATTACTTTGTTGTTGTCACTGTTGATGTTATTGTTGTTGTTGTTCATATTGCTGTTGTTGTTGTTGTCGGCGCCGCTCTTGGAGCCCGTAGCAATGTCGCTGCCGGTGATGCTCAGCACGTCGCTCATTTCGGTGCGCGCGTGGTCTTCGTTTGGCTCTTCGGCTGGCTCGCTTATGCACTTCGGGGCGCTGTCATTGGCTGGGGCGCTCTCCTCGGTTGGTCCGCGAAGACACTTTAGGGCGCTGCTGTTGATTGACCGGCTCCTGTGGAGTCGGTGGGGCGCTGTCCTCGGCCGGATCGCATAAATACACTTTGGCCGGGGGTGGGCTCGCGTCATCTTCCTCTGCCGGCGTCTCGAAGTCGTTGTAGCGGGGTAGGCGTATGTTCAGGTGCTTCGTGTACTCCATGTACCCCTGGCCCGGTGCTTCTTCTCCTCTCTTACCGAAACCACATAGAAATTTTGGTGCCTCCAGCAGTAATAGGGATCTTCTTCGGGTTCCGGGATGTCATTTGGCACCAGCGGCCCCTGCTCCGCCTCGTCTTCCATTGGGCTCGGGCTCCGAATTTGGCTACCCTGGTCGCCACTCGTATCCACAGACCCACACTCCGACAGCGTCTCGTACTCCGGGCTCCGGATTGACTCACCCTCACTCATACGGCCAAACTCTTCGGTGCCTTCACTGTCAGCATCATTTTCTTCAGTTTCTTCTTCGGCGTGGCGCTCCTCTTCTTCTTCGCCTTCTTCTTCAACGTAGCGCTCCGCTTCTTCCTCGACGTAGCGCTCCTCATCTGACCCTACGCTGGCCAGGTCGTTGTCGCTCGCCTCCTCGTCGCTGTCAATAACTATGACGTCGTTCTCGTCTTCGTTGCGCACCCTCTCACTTGCTCCTTCTCCATTCCGCCTGATCCACACGCGGAGAGACCCGTCGTTTGCGTTTTCACTCGAATAAGCACTTGACTCGCAGTTGTCCATGATTAATTACTTTTTCATCTATTTGTGCGTTGGCGCCTCCTATTTATACCTGTCCTCGCCTCCTTCTTCTAACTGTTGTTTTCCAGCAGCACTGTCTTTGCGGTCGTCTTCGCTTTGTTCTTGCAGGATAATTCCACTTCTTCATATGCTCCAGCGCGCTTTATTTGTGTGATTCTGCGTGGTGCCACTTTCTATTGTTTCTATGTACATATGTATCAACGTGTATAGATGTATCCATTTCTATTGGTTAGGTGTGATGCTCCATTGGGGTAGTGTGCGCTGCCTGCTATTGTTTTGTGTGCGCCTGGTACTTGTTCGTGGTGCTTGATGCCTGTTTGTTGACAGTTTTCTTTGATATGCGCCAGGGATGCTGCTACTACTTGATGTTTCTTATTTATGGGATTATCTCTCGCGATCTGGGCCTTGTCCTAAAATGGAAAGTTATGCAAAATTCGGTTATTCTGTTATAGCACTGGCTGGCTATGTTGTTGGCGTAATTCATCGCCATCCGGATCCCGGTATCCATTGATGGGGCTTGTCCTTGCGCTTGTGTTGTTTGCCATGTACTCTGATCCCTGCATACCACCTATTGCTAGCCGCTTACCCTTGTGTGTTCGACTTTTGGGCCGTTTGGAACTGGATTGGCCAGTGCTAGCGACACATATCGTCACTGTGTTGTAATCCATATGTTCTTCTTCCGAGATTTCGACGGTTTGGGTTCTTGTAACGCGTGGTGTTGTTGTTGCTACTATGGCCAGTTGCTCTCCTCTACGGACTGCTGATGATGGTGCTAGTTGTTGTGTCGTTATCGTCGTCGGACGCCTCGTTTGTTCTCCGGTGGGAACTTCGGTGAAGCCCCCAGTCGGGGCTTGGCGAGACGCCCTAGACTTACCAACCCCTGGGGATGACTTTGCTTGACTCTCTTCTGCTGCCGGACTTGCTTCTTCGCCTGACGCCTGATGGTATGGTTTTAACTCGCTCACGTGTGCCGTTCTCCTCTTGCCATTATGCACCTTATCTAGCTCGACGATTACTTGAGATACGAAGTTCGTTACACGATGAGGCCCACTGTACCTGGGTGCTAACTTTGCTGCGAAGTTGTCTACTGCCTTGGAAAGTTGGTGCTCCTTGACTAGCACCAGGTCACCAACGGCCGGTTGCCACTGTCTTCTACGTAGATTGTAATGTTTTGCTTGCTCCGCGGACGCCTGCTGTTGTCTTCTACGTACCATTTGATAGACCTCTCTCATCTTCGCCATCTTTTCACTGAGAGCTACTTTCTCTTCGCCTGTGCCAGTTAGCTGGCGCTTGATGCCAGCTTCTTGTAGAAACTTCTTAAAATGCCTGCTCGTGCACTGTGCTCCATTGTCCGTGATTAGGATTTTTGGCGCGCCAAATCGGGCCAAAATCCTCTCCCTCATTCCTCTGATCAGATTCTCCGCCGTCGCCTTTCGTATTGCTAACACCTCTACCCATTTTGAGAATTTATCAACAAAAACCAATGCCATCGTATTTCCATGCTTTGATCGAGGAAGTGGTCCAACGAAACCCGCGCAAACAGTAGCAAAGGGTTCTTCAGAAATCTGCGTGAGCATCTTACCTGCAGCTTGTTGCTGGCTGGGCTTGTAGACTTGGCAGGCGTGGCATTGTTGTACGTATTTCCTTACGTCTCTAAACATCCCAGGCCAGCAGTACCTCATCATTGCACGCGCAATGGATTTCCTTATTCCCATGTGCCCTGCACTCGGTGTGTCGTGTATCTCGTTGAGCACTCTCTTCCTCTCTGATGTCGGCACGCATAGCTTCCACGGTACCGCATCCTCGCCATCCACTTGCCCTCCAATCTATATATATAAAAATGAAATGGTGTATAATTGTAACGCTAAAACTCGAAAACGGCTGAACCAAATGAAATACTTCCTTTGGGGGATTTGTTTGTTATTACCACGCGCAGGTCATGTCTTAAAATCAGAACAAAATATTAAGGGGGCGTGGCACCTCCCATACAAACTGAATTTTTCAAGTTGAATATCTTCAAAAGTGTTTAAGGTAGGAACATGAAAATTGGTACAGAGCTACAGGATAACAGCACCACTCTCACCTATAAAACCGGGGGTTATCCAATAAGGGGGCGTGGTACCTCCCATACAAACTAAATTTTTTAAGCAGAATATCTGTGAAAGGGTTCAAGGTAGGGACCTGAAAATTGGTATAGACCTATATGGTATCAAAAGCCTTCTTACATATAAAAGAAGGGGTAATCGGAAAAGGGGGCGTGGCACCTCCCATACAAACTGAATTTTTCAAGGTGAATATCTTCAAAAGTGTTTAAGGTAGGAACATGAAAATTGGTATAGAGCTATAGGATAACAACACCATTCTCATCCATAAAACTTGGGGTTATCGAAAAAGGGGGCGTGGTACCTCCCATACAATATATATATATAAAAATGAAATGGTGTTCAGTCGTTACGCTAAAACTCGAAAACGGCTGAACCAAATCATATACTTCCTTTAGGGGGTTTGTTTGTTATTACCACGCGCAGGTCATGTTATAAAATCAGAACAAAATATTAGGGGGGCGTGGCACCTCCCATACAAACATTTTTCTTCAAGGTGAATATCTCTAAATGAGTTTAAGGTAGGGACCTGGAAATCGGTACAGACCTATAGGATAACAACACCATTCTCACCCATAAAACTGGGGGTTAACCAAAAAAGGGGGCGTGGCACCTCCCATACGAATGAAATACTTCATAGTCGATATCTCTGGAAGTATTCATGTTAGACCACTGAAATTTGGTAAGGGATTATATGAGATCGATCCCTACCACCTCCAAAAAAACTGGGGATAACGAAAAAGGGGGCGTGGCACATCTCATACGAATGAAATACTTCATAGTCCATATCTCTGAAAGTATTTATGTTAGACCACTGAAATTTGGTGAGGGTTTATATGTGATCGATCCCTAATACCTCCCAAAAAACTCGAGTTAACGATAAAGGGGGCGTGGCACCTCCCATACGAATAAAATACTTCATAGTCCATATCTCTAGAAGTATTTAGGTTAGACCACTGAAATTTGGTAAGGGATTATATGAGATCGACCCCTACCACCTCCAAAAAAGCTGGGGATAACGAAAAGGGGGGCGTGGCACCTCCCATACAAATGAAATATTTCATAGTCGATATCTCTGGAAGTATTCATGTTAGACCACTGAAATTTGGTAAGGGGTTATATGAGATCGATCCCTACCACCTCCAAAAAAACTGGGGATAACGAAAAAGGGGGCGTGGCACATCTCATACGAATGAAATACTTCATAGTCCATATCTCTGAAAGTACTTATGTTAGACCACTGAAATTTGGTAAGGGGTTATATGAGATCGATCCCTACCACCTCCAAAAAAACTGGGGATAACGAAAAAGGGGGCGTGGCACATCTCATACGAATGAAATACTTCATAGTCCATATCTCTGAAAGTACTTATGTTAGACCACTGAAACGTGGTTAGAGGTTAGGTGAGGTCGATCCCTACCACCTCCAAAAAAACTAGGGTAACGGAAAAGGGGGCGTGGCACCTCCCATACGAATGAAATACTTCATAGTCCATATCTCGGGAAGTGTTTAGGTTAGACCACTGAAATTTCTTGAGGAGTTAAATAAGATTAATCCCATCATCTCCAAAAAAAACTGGAGATAAAGAAAAAGGGGGCGTGGCACCTCCCATACGAAGGAAACATTTCATAGCCCATATCTCTGCAAGTATTTATGTTAGACCACTGAAATTTGGTGAGGGTTTATATGTGATCGATCCCTAATACCTCCCAAAAAACTCGAGTTAACGATAAAGGGGGCGTGGCACCTCCCATACGAATAAAATACTTCATAGTCCATATCTCTAGAAGTATTTAGGTTAGACCACTGAAATTTTGTGAGGAGTTATATAAGATCAATCCCGGACACCTCCAAAAAAAACTGGGGATAAGGAAAAAGGGGGCGTGGTTTCTCCTATATGAAGGAAACATTTCATAGCCCATATCTCTGCAAGTATTTATGTTAGACCACTGAAATTTGGTGAGGGTTTATATGTGATCGATCCCTAATACCTCCCAAAAAACTCGAGTTAACGATAAAGGGGGCGTGGCACCTCCCATACGAATAAAATACTTCATAGTCCATATCTCTAGAAGTATTTAGGTTAGACCACTGAAATTTTGTGAGGAGTTATATAAGATCAATCCCGGACACCTCCAAAAAATACTGGGGATAAGGAAAAAGGGGGCGTGGTTTCTCCTATATGAAGGAGATAGGGATATGGTTTAAAATAGATATAGGGATCGGGTTAGAGAAACAGACAGGGAAATAAATTTGTGGCAGGACAACGTCTGCCGGGTCAGCTAGTTCTTCTATATAATCGACCTTCTTCTATTACGTAATCGGGGAATTTCTCCGGCTCCTTTGTTACTTCGGCTACTTTTGCGGTGTACCATTTACATGTAATATTTTCTTCCTGCATACTTCCCAACTGTTCTTCTAGCGCCTGCCTCGATAGCGCGTCTGCGACCACGTTCATTTTGCCTTTTCTATACTGTACATCGAATGAATATTGTTAACGCCAAGTGATCAGTGATTACTGTAAAAGTGTACCCTTCTAGATACGGCCTCATCTTTCTAATGGCCCAAACGATGGCTAGACACTCCTTCTCCGTTGCCGAGTAGTTGATTTCGGCTTTATTCAGCCGCCGGCTCGCGTATGCTATCACCCGCTCTTCGTCGTCTAGCCCCTGGGTGAGAACTGCACCAAGACCATAATCGCTCGCGTCTGTCTGCAATCGGAACCTCTTCGTGAAATCTGGGCATGCCAATGCTGGTGCTTGTATTAGTGCGCTTTACAACGCTTCGAACGCCGCCTGCTGTTCATCGCCCCATTTCCACCTCGTTCCTTTCTTCAGCATTGCAGTTAGCTTGTGTGCCACTCGTGAAAAGTCCGGTACGAACCTTCGGTACCACGAAACTACTCCTAGGAATCGCCTTAACTCTCGTATGTTCTGTGGTGGCGTTAGCTCCTCGATGACCGCGATTTTGTCTGGGTCCGTATGGATGCCTTCTTCACTGACCACGTGACCTAAATATTTCAACCTTTTCTTGAAAAACTCACATTTCTCCGGGTTAATTTTCAAATTGGCTCGTCTCAATCTTTCAAAAACTTCTTTCAGGTGGGTGATATGCTCTTCTAGTGTCGTGCTGGTGATTATTATGTCGTCCAGGTAGGCAAACGCGTGTGGTTCCAATTCCGGGCCAATTACTCCATCAAGTGCTCTCTGGAATGTGACTGGGGCAGAGTGTAATCCAAACGGCATCACTCTCCACTGGTACAATCCTCGTCCGGGCACCGTAAATGCTGTGAACTGCTTGCTACTTTCTTCCATCGGAATTTGCCAATAACAGTTTTTGAGATCCAAACTGCTTATAAACCGTGCGCTGCGTAATCTATCTAAAATATGTTGTATTCGGGGTAACGGGTAGGTATCTGGTACTGAGTGAGCGTTAAGTTGACGATAGTCGACGCAGAGTCTCCATTTGTTGTTCTTCTTTCGGACCAGAACTACCGGCGCGCTGTGTGGATTACGTGATGGCTCGATGTAACCTTTCTCTAAGAGCTCGTCTACCTCCTTGTTTATGATCTCTTGCATCTTTGGGTTCATTGGAAAGTATCGTTGTTTTATTGGCCGATCATCGCGCATTACTATCTTGTGGGTGGCCACGTTCGCCAAGCCGGTCATTTCTTCAAAAATCTGTAACTCATGTTTGAGAAAGTTACTCACCGCCTGGTCCGTGCTCTCCTCCGCTACTGGAACTTCTCTTCCACGCGTCGCTGTCTCTTCGCCACTTTTGCTCTCCGCTCGGTCTACCATGGTCGTACATGTCACCGCGGTCTGCTTCTGCTCATCCACTTGCAACATTAATGTTTCTCCGCCACACTTCAGCTCCAGTCTCGACTTTGCCAAATAGTCCGTGCCAATCACCACGCTGTCGACTAGCCCAGGTGAAACTAGCAACTCACTCGCATGCCTTTATTCGCCTAATTGTATCTCTGCCTCCACCGCCTGGGTTATCCTCTGTGCTCTACCATCACCCATTACCACTCGTGTCTCCACCTGCCTGAATCTGCGCGTGTCCAACCTCGATGCTACCTGTTCATTCACAAAGCTCCTTGTCGCTCCCGTATCGATTGATGCCATCATCTCGTGTCCCTCTAGTGTGATTGCAGCGAGGATTCGCCCTTGGGCCTGCCTGAGTACATTTGTCGTGCACGAGGATTTGTTCTTGGAGACACCACCCCTCGTCATTAATGGGGTCTCTAGCCATTTTCGGACTGTCTTCTGTAGCAGTCACGCGTTAGCACACCTGTTCGGCCACACTGCCAACAAAATTCCCGTCGCTCGTTGCGGCATCCATATGCAAAATGCCCACTCTCCTCGCATCTTCTGCACGCGCTTCTTGGGTCTATGGTCGTTTGCTGTGGTCTATTTGCGCTGTTTTGTGCCCCGGTGGTCTCCTACCTTTGGTGTTCTCGCTCGCCCGCTTGCATGTAGTGGTATCTCTCCTCTGGTCGTCTCGGCGTAAACGGTTTGGCTGTTGGTCGCAGTGGTTCTTTCTCTGGCGCGATGTTGTCGTAGTCCTCGACCAGACTCACGAATCCTTCCAGGCTAGTGAATTCGTTCCTCTTGACGTACAGCTGGTACTCTCGCCGGGAATTTCTGTACATCCTGTCCAGCTTCTTCTGGTCAGTGTAGTCGGCGTGCTGCATCAGCGCCTGTAGAGATAAGACGTAGTCTTTAAATGGCTCACCTGGTCGTTGAACTCGCTGCCGGATTTCGTCATTCATAACTGTCGGCCAGCTCCTCCACCCCTTCAATAAAAGATAGCGGGTCCTTGCCGCCGTCGTATTTTAGACCCCACTTACGTACTCGGTCCATTACATTTGTTTGTGCTGATGGTTGGTACATTGCATATGCTTGTTGCTGCGTGGCTACCCCGTGGTTGTGTGTCTGTACCACCGTGATGCGTTGTCCCTCAAATTGGCGCTGTTCTTCAATTTTGCGGTGGAACTGCTGATGCACCACCGCTGCTGCCTGGTAACTCAAGTTGGTCGCCGGGTTTTGGTGTCAGTGGTCTGGGATGCAGGAGCGCCAGTTCGTTAAAACGAGCCTCGAGGCTGGAATCACTCCCTTGCGCCTGGATGAAGCTCGCCAAGCGTTTCCGTAGCTCGTCCACCGTTCCACTGCTCTCCAACTTGAATTCTACCGCGTATTCCACCAAATCCTCGCGGTTGAGGTAATAGACCCACGTCACTCTTGCCATTGTGTTATTAGTAGCCTTTGATTCACTTTGCGTATTTCCGATGTATCCTCTGTGAATATCCCCGTGTTGTGATTATCTTTGTACCCTCTCGTGGTTATCCTTGTGTGCTTCAAAAAAAATTTGTTTTCTTCAGTGACGTCGTGTTTTAGAGTCCCTGCTCGGGCGCCATTTGTGACGGACTTTTCCTTTAAGCCGGGGTTAAGCTCAGTCCGTCCAGGGTTCCTGTGGATTAGAGAAATCCCTAACGTCTCCTTTTAAAGAGAAAGACCCTGGTTTGATTTAAATTATAAAAAATTTCAATTTATTAAATAAAATTCAATCTCTACGCTTATTCAACTATTTGGAGGTGGTGGAGGTAGGTAGCCAAAGCTACCTCATGCTAAGATAGCGGAGTTAGCAAACCACCGCTTATCTTCTAGACGCGGAGGTAGGAAACCACCGTCGTATATCACTTAAAATATTCCTGCGCTCTTAAAGACTGCGGAGGTAGGGAGCCACCACAAATCTTCCAAA
Source organism: Campiglossa producta (assembly GCA_964058755.1). Classification (NCBI taxonomy): domain Eukaryota; kingdom Metazoa; phylum Arthropoda; class Insecta; order Diptera; family Tephritidae; genus Campiglossa; species Campiglossa producta. Next base: position 54,966,203 of record CAXKVI010000003.1, read on the forward strand.
ATTAAGCTAGCTTAAAAGCCGCGGAGGTAGAAAACCACCACCAACTTTCGGACAGCGGAGGTAGGAAATCACCACTGTATATAAAATTGAAACTCGTCAGCTGGCAAATCCCAGGAGTTCCTTCACTGTTGAACAAGGCGTCAACAAGCTACTATGCCTACCTAACGTCTGACTCTACTGAGCAAAGTGCTCGCCCTTTTATACTTTTCCGCGCGCAGGCGGACAGTTAAATTACAATAAAAATCCTTATTCTATATATTCCATTATTTACATGCATTGCTAGCCTTGATATACAACATTTTTACATATCTTAGTCATTCTTAACAGTTATTTACATGGTTTGCATGTGAATTTACATATCTATTCTTTGCACATTATTTCTTAGCTTAGCTTTCCAGTATATTCTAATGCTCTATTTACAAATTATTTCTTTAGACCCTAACAGTATTTGCTGGGTACGCGCTTGCTTGCACCTGGAACGCCCCATTGTATTTGGTCAGCTGTTTCCTCCCACTGCATCGATCAGCTGGACATCTTATCGACATAAATATGTTTGCTGGCAGGTTTGCTGCAATCCCACAGCCTATTGTTCTAGCTATGCTACCAATGCATTTTTCGTTTCCTCTTTGTGCGATGTCCGCTCGCATCGCCAGCCTCAGTAGCCTCAATACTTGGTTGTAAATTTGTATGGACGATTGTTAACAAAGCACCGCTGCCTTGAGTTGGCTGACCGACCCTTTTTTTATGCTGGAATGCCGGCTTGCAATTGTTTGTGTACATTTGTCATCGAGTCTAAAAATTGTCGCTAACCAAGCTCATCTAATTTTTGCAAACTTATTTAAATGTGTTCATAAAAAATGTGCACATTAGACCGTTCATAATATTATATATATTTATAAAAATGTATACCCCGAAATTCAATTTGGCATAGATGTTGCTTATTTATTATAAGCTTTTATTTAGTTTCACCTGACGGCTGTCTGTAATCAAATCTTGCAAGCTAAATATGATATACTTCCCGGTGTCCGATTGATCTGAAATTCTGCACCCATGTATAACCCCGATGACAATGCAATATTATAAAAAAAAAATTCGATAGGTGGCGCGTGGTTTGCTATATTTTCAAAATTCGCATTTATGGTCCGATTTAGCTGAAATTCGTAACATGTATTACTACCATGAAAAGAAATATTTTTGTAAAAAAAAATTCCGCTAGGTGAGGCTGAGATAGCGGTAATAAAAACTCAAAATCGTAATTATGGACCGATGGCTGATATTTTACGTGTGTGTTACTTAATTAATTTCTAAATGTTAAAAAAACATTGGACCGGCTAGGTGGCGCGTGAGTCGCTTTATTTGAGAACTACGAAGGTCTGTTTTCAGTGTCGATTAATTCGTTTTTCAACGAACTTCCCGTTGAGGTAGGATCTTGAAATTTTCATCATCGTTTAGTTTTCTGCCTCCACGCAAAATAACAAAAAAATAATTCCGATAGGTGGCGCACGAGTAGAGATATTCGAAAGTTTTCATTCCAGAAAATTTTGCTTTTGATATTGTACTAACTTGCAGTTAAGATGGGATTTTGCAAATTGTCATCATCGTTCAGGCTTTGTTAACAGTAAATAAAAAATTTGCTTAATTTCAAAAATCCCATTTATCGTTTAGTTTAGTCTTTATTCCAATATCCCAAAAGTAACTTTATTAACCACGCGGCTTTATTGTAAAAGATTCTATGTTTTCTGTTGCTGCTAGCAGCCGATTGATGTCGCTGCGACATTATTGCCTCTTTGCCGCACGGCTTTATAGCGGCGTCACAATCAATGTTTGCCGCAGCATTATATATTGCCAGATGAGTTGAACGTGTGTATTTAGGTAGAGAACGACACATTGCGCATCACGAGCGACATCTGACATGCAAAAGTTGCTAACTTTCAACTTTGTATGCATGAAAAGCATAAGAAGAAGCATTTTACACTTGGCTCTCATATAGTTGATTGTGCCGCTGTTGCTGTGACGCATAAGTTTAGAAGAAGATTCTATGTTTTCTGTTGCTGCTAGCAGCCGATTGATGTCGCTGCGACATTATTGCCTCTTTGCCGCGCGGCTTTATAGCGGCGTCACAATCAATGTTTGCCGCAGCATTCTGTATTGCCAGATGAGTTGAACGTGGGTATATAGGTAGAGAACGACACATTGCGCATCACGAGCGACATCTAACATGCAAAAGTTGCCAACTTTCAACTTTGTATGCATGAAAAGCATAAGAAGAAGCATTTTACACTTGGCTCTCATATAGTTGATTGTGCCGCTGTTGCTGTGACGCATAAGTTTGCGTTAAATGCATGTACATACGAAACTTGGTTGTCACGCGGCTATTACTGTCGCCAGAGACAATAGAAAATTGCCGCCAAGAATTTATGCGCACACGCTTTATTAAAAGCTTAAATATAATAGCCGCGTGACAACCAAGTTTCGCATGTACATGCATTTAACGCAAGATTATAGGTATATTTCTTGTTGATAAACCGAACTAAAAAGTAAAAAATAAAATTTAAGAAAAAAAACTTTTTTAAAAATAAGCTTTTATTATTGGTTTATAAAATTAACTAAAAAGTATGTATGTTATGACCACAAACTCATAACATACATACATATTAATCGCAGGACACAGCGAAAAAAGTCACCCTGTGAAAATAAGCTGCAGCTGTCAGTAAAATGATCACGGGGTGCACTAAAATCCTTGACACTGCTAGTATAAATGGCGGCCGTTTGATGTCGCTCTAGTTGTCGATAAGGTAGTATAAAAACAAAAAACAAATAAAATGAATACATATAAGTGAACATGATGGATATTAGCTGGCAATAATTTCAACGCAGCTTGGTGTAAGAGGTACACACTGCGGGCTTAGAAATTCCTAATCCCCTTGGTTCTTGGTTCGATGACCAACAAAAGGTGATGAAAAATTTCTAAACACAAAGCCATTTGATAAGTGCCCTTGAGCTAGGCCGAAATTACGTAATCATGGTAGCTTGTAATTGTTGTTAGTTTTCCATCTTGTTCACTAATAATAAAAACATAGAATAATTTAAGAAAAATTATTCCCAAACGTTCAAAAGTCCACCAAAGTTTCAAAGATTCTCAAATTAATGACCACAAACTCATAACATACATACATATTAATCGCAGGACACAGCGAAAAAAGCCACCCTGTGAAAATAAGCTGCAGCTGTCAGTAAAATGATCACGGGGTGCACTAAAATCCTTGACACTGCTAGTATAAATGGCGGCCGATTGATGTCGCTCTAGTTGTCGATAAGGTAGTATAAAAACAAAAAACAAATAAAATGAATACATACTAAGTGAACATGATGGATATTAGCTGGCAATAATTTCAACGCAGCTTGGTGTAAGAGGTACACACTGCGGGCTTAGAAATTCCTAATCCCCTTGGTTCTTGGTTCGATGACCAACAAAAGGTGATGAAAAATTTCTAAACACAAAGCCATTTGATAAGTGCCCTTGAGCAAGGCCGAAATTACGTAATCATGGTAGCTTGTAATTGTTGTTAGTTTTCCATCTTGTTCACTAATAATAAAAACATAGAATAATTTAAGAAAAATTATTCCCAAACGGTCAAAAGTCCACCAAAGTTTCAAAGATTAACTAAAAGTAAAAAATAAATTGACTGTAAAGGAATTTAACACTTTATAAGTTCATTGTAACCTTTAAAGATAATTTGGCTTCTTCGTCTGCCACAAAATAATTCCATATTGTACATAATTATATATTTCTAACATTAAAACTTTACACCTAAATTATTAAATCTTCCCGAATATATAGCACATTCCTAATTTTATTAATAATAAAAGCGTGTCAAATTTTGATGGTATAATTAAGAACATTTAGGACCTTCTTTTCGATTTGATGGTATAATTAAGAACATTTGGGACCTTCTTTTCTATTTGATGGTATAATTAAGAACATTCAGGACCTTCTTTTCTTGCTATCGAAATTGAACACGCTTTTATTATTAATAAAATTAGGAATGTGATATATACTGGAAGATTTAATAATTTAGGTGTAAAGTTTTAATGTTAGAAATATATAATTATGTACATTATGGAATTAGTTTGTGGCAGACGAAGAAGCCAAATTATATAGATGTATAGTGGAACGATTTTCCGTCATCCCTTGTCAACTTTGGTTTTGTAACAAACCGGTTTCGGCGATCTGCCATCTTCACACTGAAACCGGTTTGTTACAAAACCAAAGTTGACAAGGGATGACGGAAAATCGTTCCAATATACATCTAGTATCCACCCTGTCGGAAAAACACAAAATCAAATCAACTAAGCCAAATTATCTTTAAAGGTTACAATGAACTTATAAAGTGTTATATTCCTTTACAGTCAATTTTTTTTTTTACTTTTTAGTTAATTTTATAAACCAATAATAAAAGCTTATTTTTAAAAAAGATTTTTTTGTTTAATTTTATATATAATAAAGAGCTATGTATAAATATGTATGTAAATATGTATATTAGGGTGTTCATAAAAATTCATTAAATATTTTTATAATTCATAAAAATTCAAATTTCAAAGTATGTACAATAGATAAACTAGGGACGAGTGTGTTCGCGTGTGGGGCTCCAAAACCGGTGGTTAAATTAAAAAAAGCTTTTAAAGAATATTGCACTAAAAAGGTAAAAATAATTTAAATAAAAAACGAAGATTATGGAACAAACGGACCACGCTTTTTCCACAATACTACTGTGTAGGGTTTTTAAAATTATTTTAAAATTTTTAGTTCAATACTCTCTAAAAGCGTGAGTTTTAGTTTTTTTAAACTATATTTATTAGGCTTTTGGGCAATCATATTTTGACCGATAACTCAGTTATCGATAAATTTATCGAAATATATCGAAGTCCAAATGAGACCTGGGGCCTTCACCTTTCGTTTGATACCCATATTGTAGGGAAATTTTAAGGTTTTCGAGCAATCATATTTTGACCGATAACTCAGTTGTCAATAAATTTATCGAAATATGTCGATGTCCAAATTTTTTAGGTTTTCGGGCAACCACATTTTGACCGATAACTCAGTTATCGATAAATTTATCGAAATATATCGATGTCCAAATGAAACCTGGGGCCTTCACCTTTCGTTTGATACCCACATTGTAGGGAATTTTTTAGGTTTTTGGGCAATCATATTTTGACCGATAGCTCAGTTATCGATAAATTTATCGAAATATGTCGATATCCAACTGAATCCTGGGGCGTTCCCCTTTCGTTTGATACCCATATTGTAGGGACGTTTTACGGTTTTTGGGACACTGGGGCTTAGACCGAACGAGAGTTACATACATACAAGCAAGCAAACAAACAAACAAACAAACAAGCAAACATACAAGTGAACCTAATAAAAGCGTGGTAAAAAAGAAGCAAAAGAAAAATTTCAAATGACTTTGAAATGGAATTTTTCTGATTAGTATGATTCCGACTAGCAAATTCTAGTTGTATACTAGTATGTTTTTTGGCCATATTGGCATTGATGGGTTAAAGGTAATCAGCAATGAGCTAGTACGTATGAATACACCACAAAATGTATAGTCAATGACCTATAATTTTTGCTAAGTAGTTCGGATACAGATACAGATACAGATACAAACAAAGATAAAAATTAAGATCAAATTTAAGACAAAATTCAAGCTAAAGGTAAAGATAAAAGTAGAGATAGAGATAAACATAAAGTTAAAATAAAGATAACGATAAAGATAAAGATAAACATCAAGATCAAGATAAAGATTAAGATCAAGATCAGGATCAAGACAGAGATAGAGATAAAGATTAAGGTCAAAATAAAGGTGAAGATAAAGGTAAACATTAAGATAATAGTAAAGATATAGATGAAAATTGAGATTACGATTTACATTGAGCTAAAGATTAAGACTAAGATAAATTTAAGAAGAAAGTATAAAGATAAAGGTCAATATAATGAGAGTAAGATCAATATAAAGATTGAGATTGAGATTAGGAATAAAAATAAGATCAAGATTAAGGTTACGATTGAGATTAATTTTAATATCAAGACAAAGATTACGAGTGAGGATTATTATTATTGAGTTAAGTTAAGTTAAGGTTAAGATTCGAAAGGTTTAAAATTATAATTAAAATTTAGATTTAAATCAAGATTAAAATTAAGTCACGTTGAGATTAAGATGAAGATTAAGATAAAATTTAAAACAAATATTAAGATTGGCATTTAAATTAGGATTTAGATTAGATAAAAAAAAGTATTAGATCTAAAACTAAAATTGAGATTAATTTTGAGTTTAAAGCTAGGATTAAGATTAAGATGATTAATAACATTTACATACATAAGGAATAAGATCAAGTAAAAGGTAGATATAAACATAAAGATAAAGAGATAGGAAAGAGATAGAGGAAGAAAGAAGGCGAGGCATACATAGATTAATCTTCTCTACTATATTTTATTCAAATTTAACCGTGAAGGGACAATGGACCAACAGGATAACAACTGCAACTTTGGGGACATGGCTTTAGCCACTTATGTGAAAATCAGATATTCATTAAAAGATATTAACTTTGTAATGAAACTCAACTGAATAGCTTTGTGTCATAGATGCCAAGATTCACTTACATATATGCCCTTTAGAACACAAGTGCCATAAGTCCACATTTTCTCGAACTGAGATATTCAAGGTTTTGTGTTGTTAACAAATAGAGGGTACCCTTGATTTCACAAGTTTGTTCTGTGATTTATTCGGTTGCTATGGGAGCTAGGAGTTACCAGTTCGCGTGTTATATAGAACACATTTTCCATACATAGCATCATGCCTAGCTCAAAAAACGAAAACTGGACTTATGCCACTTGTGCTGTATATATGTATGAATGGTATTCATATTTGATAATTTCATTTTACAAATTCCTTCCATTTCTATCAAATCGTAGAACAGTCAGCTGCCAACTGACAGAAATTAATTATAAGGATGACTCACAAAAGCTATTAATTATAATTATTTGCTTTTCAAATGAGCAAATACTGTAGTGGCATCGTTAGATGAATGTGCATTAGGGTGATTCAAATAAATGTCGACTTGGTCTTACCACCTAACAAGCTAGGTATTGATGAGAAAATAAGCCTTGCAAAAAATTAGCGCTCTCACTTAAAGCTTAGTGGTGGCTTTTTTCGCCCTTTCCATACATTTTGTATGGGGAAAATGGCATTTTTGTTAAAGTGAACTTTCTTTTAATTTTTGAAAAGTGTTTCAAAATATGTTTACATACTCTTAAAGTTGAAGCTTCCAAAATGGTAAGCCATGTGACTGAGTCTTGTACTATTGTACACACATACGTATAAAATCTAGTAAATTTTAAATGGCTGTAATTATTTAAATAGTTAAGATAATCGCACATGGCTTACCACTTTGGAAGCTTCAAAGCTTCAACTTTAAGAGTATGTAAAATATTTTGAAAAAATTTTTTTAATTAAAAGAAAATTCAATTTGAAAAAAAAACCATGCCAATTTTTCCCATACAAAATGTATAGGAAAGGGCGAAAAAATAGCCACCCCTAAGGGTTAAGTGAGAGCGCCAATATTTTGCAAGACTTATTTTCTCATCAATACCTACAGTTTCAGGCGGTAAACCGAAAAAAAACAGTTTTGTTTTTTATTTGAATCACCCTAATGTACATATGTGGGTGGGTGTATGAGTAAACTGATTGTCCTTCCGTGAAGTGAAGTGGACCAGCTGCTGCAACAAAATTTTATTCTCGTACAATTGCAAATTGCTTCAACATCCATTCGAAAAGGCAAACAGATACGCACACACACTCACATAGTTTTCAATGTAAACTTGAGCAAGTGTGTATGTTTTAGTAAATGCACACTAATGCACTATCAATTTGTACTGCTGCATCTTTTGCTGGCTACTTCGCTGCCAGAGACGGTGTGACAAGATGTCTGACAGATTCTTCAACTCAGTTGATTTTCAGTGGCTGTTGTGTCATTTATTGTGTGGCGGTGCACTCATGCACTCGTGTCAAGGAGCAAATGTTGACTACTTAAATAGAGCAAGAGCAGGCAACAACAACAACAAAATGATAAGAGCAACTAAAAAAAGAAGAATAACAACTAAACAAGAATTGAAATAAACCAAAATGACTTCATCAATGACAATGTCAACACCAACAACAACTACAGTAGCAACAATCATTGAAATACAAATATATATAGAAATGCGAATGCGAAGAAATACAAACATGAATACTGATGAGTATACCCGACAGCCTAACAAGATAAGTTACTCCAAGTCACGGCAGCTAGTGGGACAATTGTCCGAAAATCTGAGAACAAAATTCGCACAGATTATAACGCTCTTTGCATGACCACTGGTGAGAGCGCTATGATCGCCCTGACCAATCAGCTGATGTCGTTTGTTATGCTCAGTCGCTCACTTGCAGGCAATGAATCAACAAAATACGCTGTTACATCGGTGCTTACTAGTGAGCGAAGGAGCATAACACAATTTCATTGGTGCGATGACCGATCTTCCACTAATATACCTTCATTTCTTCCGGCCCTGGTTACTCCTCAACAATAGAAACAAGGCTTCGTTGTGATGGATTCCGGGTACTCTAGTAATACAATAACGACAGTAACAATAACTGTTTAATTAGTATTTCCCGTCAATATTGTAGAATCCCTCGAAACTTTGCATTTTGACCGATTTTCTCTTTTTCGGACTAGTTAAATCGGCTGTAGAAAATGGGCTAGTAATTTTTCTGACTACTTTTTTCTTAAGTTGCAAAGTACTTACCACAAACATACATATTTACCTATCTACTTACGAGTTTATTATACAAGTCTCTGTGTTGCTTGCATTATTTTCTCAGCAGCTTTAAAGTATTTTGCTTCACTTCAGCAGATATTTTTCAGTTTCTATTTGCCTTGCGGTTGATTTTAGCATTTCGCAGCAGAGGTCGCAGTAAGAGCAGCAACAGTTGCATTATGACTAAAGGAAGTCAGCCAATTTTGTTGTTTATATTTACAAACCTAAATAGTTGTACTATACCCCGCTGATGCGAAGACAGGGTCGGTTCATAAGAAAAACTTTGTACATACTTGGTATCTCTCCCGATATAAAGGGAGCTTTCAACAACGTCCATACACAAGCTATACTCGAGTCCCTTCAATATCTGGCGCTGGATACGCCACAGGTGGAATTCGAGAAGCATCTTCTGGGTGATGCGTCCATAGTGAAAAACTTATCCGCTACTGTGTGTGGAACCTTGATTCTAAAATAGGAAAGAACGTGTTACCATGCTATCGCCTATGCCTATGACATAGATCTAATGCATAGGTAGGCATTTTTTTTTGTGAGGCTGTATTGGTAAATGCGAGAGTAACTTCGCTACAGTGGTACTAAGAACAAAATGTTCGCGTCAGTTGCTTAACCGACAGCAAGGAAGTAACAACGTGATCGCTTTGACGCAAATTTGTATGATAATATTTATGCGCGACTAAAAATGACTGACAAACATTTTTTCATGATTTCAGATGCCTTTGGGAAAATGCAATGTCTCTTATGTTACGCTTCTATATATAGGGGGGGGGGATATAATATTAAGAGACATTATAATGCTTTTCATAAAGATTTTGATAAGTATGAAGGTGTCGAAAGGGAAAATATTTTTTGGGAAAAAAAGAATATACTTTTACAAAAGTATAAAGAATGGGTTAAGGTTTTCTTTCTTTCACTTTCTATTCATCTTCTTTCCTTACTTCTTCCCTCATTTATCTATCATTTATTTACTCAATAATTAAAAAAAATTCCTATTTAATTTTTTTTTTTTCAAAATGGTTAAATTTTCTTTTTGCGTTACATTTTAGGGAAAGTAGCTGAAATGGTAAAATAATTAGTGCAATTCTAAACAATTTTTCATTTTGCGGAGTTTCTCACTAGCACTGTTCGCAGTGAAAAATTATTTAGAATTGCCCTAAATGCTTTCATTCATTAAATAGCGCATAATTTACTATTGCATAAAAAATAAAAGCAAAGCGACGATACGTGTCATCTCTTTGCTTGCTGAAACACAACTGGCATGCAAATTCTGTTCTAACGCCACTGTGGCTCAATTGATTTTTCGCTCTCAACAGCAACTGAAATGAAGAGCATAAGAATACGTGTGAAGAGCATAATACCCGTATGGGGGTACTTTTGCCTATCTATTCTAATGGCAACCCGTAAACATCTCCAAAGTTTAGGTGAGACACTTCAGACTGAACTGAACCATGTGGAGGAATGGTCAAGAGAGAGCGGCGCCAATGTTAATTCTGATAAGACGAAATAGTTCTCTTCATTAGGTGATAACAAATACCAGTTTTTAGGCCCGCACTCTTAAATGGAGTGAGACGCAACTCACTCTTAACCAGTAGCCGGCAAACAGAGAGGAGGCAATATGTGGGAGCATTAGTGTATTACGCTCAAAAATGCTTGTGTGTTGGTGGTATTGCACTGGAAAAAATTTGTATGTTGTATAACTTAACACAAATCTTGACGACGGCCACTAAACTTATATTTAATAAGAAAACATACATATGTATATATGTATCTTATGTTTTGTGTATACTTGAATTTTTTTTAAGATTTTTGAAGAGTGAAATTTTTTTTTTTTATTAAATTCAGAAGGTTTTTAACGAAATCAAGCAAACGGGCTTCAAGCACTATGAATTTCATTTCAAAATTTAAAATGTAAATTAAAAAAAAAAAACACGATTTGTGTTTATTTGATTTCTTTTTAAGTTTTTAAGAATGAATAAGAATTTGTTTTAAAAATTAAAATGCTGGTTTTCATCGAAATAAACGGGTGCTTCAAGCACTATAAATTTATGTATGTCCTGTAATACGAGAAGTACATGTACTAGGTATAACTGAACAAATAAATTTTGACGAGATAACCTAAATATTAGCAGCATTTTTTTGATCTTTGCATTTTAAAACTTGGCCGCATACAAGACACTCAGCATCATTGAAAATATTTACGGAAAAAAATCGTTTTGTACCTCCATCTTTTTAATAAAATATATTTTGCATTTATGCTCAGTGTACAAAAATAAGCAAGAAATAATAGACGCAATGCGGTATCGACCTGCTTTAATCAATGCTAGCATAAAACTGAATAAAATTGGATTGTTTTCTGCTCTGCTTGTTGACGTTCGTGCTGTGTGCGTGTAATTACGAACTGTGTACGTGAGATGGCCGAACATACTTCGACTCCCAGGAAAATATCTGCCAGCTTTGCTCTTAACCCATTTTCGGCCGCTACAAGAAATACCCATAATTTTTTATTTTCCTTTTAAGACAGCGTTTATTGGGACCTAATCAAGAAAAAATTTTTTTTTTTTTAATTCCGTCCGTCCGTTTCCTTAATATGGAGTGGTCGAAAAATCCAACGCTGGCCGTTAATGGTATAGCATATTTAAATAAAAATCTCTCCAGCGAGAACAAATTTGCTTCAACGAATTTTAATCTCTTTTATTTCTAAGAACATTTTAGTTACCCACTTTACAAACCACCAGGTTCGTTGTTAGTGGGTAGTCAAACAGAGACTCGGCCCTAGCGTTATAATCGGAGCTTCCCCACTGGACGTGATGAGCATTAGCGTCAGCTTCAATAATAAGATGACCCGTGCAGAAATTTTCAACCAGTTCTTTCACCTCCTTTTGTGGAGGAGATTCTTCGGCGTAAGTTGGCAGCTGTAACGTCACCATTTGAATAGTCGTCTAGGAGGCTGTTTTCCATCGACGAGTTGTTCAGACCACCTGCACGATTTGGCGTAGCGGAAACCCTACTATCTATGGTAGCATCAACATTGGTGCGCTCAGGATTGGCTGTCACCACCGTGACGTCGAGGTCTTCCCCGTCCGACAGGCTTTCTTCCATCGCCAAGTTGTTGGCACCACCCCCGAAATTTGACATGGCAGATAACATGCTTTCCGCATCGGACTCCTCCGCTTCCACTTCCGGTGGCCCGATTTCCAAGTCCTCCGTAGTGGCTGGAATGGCAGCGCGATATGCATCGCCACGGTATACATGGATCGCGATTTCACCCGCACCGTACTGCACTCGTCCATTGCACCTTTTAAGGCGCTCGAGTGCCTCCTTATTCAAGGTGAAGATTACCTGCCTATCAGGCCCTACCGCATCCCCGACCAGATTGACTCCAGTCCTGCGTAGGGAGGGACGGATTCATGACCCGCAGCATTGTGAGAATTCTCTCAGGGCCCGCAGGGATGGCAGGAATCCATGCCCTTGCCCTTGGCCGATCCGGGATGTCCTTCCAGTCGACGACCTCGATTCTTACCCTGAGTAGACTTCACCAAATGCTGCCTTGTACAGTTCAACAGTTGTAGCATCTGCGCATGCGAATACTTTAATCCGAACCTGGTGCCAACCCGCATCAGTAGCTCGCGTCGTACAACCCGGAGACCCCAAAATAACGTCAAGAAGAGCAGACAGATTCTGCTTGCATTGCTGTTAACAATAAAACATATACTGCCTGAAACTAATACATATATCCAACTTACCAGCTTCTGGCCAGCGGCCGATTTTTCGACCACCAAAGTTTACGTGCTTTAAAATGTTAGAGTTATTGCAAAATTGACATTGGAATTGTTTTACTCTCAAAATATGATATTTTTTCTTTTAAAAAAATTTGAAATAAAGTTTTATTTATTTTTGATTTCTCTTTTTTTTATCTGAACAAAAAACGACTAAAATTAGTAGTATTTTCATCCATATACTAAAATTGTAGTTAAATTATTTTTGGTAAAATTTTTTCATTCTTAGTACTAAATAAATTCTGAATTAACTAGCAATGCAAACAGATCACGAAAGTATTACATTAGTTGAAAGATATAGATGTCCAAAGTTGGTGGTCGAAAAATAGACCATCGGCCGAAATTGGGTTAAATGGAGTGAGACGCAACCGAAGTGAAATAAAAAAAAAAAAAAAAAAAAAAAACTAGAACTGGCATGTCGAGGAGAGAACAAGGAAAGCTACTACTTCTCTTTATGCCAGTGGGAAAAGGGGGGAAAGGGCTTAAAGCTACAAATAATGTATTGGCTGTACACCGTGATCGCGAGACCGATATTTTTCTACGGCATCACGGTTAGTGGTCAGCACTCGGAGAAATCGCACTTTATACAGGATAGATACTGTGCAGAGGCCTGCTACCTTGCTGATTACAAGGGCACTACCCACCACACCCACCAAAGCTTTAGAAAGTAGGCTAAATCTTCTTCAGATGGATATGTACGCAAACTACAGGCAAGCTGCAGCCCGATAAAACTCAATGCGGTCTCCCCAAGGAACGACACCAGATTCGGACACACTAATATTCTGGTGACCATACCCGGAAAACTACGTCACGAGGATCCCTGAGAAGCTCGAATGGCGGAATTAGAAAACACTGGACCCGCAGCTCGAATATCAGGGAACTGTGTCGTTGACGCGCTGGCGAGGAGTGCCACTGAACTGCCGGAGACAGAGTAGACACAAACTTTTCTCGGTTTTCACCGAAAGTCCAATGCGAGGTGGACACTGGAACCAACATACATTTTAGGTGTCCAGACAAAATTGGCCTCGCATTAATGAGAAGCCCCCTCCTCTGATGGGGGTACACGATGAGCATATGTGTTTTCCCGCAAATGATCTCTGTCGCAGATGTATGGACGAAGAAGAGATTGAAAGTATTGCCGAATTCGTTACTATCAACGGCCTTTAAATCACAGCTGGTTATGTATCATCTCTTCCCATCCGATTTTACTTGTCATTATATATTTGCTTTTTCTTGGTTTGTTGTTGATATTTTTATTTTCTTGTTTGACTTAATTGAGGCATACCAAATAACAAACGACTTTTGGAGCAGGACTTCTTAAGAAAGTAACACAAAGCTGAGCAAAGAGTAGTCAGGTATGTTATATTGCGTGTGGGCAGAAAACTAAACGATGATGAAAATTTCAAGATTCTACCTCAGCGGGAAGTTCGTTGAAAAACGAATTAATCGACACCGAAAACAGACCTTCGCATTTCTTAAATAGAACGACTCACGCGCCACCTAGGGGGTCCAATTTTTTTTTGAACATTGGGAAATTGATTAAGTAATACACACGCTAAATAGGTCCATAATTAGGATTTTCAGCTGTTATTACCCCGACCTCAGCTCCACCTAGCGGAATTTTTTTTAGGAAAATATTTCTTTTCATAGTAGTAATACATGTTCCGAATTTCAGCCAAATCGGACCATAAATGCGATTTTTGAAAATATAGCGACCCACGCGCCACCTATCGGAATTTTTTTTTTCATAATATTGCATTGTCATCGCGACCTGAACTGTAGTGAAAATTTCAAGACCCTAGCACAACAGGAAGGTGGTTCAAAATCGAATGCAAAAATCCGGGCACAAGAACGACGAAAGCGACCTAATAAAAACATTTTAAAAAAGACACAAAATAAAAAAACTTAAAACTAGTAAATTTTATTTATTTTACAGAAAAATTTTGAGGTAAGCATCTTCGAAATGAGAAATTAGACAGAAAATGAAAACTAACGTTTTTTTTGGAAACATGTATATACGATGTTTTTAGATAGATTTATTATCAAATACATATCTTAGCACAAAGAAGGCTTCAAACCCCAAAATTTGTTTCCTTTAGGGGTCAACTCCTAATAAATTAGCTAGTATTATGGAAGATAGCTCAAAATACGGGGTTTGGCCTCAGGATCACGAATCGGGAAGCGCTTTTTTTAATATTTTGCTTCTCTGAAGAGAACCCGCCCCAATTTTGGTACCGGACCCGGGTCAATTTTCGGTTTTTTGACCATAACTTTCCACAGACACAAAAAAATTAAAAAGCGCTTCCGGATTCGTGATCCTAGCAGTTGTTTGTTTTTTGTTTAATAGAAAATAGTGAGCAGACTCGAAAGAGTTATTCTAACTAATAATTTTATATAATTCGCTGTTATTTATGTTAAAAAAAATCAAATTTCTAAGTTTTAGCGAACTACTTTTTTATGCAACCTACTACTAATTTTTTTTCCAAATCGAATCAACTCGGCGCAAAATGATGCTCTTTTTCCAAAAAAACAACTCTGATGACCAGGTGTTAAACTCATTTTGGAATTTTGACGTCTATGCAGAAGAGTTTACACTTGTATTGATACACTATGATTGTTGGTTAGCAGTTGCAGACAAGTTATCAGTGTCTGCATAAAAATCATTGCTCTCATACTTTAAAGCAGTTGAGTTTAGTTGAAAGAAAATGAAATCATCTATTTTAGAATTAAGTTTAATTTAATTATAAAAGTTAATAAATACAAATAAAAGGGAGAGAGAAAGAGTTGAAGTGACTTAACAATATAAAACAGTTATTCAACAAAATTCAAGCAGAGGAGTAAGAGGCAAAAGGTAGAAAATAAGATGATGAAGATAATATTGAAAAGAAGAATGTAGGAAGAGGAGAAGCTGAGGGTAAAGCAAAGAGAAAGCATTTCCCTTATAAATTTTAAATTTATGTATATTATTTCTTTAAACTTTCTAACATATTAATTAGAATTGAGTTTGCGTGCTTTCCACAGTTTATTGCTGCATGTGCAAAAATGCTCAATGGTGGGTATAAATTAAATACACAACGTATTCACTCACTTGACCGCCAATTCAGGCGTAAAAAATGTCAGACGTAGCTATGGTAGTGATTTGCTTTCATATTCTACCCCACAATTCCTCTTCATTTGCTCGATGCTAACTTGCTAGTTATTGCTCTTATTATTATTGCTACAGATTCTACTTGTGGCTATGATTTTCATGTTGTTTGCTGATTGTGGCAGTAATAATGCTTACGCTACTTGTTCTACAAAGTATATACATAGGTATATTAGTGATGAAACGGAAATTTGATTTCAATTCGAAGTAGCCACTGGCATTTTATTTTATTTTATTTTATACTTCATTGTAATTGCAAGCTTGAGGCCAAGCAATGACTATTTTTGTTTATCAACAAATTTCATTATTGCTGTTGGTACTTTTAATTTTAATAATTCATATTAATAATTAAGCTGGGTAGTAGCCTAAGGTGTTAGACCTTCTAGCATACAAGTCACTACAGTGTTGTGAGTTCGACTCTCACAATGCCGGGAAGAAAAGTCCATGAAGAGATGTAATTCCAGTATCATCGAAACATATGTCGGCTTGTCTGGTTCCTGCAGCGCGTGGGTAAATTTTTCTCAAAAAAACAGATTTTCATACAATCCCGAAAATTGCTTCACAATACCGTCGGTATTTACAGCAATAGACTACAAGTCAAAAGCAACAAAGAGTTTAAATGTTTAAATGAAAAAATATTCGTGCATTAAGCATAGAAAATTCTTTCATAGCTTTCACACCAAGTCCTAAAAATTCGCAAATCTTTCATATAAGTTAGCATTGAAATTAAAGAAATGTTCTATATGGAAGTATAAATATATGCATAAATGGACACTGAGAAGGATTTACCTTCAAGCTGGGTAGTGGCCTAAGGTGTTAGACCTTCTAGCATACAAGTCACTACAGTGTTGTGAGTTCGACTCTCACAATGCCGGGAAGAAAAGTCCATGAAGAGATGTAATTCCAGTATCATCGAAACATATGTCGGCTTGTCTGGTTCCTGCAGCGCGTGGGTAAATTTTTCTCAAAAAAACAGATTTTCATACAATCCCGAAAATTGCTTCACAATACCGTCGGTATTTACAGCAATAGACTACAAGTCAAAAGCAACAAAGAGTTTAAAATTCTTTGTTAGAATAGAAAAACTAAATTTTTGGGTTACACGCCATAGCTTCATAGATCGATTTCGGGAATTGCTAGTTCCATTCATCAGTATGATTTAGGCAACACGTCGCTATGTGTTATCTTTGTTAACGCCTTAAACACCCTTTTCTATTCTTCTAACAAAAAATGTTTAATTATTAATATGAATAATTAAAATTAATAATACCAACTGTAATTATGAAATTTGTTGAGAAACAAAAATTATTATTAAAGCTTGATTTTTTTATATTTAATTTGATTTTATTTCACTTTATTTTATTTTACTTGATTTGATTTAATTTAATTTAATTTAATTCTATTTTATTTTGCTTTATTTTATTTTATTTTTGAAAATTTTTTTTCCACAAAATGTTCAAAAGTTCGTAAATATAATGACCAATAATAACAATAACTAAAATTATTTTATTTTATTTTATTTTATTTTGTTTTATTTTATTTAATTTTATTTAATTCTATTTAATTTAATTTAATTAATTTTTTTTTAAATTTTATTTTGATTTATTGTAATTTATTTTATTTCAAGTACAAGGGTATATTAATTTTGTTCACATAACGGTAGTACGTCCGTCCGTCTGTGAACACGATAACTTGAGTAAAAATTGAGATGTTGGCATAAAATTTTATATACAGGTTACTTTTTGGCCAATGTAGGGGCCAAGGTAGGGGCGAAATCGGATGATAACCACGCCTCCTTTTTCGATATCGAAAATTTAGAAAATCACACAAATTGACATATCTCGGTAGCTGAATAGGCAGCATACCTGATACCGCCTCCCGCCCACGCCCACTCTCGATATGGAAAATAAGGTACAACAAGAGCTGAACCTAAAATGATCAGAATGATTTCGAAGGACTTTGGTCATTTGCACTTTTTCCAAAGGCGATTGCACTTTTTGAACGTCTGTAAGAAATGAATTTTAGTTGCATTTCAAAAAAAAAAGTATAGATATTACCATTGAGTGAATAAATAAAGTATATAAAAATAAATAATTTTTTTTTTTTACAAAGATATTTCAAAATAATTCATCTAATCAAAACTAATCGAGAAAACTAATTGACTTTTTTTTTTGATTAATTTTGATTAGATATGCTAATCGTCGCTAATCGCCATTACATTTTTGATTACTTCTAATCTAATCAAGAAGTAACGATTAGAATAGCCATCTAATCCTAATTTAATCAATTACTTTACAAACACAAAATTTCTAATCCGATTACTAATCATTAGGATTACTAATCATTATTCCCCAGCTATGTTTCAGACTCATGAAATTTGGCACAACATATACTAGCAATATAGGTGATGAAACTGGACGAGATCGTTTACCGACCACGCCCACTTTCGATACGGAAAATTTTTAAAATCACATAAATTGACATAATTCGGTAAGGTAAATAGCTAAGATAGTAAAAACTTTAGATAAATCCTCCTAGGGCCTATATCATTGTTATCCCGTTCTGAAAATTACCGCTGGGTATTTAATGTTCGGTTCGTCCGAACTTGCACTACCTTACTTGTTTTTTATTTGATTTGATTTGATTTAATTTTATTTTTTTAAATTTTATTTCATTTCATTTTATTTTATTTTATTTTATTTTATTTTATTTTTTTAATTTTATTTTATTTTATTTTGTTTTATTTTATTTTATTTTATTTTATTTTGTTTTGTTTTATTTTATTTTATTTATTTTATTTTATTTTTTTTAATGATTATTTTATTTATTTTATTATATTTTAATATAAATAATTTTTTGTTGCTTTTGACTTTGTAGTCTATTGCTGTAAATACCGACGGTATTTACAAGCAATTTTTCGGGATTGTATGAAAATGTGTTTTTGAGAAAAACTTTTACCTACGCGCTGCTGGAACCAGACAAGCCGACATATGTTTCGATGATACTGGAATTACATCTCTTCATGGACTTTTCTTCCCGGCATTGTGAGAGTCGAACTCACAACACTGTCTGGTTCCAGCAGCGCGTAGGTAAATTTTTCTCAAAAATAAATAATTTTATTTTTTTTATATTTTATTTCTTTTTATATTTTATTTTATTTTAGTGTATCAGAGCTAACCATAAACTCACAACATCCCTAGCAAAAATTTACAAATATACATATTATCGCAATAGCCGTTTAATTGCTCAAACGCCAAACAAGCTGCTAATATTGCGCCGCCTTCCTTGGTGTTTAGTGAGGCGTACAAATATGTATTCCCTTGGCTTGTACAAAACGATCTTGTGTGCCAATAAACAGTTCAGTCACGTAAAGTCAATTCATAAGCTCCTTCTGCATGGCTGCGGCATTCCATTGAATGTATTTTGCCACCAGCAGCTGATTATTGGGAGAGAAGGAGTAAGTGATTTAGCGTGTGGGCTGTCCAACATATTGCAGTGATTAAGACTAAGCAATTCAAAGTTATTAGTTTGAAATTGATGATTGTTGAAATGAACTGGAATTTAAAGTGTTGAAGCAAACGTGATTAGCAAAAAAGCGATTTTCAAATGAGCAGTTTCTAATTGATTTTATTCGTTGTTCATTTTCAATGAAATAAATTTGATATGGTATGCTGAACTTAAAGCTTGGCCTGCATTTGAAGATAATTTATGACGTTTCACATGCTATACAGTTTTCTTCGATGGCACCATTGATGATGCTTCTAAGCCTTAAGACAGTTAATCGAAATGGTAGGTTATCTTAACCCTTTCGAAACTTCTTTTGGCCTTAAAAATCTGTTTTTGTGTTTTTCCTACTATTTAAGCCATCGTTATGAACAATTAAAAAGAATTTTTCAAAAATTTTTTTCTAAAATGGTTTTTTAGCACCATGCCATATGGCATGGAATTTACTTACATACGTGCGTAAGTAGTTTCAGTGGTTTTATGGATAAAATATATACAAATCATGCCACATTTACATAAAATGTGATAAAAAAAAAAATTGTTTATTTTGTATCTCATCTCTTTTTACCAACCTTCTTCTTCCTTAGACAAGGAGGCATAAAATAACCTAGTAGGTTCCACTGGTCATACCAAATCGTTCCTGCGACAGTCGCGCAAGTACCGCAAACTGCTGGTACCGGAGGGTACCGAGTTCTTAACCGACTAAAATCTGCCACTATCGACAATACTCCCCAAAACTTATGGGAGGGTTTCGATCGTTCCAGCGATAACAACAACAGATGAAGTCCAAGTCTTCCAAATTAACTAAGATATTCTTCTTATCTTTGTTTAGCTTCTAAGCCATGGCAATTACATACCAAGGCATCTAATCCCAAAGCTTTTTGACAATCCCGGGATTTCGCCACCGTTGCCGCGCCGTTTCAATTTATGAAGCTGGCTGACCCCGACTTTTTCCGGTCGTCACCAGTACGCCTGACTTTGGGCGCCGACGTCTACGCCAGCCTTATGCTGCGGGGCACCCCATCATCCACCATCAACGGGCTACTGGCCCAGGCCACGATATTCGGCCTGACTATATCTGCGGCCTACCCACAATAGGGCCTCAGTAAATTGACCCGTAATTTTGTCGACAACTTTTCCACTAAAGGTGCAATGAACTAGGCAAAAACCACGTTAATGTACTAACTATTCTTTCTCGTCCTCCACAGGTGTCCACCGGCAACTGAGGGAAGAGCAAGGGCTCAGGAGGAAGACACATAGTTATAGTTTTCATTTTAAACATTTAGTTTGGATTGGCTGCTGGTGATTCCCTTTTTTTTCTTTTAATGTTGCTTGTCGCAAGGGGGGCCGGCATGTTTAGACCATCGGTCGCCCCTCGTAATAGATACTAGTATCTGCCCGCGCGACTTTTTTTTATCTTTTCGCCCGATAACAGCTCTTACCCCTTCGAATCCTACGAAAGTAGGCATTCGGCGGCGGTACAGAGCTACGTTTTATCTGAAGGCTCTTTCACTTTGTTTTCGATCACGAAGCACCTCACCAGCAGCCACTCCAGGTAAGACCAATTCCAAGTGTCGTATTCCAACTTGGGTAAAGTTACTTAATAAAATATTTCATTTTTCATTTATATTATTTATCCATTTTCATAAAATCTTACTTGTACGCCTTAATTCTCCAATAATTAAGGTTGTACATTCTAGTCAATAAAGAAAGTCACTTGTTATATTGTATCTATAGTTGAAATACAGTGTTTTATTATTTATTCACTCGCTGCCATTTCTTCTTCTTTTTCTTTTCATTTTATTACGTGCGATCAACCCCGCTACTACCCGGACTCGCCGTAACAGAATTTAATAAAGACAAAAACAATTAAACATTGTTAAAATATAAACGACTTTAAGGTGTTTCAATTTCCTTTTATAGTGTTGTGAGTCGTTTAGCGCTCAAAACTAATCATTTAGATAACTTGGATGTCTGCGTAACATGAATGCATGAGGAAACAATATCCGAGCGCATGCAACAAGCCATGCGCTGTCTATTAACCCAAACAAAACAATTTTGGTGCCTTTCACGCGGCGAAGAAAGCTGTCCTTGTTACAGCCGTTCCTAGGAAGCAGCCGCATAGGTTTTTCGACGGAAGCAAAATACCTAGGAGTAACATTGGACAGAAAGAGAGGGAGCCCCGGTGGGGCCACTCTGACATACTTGGTTTAAGGGCTCACCGAGGTCTTTTGCGCAGCGTCTGTTCACCATGAGGTGCGGCTGCAAGCGGGCGTCTTTCTTGAAGCAAGCGGCTCGCTATATAAATGTGTAAAAATATTTTCAAAACAAAAAAACCCCGAAACGGGTTGTGCGCTGGGTTTGGGACCCGCCACGTAAAAAATCCAGTCCAATGAAAAAATCGAAAAAGCCTCGGATGAGAACCCCTTTAATGTTGACGACCCGGCAAAACGAAGTAAGAACAATGAGAAGGATATTAGGGCATGTACGTGGAATGTCCGGACCCTTTCTAGGGAGCGTACCGCTGCCCGACTGGTTGATGTCCTCGCGAACGCAAAGGCTGACATCACCGCCCTGCAGGAAATGCAGTCCTTGCGACGTATACTACAGTGGCCAGACACGCGGCAAAGCGCGTGGTGTAGGATTTGTGGTGAGAAAGAGACTTCGCCGCCAAGTACTAGCGTTCACTCCTGTGGACGAGCGTCTCGCTGGGATCCGCATCAAGGCGAGGTTTTTCAACATAACATTTATCTGCGCCTATGCGCCGACTGAGGAGACGGACGACGCAGAGAAGGACTCCTTCTACGATAAACTTGAACAAGCCTATGATCGCTGCCCCCTGCATGATATCAAAATCGTGATCGGCGACTTTAATGCCAAGGTGGGCAAGGAAGGAGTCTTTGGTCCTACAGTTGGAAAATTCAGTCTCCACGATATAACATCCCCCAACGGCACTAGGTTGATTGACTTCGCCGCTTCCCGCAATATGGTCATCAGTAGTACCAGGTTCCAGCATAAGCGAATACACCAAGCTACCTGGCTGTCCCCTGATCAAAGAACAAGAAATCAGATTGATCATGTCATGATCGACGGCAGACACAGCTCCACCGTTCTAGACGTGCGTACCCTACGCGGTCCCAATATCGACTCGGGCCATTATCTTGTTGCAGCCAAGATACGCACACGCCTCTGTGCAGCGAAGAAAGTACGCACAGTAACGGAAGGAAAGTTTGACGTCGAGAAGCTGCGCGTGACACAGACAGCTGATAATTTCTCCACTCGACTCTCACACCTGCTCGGAGAGCAGTCCTGGACCTAACGATGTAACCGAGCAATGGAAGCATATCTCTCACTCATTACGTACCGCCGCTGAAGCCACTATAGGGTTTCGGCGAGCCCGCAAGAACAACTGGTACGATGAGGAGTGCACCACAGCCTCGGACAAAAAGGACGCTGCATACAGGGAGACGTTGCGAACGGGCGCAACCCCCAGTGTATGGCAACGCTATCGTGAGGCGAAGAAGGAAGAGAGACGCCTTTTCAGAAAAAAGAAACGTGAGGCCGAAAGGCGTGAGTGTGAGGAGCTTGAGACGCTGGCTGACAGGAACGATGCCCGAAAATTCTATGAAAAGATCCGGCGGATGACGGAAGGTTTAAAGACCGGGGCACGTTCCCGTAAGGACAATAATGGCGACCTGGTAACCGACGTCCAGAGTGTACTTAAATAATGGAGGGAGCACTTCTCCTCACTGCTAAACTGCGAGGGAGACGTTGAACCCGATACCCCAATCCCTGACGATGGAAAGGTCGTCCCACCACCATCAATCAGTCTTCTTAATATCGCATATAAGGTTCTTTCTAGCGTATTGTGTGAAAGACTGAAGCCCATCGTGGACAAACTGATTGGACCTTATCAGTGTGGCTTTAGACCTGGTAAGTCTACCATCGACCAGATTTTCACGATACGCCAAATCCTGGAGAAGACCCATGATAAAAGAATCGATACACACAACCTCTTTGTCGATTTTAAAGCCGCTTTTGACAGCGCAAAAAGGAGTTGCCTGTATGCCGCCACGTCTGAATTTGACTTCCCTGCAAAGCTTATACGGCTTTGCCAAATGACGCTGAGCAATACCAACAGCTTCGTCAGAATCGGGAAGGACCTCTCTGAGCAATTTGAAACCAAACGAGGCTTCAGACAGGGCGACTCCCTTTCGTACGATTTCTTCAACCTGATGCTGGAGAAGATAATTCGAGCAGCAGAGCTAAACCGCAATGGCACAATCTTCTACAAGAGCGTGCAATTGCTGGCGTATGCCGATGATATTGATATCATTGGCCTTAACAACCGCGCCGTAAGCGCTGCCTTCTCTGGGCTGGATAAAGAAGCGAAAAAAGTGGGTCTTGCGGTGAACGAGGACAAGACGAAATACCTGCTGTCATCAAAGAAAGAATCCGCGCCACTGCGCCTTGGTAGCCAAGTCACCGTTGATGGCTACAAGTTTGAAACGGTGAGAGATTTCGTCTATTTGGGAACCAGCATTAACACCGAAAATAATATCAGTCTAGAAATCCAACGGAGAATCACTCTTGCCAACAAGTGTTACTTTGGACTAAGTAAGCAATTGAGAAGTAAAGTCCTCTCTCGACAAACAAAGATCACGCTCTATGAGTCTCTCCTCATACCAGTCCTGATGTACGGCTCGGAATCATGGACAGTGTCCAGAGAAGATCAGATGGCCCTTGGAGTATTTGAGAGAAAAGTTCTCCGGAAGATTTATGGTCCTTCCCGTGATGCCAACGGCGAGTATCGAAGGAAATTTAATGATGAGCTGTACGAGCTTCAGCGGATTAAAGCCCAAAGGCTCCGCTGGCTGGGTCATGTTATGCGAATGGAAAAAGAAGCTCCAGCACAGAAAGTTTTACTATCGACACCCGAATTCGGCAGCAGAGGAAGGGGGAGGCCTCGACTGAGATGGAAACAACAGGTGGAGGATGACTTGTACTCCCTTGGGGTTTCCAATTGGCGTCAGTTATCGCTAAAAAGGAATGACTGGCGTGCTTTGATACGAAACGGCCAAAATCGCCTAGGCGGTTAAGCGTCATTATGACGCAAGCCAAGATTAGATTAGAACATTGGAAAAATGATGTATGACTCAGATTCATGGACAATGTCAAGAGAAGATAAGATGGCCCTTGGAGTATTTGAGAGAAAAGTTCTCCGGAAGATTTATGGTCCTTCCCGTAATGCCAATGACGGGTATAGAAGGAAATTTAACGATGAGCTGTACGAGCTTTACGCAGACCTGACCATAGTCCAGCGAATTAAAGCCCAAAGGCTCCGCTGGTTGGATCATTTTTTGCGAATGGACAAAGAAGCTCCAGCACAGAAGGTCTTCTTATCGTCACCTGAATTCGGCAGCAGAGGAAGGGGGAGGCCTCGATTGAGATGGAAACAACAGGTTGAGGATGACTTGAACTCCCTTGGGGCTTCCAATTGGCGTCAGTTATCGCTAAAAAGGAATGACTGGCGTGCTTTGATAGGCAACGGCCAAAATCGGTTAGGCGGTTAAGCGCCAATAAATGATGATGATGTTGATGAACATTGGACAAAACCCTCACATGGTATGCTCATTTGGATTCTACCATAAATAAAGCAACAGTTGTGAAGCCAATAGTCTGGTGGCCTAAGACTGCTCAAAGAAAGCGGTAACTAAATTAAGTAAGGTGCATCGGCAGGTCTGTGCCGGTATAACAGGTGCAATAAGAACGTGTCCCTTGTGGGAATACCTCCTTTCCCTAATCTGATAGAGAAGGAAGTCACACTTTCTGTAATGAGACTTCAAAATATTTCCGATCTAAAAGTCGGAAATACGAAAGGACGTATGAAGATAGTCAAGAACTTCATAAATGGTCATATATTGCAAGTAAGTGATGCAATAACTCCTACGCTCAGGATGAGATTTCAATCGTAGATCGAGTGCTCTGGGAAACAGGGAACACATAAGGTGAATCCGATTCGGAGATTTGGTATACGGATGGATCGAAGCGGGAAGATGGTAAAACGGGAACTGGTATCTATAGACCGGACTACAAAAAATCTGTACCAATGGGGAGCTACCCCACTATCTTCCAAGCGGAAATCAGCGGAAACCCATGCCATAGAAATCTATAGCAGATAATGCCTCCGAAGAGGACTATCCTCTAAGCGAATCAACATTACGTCAGACAGTCAGGCCGCCCTACGTGCCTTGCAGTCTTACACAATAACTTCGAAGCTTGTTGATGAGTGCGTCACCGTCCTTAATGATCTGGGGGCTAAAAACAAGTTTTTGTGAAAAAGCGGACCAAAAAACGGTGCTCTAACAGAATTTTATGGTCCGGAACCCTTCTGTGGGCTCACCAAGGCCCACGTAAGGGAAACCATAAGCAACTGGGAAGAGAAACAGTTTTGGCAGCATTGGCTTAGCAACCTACGACAGAGGCAGCCCAAACTCAGAACCATCGCAAAGAGCCAGGCTCAAAAATCTAAGAAGGGTGGATCTAAGGACCCTCACAGGGTATTATACGTACGGTGACCATCCGTTCTGCGTATTTTTTGTTCTAAAAAAAATGTATGGTCACCGTAATTATACGGGACATTGTAGTCTACGTTATCACCTGAGTAAACTGAATCTGTCAGTTTCATTTGTAATCATTTTAAGCAAGGCAAATTCAACAAGGTAGAATTGACAACTGAAATATTTTGTTATTGTAGGAATTTTTCCTTCAAAAAAGTGTAAACAAGCGTATTAACCCTTTGCCACCCAAGCACAGTTTTTGTGTCCCATACAATTGTTTTACTGAAAAATTAGATAGCATTTGCTCAGGCCAAAAAATTATAAATACTGCGAAATATGCTAGCCCGAACAGTAACGGAGTAACTTTGGCCACTTTACAATCTTCCTCTTTTCGGACCTTTGCGTTATAAAAATGGCGAGTATTGAGTATGTATTTGTGGATTTCCGCTGATGGCACCACAAGAAGGTTGCCGCCAGAGTGTCGCAGAAACTGGGGGATTGGTTTCCATTAGAGCTTTTTTCATACTGAAGTCAAAACCAGGGTACCGTCTTATCAAGGAAAATATGTGTCCGAGTAATAAAGCAATCAATTTATAAAAAAAAAGTTTTCGATTTCGAGAAATTAATCGACTGTTAACCGCTTTTGCTGTTGTACGAGGGACGTGACGTACCAAACAGAGTTGTACGATATTGAGTATATGCTCTCACAGCTGCCGAACCACCTTGTGGTACTATTCCAATTGCCAATCTCATCAACCCCGTGACCGTGGTCGAAATGGATTTTAGTCGCCCCTTGCGACAGGCATTCCATTCCATTCTAAACCCCTAACCCGCAGGGGTCATGAATCGATTTTAATCGCTTACAGTTTCGTTTTCCGTCTAAGATCCAATCTGGGTGTAATTCCAGTATCATCGAAATATATGGGCATTTCTCCCAAAAAGTCAACTTTTGTAGCGTGCGAAATCCTTCGTTTTTTGTAAATATCTTGAAAATTATCACTTGCCCAAAATCATTCCTTAACACAAATTATTGTGTTAAGCAAGATCTATAAGATTCACTATTTGTCAAAATAAAAAAGAGTTTTGGCATTTGCTTTTTTTACAAAAAACGAAGGAGATCGCACGCTACAAAAGTTGACTTTTTGGGAGAAATGCCCATATGTCGGCTTGTCTGGTTCGTGCAGCGCGTGGGTAAATTTTTCTCAAAATACACATTTTCATACAATTCCGAAAATTTCTTCACAATACCGTCGTTATTTACAGCAATAGACTACAAGTCAAAAAGAAACAAAGACTTTATTTTATTTTCTTAACATGCCCTGCAGCCATGTATAACCCCGATGACAATGCAATATTATGAAAAAAAAAAATTCTGATAGGTGGCGCGTGGGTCGCTATATTTGCAAAAATCGCATTTATGGTTCGATTTGGCTGAAATTCTGAACATGTTTTACTACCATGAAAATAAATATTTCCGTAAAAAAATTCCGCTAGGTGGGGCTGAGATAGCGGTAATATAAACTCAAAATCGTAATTCTGGACCAATTTGGCTGATATTTTACGTGTGTGTTGCTCTATTTGATAAATACGAAGGTCTGTTTTCGGTGTCGTTTAATTCGTTTTTCAACGAACTTCCCGTTGAGGTAGGAAGCTGAAATTTTCATCGTCGTTTAGTTTTCTGCGACCACGCAAAATAACAAAAAAATAATTCCGATAGGTTTTCATTCCAGGAAATTTTGCTTTTGATATTGTACTAACTTGCAGTTGAGATGGAGTTTTGCAATTTTCATCATCGTTCAGACGTCGCTAACACTGCATGATACGAAAAAAAATCCAAAAATTGCTTAATTTCAAAAATCCCATTTATCGTTCTGTATTAAGTTTCGTCGTTTGCCATATTCGAAAAGTAACTTTACTTATCACGTGTCTTTATTGTCGCCATATTTTCTATGTTCTCTGTTGCCGCAAGCCGCCGATTGATGTCGCTGGGAAAACCAAAGTATGGTAAAGATTGCCCTATAACTTTACCAGAACTTGGTTGCCTCAGCGACATCAAGCGCACAAAAAATTGGATATGATTAAAGGCTGTGTGTTAATCGGTATTTGTTTTCGTGAGAGTAAAATGAGGTGAACAAATTTTCATTTTGCTGTGCCAAACGAAAAGGTAAATTTTGACGTATGGAAAAAGCACGTGCAAAAGCAAATATTCTGTGAATAAATTTTCAATTTACGTGGTTTTTAGCATTTATATTGCTTTATTTTGGTGTTCTCTTATATTTTAGTGTTTAATAACGCGTGTGCGCATAAATTCTTGTGAAGTAATATGATTGAGAATAGGAAATGCATCTCTGGCTCACATTTATAGTTGTCAAAATTTCACCTAGCCCTATGGGCTAGGGTAATCTCCGTGTGTGTATCCATAGCATAACTCATGCTTTCGAGAATGTGTATTATGCTATGGATAAACTCACGGAGATTATCTCCAATAAATCTTCTTTAATCACATCCAAATTTTACCCTGACACACACAAAATTGAAGATTAACAGCATTAAGGATTACTTCTTTGGTTGTTATTGCACCATATTTTTACCTATCTCGGCGACATCTAGCTGCGGATAGTCACATTTTACAAACCAGCGCGACATCTATCAATCAGTTACCCTTAATTTCCTTGCATTTCTTGCTGTTGTTGTTTATTTTTCTGAAGAGTGTTGCCAGCGCAAATTTCTTAAATCTGATCAAATCGACTTCTTTCGGTTCGGATGTGCTTTCACTCACACACAGATGGCGCAAATTTTTTCTAAGGCTGTGTGTCATGCGGTATTTATTTCGTCAAAGTAAAATGAGGTGAAAAAATTTCCTATGGTGTAAAAATATTTTCCATTTTACTGTGCCAAACGAAAAGGTAAATTTTGACACATGGAAAAAACACATGCAAAAGCAAATATTTTGTGAATAAATTTTCAATTTACGTGGTTTTCGTTCTTTATATCGCTTTATTTTGCCATCCTCTTTTATTTTAGTGTTTAATAACGCGTGTGCGCATAAACTCTTGTGAAATAATTTGATTGTCAATAGGAAATGCATCTCTGTGCTCACATTTATCGTTGTCAAAATTTGAACGTTCATATTCACAACGATAACTGTCAGAATTTACCATCGCTCTGTCAAAATATACGATTTTCAAATGTTTGGCACACGGCCTAACTCATTTTTAGGCTATGGAATTTGTAAGCCAAAATAAGATATATCAACTTAAGGGCCGCTTGCACAAAAGCTGATAACGATTATCGGCTTTTATGCAAGTGGCCCTAAGTCTGTGGTCGCCGAAATATGCGTAAACAACTTGAATGAAGGAAAGAAAAAAAGTGATTTTATAAAATCTGACACATAATATCCGATAACAATCTTAGAAAATGTTCACAGACTCACAACTAAAAAGTATAAAATAAAATAAAGAAAAAAAACTTTTTTTAAAAATAAGCATTTATTATTGATTAATAAAATAAACTAAAAAGTAAAAAATAAATTGACTGTAAAGAAATATAACACTTTATAAGTTCATTGTAACATTTAACGATAATTTGGCTACTTCGTCTGCGACAAAATAATTCCATATTGTACATAATTATATATTTTTAACATTAAAACTGTACACCTAAATTATTAAATATTCCAGTCTATATCACATTCCTAATTTTATTAATAATAAAAGCGTGTTACATTTCGATAGCAAGAAAAGAAGGTCCTGAATGTTCTTAATTATACCATCAAAAGAAAAAATTGGGAATGTGATATAGACTGGAAGATTTAAAAATTAGTTGTAAAGTTTTTTAGTTTCAAACCAAATTTGGTTTGGTCATATCGACGTGCCATACGAAAACTAACACTAAAATTTTGTGTCTGAAGAAAACTAACTTTTATTTTGTGTCTGACGAAAAGTAACACTTTCAGGTTTCCTCTGAAGAAAATGTACTAGCCAAAAGTGTTCGTTTTCGTCAGACACAAATTAAAAGTGTTATTTTCCGTCAGACACAAAATAAAAGTGTTAGTCTTCTTACGGAATTTGAAAAGTGTTGGTTTTAAGTGTTAGTTTTCGTATGGCACGTCGATATATCGCAATATAGTGACTCTTCCACAATTGAGATATCCGAACTATGCCTATAAGTTATCAATTAAAGCCCTCTTGCTTCGAATTTTATATCAGTTAGAATATGGGAGCTTACAACCAGCATGTTGTCCGCCTAGTTTAGTTTACACCGCGTGCTACAGGAAAGAAATGGCACTGGTAAAGTCAACAATCTCGTACTCTTATCCTGAAGTTGAAAAAATTCTTTTGAATTGACGGAATTTTTTGTTGAAGTAACTGCATTCAACTGTTGATTGAATTTAGTTAACAAAATTTTGTAACACTGACAGAGCTTGCAGTTAATCCAACAGGTCATTACTGTCGTAGAACAAAGCTGTAGTTAGACGACGGCAAGCATAAGTACACGATAATGGTAGAGAGTTCCGTTCAGCAGTCAAATAATTCCTAGCTCAATTCGCGGTGAAGGCAATATGGAAAGTATGGTGAGAGTGTGGTGTAATTCCTTAAAAGCTGTATTAAGTATACGTTAGCATAATGGTAGACACCTGGGTTGAGCGTTCAA
Source organism: Campiglossa producta (assembly GCA_964058755.1). Classification (NCBI taxonomy): domain Eukaryota; kingdom Metazoa; phylum Arthropoda; class Insecta; order Diptera; family Tephritidae; genus Campiglossa; species Campiglossa producta. Next base: position 54,996,713 of record CAXKVI010000003.1, read on the forward strand.
GACACCTGAGTTCGATTCTCCGTGAAGTCAATATAAGACAGGGATGGGCATCATTTTATTTTTGAGTGATGTGTGGACGGTTATTGGTTATTAAAAAAATTCCAATAACGCCTTTCGTGATTACTTAGAAACTGTTTTGGGATTGTTTCGGAACTATTTCGGGGTAATTTCGGGGCTGTTTCCGAAAAATTTCGGAACTGTTTTGGGATCAATTCTAGGCCATTTTCGGGATCATTTCGGAGCTGTTTTTGGGATCACTTTTTTACTTTGACTCTTTTTTGTATCTATAAAAAAAACAAAAATAAAAATAGATAATAAATTATATCGACTTCACCGAGAATCGAACTCAGAAACACCTTAAACAATAAAACTTTCTGTTAAAACAACAAATTTTCTGTTCAGTTAAGGTTCACACACAGTAAAAATAAAAGTCTAACTTTAATACCTTTTTGGTGTTTATATATAACAACGCCGAAAAAGTATTAAATTAATACCATGTTCGGTCTGATTTCTCGTGAGAGAGGAATTCAGTCGAAGATTCTCTCAGGCAAAAAAAAAAAAAATTACAGTTTTATTATATTGCCTTCACCGAGAGTCGAACTCACAATTTATTGAATGCTCAACGGAGATGTCTACTATCAAGCCATCGAGTACTTATGTTTGTCAGCGTCTAATTGCACTGTTGTTCTTAATGTAGTATCGCAATAGCGACGAACCGCGTGCTCTGAGCAAACAAACCACCGGACTTAATTTAATGCTAAAAAGTAATTAACTTAATACTTTTCCGGCTTTGTTTTAAAACAAATAGTACCTAAAACATTATAATGAGAGAAAGCGCTAGGGAGAGAGCGCTTTAGTATTATTTTGGTATTATTTTAAAACTATTTGGAATTAAAAAAATTCAGAGTCTTAAATTAATACTATTTAGTATTAAAACTCAAATTTAATTCCAAGAAGGCTTAATTTCAATACCGACTGGTATTAAAAGTAAACTTTCATTTTTTAATGTGCAGTTTCAATGCAGTTGGAACAACAGCATTGAAAAATGGATAAGAATTGACCGTGGTTTTTGTTGAATCAACCCATATTTTGGTTGATATGACCCAGGGCCATGCCTTCCCGTTTTCCCCCTTTCCCATTTAAGACGTCACGTTACAACTGCAACACTGCATTGCGGCCGTCGGCCATTTTGAATTCGTCCATGGTTGCCCCCACAACACAGTTTTTTTAAATCACACCAGCGGTAATAGTTGTTGTTGTTGTTGTAGCGAGGTGTAGCCCTGCCTAAATGTCAGACAGGGCCACCCGAGTGTATTGCTCTTGGCCGGGTCGTTATAAGAAAGCGGCCCGGGTCGTTTCGGCACGATGGGTACAGCACAAGTACTGGTACCGTTCTCGTAGAACCGGCAATACAAGAAACTAGCCATGTAGGTCATTTAGCGTTACCCAGGGTGCACCAACGGGGAGGCGACCTACTCTTACACCCCTATTGTATGTATTGTATGGAGGCAATTCTGTGACCACTTATGACGTCAAAACTGGCTAATTCATTCTAACGGTATCGCTTTTGGCACAATCTACTCTCTTTGGTTCTTGTATATGACCAGGTCATTTTTCTCTGTGTATAATATATATATAATAATGGCGGCGATATACCAACAGGTCATCATAACCTCTAACGAGATTTTTAGCCGAGCTTCTCTTTCCAACTTGTGGTGTGTTGCTTTTGAGTTTTTCCTACAAGTTGGCGGGACCTACAGTTTTTTGCCGACTCCGAACGGCACTTGCAAAGCAAATGAATTTTTTGCTGAGAAGCTTCTCATGGCAGAAATACACCCGGAGAGTTTGCCAAACTACTGCCGAGGGGCGACCCCGTTTAGAAAAATTCTTTTCTAAATAATTTTTGATGTTACTTTTGCCGGGCATCGAACCGACACGACTTGGTGTAGAAGGCCGAACACTTAACTGCTACACCACGGCGGCCGCCGTGTATGCATTTCATTAATACATATGTAATTATAGTTACGGTGACCATCCGTTCTGTTTTTGGCAGAACAGTTCTGTTTTTTAGGAGCTTGTTCTGCGTATTTTTTTTTTCTAAGGAAAATAACAGAAATGTTCTGTTTTTTAGCAAATGTTCTGTTTTTGTTCTGCTTTTTTGTGCCGGCAACCTTTTTTTATCAAATGTAATGAGTCGCTCTGTAAAGTTAGTTTGCTCAATAATTTCAAAACTTTATGAAAAATTTAAAATCTTTCAAAATATTTTAAAAATAATTTAGTTTATGTTTAACGCGGTCAAGTGCTTCAAAAACGGCAACTGTGGTATGGAAGGTTTTAAATTAACAAGGAAATGTCTCTCACCATCAAGAAATACTATTCACAAAAAGGAAAAATATACTTAAAAAAATTACTCTCAATTGATGCACTTTGGTTGAAATTATTTGAGATTGCAATTTCAATATTTCTAAGACGTTGGCAACATTTTTTAATGCAAAGAGATGATTACGCCATGAAAACACTTTTATATTCCAAATAATTAGAGTGTAACCCCAAATAGTTTATAGCCGGGTAGCGAAATTTTCACGTGAAGGCAATACCAAGCCTTAAGTAAAAAGAGTTCTGTTTTTTTCTAAAAAAATTTATGGTCACCGTAATTATAGTGTATATGAGTGTACAAATTTATATATTTATTTGCTTATTTAACGCGCTGATGCCCAAATTTCAAATTACACACTCAGTCAATTCAAATAGCAATTGAATAAGTTTGTTTTGCATACTTATAGGCGCATTAAATAGAATTTTACATGATTCGTTTTCTTTTTTGTAAATAAACATCATGCATTTAAATTGCACTCCTAATATTTAGGTAAATATTTGGCACAAGCCAATCAATTGGGCAACAAATCGAATTTAGCTGCTTACGTACATAAATGTGGCAGGGTTTGAATGTAGCGTAAGTTGAATTAAGATATTCAGAACATAGAAGGAGGTGTAAAAATAAATCTTTTTACTAGACGATATAAGATTGATGTATTCAGGCTGCCTTGGTAGGGTGAGTACTCCTGGTATTGTCTGATAGGTTTAGATATCTCGGAATTATTTTGGGCAGGACATTTTCCTAGAAATTTAATGTTGACGTTAAGACTAGAGAGCTCTCGGTGGTGGTGCCACTAAGGGTGGTGAGGTGCAAGTCGATGGAAACCACCACAAATTTATTGATGTTCTTCGCGGTGGATGGTATTGGGCGCGTTTCGAATGCACAACAGTTGTAAACTGTTGGATCGGTTGATTAGTAAACGGTTTGGTGATCGAAATTGTGCTTTCGAAACGATACGTTGCGCATACGTTGAGTCAAATGTCAGATAGCATCAACAAAAAAATAAACAATTCGTTGTGTGCCATATAATATGGAAGATTTAAATATATTCGTCGAGTTTATGATGGACTGTGATGGTGAAGCTGTTTTAAGCAACGTTTACCAACGCTACGTAGAGGTAATTAACGCTCCAGTCAATCAGGGTCTGATGACTGAAAAGGTAACGATGGAAAGGGCAAAGAATGAAGACTATTATGAAATAACAATCCCGCGGTACAATGATTTCCTATTCAAGGAACATTTCAGAATGTCTAGGAGCACATTTGAGGTAAATTTCTGCAACTTGTACAACTTTTTAGTATGAAAAGGTATTAACCGAGCCAATTTGTAGCGTTTACAACTAGTTATTGGGAATACCATCACTGAGAGACGTGAGGCTTTTGCAGACTTTACCAAAAAATGTTTGTTTACCATTTGGGTGTTGGCAAAACAAGAAAGCTTTTTAGCTGCTGGTGACCGGTTCGGTATGGCAAAGGGCACGGCATATAAAGTGTTCCGGGAGATCGTAGCTACGACAGCTGGGCTGCTAAGTACATATGTAAAATTTCCCAGCCGATCACAAATGGTGAGAGAAGCGCAAATCTTTCAGCGACGCACTCGTGGTTTTCCGGGTATTGTTGGAGCTGTTGATGGTTGCCACATACCAATTAAAGCTCCTGTAGGAAATGCTATTGACTATTATAATAGAAATAAAATACACTCTATTATTTTGCAAGGTAATTTTATACAAGCAAATTTTTCATATTTGGGCAAAACATGTCATAAATGTATGACCTCAATTTTGAAAAATTACTTTATGAAGGACTTAAGCAGATTTGATATGTATCCATACATTTTAAACCCACCCAAAATTGTCTTATAAGGGGCATAGGTAGATTTGATTTGTATTTATACATATCAAACCTGTTTCAAGTCATTCAAAACATAGTTTTTACAAATTGAAGTTATATGTTTTGTCTCTATGAACTTATGCGGCTTTGATATGTATCGACTCATATGTGTATATATTTTTTTTTCTTAAGGAACATGTGATCATAAAGGACGATTTATAGATGTTTTCATTGGAATGCCGGGTAGAATGCACGATGCAATGGTTTTCAGGAACAGCGATTTGTGCAGCAAGCTGAACGACGCAGATAATCCGCTAATTCCTTTAAATTTTCACCTGGTAGGAGACTCAGCTTACGCACTGCACCAAAACCGCATGACCCCGTTTCGTGACAACGGCCGTCTTTCTGCCCGGCAAACCAACTATAATGTAAAATTGAGCACAGGGCGGTCTATAATAGAACGAGCTTATGGACTTCTGAAAGGCAAATTTCGCCGTTTGAAATACTTGGATATAAGTATCCCAACAACGGGAAATGAAATTATAGCTGCGGCTTGTGTGTTGCACAATTTCCTTATAGATTCTGACAAAGTAAATTTTGAAGATGATATTATAGGCGAATCAAGTAAATGCGGTAGCGAAGAGAAATGGTATCCTGGCTGCACTTCCATGATTTCATTTTATTTATTTACATTTTATACATACGACCCCCTATACCATTCCCTAAAATAAATTTTGTCCAAATCGTGGTACATTATTGACCCTCATGATTTACAAAACGTTTGAGAAAATATTAGTGTGTTTTTGGCGAGCTGCGCTACTATATAAGGTATACAACGATCTACATTAACAAATAACCGGTCATGTTTGCAATTTTTTGTATTTTATTATATATTTTTCAGTTTTTAATAAAGGCTTAAAGTAATCACAAAATATTATTATATTTTCAGTCTTTAACAGTTGTTGGATCACGTGTTCATTTAGTAAAAAAAATTGAAATTCTAATATAAAACTTAGGATGAAACATGTTAGTCTTCCACGCGAATAACGAAACATTTTAGTGTTCGTTGGGAGCGACGATATATCGTCGGTGCGCTTGCCAAACCTGATATGAGCATTTGAAAAACTTTCCAGGACAAATTAAAATCTTCTTTTTTTTTTAAAGATATTTACATCTGAAACAGAAAATTTTACCAAGTTATGGCAAACAGTATTTATTATTGTCATATTTTGGTATAAAATTTGACAAGCGGACCGATGATATGAACATATATATGAAATGTGCAATTCCACACCAAAGCGTGGAATTTAAATTTTAATCAAACTTATAATATAATGACTAAATAAATAAAAAGCTAAATTCTTTGCTCGTGATATATTTCGACAAAAAGAATTCAAAGATTTTTTTTTAATTTTCGAATCGTTACGCTTTGTTGTGGACTACTTCTTTTAACGATATTGGGCTGCTTACATATATACGAATTTAAAATAAATAACAATAATGAATCTCTGTACGAAAAAAAATATTGCAGATTTATCTCTTGCTGTTGTTGTTGTTGTCGTGTGAATAAAAAACAGGCATACCTACCGCGGGTATATTTTAACCCCTAACCCGCTGGGATGAAAAAAGCATTTACTTATTTTTTATTCACATGGCTTATTGTGCTGATTCGAATTGGACCGATATATTTGCAAAAATTCCCGCATCAAATCATTTTTTTCCTTCAATAATGCGTTGGTTGCTTTCACTTGCTCCAACATTTCTTCTGTAGTCTTTACTCTTCTTTCCTCCAAGGAAAGTTGTTGTTTCCGCATATGCTGCAACGAATTTGTTCTTGGCCGTGACGAGTCTGCACTTACATCACCCGTGCTTGGGGTTTGGGCCAAATCGGCGGACTCATTTGAAATAGCGTCTGTTAGAGCACTTTCTGTAGTTAAAGCGGATGGGCAGGTACTTCCAATTTCGCTTTGTTGCCGCTTGTTACCTGCCATTGAGGAAATCACTGGACCGCAATTAATTGTCCGGTCTTCGGCGAATATTTCTTCGAAACGCTCGAAATATTCCCATTGTACTCGAGCCCGACCTGTATACAAATTTTAAATAAAACAAGGGTAAAATAAAATCATAAAAAAATTGACTACATACCTGTAGTACGCATATTTTCTTTTATAGTTTTGTATGTTTTTCGCATGTTGCGCATTTTGCGATCAAGAATGTCATCATCCTCTACCATAAAGCCAGCTATATGCATTTGTGTTAAAATTTCACTCCACAGAGTCTTTTTCCTTATGGTCGGATCTCTAAATTTCACCAGCCTTTTAGCATATTCCTCAACAAAAAATCGTGTGGATTTGGCGTCAAACTTGAATTTGGAAGTACCTTGAAATATATAATTAAAGCAAATAACTTAGTTGAGTAAGATTTTACTTCTAAGTAACTACAATTTAACGTCGATGTAGGTACTTGAATGAAAAATGCAAAAGTTTCCCAGTCGGAAATGGAGCGCATCAAAAGCGCTATAGAAGCGCTCCAAAATAGCAGTGAAGCGCTTCTCTGTCCTTGCAGATAGCGCTGAATTTAGCATTAGCATGTAATAGGAAAAAAGCGCTTCCGGATTCGTGATCCCGAGGCCAAAACGCGTCTTTTGAGGTATCTTCCATATTTTTAGCTAATTTATTAGGATTTGTCCCCTAAAGGAAACTAATACCTTTTATTTGGAGTCTTACCTGCTTACTCACTTCCATTTTCACTAACCCCAATCAATTCCGGCCCCGTGGTATTTGCAATGTACTCCTGAAATACATTTGCGTCTGCAAATATAAAGTTTCAAAACTAAATATAAAATAGATGCAAATTAAGTTGCTAACTTACCACTATTTCGGAGTATTTGATGCGTTTCTGCATCACTTGTTACGCGATATACAAGATCATTAATGTTGTAATCGCGTGTCTCCATCACTGTTTTTATTCATTAATAATAAATAAATGGAAATTTGCAAAAAAAGCGCCGAAGATTTAATTTACATAACCTAACTATCGAACTGTCAAACAATCGATAAATACGTTGAGTGAAGGTAGCGAAAAAATTTTATGATTAGCATTTTGACGTAAAATTCAAACTGTTTGATGGATCAGAACTACTCAACTGTGCGTTTCCAAAGTAATCACTGATTACTTATCGAAACAGTTGCGCTTCGAAACGCGCCCATTGTCAACTCCAAAAATAATTTGATGAAACAGGGTAGCATGGTAAGTCGATTAAAAAAATGTATTTCAGCGGCACTCGGGCTAATAACTGAAGGTTGGCAGCAGATTAGATTCTGGCCTTCATCCCCGTCTTGATCACCTTGTAGGAGGAAAACCACCGCTTTACCCACACAGGTTTTTGAACAATATTATTTATACATACATATGTATGTATATTCGAACCAGGATTGTATTAGTGAACGGGAATTCGGTGGTGTGCCTAACTTAAAAAGTCGATATTTTTGAGTTACTTCCCTTTTGGTCTAGATTTGCTCTAGCGTGTTATATTGTAACAAAAATTCTATAAAACTTTTAAATAAATTTAATCAATAAATGAAATAAATACATATTTGATTTAACAGTATTTGAGTGATATTTAATCACGCCTACGTACATACACAAATACAAACACCTGCACTACGAGTATAATTGATAGGAATTTCTCTGGTTTTAAAATACACGTTTTGAAAAAAGATATTTTTATTTTTGCGCATTTGATTTAAATTAGGTATAATTTATGGCTTTAAAAATTATTATAACACTCAAATTCTGATACAGACCTGTTGATGCATTCTCATATATATAAAAGGTATGTGGTATCCATGCACAAAATTCGATTAGTCTAGGAAGTGTCCGCAATCAACCGCGAAAGTAGGATCGGCCAAACTTTTTACATTTGTTTGATCATGTCCTAGGGAGAGAATAGGACCTTTTTATACTTGAACGGTAGGAAAGGCCCAATACACTTTCTACCCAAATGGGTAGTTTTGAGTCCTATGAGTATGCCACAAAATAAGGCGTGAGTACCAAGTACTCGTGAAGTTTGATAGCCACAGGGCTACGCTGCCCTTGTGATCATAGCTCCGTACGGCACTTCATCACGAGAGCAGCCTAGCCTCTCTGGCGCGACGACAAAGATCTTCCCCCCTCCCAATCCAGGGTGTTATGCGAAACCGTGCCCATTGGAAGTTTGCAGCCGGGAGGCAAATCGTGGCTGCATTTGAAAGGAGCCTCTCTGATACCGGCTCGCCTCAGAGAGTAAGCATGGCCTTGCCGCGGTACGGGGCTCTACGCGGCGGACGACACATTTTCCCCTACTCTTCCCTTGACCCTAAGCTGGCCTTGTCCGGCGATGGGTCGTACGAACAAGATGAACTCAAATAAAAACGAGAAACCTAAAAAACAAACAACGCCAAATTTCACTCCTCAGCAGAGGAGAGCTATGGAGGAGCAAGCGAGAAAGCAACAACAACGCCGGAGGACAACCTCCGCTCCACAATCAAGGGGGGATCGACAGCGATGGCAACTACGAGTCGGTCAACCAAACCTCTATCGAGTAAGATTGACTTGATGGGAGCTAGCACCAGTGCGGTTGCCAACGCAGCTAAGCGGACAACGGCGGATGCGAAACTCCCATCAACCGCTGATATGAAAACCAGTATCTTTACGTCTGTGGCAGCGGTCTCACGACCTGGCCTCGGAGTTTCGAAGGAGAAGAAGGCTGTAACTGAGATTTCGGCAAAGGGGCGACCGCGATGGCAACTACGGGTCCGCACTCCCGAGAGACATCTCCCCGCCGCTTCACATACCACGAGAAAATATTGCCTGCAAAGATCCTGAAGAGGTATGAAGGGGTACCGCAGGAATCGCTGTCGCCGAATTCCAGAAAATCGGTAGAGCTAGCGAAAGCTGTGATACCGGATTTCCAAAATACTTACATGCCAAAGAGGTTAAAATTTAACCCTTTCAAGCGCCAGAGATCGGACCTGGAGTTAAATCCCCCTCCCAGCGGCATCAGAATACCCCTGGAGCGGGCAAACTAAGCTTTGCTGAGGTAACCAAGGACAGGGTCCTTATAGGCGTCCTTGACCGAGGCAATGACCGTCTGGCCATCCCCAAGGACCGGTGGCGTTACGTGCGAAGTGAACTCGGCAACATTCTTCTCAACGTTGCTCCGGAGTTTCCGGGTAGTTCGGCGCGAGTAACGGATGCGGGTTGGCACCAGGGTCAGATTAAATTACTCCCATGCGAGGATGCAAAAACCGTAGCACTGTACAAGGCAGCAGCTGCTAAACTTGGCGATAGTGCTGTGATCAACTCGGAGATGGAGGGCAGCCTACAGGACGAGGAAGTCCTCGACGTCACGGTGGTAGCCACCGCTGAGCGATTAACATCTAACGCTACCGACAGCAGGACTCCCGCAACGCCATATCGGCCAGTTAATCGGAACCAATAGTCGTTGATAGGCAACCTCCGGGATGGGGCAAACCTCGACGATATGGGGACGGCAGGGAAGTCTGTGCGCTCTCATGTTGGTGGTGCTTCAGATTAATCTGCACAAATCTAAAGTGGCCTCGGCTGCTTTAAGTAGTCGTCTTTCTAAAGGCGACGTGGATGTGGTCCTCATCCAAGAACCCTGGGTCAATAGCTCGAGAATCTGCGTATTGGGGACTAAGGGCTTCAAGCTCATTCGAGCAAAGTCAGAACGTGTATTTTGGTCAAGTCTGAGTTGAACTCCTTTCTCTTACCTAACTACACCAATGGTGATATTACCGCTATCAGTCTAACGGTCGACAGCACCCGCCTGACGGTGGCGTCTGTCTATATGCCCTACGATGCCGAAGAACCTCCACCACAAACGGAGGTGAAAGACCTGGTGTCAAATTTCTGCACGGGTAATCTTATTATTGGGGCGGACGCTAATGCTCACCATGTCCAATTGGGGAGCTCCGATATCAATGCCAGGGGCGAGTCTCTGTTTGATTACCTCTTCACAACCAACCTGGAAATTTGCAACGTAGGTAATGAACCTACTTTTATCACTAAAGGTGATGACCCAATGCAGGCTTGATTTGCTTGCCTTGCTTACCTAGGCTTACCTTGCTTTGCTTTGAAAGCTTCTATGGCCAAATAGAAGCTTCAAAAGCTGTCAGAAATACAGGATGAGACAAACAAGACAAATACTAAGGCGTGTACAGCGCTCTCAAATAGAGATTTGGGCTATTCGACGCTTTGAAGCGCTTCAAGCAAGCAAAGCAAGGCTGCCACTGGGCCAACTTTAATACATTTCAGTAGAGTTCAAAAGTTTTGACATTTCTCGAGGTAAAGCCAGCAAGGCAAGCGCGCATTGGGCCATCACCTTAAGACCCGCAGGGAGGTCATAGACATCACTATCTGTAGTGAAGGCGCTTATGAGTGGGTCAGAAAATGGCGGGTTTTTGAAGAACATCCATTCTCCGACCACCGTTACATTGAAATGGTTTTAGACTTTATTGTAGAACAACCAATCATGAAGCGCAATCCACGTAACACTAATTGGCAGTTACACAACGAAATATTAGACAGAGACCTACCAGTACTGCCCTCATAAGCCCCCTCATCAGTAGAGGAGCTGAAGGATCTTTTTACTACATTTACATCGGCGCTCTCAAATGCTCTAGGACAGGCCTGTCCAGTGCCAAAACCACGCGGTAAACACAGGCTACATTGGTGGTCCTACGATTTGGACTCGCTCCGCAAATCATGCCGGAAACAATTTAACAAGGCCAAGAGCCTCGGCTCTGAGCCTCATTGGCACGAATATAAAGCTAAAATAAGGGCCTACGAAAAAGCTCTGAGACAGGAGAAGAGAACCTCGTGGAGAAATTTCTGCACTGGCGTCGAAAAGGTCGACGACACAGCGAGACTTAGACGAGTCCTCTCGAAAAGTCAAACAGCCATCAGCTATTTTCGAAAACCTGACGGATCCTGGACCAGCACGGAAGAGGAAACCCTTGAGCTGCTCTTGAATACACATTTTCCGGGGAATCTGTATGACGCACCACTAGTACCTGCAACAAACCTGGCAGTAAAAATACCCATCACTGAGGAAAGGGTAAGGTGGGCAGTTAAGAGCTTTGAACCGTATAAGGCTGCCGGGCTGGACGGGATTATCGCCGTGCAACATATAAACACGTTGGAGACATCAGCTAAATGGCTGGTATTTCTCTTCACAGCCTGCCTGGCTATCAACCACATTCCGGGCTCCTGGAGAAGCGCCACGGTAGTGTTTATCCTTAAGGCTGGCCAAAAGATTACAGACCGATTAGTCTCTCGTCCTTTGTACTCAAAACCTTTGAGAGGATACTAAGCGACTACCTCTCAACGACTATTGATAGCAACCTTATCTCTAGCTATCAGCATGCATACACCAAGGGTAAATCAACAGAAACTGCTCTGCACAGCCTAGTATCTGTCATTGAGAAATCGCTGTGTGAAAAGGACTACTGTCTCATGGCCTTCCTAGACATTGAGGGGGCTTTCACCAATATAAGCCCGGAGGCGATCAACTCCGCTCTAACTAATCTGGGCGTAGATAGACCTCAAACTGGTTTAATTTACCAACTTCTAAGGGGAAGGAAAATAGCTTCTTCACTTGGTACGGTTGAGTTATCACGCTATGTCACAAGGTGAACGCCCCAGGGTGGTGTTCTTTCCCCGCTTTTATGGAACTTCATAGTCAACTCGTTGCTACGTGACACAAGCTGGGGGGCGGGAAGATAGTGGCATACGCAGACGATTTAGCTATTGCATTCAGAGGCAAGTTCCCATAAACTCTGTGTGACCTGATGCAAGTAGCACTGCGAGAAGTTTCGACGTGGTTCTCTCGCTGCGGACTTAGTATCAACCCGGGGAAAGTGGAACTTGTCCAAGTTTCTAGGCATAGTTCTGGACAGGAAATTGAATTGGAAGGAGAATGTTCTTCAGCGCCAGAAGAAAGCTTGCATTGCTCTTTACACATGCAAAAGAGCCATTGGCAAAAAATGGGGGCTCAGCCCTAGAGTATGCAGTTGGATCTACACGACCATCATTCGCCCAATCATGCTGTATGGAGTCGTCGTATAGTGGCCTAGGCAAGGCAACATACCTGAATCTGTTGCGGAAATTTCATAGATCCAATATGATCTGTATAAGCGGTGCGCTAAGGACAACGCCCAACGAAGCCCTCCACGTCATTCTGGGCATTGATCTGAAAGGGTTTCGGTCAGCGGCGGCATCCGCTCTGCGCCTAAGGGAAACCTCCAGTTGGGTTGCGGGTACTATTGGACACTCCAGTATTCTGGAATCTTACAGCTTTCTCCCTCTAAGCACAGATCGTTGTGCGACCACTACAGTCGGGGATAGCTGTTTCACAATAAACATTCCCAGCAGAGAAGACTGGGAGATGACGGCCTGGTTAAGCAAACATGTTATCGGAGAAGATAACGCTGGGTCTCGGGACTGACTTTCCTTGTGTCGGTGGTATCACAACGGCCCTTTCAAAACTGTCCTAAGTGTGCCTCTGCGGCAGCCACTTGAACCTAACCTAATATATATAAAAAGTATGTGATATCCATGCACAAAATGCGATTAGTCTAGGAAGTGTCCGCAATCAACCGCGAAAGTAGGATCGGCCAAACTTTTTACATTTGTTTGATCATGGCCTAGGGAGAGAATAGGACCTTTTTATACTTGAACGGTAGGAAAGGCCTAAAACACTTTCTACCCAAACGGGTAGTTTTGAGTCCTATGAGTATGCCACAAAACAAGGCGTGAGTACCAAGTACTCGTGAAGTTTGATGTCTAAACATTTTTGCTATTCCTTCCAGGTCCTTTCCTATCTTTCCCTTTCCTTCCTTACCTGCCATTACTTTTCTGTTCATTAATTTAGGGCTAAAAGGAAACGTCGATTATGACTCCTAAAAGAGCCATAGATGCAGGGATGGGCATTTTTAGAAAATTTGAGAGATGATAAATTAAAAAATATTTTTTTTTTTATTATTCAAAAAAAACATTTCACTGATGAGTGATCGGTTATTGGTTATTATAAAAAATAAAGGTACTTTTTCAGGATCAATTTGAAACTGTATTGGGATAATTTCGGCACTGTTTCATAATAATTTCGGGACTGTTTGGGGATCACTTCTGGACCATTTTGGGGCTGTTTTGGGATCATTTTGGCAAAACTGCTATTTTTGAATAAAAATAATCCATCACTCATCACTCAAAATATTATACATGCTGAATAATTTTTTATTTCATATTTGAATATTTTTTTATTCGAAGTGGGCCAACCCTGCATAGATGCCTCATAAAAGAATCGTATTTTATTTTTTATGGTTTTTTTTTTTATTAACGAAATTCGTGTATTTTCTTATTTGCATCGTATTTATGCTATACCTCTTAAATTTACGACATCGTATATCATGTGTCCAAATTTGTATGAAAAATGTTTAGCACATTCATCGTAAATTTAAGAATGAAATTTGGCTCGTAAACGACGTGCTAAATATACAAAGTCAAAATGAATGATTGACATCTCATAAATTAAATTGAAATTTCAAATAAAATAATTGAAAATTTCACGAAAAATGTTTAAATTGTGTTGGAATTTGGAAGTGTGTGGCAGATCTAGCTTCCTTAGGTGAAAACGTTGACTACATGTCTCGCATAACACCCAGATAGGGCTCTTAGGTTCTCCCTTCCTAAGTTAATAAGCTGGGCCGATGTTCTTGGTGTAGATTGTAGAAAGAATTTTGCTTTCGAATTTATCAAAATTTAAAATTTTTTTAATTTCTTCTGGCGTTTGATTTGTTTATTATTTACACAGCCTGCGCCCATAGTACAGGTCTACAAGTAAGTTATCCTTATTTCTCTCTCTTTCTAATACACTCAATTTTGACACTGTAGACAGTGTCAAACTAGCTTAACTAACACAGCAACCCGAGGCCCAGGGTTGAAATTTCCAAGAAGAAATGGAGTGAAATCTCCATACAGGGTTGCTGTGTAGGTATATTTTTAAAGCAATTTAGTATGGAAATGTAGAACAAAATGTATACCTATGAACTAAACAAATTTTGTGATTTGGATAAAATTTATTGTTTTTTTATGAAAAATAATGTCATTTCAATTATATGAACTATAACTATTTGAATATCAATATATTTTGCAGTTTTTATACATTTCAATATTTATTTTGATGAGAAATGAAATGATTTCAATATATTTACATATTTTATGAATAAGAATATTTTGAAATACATTGCAGACGTGAAATGCAACCCTGCGCGTAAATATGTACGTACATATGTGTGTGTATACACAACTGTTAGTTCAAACGAAGCAGTTGATGAAGTGAGTCGTTTCAAAAAAAGTTTATTTTAATATTTATTTTTATAATACAATTTCGGCTAATAATTTAATTTATTTACAAAGGACAACATTTTTCCGTCTTTCAGATATTTTTGCCGAGTTAAAGTGGAAAAAAATAGTGTGTGGTAATAAGAATTTTAGCAAATAAGACATGCATACATGTATCTAATAAAGTTGTTCGTTTCCTGAAATGCCCGACCATTGCTGTATTTTAGGATGCGGATTAGGAGTCCCGCGATACCCTTTTGCTGCAGAAATAGAAATGCCAAATATTTTAAAATGCATAACTGTTTAATGCCTTTACCCAGATTTGATGGTGATATGAGTGAAAAAGACTTCTACTTTACAATGGAGAAGCAGTTCACTAATTGTGAACTTGTAAAACCGCCTTCCGAGTTTATTGACTTTATTTCAACTATTGAAAAAATTTATTCCGATAATTTCGATTCCACCTGTCATAAAGTTGGGTTTTCCCAAATACTCTATGATAAAATGGTAGACGTGGTGCCCTACTTTTGTTGCGAAAACTGCAAACCAGACGTCATTAAGGCTGTTTTTATAAGAATCAGAACATACTTTTTGGTGAATCATTTTAATAAGAAAGCGAATGAGCCTAACTTCAAAAATGTGAATTTTTTGTGCATAACACACTATTAGGACTCACTTTTAGGTGGGGTCTTTCCGGATTCGAATCTAGTCCCTGCAAACCAGATACCGGCTAGCAACCAAGTTAAATAGTTGGTTTCATTAATTTTTCATACGGTTACCGAAGTAGCTAATTTTGTTCAGACCGTGTGAAAATTTTAACCATATTAACACTTTGCCTCTCCCTTGCACTTATTCTATTTTTCCATTTGCTATAAAGTATACCTGCACTCTTCAAAATAAAAAATTTCCCTTTCAAACTGTGGCTAATGTTTTGGTTAAAATGTAGTTAACAGCCATTTGTTGAAGTCGTCAATGTTTTGGCTAACATGTTGTTAATAGTATTTGTTGACATGGTTATGGAAACTGGTAACAGGTGGCTAACATTATGTTATGAAACAGTAAATGTTTTGGTTAACATGCTGTTAAAATTATTCTTTGAATAAGTCAACAAACAAGCTAGCATATGGTTAACATAAGTAGTTGAATCGGTTACCGAACCAGCTAGCATATGGTTAACATTTATAATTGAATAGGTTACCAAACCAGTTACCAAAACGGTTAGCGCTAAAACAAGAATTCTTACCTAATTTTTCCAAATAAATTGCACAATAATTAACTGTTTTCTTATTTATTTAAAATATATTTCAGTAAACATTTGTACTTATAATTAAATACCAATACTAACTTAGATGGAGCTACCTCGATGGCAAGAAAGAAAGCGTCTCTATAAAACACTACGACCGGCATCATATAACGCCCACATTCCAAACAAATCATCACCTGTGGCACCAAAAGACAGCGATCTTCCAGCGGAGCAGACTTCGAGCAGCAAGCTTGACCTTCCAAGGATTTTCATCGGAAGAAAATTTCGGTACAACATCTGACGATAAGTCAGGGCGAAGTTATGCAAAAAATCAAAAGAAAGCTTTAATCCCGCTGCTGCAATACATTAAATTAACTCTTATGTAACTTTACGCCTGGTTCTCCCGTAATCTTCACGGAAATTGCCGTAATAATAGTTTGCGGGAACTCCTTGGATGGAATGGCATCTTAAACAATGCCAGGTCCCACCGTTGTGGTTGCGGAGATGTATTCTTTGCAGTGGAGGCGGCTCAGATTCAAGCAATTGCTTTTATATGAAGCTTCCGAACTTATGCGCTAGCAACAGCTTTATCCAATAGTTTTTTTAAGTCAGGCATACCCATGCGTTATTTTGTATGCCGTATGTATCTTCGAACTAAAAAAATAAAAACAAATCTAAGAATAATCAAACATTTTCAAAAATTTAGCTCTTACCATTTTGATTTTCTGAAAAAATTTGACAAATAAAAATTAATTTATCAAAGCTGTTTATTGTCAAAATTTGGGATATTTTTACAGTAGCTTATGCTGTTTCATTCGCACTCATAATTTTAGGCATAGTACAAAATTGACAATGTTTTCTCTTTTTGGCAGAACGTTTACACATTAACCCTAAAACGGACTTTTGGTATTTATAGGCCCACATTTTACTTTAATTCAGAACAATTTTTTTTTGGTTGCTTAAGGTTAACAAAATTTTGGGAAATTTGTCAAATGAAAAATGTGTGTGTGGTTGCAATGCGGTTAGCAGTGGTTGGCAGGGAGTCTAATTAAAGTAAATATTTTTAATTTCATTTCAATTTTTGAAAAGGCTTACTTATTTTGTCAAGCAGATTTAGATATTTTTTTAAAGGCCACAATCTTCTTTCCAATACTCTTAAGGGTCGAATACATAAAGCTTTGTTAACCTCGCCTGACATTTCCTACCTCAAAACTTTGCGTCCAACTTCAGAGGTATGCTACAATGAACGTCTTGACGCTTCTCTTTTATACATTTGTTTTCGTTATTTTTTTCTTCGCATTCGTAGTGTTTTAGTTAATTTATTAATTTAATAGAGAAAAAATGAATTAATTATTATTTTCTCCAACATTTTATTCTTTAATTGAAGCAAAGTCATCAACATCTGATTGTCAAAGCAAGCAAAATTTGAGAGTATGCCAAATTTCAACCTCGCTTCAACTTTGAGGTCTCCAATTTGCCATGCTTGGTTTAAATACGTATACTGAACTTTTCTGTCAAAGTCACAGTTTGAGGTAAAGCCAAAGTAAAGTTTTATGTAACTGACCCACTATTCGTCAGCCGAAATTTTTTTTTAATAAGGTTTCACTATGGGTGTTTTTGTAAATATTGTAAATAGTTTTATTTGAACTGAATATACTTTTTTATTTCCCCTAAGTAGGTTTGTTTAGATTTTTTATATTTATTTTTAGTTATTGTACCTGAATTGGTGCAATTTTATTTTTATTTTTATTAATAAGTTTGATTTTTGTTTTTTACTTTTTTATGTAATTACTACGTATATTGGTGAAAATAGGCCTCTAGGGGAACCGAACACCTAAAAAAATCGGTAACGCGCCTACATTGCTCCCTCCTGGGTGGTGTGGAAAAGCAATGACAACTTTCATAAATGGATACAGCTCACTAATCTTAAATTTTTAATATATTACTATTAAGAATGTGTGAGAATAATGATTTAGTGCACTTTGTCCAATTATAGTAACTTTTTTATGTTTGAGTTATGGGACTCACTTATTTTCTTTATTTATTTATTTAAATAAACAATGATTTTTTATACAAATATGTCTGTTTATTCATTATTTAATGGAAAATGTGGTGATAAATCTCAATATTAACAGCGAGGGTGCAATACGTCGTCTTTGTTGTCGCTTTTCCTCGAGTTCAATGCAAGGTAATAATAATAATTATTTAATTGCTATGATTATTCATAACAAAGCTACGCGATCTATCACGCCCGAGCAACGAATCAGAAACAGTTGACAATTATTCCAAACCCAAAGGATGCTGTGTATGTTTGGTGGAAACGCCATATAAGCAACTTTGTAGCAGTATGTGAACACTCCCTTATATGCACGCCACGCACATGCAAAGTACAAAAAGAAAATAGGCACAGGCATCTATGAAAAAACACATTTAAATGGTGGGGCACTTTACTAATATATGCTGTAAGTAAGAAAAATGCTTGTTTATTAAAAATATTCACAGAAATTTATACAATTAGCAAGTTGCGTTTTATGTAAACAAAGAAGAACAAGAGAGTTGTCATGGAAATATTAACCACAGGATTGCTTTTCTGCGTAGTGCTAAAAGTTTTAGAAAATATGAAAAAATTTTCGCTAAACAAGTAAAATCTTTATACAAACATTTCCAGATCAAATTAGTTGCTATAATAAATAATTTTCAGCAAATAGTTTCTATTATTTATGAAGTTATTAAACATTTGTCCCAAGCTACTACTACTTTTATTTCGGTCCTAACGAATGACACCCTTCGTTGAGTGGCTTCCAATAAGGGGAACCCGATCAGGTGAGCACAGCTGTAAGTCGAACAGCTGATTCATATCTTACTTGTACAGTTGTACTATGCCTGCGCCTTTCGTATACTGACCGTGTGTAAGAAGCGTGTCAAACATTATTATATGAATCAGTGCAAATGTGAGTTCTGCGCATGCGCAAGTTTTGTTTGGGTTAGTGAATTGTAGTAGCGCGTTTAAAAAAAAATATCAAAGGGCTCAAAAAGGGTCACTATCCCCATTACACAAATTGTGCATAGTTTTAGTTATAAAATCTTTGATAAGTCGATTAATTAATGAAAATACCAAAATATAATGCATAAGTGGATGTATTTACTATTTAAACATGTTGAATTACGAAAATAAAAGCATTAAAATTCATGTTTTTGAAGTGAAAAAAAAAAATCAAACATACTTGTACATAAATATATACATATATAGAAGGCAGGCTACCTTGGGTATTTTTGGCATGGTTTAATGTTAATTAGTGAAAGGAGTGATAAGAAAAACGAAGTGAATTTATTTACATTTTGTTAAAGTATGCATTTATTTATGCCCCTTTGTTTACAAAAGTTTAACGACATCCTTGAGATTTTGTCTCCTTCTCTCATGGTATATCTGTACTGTAATGTTTGACACGCTTCACTGTTCGGTATTATCTATATAGAAGTATTACATATATGATTATTTATTGATCAAACAGCTGTTATACGAGTATGTACTTACCCAGCCAGCATATTTTGAACAAAGATATTCAAGTATCACTCTCCAGATAATAAAAAACGATTTATGATCATTTTATGGCCTTATTTTTTTAATCCAGTTTAAATTAATTTTTTCATATTTTTTTAATATTTTGCTTCTCTGCAGAGATATTTGCAATCAAAGTTTCAAGTTTTCATGTGGTTGTTGTAATATTATTAGACTGTCCCTAAAAACGTGCAAAAAATGTCGCGCCGTGGCGGTAGCCACGGTTATGTCACACGTCCGGACTTGGGATGGCGTAGCCCAGGGTTTATTTTTTATAAGCGCGGCCGAAGGCCGCCAACTCAGAAAGGTGTTTCGCACATAAATACCATAGATTCCGCCCCAATTTTGGTATCGGACCCGGGTCATTTTTCGGTTTTTTGACCATAAATTTTCACTAAAACAAAAAATTAAAAAAGCGCTTCCGGATTCGTGATCCTGAGGCCAAAACGCGTCTTTTGAGGTATCTCCCATATTTTTAGCTAATTTATTAGGAGTTGTCCCCTAAAGGAAACTAATACCAAATATTTTTTAATCTTTAGAAATCATTTTCTGATCCATTTGTTTTTGTATTTTTTTAAGCTGCACAAGAGAAGAGACGCAAAACCTGCAGGATACTGAGGGCATATTGAGGATAATAGGAAAAAAGGTTCTTCGTTTTTAATATATTTTTTATATTTAAATACCCTCGTGAAGGGTGGATACCTTGCCGCGGTAGGAGGGCTTAAGTCGATAGCCACAGGGCTACGCTGCCCTTGTGATCATAGCTCCGTACGGCACTTCATCACGAGAGCAGCCCATTGGACGTTTGCAGCCGGGAGGCAAATCGTGGCTGTATTTGAACGAAGTCTCTCTGATACCGGGTCGCCTCGGAGAGTAAGCATGGCCTTACCGTGGTACGGGGCTCTGCCGCGGCGGACGACACATTTTCCCCTACTCTTCCCTTGACCCTAAGCTGGCCTTGTCCGGCGATGGGTCGTACGAACAAGATGAACTCAAATAACGCAAATAAAAACGAAAACCCCAAAAAACAAACAACGCCAAATTTCACTCCTCAGCAAAGGAGAGCTATGGAGGAGCAGGCGAGAAAGCAACAACAACGCCGGAGGACAACCTCCGTTCCACAATCAAGGGGGGGATCGACAGCGATGGCAACTACGAGTCGGTCAACCAACCCTCTATCGAGTAAGATTGACTTGATGGGAGCTAGCACCAGTGTTGTTGCCAACGCAGCTAAGCGGACAACGGCGGATGCTAAACTCCCATCAACCTCTGATATGAAAACCAGTATCTTTACGTCTGTGGCAGCGGTCTCACGACCTGGCCTCGGAGTTTCGAAGGGGAAGGAAGCTGCCGCGATGGCAACTACGGGTCCGTACTCCCGGGAGACATCTCCCCGCCGCTTCACATACCACGAGAAAAGATTGGCTGCAAAGATCCTGAAGAGGTATGAAGGGGTACCGCAGGAGTCGCTGTCGCCGAATTCCAGTAAATCGGTAGAGCTAGCGAAAGCTGTGATACCGGATTTCCAAAAATCTTACATGCCAAAGAGGTTAAAAGTTAACCCTTTCAAGCGCCAGAGATCGGACCTGGAGTTAAATCCACCTCCCAAGCGGCATCAGAATACCTCTGGAACGGGCAAACTAAGCTTTTCTGAAGTAACCAAGGACAGGATCCTTATAGGCGTCCTTGACCGAGGCAATGACCGTCTGGCCATCCCCAAGGACCGGTGGCGTTACGTGCGAAATGAACTCGGCAACATTCTTCTCAACGTTGCTCCGGAGTTTCCGGGTAGTTCGGCGCGCGTAACGGATGCGGGCTGGCACCAGGGTCAGATCAAATTACTCGCATGCGAGGATGCAAAAACCGTAGCACTGTATAAAGCATCAGCTGCTAAACTGGGTGAAGTCTACAAGGGCGCAAAGATAGAGGTCGTCGACTGGAAGGACATTCCAGCTCGTCCAAGGGCAAGGGCGTGGATTCCGGCCATCCCTGACGAACCCGACAGAATTCTCGGGATGCTACGGCTAATGAATCCGTCCCTCCCAACGCATGACTGGAGTGTCAATCTGGTCGGGGATGCGGTGGGGCCCGACAGACAGGTGGTGTTCACCATGAATAAAGAGTTAATCGAGCCCCTCAAAAGGTGCAATGGCCTAGTACACTACAGCGTAGGCCAGATCGTTATCCACGTATATCGTGGTGATGCTCAGCGCGCTGCCTTCTCGGCTGCTCCGGGGGAACCGGAAAACGAATTACCAGAAGAGGAAGCGGAGGATTCCGATGCGGAAAGCATGTTATCCGCCACGTCCCTTGCCGATATTGCTGTGAACAACTCGGAGATGGAGGACAGCCTACAGGACGAGGAAGTCCTCGACGTCACGGTGGTAGCAGCCAACGCTGAGCGATTAACATCTAACGCTACAGGCAGCAGGACTCCTGCAACGCCATATCGGGCAGTTAATCGGAACAACTCGTCGTTGATAGGCAACCTCCGGGATGGGGCAAACCTCGACGACATGGGGACGGCAGGGAAGTCTGTGCGCTCTCATGTTGGTGGTGCTTCAGATTAATCTGCACAAATCTAAAGTGGCTTCGGCTGCTTTAAGTAGTCGTCTTTCTAAAGGCGACGTGGATGTGGTCCTCATCCAAGAACCCTGGGTCAATAGCTCCAGAATCTGCGGATTGGGAACTAAGGGCTTCAAGCTCATTCGAGCCAGCGAGGAGAGCAAAGTCCGAACGTGTATTTTGGTCAAGTCTGAGTTGAACTCCTTTCTCCTACCTAACTACATCAATGGTGATATTACCGCTATCAGTCTAACGGTCGACAGCACCCGCCTGACGGTGGCGTCGGTCTATATGCCCTACGACGCCGAAGAACCCCCACCACAAACGGAGGTGAAAGACCTGGTGTCAAATTTCTGCACGGGTAATCTTATTATTGGAGCGGACGCTAATGCTCACCATGTCCAATGGGGGAGCTCCGACATCAATGCCAGGGGCGAGTCTCTGTTTGATTACCTCTTAACAACCAACCTGGTGATTTGCAACGTGGGTAATGAGCCTACTTTTATCACTAATACCCGCAGGGAGGTCATAGACCTCACTATCTGTAATGAAGGCGCTTATGGGTGGGTCAGAAAATGGCGGGTTCTGGAAGATCATGCATTCTCCGACCACCGTTACATAGAAATGGTTTTTGACTTTATTGTAGAACAACCAATCATGAAGTGCAATCCACGTAACACAAATTGGCAGTTACACAATGAAATATTAGACAGAGACCTCCCAGTACTGCCCTCACAAGCCCCCTCATCAGTGGAGGAGCTGGAGGATCTTGTTACTACATTTACATCGGCGTTCTCAAATGCTCTAGGACAGGCTTGTCCAGTGCCAAAACCACGCGGTAAACACAGGCCACATTGGTGGTCCTACGATTTGGACTCGTTCCGCAGATCATGCCGGAAAGAGTTTAACAAGGCCAAGAGCCTCGGCTGTGAGCCTCATTGGTACGAATATAAAGCTAAACTTAGGGCCTACAAAAAAGCTCTGAGACAGGCGAAGAGAACTTCGTGGAGAAATTTCTGCACTGGCGTCGAAAAGGTCGACGACACAGCGAGACTTAGACGAGTCCTCTCGAAAAGTCAAACAGCCATCAGCTATTTGCGAAAAACTGACGGATCCTAGACCAGCACGGAAGAGGAAACCCTTGAGCTGCTCTTGAATACACATTTTCCGGGGAATCTGTATGACGCACCACTAGTACCTGCAACAAACCTGGCAGTAAAAATACCCATCACTGAGGAAAGGGTAAGGTGGGCAGTTAAGAGCTTTGAACCGTATAAGGCTGCCGGGCCGGACGGGATTATCCCCGCGCAACTTATAAACACGTTGGAGACATCAGCTAAATGGCTGGTATTTCTCTTCACAGCCTGCCTGGCTCTCAACCACATTCCGGGCTCCTGGAGAAGCGCCACGGTAGTGTTTATCCCTAAGGCTGGGAAGGCATCCCACTACGAGCCAAAAGACTACAGACCGGTCAGTCTCTCGTCCTTTGT
The DNA here is from genome assembly GCA_964058755.1 of Campiglossa producta. NCBI lineage: Eukaryota > Metazoa > Arthropoda > Insecta > Diptera > Tephritidae > Campiglossa > Campiglossa producta. The sequence continues at coordinate 55,020,180 of CAXKVI010000003.1, forward strand.
ACTCAAAACCTTTGAGAGGATACTAAGCGACTACCTCTCAACGACTATTGATAGCAACCTAATCTCTAGCTATCAGCATGCATACACCAAGGGTAAATCAACAGAAACCGCTCTGCACAGCCTAGTATCTGTCATTGAGAAATCGCTGTGTGAAAAGGACTACTGTCTCGAGGCCTTTCTAGACATTGAGGGGGCTTTCAACAATATAAGCCCGGAGGCTATCAACTCCGCTCTAACTAATCTGGGCGTAGATAGACCTCTAACTGGTTTAATTGACCAACTTTTAATGGGAAGGAAAATAGCTTCTTCACTTGGTACGGTTGAGTTATCACGCTATGTCACAAGGGGAACACCCCAGGGTGGTGTTCTTTCCCCGCTTTTATGGAACTTCATAGTCAACTCGTTGCCACGTGACACAAGCTGGCATACGCAGACGATTTAGCTATTGCATTCAGAGGCAAGTTCCCACAAACTCTGTGTGACCTGATGCAAGTAGCACTGCGAGAAGTTTCGACGTGCTCCTCTCGCTGCGGACTTAGTATCAACCCGGGAAAAGTGGAACTTGTCCTCTTCACCAACCGGTACAAAATACCGCCACTAAGCCTACCAGAACTAGATGGCACGCGCCTGGGCTTGTCGGATAAGGCCAAGTTTCTAGGCATAGTTCTGGACAGGAAACTGAATTGGAAGGAGAATGTTCTTTAGCGCCAGAAGAAAGCTTGCATCGCTCTTTACACATGCAAAAGTGCCATTGGCAAAAAATGGGGGCTCAGCCCTAGAGTATGCAGTTGGATCTACACGGCCATCATTCGTCCAATCATGCTATATGGAGTCGTCGTATGGTGGCCTGCGCTGAGCAAGGCAACATACCTGAATCTGTTGCGGAAAGTCCATAGATCCAATATGATCTGTATAAGCGGTGCGCTAAGGACAACGCCCAACGAAGCCCTCCAGGTCATTCTGGGCATTTTGCCACTTGATCTGGAAGGTTTTCGGTCAGCAGCGGCATCAGCTCTGCGCCTAAGAGAAACCTCCATTTGGGGTGCGGGTACTATTGGACACTCCAGTATTCTGGAATCTTACAGCTTTCTCCCTCTAAGCACAGATCGTTGTGCGACCACTACAGTCGGGGATAGCTGTTTCAAAATAAACATTCCCAGCAGAGAAGACTGGGAGAGGACGGATTGGTGTCCCGAAACAAATGGTGGCACTTCCATATACACCGACGGCTCGAAGTTGGACGGCAGAGTTGGAGGAGGGGTTTATTCAAGGGATTTGGACCTTGAGCTCTCCTTCAGACTACCTTTCATTGTAGCGTCTTCCAGGCGGAAGTCTCGGCAGTCCTAGACGCCGCGGCCTGGTTAAGCAAACGTGTTATCGGAGAAGATATCGCTATTTTCAGCGATAGCCAAGCGGCCATCAAATCCCTTGGCTCATACACGTTCAACTCTGAACTGAGGCTCAGCTGTCGTCGATCTCTTCAGGAGATGGCCCAACAGAACCGCGTAAACCTCATATGGGTCCCGGGACATAGGGACATTGAGGGAAACTGTAAGGCAGACGAGCTTGCCAGGCAGGGCAGACGAGCTTGCCAGGCAGGTTCTTCAGGATAAAGAGCGCTTAGGTATGCCGTTTGCCACATGCAAACTAATGCTGAAGGAGCACACACTCCGTCAAGCCAACGAAAGATGGCTGCAATCCCCAGGGCGTCGGATATCGAAACAAACCTGGCCTAAATGGGATCTTAAAAGGTCTAGACGCATTTATGCCCTAACTAGGAGGGAAATCTGCATATTGATAGGGGTATTAACCGGTCACTGCCTCATTGGTAGGCATGCAGGGGGCTAAGTGTGCCCTACCGACGATGCTGCAGGAGTTGCAAATATGATGAGGAGGAGGAAACAATGGAACACCTCATCTGCAACTGCCCGGCTTTAAGCGGCGCGAGAACACGCTTTTTGGGAGCTCCGTTCCTGGATAGCCTAAGCCAGATCGCGGAACTGGACATAAAGGACTTGATGGCCTTCATAAAGTCATCTAAGTGGTTCGAGGAGGAGTAACGGTGTCGGTTTAGGAGTGTCAGTCCCGGCATTCTGCTATGTGGAAAATCCCAACAACTCAGGGATTTTCCATTTGGCTGGGTCCCGTGACTGACTTTCCTTGTGTTGGTGGTATCACAACGGGCCTTTCAAAGCTGGCCTAAGTGTGCCTCTGCGGCAGCCACTTCAACCTAACCTAACCTATATTTAAATATTAGGGCTCTTCTCTAAATTTTTTTCAGAAAAAAAAACACAAGAAATTGTTAGGCTATTGTCAAAAGTTTTTTCGTGCAAGACATGCAACATTTGTTTTTTGTTCTTGCATGAAAAAACTTTTGACAATAGTCTAACAATTTCTTGCATTTTTTATAAAAAAAAAATTAGATAGAATCATGATATAAAAAAATAAAGGTATTTTCACTTTGACATAAACTGTGTTAGTTGTCATTCGTATCTTTTGCCAGTTGATCACAGAGCGCTGCCACCTCAACAAATAATTTTTTGCTCATTTTTTTTTAAATTTTGGGGATTTTTATATAGGAAAAAAACATGGTTTGTAAAGTAAAAATACTTACAAAATAGGATACATAAAGCTTCTTTAAAATTTGTAAATGGTTCAAAAAATATCTCTGCTTCAAAAATGCGTATTAGAAACCATATTTACCTAAAAATAACGTTTAAAATACCTTTTACGTCGTACTAGTGCGACAAAACCTTTCGATTTAAGTGTTGAGAGATTAAGGACCGTTTTCGAAAAGCCGGTTAATGCTAATTGCGATTAATTTGACTAACTAAAAAAAAATACGTCAATTAAATCCCAGTTAGCGTTAAGCGTAGATTGTGAAATCGGCCCTATGGATATATTCTTACACCTGTACACAAAAAAGTTCGGATATAACTTACCATCAGCAAAAGCACCAAATAACCACACTTAAAATACATTTTTTTTTAAATTTTTTTTTGGATGCATTTTCATTTTCTTTTCATTATATTTCCTATTCAAAAATTAGTGAAAATCCCGAGCCTTGAGATGTCTGCCTAAAGTTTTTGCCATGGGATGAAGTCTAGAAATAATTGAAATTACTTAAGCGTAGTGTCCTACGAAACTTGAGAAAGATCCGTCATTTAAAAACAGTAAAAGTGGGACAAACAAGAGAAAGCAAATTAATAGGAAAATAAAAGTTTCCGAACCTTGAGGTGTCTGGCTGAAGTTTTTGCCATGGGATGATGTCTAGAAATGCTTGATTCTACTTAAGGATATCATTTTACGACACATGGGTGAAGATCTGCTATTTAAAAGTAGCCACAGTTTGTCAAACCCCTCTTAAACATGTGAAAGCGCAGTGAAAAGTAGTGAAATTTGCCGAGTTTTGAGGTGTCTGGCTGAAGTATTTGCCATGGGACGAAGTCTAAAAATGCCTGATACTACTTGGGTAGTATTCTACAAAAAATGAGAAAATATTGGGTAGTTACAAGCAGTCAAAGTGGCCCAAATGTGTGAAATTGGTAAAACAGGCGTGAGCCTTGTCACTGGTGCGGGTCTAACAACACTTGATACTTTCGCGGGGTAGTAATCTACGTCAAATATGTGAAAATCATCCATTATAAAATAAGGGAAGTTAGGGTCATTTTTTGGCGACTTTGACCCCCGATTCCTAGGCCCTTGTCATAGGTACAGCTTTGAAATTTTCCCATTCTTTCTGGATTCGGGGAGGACTATCGATCGGTATTGGTTTCATCCATTATAAAATAAATGACGCTTTTAGGCTCTGGGATCTCGCTCTAAACCTTGAAATTTTGCTGCTGCTAAATATGCAGCTCATCTATGTACGAAAATAAATAAATGTGTTATTAGTATCTGTGCAAAAATGCAAAAACTAGATGTGCTTTTACTTACCTTCGCTTCATTTTAGAAAAATATTTTTCTAGATACACACTACATTGTGAAATTTAATAAATTATTTCAATAAACTTCAAATTTTTTTCCGTTTGAAGTTTAAATCGGTTCTTTTTTGGTATGAAAATATGGTAGCTCATTTTCAAAAGGAAACGTCACTAACACGGTTTATGTCAAATGAGGGCAATGGCGACCAAGAAGAAGAAGTAGAACTACCTCTATATTCTTCTACCATGGATAGAATTATTTCTCGGAATTTTCTGATATGAAAAAATATTTGCCTATAAGAAAAAAAAAAAAAAAAATAAAGAGTAAACCAGAACTTTAAAAGGTAGAAAACTCATTATTTAGTCACCCAAAGAGCTCCGTGATGATCATAAAATATGATTAAAAGTTATGTTCAACTTTATTTGAATCTAGAAATTAATAATCTAAATGATTTCGAAAATTAATTTTGATCATCAAAAAGAAACATATTTGATTATTCCTTTGCTCATTTGTATGATATACAACAATATAATCACAAATAAAATTAAAGAAAAAAAAATTTTTTTTAAAAATAAGCTTTTATTATTGGTTTATAAAATTAACTAAAAAGTAAAAAATAAATTGACTGTAAAGGAATATAACACTTCATAAGTTCATTGTAACCTTTAAAGATAATTTGGCTTCTTCGTCTGCCACAAAATAATTCCATATTGTACATATTTATATATTTCTAACATTAAAACTTTACACCTAAATTATTAAATCTTCCAGTATATATCACATTCCTAATATTATTAATAATAAAAGCGTGTTAAATTTCGATAGCAAGAAATGAAGGTCCTGAATGTTCTTAATTATACCATCAAATAGAAAAGAAGGTCCTAAATGTTCTTAATTATACCATCAAAATTTAATACCTGAATGTTCTTAATTATACCATCAAATAGAAAAGAAGGTCCTGAATGTTCTTAATTATACCATCAAATAGAAAAGAAGGTCCTGAATGTTCTTAATTATACCATCAAATAGAAAAGAAGGTCCTAAATGTTCTTAATTATACCATCAAAATTTAACACGCTTTTATTATTAATAAAATTAGGAATGTGATATATACTGGAAGATTTAATAATTTAGGTGTAAAGTTTTAATGTTAGAAATATATAATTATGTACAATATGGAATTATTTTGTGGCAGACGAAGAAGCCAAATTATCTTTAAAGGTTACAATGAACTTATAAAGTGTTATATTCCTTTACAGTCAATTTATTTTTTACTTTTTAGTTAATTTTATAAACCAATAATAAAAGCTTATTTTTAAAAAAGTTTTTTTTTCTTTAATTTTATTTTTTACTTTTTAGTTCGGTTTATCAACAAGAGGCAATAATGTCGCAGCCACATCAATCGGCTGCTAGCAGCAACAGAAACCATAGAATAGTTTACAATAAAGCCGCGTGGTTAATAAAGTTACTTTTGGGATATTGGAATCAAGACTAAACTAAACGATAAGTGGGATTTTTGAAATTAAGCTAATTTTTTTATTTACTGTTAGCGAAGCCTGAACGATGATGAAAATTTGCAAAATCCCATCTTAACTGCAAGTTAGTACAATATCAAAAGCAAAATTTCCTGGAATGAAAACTTTCGAATATCTCTACTCGTGCGCCACCTGTCGGAATTATTTTTTTGTTATTTTGCGTGGAGGCAGAAAACTAAACAATGATGAAAATTTCAAGATCCTACCTCAACGGGAAGTTCGTTGAAAAACGAATTAATCGACACTGAAAACAGACCTTCGTAATTCTCAAATAAAGCGACTCACGCGCCACCTAGCGGGTCCAATTTTTTTTTAACATTTAGAAATTAATTAAGTAACACACACGTAAAATATCAGCCAAATCGGTCCATAATTACGATTTTGAGTTTTTATTACCGCTATCTCAGCCCCACCTAGCGGAATTTTTTTTACAAAAATATTTCTTTTCATGGTAGTAATACATGTAATACATGATACGAATTTCAGCTAAATCGGACCATAAATGCGAATTTTGAAAATATAGCGACCCACGCGCCACCTATCGAATTTTTTTTTTATAATATTGCATTGTCATCGGGGTTTCAGATCAAACGGACACCGGGAAGTGTATCAAATTTAGCTTGCAAGATTTGATAACAGACAGCCGTCAGGTGAAACTAAATAAAAGCTTATAAAAAAGGAATGAAATTGTACTAAAAATCAAATAAAGGAAAATTCGAAATTCAATCTAAAAAATGTTATGTGGGTTAGATCTAAAACACAAATGCTTAGCAAGGGCGTTCGTACAAGAACTGTAGTAAACTCGTAAATATACGAGATTCGTAAACTTAAGACAAAACACGAATACCCTTATTATATTTAAATTTGTTTTCTTTTAGTTTTTGAAATTTAATTTAATTGTAATTTTATACAGCGGAATGGTAATTCACTGACTAGTTTCCATGCGACCAGGCATTTAGACGTAGTGTTTTATCCGATCTGGCTGGCATCGAGCCTAGCTGACGGCATTGGCATTGCGTTCGTTGTCTTAACGCTTTGAGCCATGTACCCTGCATGCAATCTTGCATTTATATTCTTTCTAATATTTGTCATGTGTTTTTTTTTTTACTTTATAGACTTCTTGTACACCCTGTGATCTAAAACGATTACAGGAAGCAAGTAAATTTGTATATGGCGCGCTTTTTGAAGCTATTTCTCTCCTTCCATATGAACCACGGGTGTATATTTCCCGTTTTTTATTAATTTTTTTAATTTAATTTTTATTATTTTTTATTATATTTTATTTTATTTATTTTATTTTTTTATATTATGCTAGCAGACCCAGCAGACGTAGTCCAGCCTAAACATTTTTTTATCTGCTTTTATAAAATTTGACTCTCCCTCCTCATTTCAGCTCCACATCCTTCTTCCCGTCCGCCCAGATTCATTCTTTTCATACGCCTTTCTATTTTTATATTGTTTTTCTATTTGTCATTCATATTCCTATCCAAATTTCAAGAGGACTTAAAATGACTTCCCTTTAAAACTCTCATCAACACCTTTTATTTTAGACCCATTTCGCACAAAAAATTTCTAGCTCCACACCTGATCCAAATACCTTGGCCAATATCTATGGAGAAAAATGTGTATAATGCCAGAAAAGTAGCTAAAACATGTGAAATCACTTGTTGTCACCTTTCATTTGATACCCAACCAGCCAAGCAAACTTGAAATAAATTTATAAAAAGTTTTTCCAAATAAATATTAAGCTTACAAATTTCTGATATTTCATTTACAAAACGCTTGAAAGTAAACGTTTTATAATTGAAACGACACATTGGTTTTAAGTGTTTGAAATAAACTTACAAACAATTTTCAAAAGATAACTTTTTTAAAGTTTTCTATTTAAAGCTTATAATAATATTTTAAATGTAAGCCTTTGATAAACATCATCTTGAAAAAATAAACTTAAAGTAAGCTTTTTTTATGTTGACTTTTGTAAGCCAAACCCTTACAAAATGTTGATTTTTTGCTATAAAATAAGTGTATTGTAAGCGTTTCTTTTAACCTTATTTATATAAGCTTATAAAAAATATTCAAATGAAAGAATTTTATTATCATTTTTTTAACCTTTATTTGAGAATTATTTTAATCCATAAATGAACATTTTACAAAAATGTTAAAATAAGCTGAACAAGATGCTGATTTCGTGCAAACATGTACATACAAAGAAATTAGGTTGATTAATTTCTAACAAATTAAGTTTTAAGTGAGTAATTAATTTAACCTATATGAATATTGACTAAAACTATCAAATTAGGTAATAATTTACCATAGTATATCAAAAAAGTCATTATGATATTAATTAATTCCTTTTAGCACGTGCCACAGCTTTCACAGGGGGCGGGGGGTGTCGGCAAGAAAAAAGATTTTTTTTAATTTTAAAAATTTTTTTTACTATCATTTCTTATTGAAGTTACAAAATATTATCATTAAGGTAAATATCGTAACTCTACTTATAAATAGGCAACCTACTTTAATAGAAACTCAGGTGCGCAATGCAAAAACTGCGGTGCGCTTTACTTTTCGTGAAATAAACTGATTTAATAACTTTTCTAAATCAAGTTTGTCTGTAATCTCCCGATACACATGTAAAATAGCAATGTTATTAAGCCGATCCTGCGACATTGTAGACCTTAAATATGATTTGAGTCGACGGAGAACAGAAAAACTTCGTTCATTTGAACAAGATGAGCCAGGAATCGTGATGAGCAAGCGAACAAATCGATGGAATTCTGGAATAATCCCTCTAACCCATTCATATTTTTTCAGAAAATCTACAACCTCTCTCAAGTTATTAGCTTGCTCATTTTGTCTTTTTAGAAGTTCCATAAACATGTTTCTGTCGCTAAGCAAACGTTCTTTGTCAAAATCATCTTTATAAAAATTCACAATGACATCAATGCCTGCGGCCTGACCGATTGCAAACCTTTCCAACAATTTGAAAAATTGCGCGGAATCATTTTCAAATCGCCTTCTCAGTGACGAAATTAATTGATCATAAATTTCGATGTACGACTTTCTAAAAAAATCTTTAGCAGTCTTGAATTGAACGTTTGTGGTTGTATCTGTATCGAGGCGTTTCGGAATTTTTCGTTGACGCAGAATTCGTGGTTCGTCAATTTCGAGATCCTCAGCTGCTTGGACGCTTTTTTGCTAAATTTCTTCAAATTTTGAGTCACGAGAAGCGTTTAAAACGTCAGTCACTGCTCCGACTTTTTCGTATGATTCGATGACGGAAAGATTCATCTTTTGCAGGTCTTTGTTCAATATTTCGATGCGATCAAACATTTCTATTAACATGTTCAAATAAAACGTACAATCAAAAGACTCCATGTAATCGTAGAATCCAGATGCCTTGGCTGACATTGCACTGTTAATTTGCTTGTCGACACTGCGATCATGGAAAAATTGCATCAGTAGAGCATAATTGTCCCTCACAGTTTTTAAAGATTTTATTCGTACAACCCATCTGTATCATGAAAATAACAAAATCTAAAAATCTTAAACATGTATGTATATTTCGACGTGCCATACGAAAACTAACACTTTTAAAATTGCCTACGAAAAATTACACTTTCAAAATGATGTAAGAAAAGTAACACTTTCAATTTGTGTCTGACGAAAACGAAACACTCTTAATTTATGCTGGCGAAAACGAAACACTTTTGGGTAGTACATTTTCTTCAAACAAAAAGTGAAAGTGTTAGTTTTCGTCAGACACAAATTGAAAGTGTTAGTTTTCTTCAGACACAAAATTTCTAGTGTTAGTTTTCGTATGGCACGGCGTATTAAACTGAATAAAAAAAAAATTGGTACACTAAAATTTTTTTGAATTTCATTAGACAGGGTCTAAGATGGTATTTCTAAAATTTTGTAATTAAAAAATAGCCAATTATATAACAGAAAGAAAAAAAATTTGTATAAAGTTCAGGTGAATCTTTCCAAATTTGCTAAACGGCCATCAAAATTTTCACCTGTTTTGGCAGAATTTTTAGAAATTTTCTGAGTACGCAGTTTTGTAGGCCAGTCAATTTCACTGTAATAATGTGCAAGCTAGAAGTAGCGAAAAAATTTCCCTGATTTTTTAGAATTTTTTGGCCCATACAAAAAAAAATTAATCCTAAACATTCTGCCAAAAAAGGTGAACATTTTGATGGCCGTTTAGCAAATTTTTTTTCTTCCTGTTATATAATTGGCTATTTTTCAATTACAAAATTTTAGAAATACCATCTTAGTACCCTGTCTAACGAAATTCAAAAAAATTTCAGTGTACCAATTTTTTTTTATTCAGTGTATATATTTTAAAGACGAAATTTCGATTCCTTATCAATAACTGGTGGGGCAAAAGGCTGCAAGAGAAGGCAAGTTTTCCTCTCCCTCGTTTTCCGCTTGAATCTGTAAATCTCTGAATTGTGCAATTCGTTTTGGCGAGTCTCTAACAAAGTTGATAATTTCTCTTAATATTGCAATGAATTTTCTTGCTGATGAGATATTTTCAATCGCATCCTGGACAACGAGATTTAAATTATGAGCATTGCAGTGTACATACAATGCTCGAGACTCTTTTTCAAGAATTCGTTTCTGCAATCCCGAAATATTGCCAGAAACATTGGAAGCACCATCGTAACACTGACCCCTTACTTTTGACAATGACAAGTTGTATTTTTGGAAACTTTCTTCGACAAGATCGAACAATGTTTTGGCCTTTGTGTCCGAAGTAAAAAAAAATGAAATAAAGTGTTCTTTTTCTGTCAAATCTTCGGAAACAATTCTCAGACAAGCACATACTTGCTCGATTCGGGATACATCCGAGGTTTCATCCAATAAAATGGAGAAGTATTCGGCGTTTCTTATGTCTTCTATAATTTCCATTGAAACTGTGGTGGCCATTAGTTCGATGATTTCATTTTGACTTCTGTGGTGTGCCATTTATGACCATCTCTTTGGAGCCAAGCTTTCAGTTCCACGACATCTTCTGCACGGGCCTGTAGGAACGTCATGAAGTTCGATCTTTCATCATTGTTGTCTCCTCTTATAGGCAAACCTTGAATAGCCAGTGCTTTCAATGTGCTGAATATTTTTAATAACGCTGTACGATTATCCATCATCTGGTTGAAATGGGCTGTCGATATTTGCTGAACCACGTTAGTGTTTTCAACGTTCGATAATGCTTGGACGCAATTGAGGTGTAGGCAAGTTGTTGAATGAATTTTTAGTCGATCTGCTCCATGCTTCCAGTTTGAAAAACCGTCGTCAACCCAGGCTTTCTTAGATTGGACTTCACGCGTGTGCAAATTGATGACTAATTTCCGTTTTATGCATCAGTACAATCTGTGCAAAATCAGTATTTTTTTCAAAATCACAAATTAGGGCTGGGCAATAACAAAATGACTGTGGGGAAAAGTAGCCATCGCGATACCAACGCATATTTCGATAAACTCGATAGTTCCATAATTTACAACCCTAATTAGCAGCTGTAACATGCTAGTAAAATTTGGTGATTTTTAATGGAGAAAACTGGCAGCCTTGCAGGTCGAGTTAGTTGAACAGCTGATTTTTACTTTTTTCATTTTCCACTGCAAGCATAGTTGTCAAAATCAAGGCGCTTACATTTGTTCGTGCGTGTGTGTGTTTATGTTCTCGTTTGTACTTTGACAAGTCTCTTTCAAATTACACTAACAAATACCTGGGGAAAGCTACTGCGTACACCTAACATGAATACACCTTGATTCAGCTGATTGATTTCTGGCATGTACTTACTGCCAGTCTCAAAAAACAAAAAATTTTCGAAAAATGTCATCAAAATCGGGGTGGGTATTTTACCCACCCGGAATTTTCTGAGTGGGTACAACTACCCCACGTACCCACCTATTTTGCCGGGCCTGTATGTACATATCGTAGGTGATTATGCAAAACAACGCAATGGACATATAAGAGGCAGCGTAAGCGACATTTGTGACCAACACTTTTATACCCCTGATTATTAAGACTTATTTAGCCATACATATATACTCAAACTTAAATATCACATCCGCCGTTTTAAAAATGTTAATTACGTAGTTTTGCAAAACCACCAACGATATATACAATGTATACATAAAATATATTAGAAATTCTTTTCCAATGTTTAAATTGTGTTTTAGGTATTAAGTTAGGTAATATGAATACTTACGACGTATAGCTAAAGCAGTCGTCAAATTACGGACGCACGTTTTGGAGTCTGTTCCTCTCCAACACATTTTTTCGGCAACCACTTCCGTCATCACCTTACTCCATGATTGCTTGACAAAAGTCTTCGTCTTTCACGAGGACAACGATTTCAAATCGGATTTCTATTGAATTATATAAAAAGTAATTTTGTAAACTAAAGTTAAACTAAGCTTAATTTTGAGCTCCTCAAATCACCAGCGGTGTAGTTCCAATTTTTTTAACTACCACTTGTGTTTTGAGGAGCTCGTATTTGAAGTATACGTACGAATTGTCGGAATTTTTCCTCGTCTTGCTCAATTTGTTTTTCAAAAGTGAGCAAATCTTCAAGAGTTTTAAATGGCTCTTGCGGCAATACAATAGAAAACCCCCTAGGCATGGTTCTTTTTAATTCCCCTACTTCCCTGCGAAAAGCCGTAACTTCCTCCATGATACGCAACAGAACAGCTTTATTTTGAACCTCAACTTTTTCCACTGCCTTTACGCATGTTTCGTCAAGGACTGACTGTATGGCTGTTCAGAAAATGAGTGCGTTAGAAAAAGATAACAGTGGAAAACCTAATGAGTAGATCCATATGAAAACGTCTAATTCAAAAAGCCAGCTAAACTAACAAAAATGGATATGGATGGAATTTGGTAGCTATCCCTATAGCTATCCCTATTTTTATACATAAACAAAGATGACATAAACACTTACATGGTCTCGCGAGTGTGTTGTTTTGCAGCGTTATATGTTTCCTTAATTGGTGAAATCGCTTCGTGCGGCTGTGCCAAAGTATTAGACATACATACATGTTCGCTTATTTGGTGAAATGTTGTACCAAATATTAGGGGAAATCGCTTTATTCGGCCGTACTAAAGTATTAAATGCATCTTGTTGCATAAGGTAATTAAACTTTAAATTTGGCGACTGCAAGAGTTGACCTAGAAAATAAATGTTAAATTTTAATCAATTGTTCCCCTCGTGAAGGGTTGACACCTTGCCGCGGTACGAGGGCTTAAGTCGATAGCCACAGGGCTGCGCTCCCCTTGTGATCATAGTGCCGCCGGTACTACATCACGAGAGAAGCCAAGCCTCTCTGGCGCGACGACTAAGATCTTCCCCCTCCCAATCCAGGGTGTTATGCGACCACGTGCCCATTGGACGTTTGCAGCCGGGAGGCAAATCGTGGCTGTAATCGAACGGAGCCTCTCTGATACCGGGCCGCCTCGGAGAGTAACTATGGCCTTACCGCGGCATGGGGCTCTGCCGCGGCGGACGACACATTCCCCATACTCTTCCTTTGACCCTAAACTGGCCTTGCCCGGCCAGGGGTCGTACGAATAAGATGAAAAAAAGTAATAAAAACCTTAAAAATAATGATACAACCATGTATACTGCCCAGCAGAGGAGGAAAATGCTGGAGCAAGCGAGAACGCAACGTCGGAGGACAAACTCCATTTCTTCATCAGCCGAGAGATCGACAGCGATGGCAACTACGAGTCGATCAGCTCTGGATAATAAGGGGGCAATCCCCAAAGTAAGTACCGGTACAAACACGGTGAAGCCAACAACGGCTGATGCTAGAGCCCTAGTAAGTGCCGGTACCGAAACCAAGTCTTTAACGTCTGTGGCAGTGGTCTCACGACCTGGCCCCAGAGATCCAAATAAGGGAACGACCGCGATGGCAACTACGGGTCGAAATTTACCCCAAAAGACATCTCCCAGTCGCTCTGAGTACTTGGACAAAAGAGCGGCCGCGAGGATACTGAAGAAATACGAGGGTATTTCACAAGAGACGCTATCGCCGAATGCTAGGAAGACGGTGGAGATGGCTGAAGCTATCTTACCGAACTTCCAAAGCGATTACGCGCCAAAGAAGGTTAATATAAATCCCTTCAAACGCCAGAGATCGGACGTGGATTTAAAACCTCACCCGAAGCGGCAGCAACACGCCCCCGTAATGGGTAAACTCAGCTTTGCTGAAGTGACTAAGGATAGGATCCTCATAGGCGTCATTGACCGAGGTAATGAAAACTGGGCCATCCCTAGGGACCAGTGGCGGTTCGTCCGGAACGCTATCGGTAATGCCCTTCTCGACATTATGGATGAGTCTCCGGGTGCCACTCCGTTGGGTTCTGATGCGGGATGGCACCAGTGCCGAATCAAGGTATTCGCTTGCGAGGATGCAAAAACTGTTGCACTGTACAAGGCAGCAGCTGCAAGACTAGGTGAGATCTACCAAGGGGCAAGAATCGAGGTTGTCGACTGGAAGGACATCCCGGCTCGGCCAAGGGCAAGAGCGTGGATTCCTGCTATCCCTGCTGAACCTGAGAGAATTCTCAGGATGCTGAGGATCATGAACCCGTCTCTCCCGACGCAGGACTGGGGTGTAAATCTGGTCGAGGACGCGGTAGGGCCTGATAGGCAAGTGGTCTTCACCTTGAATAAGGAGGCACTCGAGCCCCTTAAACGGTGCAATGGACGAGTGCACTACGGCATGGGTCAGATCGTGATCCACGTATACCGCGGCGATGCACAGCGCGCTGCTATTTCGGCTGCACCGGAGGACTCGGACATCGCAGTGCCGGAAGGGGAGTCGGAGATGTCCGACTCGGAAAGTATGGTATCTGCCACGTCAAATGGCGAAGGAGCAGTGAACAGCTCGGAGATGGGAGACAGCCTGCTGGACGGGGAGGACCTCAACGTCACAGTGATAGCAGCTAGTCCGGAGCGCACCACAGTTGACACTGCCACAGTTAGTAGGATCTCTGCCACGCGAAACCGTGGTCTGAAGAAATCGTCGTTGAAAGATAAGCCTCCAGACGAGGTGGAACTCGACGATACGGCGGTGGCAGGGAAGTCTGAGCACTCTCATGTTGGTGGTGATTCAGATAAACCTGCACAAATCTAAAGCAGCCTCGGCTGCTTTAATCAGTCGTCTCTCTAAATGCGACGTAGATGTGGTCCTCATCCAAGAACCCTAGGTCAACAGCTCAAGGATTTGCGGTTTGGGGACTAAGGGTTATAAGCTTATTCGAGCCAGCGAGGGGGGCAGGGTTAGAGCCTGTATTTTAGTTAAGTCTGAGCTGAATGCATTTCTCTTGCCCAACTATACCAATGGTGACGTTACAGCTGCCAGTTTAACAGTCGACAGTACCAGTCTGACGATGGCGTCGGTCTATATGCCCTACGACGCCGAAGAACCTCCGCCACAGAGGGAGGTAAAAGACCTGGTGGCAAATTTTTCCATGGGTCATCTTATTATCGGAACTGACGCCAATGCTCATCACGTCCAGTGGGGAAGCTCCGATATCAATGCTAGAGGAGAGTCGTTGTTTGACTATTTGTTAACAACTAACCTGGTAGTTTGCAACGTGGGTAACGAACATACGTTTATTACTAAAACCCGTAGGGAGGTAATAGATCTCACTATTTGCAGCGAAGGCGCTTATGAGTGGGTCAGAAAATGGCGCGTTCTCGATGAGCACTCATTCTCCGACCACCGGTACGTAGAAATAGTTCTAGACTTTTCTGTTGAGCAGCCGGCTATGAAACGCAACCCACGTAACACTAACTGGCAGCTACACAATGAAATACTATCTATGGACTTACCAGCACTGCCCCCACAAGTCCCCTCATCAGTAGGGGAGTTGGAGGATCTGGTAAAGACCTTTACAACGGCGCTCTCGAATGCCTTAGAGCAGGCTTGCCCAGTGCCAAAACCACGCGGTAAACATAGGCCGCATTGGTGGTCCTACGACCTGGACTCGCTCCGAAAATCATGTAGGACACAATTTAATAAGGCCAAGAGCCTTGGCACGGAGACTCAATGGCTCGAATATAAAGTTAAACTCAGGGCCTACAAAAAAGCTCTAAGGCAGGCGAAGAGAGTATCGTGCAGAAATTTCTGCACTGGGGTCGAAAATGTCGACGATACAGCGAGACTTAGACGAGTGCTCTCAAAAACTCAAACAGCCACAAGCTATTTGCGCAAACCTGACGGATTCTGGACCAGCACGGAGAGGGAAACCCTAGAGCTGCTCTTGAATACGCACTTCCCAGGGAACTTGCATGAGGAACCCGTAGCACCTACAACAAACCTGGCTGTATACATACCCATCACGGAGGAAAAGGTTAGGTGGGCGGTTAAAAGCTTCGAACCGTTCAAGGCTGCCGGGCCAGACGGGATTATTCCCGCACAACTCATGAACACGCTGGAGACATCAGCCAAATGGCTGGTATTTCTCTATACAGCCTGCCTGGCTCTTAGCTACATTCCGTGCTCCTGGAGAAGTGCCACGGTAGTGTTTATTCCTAAGGCGGGGAAGGCGTCTCATTACGAGCCGAAGGACTACAGGCCGATCAGTCTCTCATCCTTTGTGCTCAAAACCTTCGAGAGGATAATAAATGACTACCTCTCCTCTACTATTGATAGCAACCTGATCTGTAGCTATCAGCATGCATACACCAAAGGGAAATCTACAGAAACTGCGCTTCACAGCCTAGTTTCTGTTATTGAAAAATCGCTGTATGAGAAGGAGTACTGTCTTGCGGCCTTTTTAGATATTGAAGGAGCCTTCAACAACATAAGCCCTGATGCTATAAACACCGCTTTAACAAGTCTGGGCATAAGCAGGTCTCTTATTGGACTTATTGATCAACTGCTAAGGGGTAGACGAATAGTTTCATCACTGGGCTCGGTTGACTTATCACGCTATGTCACAAGGGGAACGCCTCAGGGTGGTGTTCTCTCCCCGCTTCTATGGAACCTCACTGTCAACTCGATGCTGCGAGACACAAGCTGGGGGGGCGGGAAGGTAGTGGCATATGCAGACGACTTAGCTATAGTATACAGGGGCAAATTCCCACAAACCCTGTGCGACTTGATGCAAGTAGCACTGAGAGAGGTTTCCTCATGGTGCTCGCGCTGCGGACTGAGCATCAACCCGGGAAAAGTAGAACTGGTTCTTTTCACCAACCGCTATAAGATACCACCGCTAACACTACCAAAACTGAATGACGTGCACCTGAACCTGGCTGACAAAGCCAAGTTCTTAGGCACAGTTCTGGATAGGAAACTAACCTGGAAGGAGAATGTTCTTCAGCGCCAGAAGAAAGCGTGTATTGCACTCTACACATGCAAAATAGCCATTGGAAAGAAATGGGGGCTCAGCCCCAAAATATGCAAATGGATCTATGGAGTTGTGGTATGGTGGCCTGCGCTGAGCAAGGCAACAAACCTTAATCTGCTAGGTAAAGTACACAGATCTTGCATGATCTGTATAAGCGGTGCGTTGAGAACAACGCCCAACGAAGCTCTCCAGACCATTCTTGGCATTTTGCCACTCGATCTGGAAGGGCACCGGGTAGCAGCAGCATCGGCTCTGCGTCTAAGGGAAACGTCCGGCAGGGGCGCAAGCACTACTGGACACGCCTGTATTTTGGGATCCTATAGCTTTCTTCCGCTGAGCACGGATCGTTGTGCGACCACAACAGTCGGAGATAGCTGTTTTAAAATCAACATTCCCAGCAGGGAAGAATGGGAGAGCACGGATCGGAGTCCCGCCACTCATGGCGGCACTTCCATTTATACTGATGGCTCGAAGTTAGACGGCAGAGTTGGAGGAGGGGTTTATTCAAAGGATCTGAACCTTGAGCTCTCCTTCAGACTACCTGATCACTGCAGTGTCTTCCAGGCTGAAGTTTCAGCAATCATGGACGCCGCGGCCTGGATAGGCCAACACACTATCGGACACGACATTTTTATATTCAGCGACAGCCAGGCGGCCATCAAATCCCTTGGCTCTTATTCGTTCAACTCTGAACTGACGCTCAGCTGTCGTCGATCTCTACAAGAGATGGCCCAACAGAATCGCGTGAACCTCACATGGGTCCCGTGGCATAGGGACATTGAGGGAAATTGTAGGGCAGACGAACTTGCGAGGCAGGGCACGACCAAGCAGGTTCTTCGGGATAAAGAGCGCTTAGGTATGCCGTTTGCCACATGCAAGCTTATGCTGAAGGAGTACACACTCCGCCAAGCCAACGAAAGATGGCTGCAATCTCCAGGATGCCGGATATCCAAAGAAACCTGGCCGAAATGGGATCATAAAAGATCAAGACAAATTTATGCCCTAAGGAGAAGAGAAATCTCCATATTAATAGGCGTATTGACTGGGCACTGCCTCATTGGTAGGCACGCAGAAAGACTTGGTGTGCCCTACCGACGATGCTGTAGGAGTTGTAAGGATGATGAGGAGGAAGAAACGGTGGAGCACCTCATCTGCAACTGCCCGGCTTTAAGTGGCGCGAGAATGCGCTTTTTGGGAGTTCCCTTCCTGGTTAGCCCACGCCAGGTCACGGAGCTGGACATAAAGGACCTGATGGCCTTCATCAAGTCATCTAAATGGTTCGAGGAGGAGTAACGGTATCGGTATAGGAAAGTGAGTCCCGGGATTCTGCTATGTGGAGAATTCCGTTAATACCGGGATTTTCCATATGGCAGGGTCCCGGAACTGACTTTCCTAGTGTTGGTGGTATCACAACGGGCCTTTTAATACTGGCCTAGGTGTGCCTCTACGGTAGCCACTTGAACCTAACCTAACCTAATCAATTGTTCCTTATATACAGGAAATGTGTACTATGTCTTAGTTCAACTTAAATATGTGCATACTTACATAATGGACTAGGGCTGATTTGAGCTGCGTGTGTGTCAGGCGCAACTTTGTTCGGCTGCATTACAATAAAACTACGTGTTTGAAGCTCGTCAGATCGGCTAGTTTGAGTTTGATTTGACGCCGCGTTACTTGAATCAAAATTAGGAAATGACATGGCCTGCGATTAAAGGCAGAAAACTATACAATTTTTGTCGATGTTGGACAATACTATGATTTTAGTCGTAATATCTTGATAACTTAAATCTTAGCATTCTCAACAACAATAACACGCCTCAAATGCCGCTTTTTCTCTGCTTAAAGAAATTGAGGATCTCAAATCGGATAATGCGCGCATATTGTTGCTGTTAAATTCGCTTGTTGACGAAGTTCGTTTGCTGAAGTTGAGCGTAAGTGGAAAAAGTGAGAAAGATGCTAACATTGTGAATTCTCTTAATCGTCTATCCGCCGCTACTAGTGCAACTGCAACTACCAACAACATTGCTGCTGCAGCTAATAATAATGCTATTAGTGCTTACTCTTGCGAGTGGAAGCTAAACCGAGCGTCAAAATGTTCAAGGTGATAGAAATTTTGTTGAGCCTGCTAATGATACTGATGCCGTTGACTACTCCGCTGATGCTCCTATGTCACAACGTAATTCTGGGTGGAAAACTATTGATAGGCATAAAAAGAGGAAGCAGAGAAACAACCGAATGCAAACTCGAAGCTCAGAGGAGAATAATAATAAGAGTCAAGATAATGAAGAAAACCATAACAATTATTTAAATACCGTGGTTGGGTCAAATATCAACAATGAACTCGACGTAGCTGTACGATTGAAGTGGCTACATTTATCATCGTTCAAGCCATCGGTTTCAGAGCAGAGTATAATAAACTATGCTGCAAAACACGCTAATATTAATGCCGAAACTCTTTCATGTGTGAAATTGGTTAAGAAAGGTACTCCTGTGGACTCTTTGACGAGCATTAATTTTAAACTTGGAGCGCCTCACCATCATTTTGAGAGGCTACTAAGCTCTGAAATGTGGCCAACTGATGTGAGAGTTCGGCCTTTTCAATTTTTTCTTAAATCGAACGTCGATAGGCAATCCCATTAGACCGATCCGAAATTTTTCCACCAATGCTCGCGATAATTTCTTGGTTTATTATCATAATGCTAGCGGGCTGCGTACGAAAGCATTACAAATTAGCCGTGAAACAGCAATTCACGAGTAAGATATAATTGCATTTACAGAAACATGGCTTAATGATAAGCTTTTATCGTCTGAGTTTTTTGATGATCATTATGTTGTGTATCGGCAAGATCGTTGTGTAGCGTCTACTGGTCAAGTAAGGGGAGGTGGAGTTCTACTTGCAATCAGAGCTGATATTAGTAGTACTCAAATCACTTTGAATTCTTATAATAGTTTTTTAGAGCAAATCTGTGTTCAAATCAAAATGTATTAAACAAAGTGTGATTGAATTTGACGTTGCTCTCATTTAGAACTGGGGTATAATGTCAAATCGAAAAGAATTCTTAACCGTTTTGTGACAATGTTTTATTCAAATTTCGTAAGCTTTAAAATTTTTTTGGAAGCAATATTAGCTAGCCGCAAAAACCAAGATTAGATGAAATAAAAGATAGCAGGATACACGCGGAGAAGGGTAAGAGCTTATGAACTTGTTATATATGTATGTATCATAAAATAACGGGGTGTTTTATTCTATTTTAATAATGTGAAAAGGTCCAAGAAATACGAACGTTGCGCTGTGTGTAAGAAAAGCGCAGATAGCCATAAAAATCGTTTTTTTGAAACACCCAGCTGCGAGCTAAGGTGAAAGCGATGGGAGGAAAGCTGTGGGGTTAGCTTACCCGCTTCGTCTTTCGTTTGCGGAACCCATTTTAAAAAAACTGATTTCATCTGCTGTCCGCCCGAGATTAGTGTTTCCAAACGTGCTAGGTTGTACCCAGGTGCCGTCCCCATGCCAATACCAATACAACCAAGTCTACCAAGTGAGGGAGTTTTAATGAAAAAGGTCAGGTCTGTTGTGGATTGTGGAACTCAAACAGAGAGTCCCATGGAAAGCAGTTTTCGAGCTGAAGTATTTTCCCTCTCTAAAAAGATTGGAGATATGGAAGATAAGTTCGAGGAGCTCAATTAAAAACTTCTCGAGTCTGAGTCCATAATATCTTCCGTAAAAAAAGCTTTAGCAAAGGACAGGTAAAAAACTTAAAGCGCCAAATAAAAAAGTGTTTTGGTAGTGGGAAGATATATTGGCAGCAATATGTTTACATGTCTCCGGGTCGAGAGCATACAAACATTTATAAAAAAGTAACCACCCACTGCCTCATATAAGCACGCTTTGAGCTTGGCCTAGTAAAATTCAGCTTGAAGAGGGCGTTATACAATTTTCCCGGAATGTTTAAAAGATCGATGCGACATTATAGAAAACGATCGCGTGTGCATTCTCTTGTTCCTATATATGTGTGGCGAAATGATACATTGCACCACATAGGGTTAATTCATTTGTTTACATCCATTTGACATTATAGCCCCTTAAAAGAGAAAAATATTTTACGTCAATCACACTTTGTTTAATACATTTTCGTTCAAATTAAGTTTTCTCATCATAAGTCAATATTTGTTCTTTTATCTTATATTCCACCCTCTAGTGGCATTGAAATCTATTAAATGCATCTAGACAATAATACGTTTATATATGAAAACTTAAAAAACGCGGACGACCAAATTATAATTCTTGGCGATTTTAATTTAGGTAATATCTCATGGTCACATTATGACAATAATTTAGTGCCAACCAATGTTAAATCGGATACTGAGATTTTATTATGCAATTCTTTATTTTCAATGGGATTTTATCAATACAATAGTAATTTAAATGATAATGGCCGCATCTTAGATCTTGTTTACGCATTCAATGAACTAAGCATATCCTGTTGGGAATGCCTGTCGCCCTTTTCTGGTAATAGTATTCACCATAAAGCTATTGTTATTAGTTTTAAGTTCTACAATTTTGCATCGAACAGCGCTGCCTCGCAAATAGTTTATGACTTTGCTAAAGCGAACATTTACGCTATCTATAATGTTCTTAATTCTGTCGATTGGTCCATTCTTAACTCTTTTGATAATCCATGTGATTCATATGAACTATTTCGAAATAAGTTACTTTATTGCATTTCGAACTTTGTCCCTGCAAAAAAGTCTGTTTCACGCAATAAGCCGCCGTGGTTCAATACTAGGTTATGTCATCTAAAAAATTTAAAGAATAAAGCTCATAAAAAATTTAAGCTGTCGAATTCTGCGGCAGATTACCTTCGCCTAACAAATTTAAAAAAAGAGTACGATTGTCTTCACAAATTTTTATACAATCGTTACATATCTAATGTGGAGTTGGACCTTCAAAGCAACCCAAGGAAGTTTTGGGTTTTTATAAATAATAAACGGAAAACTAATGGTTTTCCTACTAGTCTCGAGTATAATGGTGCGGTATCGGAATATCCCTTGGAAGCGTGCAATCTCTTTGCAGAGTTTTTTCAAGAGGTATATGAGAACAGTGATTGGATTCCTGATACTGGCTCTGAATTTTTCGATCCGATTGACAGCTTAAATTCTATTTCAGTCTTTGATATTTCTTCAGACGACGTCTCACAAGCAATATCAAACTTGGCATCTAGTACTAGTCTAGACCTTGAAGGATTTGCTCCGGTATTTATAAAAATGTTTAGTGATGCTATCAGTCTTCCACTGTCCTTGCTTTTTAATGCGTGCCTAAAAAAAGGTATTTTTCTCGATTCTTGGAAAATTTGTACAATCTCGCCAAACATATAAGTCTGGTAATCGTAACAACATTAAAAACTATAGACCCATTGTAAAACAATGTACATTTGCCAAAATATTCGATAATATTTTGAATAATAAGCTTTACCAGTATTCTATAGATCTCTTTAGCCGATTTCAGCAAAGCTTTCTCCCAGGTAGATCCACCTGCACCAATCTTCTAATTATTACGAACCAAATTGTTAAGGCGCTGGAGCAAAAATATCTATTGGACGTAATATATACGGACTTTTCTAAAGCTTTTGATAAAGTCAATCATTCTGTTTTACTCCACAAACTCTCCTTATATGGAATATCAGGTTCGCTTCTGAAGTTCTTCGAAAGTTTTTTGGTGAACAAAAAGCTTTTAGTTACGATTGGCCCAACTAAATCTGACAGAGTTGTTAATGCTTAGTCCGGAATCCCTCAAGGTACTCATTGTGGACCTTTGCTTTTCATTCTTTTTATTAACGACTTACCACAACACTTCAAGTTTGCAAAGTGCCTTATGTTTGCTGATGATGTTAAACTTTATATGAAGATTTGTAGTCCAAGTGATTGTCAAAATCTACAATCTGACCTTGAGATATTTCAGCGGTGGTGTTCTGCCAATAATCTGTTTCTTAATACGAGCAAATGCAATGTGGTTTCTTACTCTAAAACACTTAGTCCTCTTACGTCTGTTTATTCAATAAATAACTTTAGCTTAAGCCGTTTGGAGGAGATTAAAGATCTCGGAGTGATTTTCGATATGAAACTGACGTTCAGTAGTTCTTTCAAAAGCACGATCCATGCTGGGTTTCATTAGAAGGAATTCGAAAGAATTTAAGGATCCTTGTACATTGAAGTCTCTATACATCTCTTTAGTAAGGAGTCATCTGGACTATTGTTGTGTTGTGTGGAGCCCATACTATCCATCTCAATTTAGCAAAGTTGAACGAGTTCAAAGAAGCTTTACCAGGATTGCATTATTTAAATTAAACTGGCCTTGCGATATGCCGTCGTACGACAGCAGGCGGAAACTTCTTGGCTTGCAAGATTGCAGAACTTATTTTTCACTAATGTTTGCTTATAATTTAGTGAATCGATGGATTGACTGTGATGAACTTCTCAGTTTAATAAATTTTAATACCATCTCACGTGAATTAAGGAATAATCGATTACTTATTGAAACGTCACATAGGACTAATTATGGTTACAATGAACCGATTTCGCGATGTATACGTCTTTGTAATAAGTATGCACATATAATAGATTTCAATGCTAGTATTTATATTTTTAAATTAAACTTATTCATTGCTTTAAACTAGTAATTAGTCTGTAAGTACTCCTGTAGACTGTATTAAATAAATATTATTAATCAAATAAATCCATAATCTTACGGCGAAAAATTTGTAGCAGCTCATTGCCACCTTCGTAGCAGAGATTGTATTTTACAAGCCACGACCCCAGTTCTTCATTAAAGGTAAGCGAACTGTCATCGTCAAAATCGGGTTCATTGAATTCAGGCACATTATTTTCGTTAAAAAAAACCACTTGACAGCACAAAAACTTCACCAATTGGTGCAGAGGACACTTGCTTACAATTATCAGCACTCATTAATAAATTAATTATTTCTTTGCACCGCGTTTTTTCACTTCTTAAGCGCGGCATTATGTATTATTTTCGACCGCGATTATTTTAGTTCAACAGAAAGAACTGAAATTTGCAGAGCGAGAGAAAACACGTCTTACTTCAGCGAAAGCTCAATTTTTATCTTAATGACAAATGAAAACTATTTTTTTCATACCTGTCGTAAACATTTGCATTTTGCTTAAAATTGTAATAAATTTATTAACAAAACGATTATTTAAAAAGCTAAATAAAAACTTAAAATGAAAAACACTTAATTAATGTTTATTACATCAAGCTTACGTAAAGATGCATTTAACTTAGAAAGGTAAATGATTTATAAAGCTTTGTTTTTGAAATTTATTAAAAGCTTACATTAAACTTCAAATAAATTAATATTGAAAACGCTTACACTTCGCTTATTAAAGCAAGTTTACTTCAAGTTATTTTTAAAAAAAACTTACAGAAATGCTGGCTGGGTACCCATATCGCATTCGAGGGCCCCTCCTGGTTCACATTTTGGCCAGTATCTCGAAAACAGGACCTCATATGGGACTATAGTTATAATAACTACTCCATTTTAAAACGCCATCAACACCTTTGCTTTTGAAACCCATATTGTATGAACACGCTGTATGGTTACTAGGGTGGGTACAAGAAATCAATGTGGACTTTTTCAAGTTACACCCCACTGATAACTACAGAGTTTCAGGCCAATCCGCTTACGTTAACACGTGCCTCATCGAGGTCAAAGTTTGAAAAAAAACAGGGATTTACAAAAAAAAGAAAAAATATGGATAATTGAAAAAAAAAATTATTTCTGGACTAATATTATTTCAAAAGTAATAAAATTATATTAAAATTTGTTGTATTCGATTGTTTTAATGTAAAAATACACATGTAGGCGATTTTCATGTACACGTCACAATTTTTTTTTTATGCATGTATGTACATAAAAAATTTCTGACCTGTACATAAATTTTGAACTTTTTGGCAGAATTTTCAGGAAATTTTTTAGTATGCAGTTTTGTAGCCCATTAAAGTTATGGACGGAAGGTCCTTAATTGATAAACAAATTAATGGGCCAACTCGCCCAGGAATTAAAACAGTAATTTAAGGTATATTTACAAGCACTTTATTCAAGTATTAATTTCTTAAGCTAAGTATATGTGACCACGATAGGCACCCCGACGCAACTGCCCGCTGCTTCCGTTGAACTTCCCTTTATAGGCTGCGATCGGTTGCAGCCCTTACCACGATAGCCATGCCTTGCTCGCATGGTCAGTGCCTTGATTTCACAATCGTGTGAAACTCAATTATGCTGACTCTCTGTCTAGCTTTGGCACGTTTATGCTAACGCTGCACTTGTTGCGTAAGCGTTAGCCCGTGGTACTGACCATGCACTTGCATTCCCATAGGTGTTCAATTGCGTAGCATGGTGAAATGCAAGTGACCCTGAATGCAGGTGTAGGGTTCCAGCAGCCGTTAGCTTTGTACTTATGCTGACTATGCGGCACGTGTTCCTTATAGTGTGGGAACCTTGCCCTCTGGGTGCCGGGCAATATCTTAACTCCTCCCCCTTTAAAGATCTGCGTCCCGAAGATTTGTCACCTTAGGTTTGTCCTCGCTGGGTCGTCCACGAAAGCTTCTCTTAAGTAATGAGATGTTTAGTTGGGGGATTTGGACTCTTGACGTTATCTTCCTCCAGATGATCCAGATTAGTAGTACCACCATAATGAATGTTAGGATTTCCGAAGTGATCAGGACGTTTGTTTTCCTTCCAAGGAACCTCAGGAGCTGGATGTTTCCTGTTGTCATTTCGTGAACTAGATTGACGTCTACTACAAGTGTTTTGTTCCTTACTCTCGTCAAGACAGGAGGTAGAAGTTGGACTCCTGAACTACTCCGGTAAGTTTGATTATTTATTTCGATTGTCTCGTTTTGCAACTGTAAGATGAACGAACCCAAAAGAGAATTAGTGGAGCTGTTTGATCTTACCAAACCATTGAAGTTGCTGAGAAATATGGTGTCGTCCTTGATTATCTCCACCGTTGAGTCATTATGAGTTAAGTATGGACAGTTGGCTTCGCCTCCCTTGAGTAGTCGCGTGAAGCAGTCTTCCTATTTTAACAGGACGAGGGAGCTTTCTTTGCAGACCATTGCAGATGTTAGCTGTAAGCATTGGTCCTTGATACCATATCGCACTTGTTACGTTAAAGTGTAACAACTCAAAATGTGAACATTTTCAGTAGAGACGAAAAACTGTTTCCGTAAATATTAATAATATATTACAAAGAAAAAACAATGAAATTGCACGAAAATATCA
Organism: Campiglossa producta; assembly: GCA_964058755.1. Classification (NCBI taxonomy): domain Eukaryota; kingdom Metazoa; phylum Arthropoda; class Insecta; order Diptera; family Tephritidae; genus Campiglossa; species Campiglossa producta. The sequence continues at coordinate 55,046,302 of CAXKVI010000003.1, forward strand.
TTAAAAATAATATAACCGTTGTTTCATTTTTATTTGTTTAGTATTTGCACGAAAATAACAAATTTTTGAGTTATTACTCTTTTCCTGAAATTTTTTTATATACATAGTGGTATTATTTTGAGTGAAAATTCAAAATGTTACACTTTATGTGATACACTAACGAACCAAATTGATAAAACACTTGGAGACAACTAAAAATGTAACTCTTTAGTTGAGTCGAAAGAAGTCATTCTGAAAACAAAGAGAGAGTCATAACGTTTTTTTTAACGAAAGACCAAACAAATCACTGAACGATTTTTACAGTGGGTAGAGATGACCACTGCACATTATTTTCTTGCAAAAAAGTAAAATTTGGAAATTTTGAGTTGTTACACTTTAACGTAACAAGTGCGATATGTCTGATGCTTGTTAGCCAGGATGGTTAAATATTTCATGTCTACACGTTGGCCACCCTGGATAATGGGGCGGACAATCAGATGATTGTACCTCGTTTCTGTGACCTTAGGCAAGGATAAGACGTACAGTAGGAGGGAGCCATTGGTGTAAATCGATGGTTTGCTGTATTCGATGGCTTCCACTACATTACTGTAAGGAAGGTCTTCCATCTCGCTGATGAGACGGTTTACTTCTTCCTTGCTGAGTATGTTGGTATTGACTACGCCTGCCTTCGCCATTTGGCATGCACGAACCAATTCATAGATATCTTCTTTTAGTATCATTATCTTGTTTTGGATCTCCTGGAATGTTTGGTCCATCTTCCTCCGGCCTTGCACGTCATTGGTGGTTGTTATAATGCCATTGATTGCCTGCAAAAGCTCGTGAGTTGTTTTAAATACAGCAGAGTTTACCTGATATTGTTGTTCGTCAATATTCATGAGGTCATTTTGTCCTTTGAGTACTTTATCCCAGTCGGCTGCATCAGGCGTGTCGGCAATCCACTTCCCAGCGGATCCGATCCAATTTATCGATCGCCTTCGTCTAGTGGTATCTTTCCCCTTTAGATCATAGAGGTTTCTCACTACTTTATCCAGGTGGAAGTCAAGTATATCGGATGCGGGGTCGGTTATATTGAAGTCGGTGATTGCGTTTTTTAGTCGGTCCACAACTTTTTTTCGTAGCTAACTAGATCGATAGTGTGGATTAGTTTAAATTGTCCATTGATGATCCACCCATAGCCATCGCGGATTGTTATTATTGGAGAATCAATCTTGAAGACATCGTAGATATGCGCGGTTGCGCAGAGGCAGATGCTGTGGGGTTTTAGATTGGGTTTAATAAACATACGTTATTTTATTAATATTCTTATATCTAGGACTTAATTGTAAAATTCGTTATTGGTTTTTTAATCGGATTTTTACATGAACCATTTTTGTGTATTTTGTTTTATAAAGGATTTTTACATAGAATTTTATTTAAGCATTTCGCTTTACAACAGAATTTCCTCATCAAAAATCATTTCCGTATTTCGTCTTATACATGAATTTTTACATAGAAATTTATTTGCGCATTTTACTTTATAACCGAATTTTCACATCAAAAATTATTTTCGTATTTCGATTTATAAATGAATTTTTACATACATAGAATTTTATTGGCGCATTTTACTCTATAAAAAATTTTCGTCTTGTTTATTTAACATGTTTGTTTTGTAAGTAGTGGCCATTGAACAAGTAATGCATAAAATGTGGTATGAAATGTCTTTTGAGTACTACCTAATTAGCTTAATTTTACCCGTGACCGTTTTAGCTTTTCATATTAAAAAATTACGTTAACTAAAGTATTTGGCTTAAGTATCCTAAATTAAATTTGAGTTGCGACGGGTTAGTATTGATAGAATTTGAGAATTTATTTGTTGGGGAACCCAGTAGTGAAGTAGTTTACTTTGTTAATTTAAGAGTTGTTAATCGTTAGTTTTTTTGTTAGAATTGGAAATGCAAGTAGTTAGTTGCTTATGTGTTTTTCATTATTTTTTTGAGAAACCCTCATTCTCCCTTTTTTTTTGATGGTGCTTGTTCGCATCATATTTGCAATTTGCTTGCATAGTTTTTGCAATTTATTTATTTGCATGAGCTTTGAGATTCATCTCAAATTTGGTGTTAGGCCATTTGCTTCATTTTGCAGTTTGTTAATGGTTGTTGCTTACAACAACTTTGAGATTCATTTCAAATTTGGTGTTAGGCCATTTGCATCATTTCGCAATTTGTTAATGGTTGTTGCTTACAACAACTTTGAGATTCATTTCAAATTTTATGTTTGGTTATTTGCATCGGAATATAGGTGCAACTTGACCGTGGAAGGCCCGCGTTCATCCCTTTTGTTCATAAGCGTTTATAATTGCAAACGACCTCCTCATGGCACGGGTGGCTTCACGCAAGTGGGTAGAAGATTATCGTGGAGGAGTTAAACCACCTCTAATAGTGGCAAGGTGGAATTGAACCGCGATGACTTCATCGACTACAAGCTTTGCGCCTGCATACCGGACCCCCGGTTTCTGATAATCTTATGGTTTATAAATGGGCTTATGTTTGCCCTTTATTTGTTTGTTCGCTATGAACTGAGTATCCCCAACATTTAAGTCCTTAGGGGTAGAGCGCTTTGCATTCATTCTCGCATTTCTGGTTTCTTGCTCATGTAACAACAGAGCTTTGATGTTTTCATGCGCTAGATCCCTGAAATCTCTTAAGCCCTGGTAGTTTACCCTGGCCGTTCTGTTGAAAAAAATGTCTACAGACTTCCTTTTTGTCACGGAGTGGATTGTATTGTTGTATCTATCCACGACTATGGCTACTTTCTCCTTAGGGGTCAACCTAGGATAGTCATTGGATATACAACGATAAATTTCTATGAGGGTGGAATGTAACCTTTCGACCTGGCCATTGGCTTCGCTACGTTGGGTACGCGTTTGGTAGATTTCGATTCCGAGGGATCTAACGTAATTGAGTACGAGAGGAGTGAGGAACCCTCTCTCGTTGTCCATGACCAGAACCTTTGGCACAGAGAAGTAATGCAAAACGTCCGTTAGTTTCCTTCGGATGTAAACAGACGATTTATTTTTGATAGGGAATAGTTTTGCGAACTTAGAAAATTTGTCCACACAGCTCAAAAACTTCTGTTTCTCGATTTCAAAGATGTCCAAGTGGATGATCTCACAGGGGTAGCTGGGGATCGGTGTCGGCTGGAGGTGAGGCTTCGCTGGATGCCTGTCGTACTTGTTAAGTTTGCACATTTCACACTGTCTAACATAATCCCTTATTTGCTTTGACATGCCTGGGAAGTAGTATTTTTCCAAAATCTGCTGCCTATTTTCCTTCGGATTCCTGTGGGCTCGACGATGTTCTTCTTCGATTATGTTGAACATTCTGTCGGGGATGGTGACATCCTCGACAATTCGCTGAGTTATCCTTATCCTATACCTGTGGAAATTATTAGCATACACAGTTTGCAAGAGTTGGATGAATTCCTCTGGAATTTTTACTCCATTTACAACATTGGGATTAAGGCATTCCTTCAAAATGGGAATAATGGTAGAGCTGTTCAGGTTTGGTAGGGAAACAAAATATCTGCGATAGCTATGATGCGGTTGCTCATGGCATCGAGATTCTTGACCTACCTTGAATATTACTTGATTCCTAAAGACATTTATGGGGCCTCTACATGTGGTATGAGGTCGGAATTATCCTGTTCAGCGGAGTGCATCGTTGCTTCAGAGGCTGCGTCCTCATTATTATTTCCCATTTGGCTTGCTAATGGTTGAGCTACCACAGAATCCGTTAGAATGTTGACATCAGTTTTAAGGCGAGAAAGTGCGTCGGCGACCACATTAGCTTTTCCCGGTTTGTATATTGTTTCACAGTTATACTCCTCGTACTCAAGGAGTACGTCAACGGCTGATGGTCGGTATATATTCTGATTTTTTTTGCACCGTACAAATAGGATCTTAGATTATCGAGAGCCCCTACAATAGCGAGCATCTCTTTCTCGTTCGTCGCATAATTTTCTTCCGTCTTGTTGAGGGAACGAGAAATGAATGCGATAGGCTTATCCTTGCCGCTGTCCCATTGAGACAACACCGCGCCGATAGCATAATTCGAAGCGTCAGTAGTCAAATTGAAAGGTTTTTCGAATTCTGGGAAGGCCAGGACATCCGCGGAAGTGAGCATCCCTTTTAAATCTTCGAAGGCTCGCAAGGCCGGGCTATCGAGTTGTATAGCCACTTTCTTTGACGCATTTGCTTTAATTTGCGCATTTTCTCCGCGAGTCAGATTCGTCAAGGGCTTGGCTATTTTTGCATAATCGCGAATAAATTTGCGGTAATACGACGTCATGCCGAGGAAACTTTTTAAGTCTTTCAGATTAGTTGGTGGCAAAATCGAGTTCATTGCCTCGACCTTTTTAGGATCAGGCCGTACGCCTTCGGGAGTAATGATATAACCCAAGAATTCAACCTCGGTCTGAAGGAAGCATGTCTTCTCTAGGTTCACTTTTAAGTTAGCTTCCATCAACCTAGAAAATACCATTTCCACGTTCTTCAGGTGATCGTCGACATCTTTCCCAAAGACGATGATATCGTCTATGTACACATAACAGATTTTACCTATATACTGTTTAAGTACATCGTCGATCATCCTTTGGAAGATGGCTGGAGCGTTCTTCAGACCAAAGGGTAATCTCAGGAATTCGTACTTCCCATTCATGGTAGAAAAGGCGGCTTTGGGTATGTCGGATTCCTTCATGGGGATTTGGTGGAACCCGGACGTCAAGTCGATGGTTGTATAATAACGCGATTTACCGAGGCTGCACAGGGTGGCGTTGATGTCGGGAATAGGGTAAGTGTCTGATACCGTCACGGCGTTAAGCCTTTTGTAATCAATTACCATACGGTATTGTTTTTCACCATTAGGCTTAGGTTTTTTTGGAACCACCCAAATGGGAGAGTTGTAGGGGCTTTTGGATGGTCTTATGGTCTGATGGTCAACTTCTTCTCTCATACAAGACGGGTAGGGATAGCTTTTGCTATAAATAGGGTCAGACGTGGATGTCTTTATCTCCGCGCGAACGCAGGTGTCAACAAGCTCCTTTCCATTGATGGGCAAGAAGAGGTCGCCGAACTTGTTGACTAAATCTCGTACCATTCCCTCCGTTTCGACAGGTAGGTTTTTGGAAAGGGTGTAATTCACTTGACTGGATACCCGTGCCTTAAGAGGGATTTTATACTCGTTGACCGCCAGGACATTAGATTTCCGGTCGATCACAGCACCGATATCCTTCAAGGTATCATCCCCTATAATGCCGTCAAAGGAATTCAACCCTGGCAGCACAAAAAATGTTATATCGGACTCTATACCGATATCTTTGAAGAAATTTAAATTGGTTTTTTGTTTTATGTCCACACTACCACCAGCTGATCCAACGGCGAAGGACTTATCGACCGGCTTGCCCTGCTTGACGACCGCTTCTTTTATAAAATTTTTGTTAGCGCCGGTGTCCACTAAGAAACCTAATTTGCGGCCGTCGGGGAGCAGGTACTCTAGGTATGGTACGCTAGATGGCCGCTCGATAGAAAATCCTCTTCCTGTACGGCTTCCTCGTAGGCTGCTTCCTCGTCTTTGCTACCCGCCGTTTCGATATTGAACAGCCTCTGCTGCTTCCTAGGAAAGTCCTTAATTGATAAAAAAATTAATGGGCCAACTCGCCCAGGAATTAAAACAGTAATCTAAGGTATATTTACAAGCACTTTATTTAAGTATTAATTTCTTAAGCTAAGTATATGTGACCACGATAGGCACCCCGACGCAACTGCCCGCTGCTTCCGTTGAACTTCCCTTTATAGGCTGCGATCGGTTGCAGCCCTTACCACGATAGCCATGCCTTGCTCGCATGGTCAGTGCCTTGATTTCACAATCGTGTGAAACTCAATTATGCTGACTCTCTGTCTAGCTTTGGCACGTTTATGCTAACGCTGCACTTGTTGCGTAAGCGTTAGCCCGTGGTACTGACCATGCACTTGCATTCCCATAGGTGTTCAATTGCGTAGCATGGTGAAATGCAAGTGACCCTGAATGCAGGTGTAGGGTTCCAGCAGTCGTTAGCTTTGTACTTATGCTGACTATGCGACACGTGTTCCTTATAGTGTGGGAACGTTGCCCTCTGGGTGCCGGGCAATATCTTAACTTGCATAATAGAAAAACAATAAGTCATTTTTAGATAAGTATGTAACTTTAATATAGACTAAATATTTAGTAGATAAGAAAAATTGTAATGTATGAAAATTTGGCTGTATCAATTGTTAATTATTAAGTCTATTTAGCCCTCGTGAAGGGTGGATACCTTGCCGCGGTACGAGGGCTTAAGTCGATAGCCACAGGGCTACGCTACCCTTGTGATCATAGCTCCGCTCGGCACTTCATCACGAGAGCAGCCTAGCCTCTCTGGCGCGACGACAAAGATCTTCCCCCTCCCAATCCAGGGTGTTTTGCGAAACCGTGCCCATTTGACGTTTGCAGCCGGGAGGCAAATCGTGGCTGTATTTGACCGGAGCCTCTCTGATACCGGGTCGCCTCAGAGAGTAAGCATGGCCTTACCGCGGTACGGGGCTCTGCCGCGGCGGACGACGAATTTTCCCCTACTCTTCCCTTGACCCTAAGCTGGCCTTGTCCGGCGATGGGTCGTACGAACAAGATGAACTCAAATAACCTAAATAAAAACGAAAAACCTAAAAAACAAACAACGCCAAATTTCACTCCTCAGCAAAGAAGAGCTATGGAGGAGCAGGCGAGAAAGCAACAACAACGCCGGAGGACAACCTCCGTTCCACAATCAAGGGGGGGATCGACAGCGATGGCAACTACGAGTCGGTCAACCAACCCTCTATCGAGTAAGATTGACTTGAGTTAGCTAGCACCAGTGCGGTTACCAACGCGTCTGTGGCAGCGGTCTCACGACCTGGCCTCGGAGTTTCGAAGGAGAAGGAAGCTGCAACTGAGATTTCGGCAAGGAGAGCGACCGCGATGGCAACTACGGGTCCACACTCCCGGGAGACATCTCCCCGCCGCTTCACATACCGCGAGAAAAGATTGGCTGCAAAGATCCTGAAGAGGTATGAAGGGGTACCGCAAGCATCGCTGTCGCCGAATTCCAGTAAATCGGTAGAGCTAGCGAAAGCTGTGAAACCGGATTTCCAAAATTCTTACATGCCAAAGAGGTTAAAAGTTAACCTTTTCAAGCGCCAGAGATCGGACCTGGAGTTAAATCCCCCTCCCAAGCGGCATCAGAATACCCCTGGAGCCGGCAAACTAAGCTTTGCTGAGGTAACCAAGGACAGGATGCTTATAGGCGTCCTTGACCGAGGCAATAACCGTCTGGACATCCCCAAGGACCGGTGGCGTTACGTGCGAAATGAACTCGGCAACATTCTTCTCAACGTTCCTCCGGAGTTTCCGGGTAGTTCGGTGCGAGTTGTTGTTGTTGTAGCGAGGTGTAGCCCTGCCTAAATGTCAGACAAGGTCACCCCGAGTGTATTTCTCTTGGCCGAGTCGATATAAGAAAACGGCCCGGGTCGTTTCGGCACGATGGGTAAAGCACAAGTACTGGTACCGTTCTCGTAGAACCGGCAATACAACTGATGTGGGTTGGCACCAGGGTTATATTAAATTACTGGCATGCGAGGATGCAAAAACCGTAGCACTCACTGTACAAGGCAGCAGTTGCTAAACTGGGTGAAGTCTACAAGGGCGCAAAGATAGAGGTCGTTGACTGGAAGGACATTCCAGCTCGTCCAAGGGCAAGGGCGTGGATTCCGGCCATCCCTGACGAACCCGACAGAATTCTCGGGATGCTACGGCTAATGAATCCGTCCCTCCCAACGCATAACTGGAGTGTCAATCTGGTCGGGTATGCGGTAGGGCTTGATAGGCAATTGGTCTTCACCATGAATAAAGAGTTAATCGAGCCCCTCAAAAGGTACAATGGCCTAGTACACTACAGCGTAGGCCAGATCGTTATCCTCGTATATCGTGGTGATGCTCAGCGCGCTGCCTTCTCGGCTGCTCCGGGGGAACCGGAAAACGAATTACCAGAAGAGGAAGCGGAGGATTCCGATGCGGAAAGCATGTTATCCGCCATGTCCCTTGGCGATAGTGCTGTGAACAACTCGGAGATGGAGGACAGCCTACAGGACGGGGAAGTCCTCGACGTCACGGTGGTAGCAGCCAACGCTGAGCGATTAACATCTAACGCCACAGGCAGTAGGACTCCTGCATCGCCATATCGGGCAGTTAATCGGAACAATTCGTCGTTGATAGGCAACCTCCGGGATGGGACAAACCTCGACGATATGGGGACGGCAGGGAAGTCTGTGCGCTCTCATGTTGGTGGTGCTTCAGATTAATCTGCACAAATCTAAAGTGGCTTCGGCTGCTTTAAGTAGTCGTCTTTCTAAAGGCGACGTGGATGTGGTCCTCATCCAAGAACCCTGGGTCAATAGCTCGAGAATCTGCGGATTGGGGACTAAGGGCTTCAAGCTCATTCGAGCCAGCGAGGAGAGCAAAGTCAGAACGTGTATTTTGGTCAAGTCTGAGTTGAACTCCTTTCTCCTAGCTAACTACACCAATGGTGATATTACCGCTATCAGTCTATGTTATGTTATGTTATGTTAAAGTGGCTGCCTCCGCAGTCCACGCGGAGGCTCACGTGGGCCTTAGTTTGGTCCGTTGTGATACCACGAAAGGAGCCCTAAAAATTCCCTTTCTGTAGATCTACCTGACCCAGCAGAAAGGTCGCATCCCCCAAAAAAGTTTTGTAAGAAACCTTCTGACATACGACCTCTCCGCTGGGACGGGTCGAGGCAGGAGGCCTCAAAAACACATAAAAACCTTGAAGGGATCCGTCCGCCCGTCACCCCCATACAGAGTGCAACGTATACGTTGCAACTCTATATGGTGATGACGGACAGACGGATCCCACAAGGTTCGATGTGTTTAGGGCCGGAGTTCATACACCCATGAAGCTAAACCAGCGCGTTTGTCTGATGTAGCGCAGAAAATCATCTATATTTGCAGATTCTAGCTCCGCGAGGCATCCAAAGGAGTGTTTGCGGAGACATCGGTACCTGGTTTTCGACAGAGCGGGACAGTGGCATAGATAGTGTTCTACACTTTCTATCTCCTCCTCGTCCCTGCAGCTGCGGCAGAAGTCATTTGTATAGAGGCCCATGAGAGCGCCATGGGTTCCCATAAGACAGTGTCCTGTAAGAAGGCCCACTAGTGGGCTAATGAATAGGCGATTCAGATGAATTACCGATTGCGACCTTTTTTCGTTAAGTTTGGGCCAAATTTGCCTGGACGTTCTGCAAGTCGGCTCCATGGCCCATCTTGCGTCGGCTTGTTCTATGAACCGGGAACGCAGCCAGTGCTTGCATGTATTTAGAGGGGGGCTCACCCAGCTGCCGGAGGTGATTGTATGTAGACAGGTGCCCTTCCTTGCTAGCTCATCGGCAGCGCAGTTACCCGATACAAAACTATGGCCTGGGACCCATATTATACTCAGGCTGCACTTATCGGATAGCTTATTTAGAGCTTCCCTGCACTTAATCGCCACTAGTGACGACGTCTTACTACTTTGCAGGGATTTTATGGCAGCTTGGCTGTCGGAAAAAATGGAGATAGAGTTAGTCACTGGCAGGTTAGTCAGATAGCGAGCAGCTTCCCAGATAGCTATAAGCTCAGCCTGAAAGACACTGCAGTGGTCTGGAAGGCGTAAGCTCATATTAATGTCGAGCTTACTTGAGAAGATTCCACTGCCGACTTTGTTGTCTAGTTTAGAGCCGTCCGTGAAAACGGAGATTTCTTGACCTCCCGGTTCCACGCAATTTTTCCACTCGCTTCTCTCTGGGATCCACGTTTCGAACTTGTTATCCCAGCAAGGCCGTGGTATTGCGTAGTCCAGCTTTAAGTAAGAGTTGGGGAGTTGCTTCAGGATCTGGGTATGCCCAAACCTGCAGTCCCTCCAGGGTTGTAGTGCGTTGAGCCTAGCTGCGTTGCAACTGGCAGTAAATTTCCCATACAGGTCAGTGGGAAGAAGAAAAAGTATGGTTTCAAGAGCCTTGGTGGGAGTGGAGGGGAGGGCACCGCTAATAAGCATTGCTGCCATCCGTTGCACCTTTGTGGCTTTGGTTTTGTTAGATTCGATCTCGAGAGCCGGCCACCATACGGTGACGGCGTAGAATAGTATAGGTCGCACCACTGCCGTGTAGATCCAGTGGACAATGTGGGGCTGAAGACCCCACTTTTTTCCGATTGCCGACCTACAGGCGTAGAGCGCCATTGTGGCTTTCCTGGAGCGTTCCTCCATATTACGCCTCCAGTCCAGCCTTTTGTCAAGAATTACGCCAAGGTATTTAACCTCGGTAGAGAGTTCGATCACCCTCCCATTCAGCGATGGGGCGGTGAAATCTGGTATATTGCGTCTGCGGGTGAAGAGCACCATCTCAGTTTTTTCACTGCTGATGCTTAGTCCACATTCCTCAGACCAGGTTTTTGTTAGATTCAGCGCATTTTGCAAGAGTTCGCTAAGCACCGAAGGATGCTTGCCAGTAGCCGTCAGGGCTATGTCGTCTGCATAGGCAATGACCTGGCAGCCGGTGTGCTTTAGTCTAGATAAAAGAGTGTTCACCGTCAGGTTCCAAAGTAGAGGAGAGAGAACACCCCCTTGGGGGGTTCCTCTGTTGGCATACCTTGTAAGTGAAGAATTGCCCATTTCGGAAATAATGGTTCTTCTTTGGAGAAGGAGTTCAACGAACTCCACTAGAGGCTCTTCCACTCCCAGCGAACGCAGGGAGCTCGTTACCGCTGTTGGAAGAACGTTGTTAAAAGCCCCTTCTATGTCAAGAAAAATGCCGAGCGTAAACTCCTTGAAAGCAAGTCCCTTCTCTATCCCAGAGGTGATAGCGTGTAGAGCCGTCTCTACGGACTTGCCCTTGGAGTAGGCATGCTGGCTGTTGGAGATTAGTCCTGGATTTGCCGTTCGCCTAATGTAGGCATCTAGCAATCTTTCTAGAATTTTTAGGAGGAAAGAGGTCAGACTTATAGGTCTGAGATCCTTTGGGTTATTGCAGGATGTCCTGCCTCCTTTCGGTATAAAGACTACCTTTGCCTTGGTCCATTCCGTGGGGATATAGGCCAGGTTGAGGCATGCCTTGTAGATTTGAGTTAGCAGCGGACTAATAAGATCGCTCGCTGCTTGTAGTTCGGCGGGAAATATACCATCTAGTCCCGGAGATTTGAAGGGTTTGAAGGACCTGATTGCCCAGTTAACTCCTTTTCTGCTGACTATGTGGTCCAAGGGCCTCGACGGCCTTGGGTTAGATTGCGAGTTCGAGGGTAGGTATGGTTGAGAGGTGCTGCCCGGAAAGTGGGCCGTGACCAGGGTATCCAGGATTTCGGCACTAGATGAGGCCCATTCTCCATCAGCTGTACGAATACAGCTGAGAGGAGTAGGGTTTTTGGAGAGGACCTTACGTAGGCGATTTGCCTCCGAGACTTCCTCAATATTGCTTGTGAAGTTTTTCCAGGATTCCCTTTTGGCCCTCCTGGTTAACTTCTTAAAAGATTTTAAGGCGTCCCTGTAGGGGGACCAGATCCCTGTCTGTTTTGCCTGATTAAAGAGTTTTCTGCTGTTCTTCCTTTGCTCGGAGATTTCAGGGGTCCACCAGTACGGTTTCTTTCTACCCCTTTTTTTAATCTCCGGGCAGGCTGCTATGAAGGCAGCGTTACAAGAATTGGTGACAAGATCTACTGCTTCGTCTATCTTAGACGGTGAGTCTAGCTCACCGAGAGAAGCAAACGATATGTCAGAGAGAGGCGCTTCATCAGATCTTATCGGTAGGCAAGACCTACCGTGAGAAGCGTTTTCTTGGAGGGTAGAGGACAGGACCACTTTGTAAAGGTCCCAGTCCGTACGTCTCCTGTTCCTGTAAACCGCCATAGGCGGAGGTCGCAGAAGCAGATTAAAAGTTACGTACATATGGTCAGAGTAGGAGTTATCATCGGAAACTTTCCATTCCTTAACTAAGTCAGAGAAAGGTCCTGAAACCAGAGTAATGTCTAGAACCTCCCTCCTATTCGAGGTGACAAAAGTTGGTTTGTCCCCAGAGTTACAGATACAGAGGTTATTTTCTATGATAAAATCAAAAAGAGACTCACCCCTTGTATTTGTGTCGGTTGAGCCCCATGCGAGGTGGTGCGCGTTGGCGTCGGCTCCAATGACTATCGGAAACCCCTTGAGTTGGGCCTCCTTTACCGCCTTGCTGAGCCTATCCTGTGCAGAGATGGGGCGATCGTGCGCAAAGTATGCGGACATCAGCCAGAGGGTATAGTCCTGCAGCTCGAGGCTGATACAGGTGAAGTCATCATCGCTAAAAGGAGATAGTAGAAAATAAGAAAGAGTTTTTCTGATAAGAATACATGATCTGAGTCTACCTTTTGCAGGTGGCGTCACCAGCTGGTACTCATCGGTATTCAGCCCACAGACCCTGGTACCGACGACCCATGGCTCTTGGACTAGAACAACCGCCTCCGATGTTTTGCAGAGGCGTAAGATTAGCGCAGCGGAGGCTGCCTTAGAGTGATGCAGGTTAATTTGCAGTATCCGGACCATCAGGACCGTTCTGAAAACTCAGCATCGACGTCCATCTCCCCCTGCTCCGTCCCGCCCGATGCCACCTCAACGATTGTATCGTCGAAGCCAACATCTGACCGGTCGGATTCCAGGAGGAGGTATTCGTCCATGCTGGTAGAGAACTGCCCTGCCAGCTCAGATACAGAGAGTGTATCACTCTCGGACTCTGGAGCACTACGTGCTAGTTCGATATCGACCTCATGTACACTCGAGGTGTTGCATGGGGTCGTGAGATTTGCTGCGGTGGAGGTGGGTACACTCGAGGCGCTGCCCACCTCCTCCAAATTCATCGGAGCCGACTCGATGGAGGTAGCTGCTGCCTCAGAGTCCAGCGTAACAAGTGCACTCAAGGTGTTTCCTGCCATCGCATCACTCTGAAGCTCGGGCTTCGTCTCCATCTCCTCCGGCTCCTCTCGCTGGGTACCATCCCGCTTGACTTTCAACGTGATGGAGTAGAAGCCGTAGCTTAACACTCCATCCCATTTAGCAAGCCAAGGAAGAGACGCCTCGCTAATGACGAAACCGACATAGCGTTGCTTCTCCCTTGTCTCGCCCACGCGGACTATCCTCCAATCGCTTGAAGGTAGTCCCGGGTTGCTTTGCGCGATGGTGCCCAGAATCTCGCCAGGCTCCGCCAGCACGTCTGGGACCCAGGCCCAAGCTCTCGGTCTGTTTGGAATTTCTTCCAAACTGACGGCATCCAGCTATCAGTCTAACGGTCGACAGCACCCGCCTGACGGTGGCGTCTGTCTATATGCCCTACGACGCCGAAGAACCCCCACCACAAACGGAGGTGAGAGACATGGTGTCAAATTTCTGCACGGGTAATCTTATTATTGGAGCGGACGCTAATTCTCACCATGTCCAATGGGGGAGCTCCGATATCAATGCCAGGGGTAGTCTCTGTTTGATTACCTCTTAACAACCATCCTGGTAATTTGCAACGTGGGTAATGAGCCTACTTTTATCACTCAGACCCGCAGGGAGGTCATAGACCTCACTATCTGTAGTGAAGGCGCTTATGAGTGGGTCAGAAAATGGCAGGTTCTGGAAGAATATTCATTCTCCGACCACCGTTACATAGAAATGGTTTTAGACCTTATTGTAGAACAACCAATCCGCGTAACACTAATTGGCAGTTACACAATGAAATATTAGACAGAGACCTACCAGTACTGCCCTCACAAGACCCCTCATCAGTAGAGGAGCTGGAGGATCTTGTTACCACATTTACATCGGCGCTCTCAAATGCTCTAGGACAGGCTTGTCCAGTGCCAAAACCACGCGGTAAACACAGGCCACATTGGTGGTCCTACGATTTGGACTCGCTCCGAAAATCATGCCGGAAACAATTTAACAAGGCCAAGAGCCTCGGCTCTGAGCCTCATTGGCACTAATATAAAGCTAAACTAAGGGCCTACAAAAAAGCTCTGAGACAGGCGAAGAGAACCTCGTGGAGAAATTTCTGCACTGGCGTCGAAAAGGTCGACGAAACAGCGAGACTTAGACGAGTCCTCTCGAAAAGTCAAACAGCCATCAGCTATTTGCGAAAAACTGACGGATCCTGGACCAGCACGGAAGAGGAAACCCTTGAGCTGCTCTTGAATACACATTTTCCGGGGAATCTGTATGACGCACCACTAGTACCTGCAACAAACCTGGCAGTAAAAATACCCATCACTGAGGAAAGGGTAAGGTGGGCAGTTAAGAGCTTTGAACCGTATAAGGCTGCCGGGCCGGACTGGATTATCCCCGCGCAATTTATAAACACGTTGGAGACATCAGCTAAATGGCTGGTATTTCTCTTCACAGCCTGCCTGGCTCTCAACCACATTCCGGGCTCCTGGAGAAGCGCCACGGTAGTATTTATCCCTAAGGCTGGGAAGGCATCCAACTACGAGCCAAAAGACTACAGACCGATCAGTCTCTCGTCCTTTGTACTCAAAACCTTTGATAGGATACTAAGCGACTACCTCTCAACGACTATTGATAGCAACCTAATCTCTAGCTATCAGCATGCATACACCAAGGGTAAATCAACAGAAACCGCTCTGCACAGCCTAGTATCTGTCATTGAGAAATCGCTGTGTGAAAAGGACTACTGTCTCGTGGCCTTCCTAGGACATTGAGGGGGCTTTCAACAATATAAGCCCGGAGGCTATCAACTCCGCTCTAACTAATCTGGGCGTAGATAGACCTCTAACTGGTTTAATTGACCAACTTTTAATGGGAAGGAAAATAGCTTCTTCACTTGGTACGGTTGAGTTATCACGCTATGTCACAAGGTGAACGCCCCAGGGTGGTGTTCTTTCCCCGCTTTTATGGAACCTCACAGTCAACTCGTTGCTACGTGACACAAGCTGGGGGGGCGGGAAGATAGTGGCATACGCAGACGATTTAGCTATTGCATTCAGGGCAAGTTCCCACAAACTCTGTGTGACCTGATGCAAGTAGCACTGCGAGAGGTTTCGAGGTGTTCCTCTCGCTGCGGACTTAGTATCAACCCGGGGAAAGTGGAACTTGTCCTCTTCACCAACCGGTACAAAATACCGCCACTAAGCCTACCAGGACTAGATGGCACGCGCCTGGGCTTGTCGGATAAGGCCAAGTTTCTAGGCATAGTTCTGGAGAGGAAATTGAATTGGAAGGAGAATGTTCTTCAGCGCCAGAAGAAAGCTTGCATCGCTCTTTACACATGCAAAAGAGCCATTGGCAAAAAATGGGGGCTCAGCCCTAGAGTATGCAGTTGGATCCACACGGCCATCATTCGCCCAATCATGCTGTATGGAGTCGTCGTATGGTGGCCTGCGCTGAGAAAGGCAACATATCTGAATCTGTTGCGGAAAGTCCATAGATCCAATGATCTGTATAAGCGGTGCGCTAAGGACAACGCCCAACGAAGCCTTCCAGGTCATTCTGGGCATTTTGCCACTTGATCTGGAAGGGTTTCGGTCAGCGGCGGCATCAGCTCTGCGCCTAAGAGAAACCTCCAGTTAGGGTGCGGGTACTATTGGACACTCCAGTATTCTGGAATCTTACAGCTTTCTCCTCTAAGCACAGATCGTTGTGCGAGCACTACAGTCGGGGATAGCTGTTTCAAAATAAACATTCCCAGCAGAGAAGACTGGGAGATGACGGATAGGTGTCCCGTAACAAATGGTGGCACTTCCATGTACACCGACCGCTCGAAGTTGGACGGCAGAGTTGGAGGAGGGGTTTATTCAAGGGATTTGGACCTTGAGCTCTCCTTCAGACTACCTGATCATTGTCTTCCAGGCGGAAGTCTCGGCAATCCTGGACGCCGCGGCCTGGTTAAGCAAACGTGTTATCGGAGAAGATGTCGCAATTTTCAGCGATAGCCAAGCGGCCATCAAATCCCTTGGCTCATATACGTTCAACTCTGAACTGACGCTCAGCTGTCGTCGATCTCTTCAGGAGATGACCCAACAGAACCGCGTAAACCTCATATGGGTCCCGGGACATAGGGACATTGAGGGAAACTGTAAGGCAGACGAGCTTGCCAGGCAGGGCACGACCAAGCAGGTTCTTCAGGATAAAGAGCGCTTAGGTATGCCGTTTGCCACATGCAAACTAATGCTGAAGGAGAACACACTCCGTCAAGCCAACGAAAGATGGCTGCAATACCCAGGGTGTCGGATATCGAAACAAATCTGGCCAAAATGGGATCTTAAATGGTCTAGACGCATTTATGCCCTAACTAGGAGGGAAATCTGCATATTGATAGGGGTATTAACCGGTCACTGCCTCATTGGTAGGCATGCAGAAAGGCTAGGTGTGCCCTACCGACGATGCTGCAGGAGTTGCAAAGATGATGAGGAGGAGGAAACAGTGGAGCACCTCATCTGCAACTGTCCGGCTTTAAGCGGCGCGAGAACGCCTTTTTGGGAGTTCCGTTCCTGGATAGCCTAAGCCAGATCGCGGAACTGGACATAAAGGACTTGATGGGCTTCATAAAGTCATCTAAGTGGTTCGAGGAGGAGTAACGGTGTCGGTTTAGGAGTGTCAGTCCCGGGATTCTGCTATGTGGAAAATCCCAACAACTCAGGGATTTTCCATATGGCTGGGTCCCGGGACTGACTTTCCTTGTGTTGGTGGTATCAAACGTTCGTTTTCAATTTGAGGCGAAATAACCGTTGATAGCGTTCTCAACCTAAAGGGCTCATTTTTAATATGGGATTTTCCCTGATTTTCGCGCCACTTAAAGCCGGGCAGTTGCAGATGAGGTGCTCCACCGTTTCCTCCTCCTCATCATACAACTCCTACAGCATCGTCGGTGGGGCACACCAAGTCTTTCTGCGTGCCTACCAATGAGGCAGTGCCCAGTTAATACGCCTATTAATATGGAGATTTCTCTTCTCCTTAGGGCATACATTTGTCTTGATCTTTTCCACCGTTTCCTCCTCCTCATCATACAACTCCTACAGCATCGTCGGTGGGGCACACCAAGTCTTTCTGCGTGCCTACCAATGAGGCAGTGCCCAGTTAATACGCCTATTAATATGGAGATTTCTCTTCTCCTTAGGGCATAAATTTGTCTTGATCTTTTATGATCCCATTTCGGCCAGGTTTCTTTGGATATCCGGCATCCTGGAGATTGCAGCCATCTTTCGTTGGCTTGGCGGAGTGTGTATTCCTTCAGCATAAGCTTGCATGTGGCAAACGGCATACCTAAGCGCTCTTTATCGCGAAGAACCTGCTTGGTCGTGCCCTGCCTCGCAAGTTCGTCTGCCCTACAATTTCCCTCAATGTCCCTATGCAACGGGACCCATGTGAGGTTAACGCGATTCTGTTGGGCCATCTCTTGTAGAGATCGACGACAGCTGAGCGTCAGTTCAGAGTTGAACGAGTAAGAGCCAAGGGATTTGATGGCCGCCTGGCTGTCGCTGAATATAAAAATGTCCTGTCTGATAGTGTGTTGGCCTATCCAAGCCGCGGCGTCCATGATTGCTGAAACTTCAGCCTGGAAGACACTGCAGTGATCAGGTAGTCAGAAGGAGAGCTCAAGATTCAGATCCTTTGAATAAACCCCTCCCCCAACTCTGCCGTCTAACTTCGAGCCATCAGTATAAATGGAAGTGCCGCCATGAGTGACGGGACTCCGATCCGTGCTCTCCCATTCTTCCCTGCTGGGAATATTGATTTTAAAACCGCTATCTCCGACTGTTGTGGTCGCACAGTGATCTGTGCTCAGCGGAAGAAATCTATAGGATCCCAAAATACAGGCGTGTCCAGTAGTGCTTGCGCCCCAGCCGGACGTTTCCCTTAGACGCAGAGCCGATGCTGCTGCTACTCGGTGCCCTTCCAGATCGAGTGGCAAAATGCCAAGAATGGCCTGGAGTGCTTCATTGGGTGTTGTTCTTAACGCACCGCTTATACAGATCATGCAAGATCTGTGTACTTTACCCAGCAGATTAAGGTTTGTTGCCTTGCTCAGCGCAGGCCACCATACCACAACTCCATAGAGCATGATTGGTCGAATGATTGCAGTGTAGATCCCTTTGCATATTTTGGGGCTGAGCCCCCATTTCTTTCCAATGGCTCTTTTGCACGTGTAGAGTGCAATACACGCTTTCTTCTGGCGCTGAAGAACATTCTCCTTCCAGGTTAGTTTCCTATCCAGAACTGTGCCCAAGAACTTGGCTTTGTCAGCCAAGTTGAGGTGCACGTTATTCAGTTTTGGTAGTATTAGCGGTGGTATCTTATAGCGGTTGGTGAAAAGGACCAGTTCCACTTTTCCCGGGTTGATGCTCAGTCCGCAGCGCGAGCACCATGAGGAAACCTCTCTCAGTGCTACTTGCATCAAGTCGCACAGGGTTTGTGGGAATTTGCCCCTGTATACTATAGCTAAGTCATCTGCATATGCCACTACCTTCCCGCCCCACCAGCTTGTGTCTCGCAGCATCAAGTTGACAGTGAGGTTCCATAGAAGCGGGGAGAGAACACCACCCTGAGGCGTTCCCCTTGTGACATAGCGTGATAAGTCAACCGAGCCCAGTGATGACACTATTCGTCTACCCCTTAGCAGTTGATCAATAAGTCCAATAAGAGACCTGCTTATGCCCAGCCTTGTTTAAAACGGTGTTTATAGCATCAGGGCTTATGTTGTTGAAGGCTCCTTCAATATCTAAAAAGGCCACAAGACAGTACTCCTTTTCATACATCGATTTTTCAATAACAGAAACTAGGCTGTGAAGCGCAGTTTCTGTAGATTTCCCTTTGGTGTATGCATGCTGATAGCTACAGATCAGGTTGCTATCAATAGTAGAGGAGAGGTAGTCATTTATTATCCTCTCGAAGGTCTTGAGCACAAAGGATGAGAGACTGATCGGCCTATAGTCCTTGGGCTCGTAATGAGGCGCCTTCCCCGCCTTAGGAATAAACACTACCGTGGCACTTCTCCAGGAGCACGGAATGTAGCTAAGAGCCAGGCAGGCTGTATAGAGAAATACCAGCCATTTGGCTGATGTCTCCAGTGTGTTTATGAGTTGTCCGGGAATAATCCCGTCTGGCCCGGCAGCCTTGAACGGTTCGAAGCTTTTAACCGCCCACCTAACCTTTTCCACGGTGATGGGTATGTGTACAGCCAGGTTTGTTGTAGGTGCTAGGGGTTCCTCATGCAAGTTCCCTGGGAAGTGCGTATTCAAGAGCAGCTCTAGGGTTTCCCTCTCCGTGCTGGTCCAGGATCCGTCAGGTTTGCGCAAATAGCTTGTGGCTGTTTGAGTTTTTGAGAGCACTCGTCTAAGTCTCGCTGTATCGTCGACATTTTCGACCCCAGTGCAGAAATTTCTCCACGATACTCACTTCGCCTGCCTCAGAGCTTTTTTGTAGGCCCTCTGTTTAACTTTATATTCGAGCCATTGAGTCTCCGTGCCAAGGCTCTTGGCCTTATTAAATTGTGTCCTACATGATTTACGGAGCGAGTCCAGGTCGTAGGACCACCAATGCGGCCTATGTTTACCGCGTGGTTTTGGCACTGGGCAAGCCTGCTCTAGGGCATTCGAGAGCGCCGTTGTAAAGGTCTTTACCCGATCCTCCAACTCCCCTACTGATGATGGGACTTGTGGGGGCAGTGCTGGCAAGTCCCTAGATAGTATTTCATTGTGTAGCTGCCAGTTAGTGTTACGTGGGTTGCGTTTCATAACCGGCTGCTCAACAGAAAAGTCTAGAACTAATTCTACGTACCTGTGGTCGGAGAATGAGTGTTCATCGAGAACGCGCCATTTTCTGACCCACTCATAAGCGCCTTCGCTGCAAATAGTGAGATCTATGACCTCCCTACGGGTTTTAGTAATAAACGTAGGTTCGTTACCCACGTTGCAAACTACCAGGTTAGTTGTTAACAAATAATCAAACCAACTCTCCTCTAGCATTGATATCGGAGCTTCCCCACTGGACGTGATGAGCATTGGCGTCTGTTCCGATAATAAGATGACCCATGGAAAAATTTGCAACCATGTCTTTTACCTCCCTCTGTGGCGGTGGTTCTTCGGCGTCGTAGGGCATATAGACCGATGCCATCGTCAGACTGGTACTGTCGACTGTTAAACTGGCAGCTGTAACGTCACCATTGGTATAGTTGGGCAAGAGAAAGGCATTCAGCTCAGACTTAACCAAAATACAGGCTCTAACCCTGCCTCCCTCGCTGGATTGGATTAGCTTAAAACCCTTAGTCCCCAAACCGCAAATCCTTGAGCTGTTGACCCAGGGTTCTTGGATGAGGACCACATCTATGTCGCCTTTAGAGAGACGACTGATTAAAGCAGCCGAGGCTGCTTTAGATTTGTGCAGGTTTATCTGAATCACCTCCAACATGAGAGCGCTCAGACTTCCCTGCCACCGCCGTATCGTCGAGTTCCACCTCGTCTGGAGGCTTATCTTTCAACGACGATTTGTTCAGACCACGATTTGGCCGAGATCCTACTAACTGTAGCAGTATTGACATTGGTGCGCTCAGGACTAGCTGCTATCACTGTGACGTTGAGGTCTTCCCCATCCAGCAGGCTGTCTCCCATCTCCGAGCTGTTCACTGCTCCTTCGCCATTTGACGTGGCAGATACCATACTTTCCGAGTCGGACATCTCCGACTCCTCTACCGGCACTGCGATGTCCGAGACCTCCGGTGCAGCCGAAATAGCAGCGCGCTGTGCATCGCCGCGGTATACGTGGATCACGATCTGACCCATGCCGTAGTGCACTCGTCCATTGCACCGTTTAAGGGGCTCGAGCGCTTCCTTAGTCAAGGTGAAGACCACTTGCCTGTCAGGCCCTACCGTATCCTCGACCAGATTGACACCCCAGTCCTGCGTCGGGAGAGACGGGTTCATGATCCTCAGCATCCTGAGAATTCTCTCAAGTTTAGCAGGGATAGCAGGAATCCACGCTCTTGCCCTTGGCCGAGCCGGGATGTCCTTCCAGTCGACAACCTCGATTCTTGCCCCTTGGTAGATCTCACCCAGTCTTGCAGCTGCTGCCTTGTACAGTGCAACAGTTTTTGCATCCTCGCAAGCGAATACCTTGATTCGGCCCTGTCCCGTATCAGAACCCATCGGCGTGGCCCCGCATAATGTCGAGAGGGGCATTACCGATAGCGTTCCGGACGTACCGCCACTGGTCCCTAGGGATGGCCCAGCTTTCGTTACCTCGGTCAATGACGCCTATGAGGATCCTATCCTTAGTTACTTCAGCAAAGCTGAGTTTACCCACTACGGGGGCGTGTTGCTGCCGCTTCGGGTGAGGTTTTAAATCCACGTCCGATCTCTGGCGTTTGAAGGGATTTCCATTAACCTTCTTTGGCGCGTAATCGCTTTGGAAGTTCGGTAAGATAGCTTCAGCCATCTCCACCGTCTTTCTAGCATTCGGCGATAGCGTCTCTTGTGAAATACCCTCGTATTTCTTCAGGATCCTCGCGGCCGCTCTTTTGTCCAAGTACTCAGAGCGACTGGGAGATGTCTTTTGGTGTAAATTTCGACCCGTAGTTGCCATCGCGGTCGTTCCCTTATTTGGATCTCTGGGGCCAGGTCGTGAGACCACTGCCACAGACGTTAAAGACTTGGTTTCGGTACCGGCACTTACTAGGACTTTAGCATCAGCCGTTGTTGGCTTCACTGTGTTTGTACCGGTACTTACTTTGGGGATTGCCCCCTTGTTATCCAGAGCTAATCGACCCGTAGTTGCCATCGCTGTCGATCTCTCGGCTGATAAAGAAATGGAGTTTGTCCTCCGACGTTGCGTTCTCGCTTACTCCAGCATTTTCCTCCTCTGCTGTGCAGTATACATTGTTGTATCTTTAGTTTTAGGGTTTTTGTTATTATTTATCATCTTGTTCGTACGTGCCCTCGCCGGGCAAGGCCAGTTTAGGGTCAATGGAAGAGTAAGGGGAATGTGTCGTCCGCCGCGGCAGAGCCCCATACCGCGGTAAGGCCATAGTTACTCTGCGAGGTGGCCCGGTATCAGAGAGGCTCCGTTCGATTACAGCCACGATTTGCCTCCCAGCTGATGCTTGACGATTGATGAACAATTATTTCCTTACCGTGGACGCACACGGTTTACGCAGTACATACCGTCAAAACCTGCTAAATATGGTATCAAGGTTTGGTGGATTTGCGATGCCACAAATGCATATCCACTGCATGGACAAATATATACTGGCCAAGCAGAAACTGGTAGGGAAACGAACCAAGGCGAACGAGTGGTGAAGGATTTGTCTGCCAAATACCAAGGAAGTGGCCGAAACATTACAATGGACAATTTGTTTACGACCTTGCCAGTTGCAGAACTGCTTCTCACCTGGAAACTCACGATCGTTGGAACTTTGCGCAAAAACAAATCATATATTCCTCAAGAAATGAAGCCGAACAAAAACAGGACAATTGGTTCAACGACATTTGGCTTCAAAAATAATGTGACAATGTGCTCTCATGTTCCCAAAAAAAATAAAGCAGTAATTTTGCTTTCGACCATGCATAATGATGCTGAAATAGCTGACAGTGGGAAACCTGAAATAATTGAATATTATAATCGTACCAAAGGTGGTGTTGATCGAATGGACCAAATGTTTGCGGAATATCCAACACAAAGACAAACAAAACGATGGCCACTAGCGATGTTCTTCAACATGTTGGACATTACAGCTCTTGCAGCCTACATTGTCTACGATTTGAATAACCCTATGTTGCCTTGGAGATCAAACAAGCGTAAGCTGATCCTGCGCAGCTTGGCTGAAGCATTGTGTATGCCCATTATTGAAGCCAGAGCCATAAATCGTCAAGTGACGCGAAATTTTTCGAAAAAAAATTGCTATTGAAGCATATTTCAACCGACCGGTGGAATCAATGGTGTCAACAGCAGCATCAACATCTGCCGCAGCGCGCACGCCAAAACCTGTGTGCGGATCTTGCTATTTACATATGTTACGCACAAGAGGAAAAACGCCGTGCGCCAAATGTAAGAAGCCAATGTGTCTTGAACATCAACAAATTGCTCTATTTGCCATGATTTTCCTTAGATATAAGATGCATTTTTATAATTTTTATAATAAAAGTCAATAATCTAATGTGTGAAATGAATATTTTTAATTTTTCAAATAAAAAAATAATATAAAAAATGTTTTTTTTTTGATTATTATGAGGATTTTTACTATTGGGGTACAAACGTATCCCGGGTGTGTGTTTACGTATATAATGTGTTTGGAAGGCTGTAGCTCCTGAACCAATGGTCCGATCTGGTTCAAATTTTGAATTTGAACTCAAAAATAAATAATCTTCCTAGATCCGAAGTTAGCGGTATAGAGGTATACCGATTCAAAAGTTACAACACTTCAAAGTTGAAAGTGGATACATTTGTACCCGGGTGTGTGTTCTAGGGTTAAAAAACTAAAAATCACGCTTTTAGAGAGTATTGAACTAAAAAGTTAAAAATAATTATAAAAACCCTACACAGTATTGTGGAAAAGCGTGGTCCGCTTTGTTCCATAATCTTCATTTTTAATTTAAATTATTTTTACCTTTTTAGCGGAGCCGATAGCCCTGGCAGCTAGTGCTCACTAGTCTATTTAACTAGTTAATTTATTTAATTATGTAAATAAATCATAATAATAATAATATCTTTTTAGTGCAATATTCTTTAAAAACGCGTGTTTTCGTTCTTTAAACTATATTTATTTTTTACTTATTAGTTAAATGTGTTATGAAGTAATCGATAAATATATCGAAATATTCCGAAGTCTCATAGAAACCTGTAGACCTTGCCTTTCGTTTGATACCCAGATTGTAGGCATTATGACCGATAACTTAGTTATCGATAAATATATCGAAGTCCAAATGCAACTCCTTATCGTCAGACACCCATATTGAAGGCACTTTTCAAGGTTTTTGTGAGAGTCATATGCCACTATAGGGTAGACTGAACTAGAGTTACATACAAACAAGAACACATACATATGAATGTATGTACAAGTAAAGCTAATGAAAGCGTAGTAAAAAACTAGCATTATGTGGGAAAAGAGTCGAGAGCTCGATATACGAAAATTATCGCACAAAGCGGACCAACGAAATATATTGAAGTCCAAATGAAACCTTGGGCCTTCCCCTTTCGTTTGATACCCATATCGTAGGGAAATTTTTAAGGTTTCGGGCAATCACATTTTGACCGATAAATCAGTTTTCGATAAATTTATCGAAATATTTTCGAAAAATGTATCGATATATGTCGAGGTCCAAATGAAACCTGGGGTCTTCCCCTTTCGGTTGATACCCATATTGTAGGGACATTTTACAGTTTTTGGGCCACTGGGGCTTAATCCGAACGAGAGTCACATACAGCATCAGTCAAATAATAGCACTGAAATTAGATTGGATGTCGCTCGATGAATCAAGAAGAAGCTGTGTTTTTACCACGCTTTTATTAGGTTCACTTGTATGTTTGTTTGTTTGTTTGTTTGCTTGCTTGTATGTATGTAACTCTCGTTCGGTTTAAGCCCCAGTGGCCCAAAAACCGTAAAATGTCCCTAAAATATGGGCATTAAACGAAAGGGGAACGCCCCAGGTTTCATTTGGACATCGACATATTTCGATAAATTTATCGATAACTGAGTTATCGGTCAAAATGTGGCTGCCCGAAAACCTAAAAAATTCCATACAATTGAAAAAATTAAAGCTGTGGTATGGAAATTATTTATTTCGAAGTAGCAGTTAAATTCTTTTTATTGTACGACCGTCCCAGTCGATGATTTTATCAAAATGGCCGAGTCTTTCTTTTTCTTTCTCTTCCCACGTTTCGTTTGTTAAGAAATGAGTATGTTCAATGCTGAACGTGAAACGGGCAGTGGGGTTGCCACCAGATATTACTTTACAACTCGGCCAATCTGACTTTTTGATCGACCCCGATCAGAGATACAATGATTTTAATTTCTTTTCCTATACATTGGTCCTTATCCTGACTTAACATTTAGCGTATACATAACTTAACTTAAACAGTATTGCTTCACTGATGATCGGAGGGCCCGGTCTCTTCGTGGGATGGGAATTTTCTCATTCTGTTTGCTTCTACTACTCCATCGTAAGGGAGTTGCGTAATCTGACAATTTTCTATGTCCCGGACTACGTATCGATCGTTACCGAGAATTTTGAAAACTACGTAAGGCCCCTTGTACTTTGGCACGAACTTCTTATTCGTCCCCAATGTGGTGTCTACGCTCCTAATGACTACGTAATCACCAACTTCATACCTTTTGGGTTCTTTACTGTGTTTTGAAAAGTAGTTTTTCTGGTATTCCTATAAGTTTTGGATGGATTTACTGGCTTCGGATCTAATCTCGCCCAAATTCCGCGCCCTATCCGAGCTTAGCATTGCTGAAAGGTATTCCGAAAATTCGTCTATAGGTTCTCCCCTTTGCTCGACCCCAAATAAGAGCATGCTGGGGGAATTATTTATTGAGCTATGGTTGGAGTTGTTTATCGCGTACTCCGCTAGTAGAAGTCGGCTCGACCAATCAGCGTGATCGATGGGTTCTGTAAGCTTCCCTAACATACTTTTGATTACCCTGTTAACTCTCTCTACCTGCCCATTAGCCTGTGGTGACGCAACTGATACTTTAACATGAGCTATATTACGCTTGAGCAAAAATTCGCTGAACTCTAACGACGTGAAGCAAGTACCGCGATCTGAGACGATTCGCCTCGGTCGGCTGTAATAACTAAAATACTTGTCTAGGGCGCAGGTAACCTCCCGAGTACTGGTAGAATTTGTCGGGTATTTCCTCTTAGAACGTAGGGCAGGCAAAGGACCAAAATGGTCGATATGTAGGGTGTCGAACGGCAGTGGCTCCTTGGAAATATTATATAAAGTCCTCTCCCTTGACGTCGGCGGGGTGGCATACATAACGCATTTGAGGCAATTTCCTATAAACCTAGTAACTTTCTGTCGCAGATGGGTGATCCAGTAAAGTCTCGTAATTTTATCACATGTCTTGTCCACAGATTGGTGGCCAACCTTTTCATGGGCTATTCTTATAATATTGTCCTCCAGCTCTCCCGGAATGCATAAAAGTCTGGTGCCATGTTCCTTTACCCTGCATACTAGACCATCTCGTAAGTCAAAGTTCTTTACTTCCCCTACCGAGAGTTTTCACGAATATTCCTGATATTCTCGTCCCGTTCCTGAGCCACACGTATATAAAAGTCTACATCAACGGAATCGAACTCTATTGCCATGACACAACGGCTTAAAGCATCAACGTGCTTCAATGAGGCGCCCCGGCGATGCACGATTTTGTAGTTATAATTGCCTAGTTCCAAAGCCCATCTGGCTATTCGGGAATTGATATGTTTCTTTTGTAGTGTTAAGGTTAAAGAGTGACAGTCCGTCACAATGTGAAAAGGGATTCCCTCTAAATAAGGGCGGAATCGTCGTAGAGCATATATTATTGCTAGAGTTTCTAACTCAAAACTATGGTATTTCGCTTCGGCAGCTGTCGTGGTTTTGGAGAAGTATGCCACTGGGTGCATCTTTTGCTCCAAACCCAGCGGCACTAGCATCACAATGCAGTTCGGTTTCTCTCAGTGGGTTGTATATTGAGAGGACCGGAGCCTTAGATAGTGCTTCCTTGAGTTTTCTAAATGAATCTATACAATCGTCATCAAGTGAAAAAGGGGCGTCCTTTTTTAAAAGCTTAAGTAATGGTCTAGCGATATTTGAAAACGAGGGCACGAAACGTCGGAAGTAGGAAAAGAGCCCGAGGCACGATCGAACCTCTTTATGATTTCTCGGCAATGGATAGTTTTTATATCTTTTAAATGTGAGTCACTTAGTGAAATTCCGGAAGCTGACACGGCATACCCTAAGTATTCGATCTTTCGGTAACCGAACTTGCATTTTGAAAGATTGAGCGTCAAACCCCTTAACTTTATACGGTCTAATACCTTCCTTAGTAGGCTTTTGTGCTCTTCGAGATCAGTGGTCGCTACTATAATGTCATCCATGTATATCATAATCTCCCTAGACTTGATGAAATCCCTAAAAATGTTATTAATAAATCTTTGAAACACGGCAGGGGCGTTCTTTAACCCAAAAGGCATTTTGGTGAACTCTTATTGGCCACCAGGGGTAACAAAGGATGTGTACTTGACCGAGTCCGGCGATACGTTTACCTGATGGAACCCATTCTTAAGGTCCAACACTGAAAATACAGTTTTACCCTCCAGGTACTCTACACAATCGTCTATGAGTGGTAACGGATAGTTGTCACGGACGGTGATTTTATTTAAGCCGCGGTAATCTACACAAAGGCGGGCTTGCCCGTTCTTCTTTTTGACTAAGACTATCGCGGAAGCGTACGGCGAATTACTAGGGCGTATAATGCCTCGTGACTCTAGGTCATTTACAATGCCCTGGACAGTTGTACGCTCAGCGAAGGAAAGTCGCCGAGGTGAACAATGGAAAGGCACATCCGAAGTAAGATGGATATTCATTTCGTACTCGTACGGCTCTATACTTAATTGGGAGTTAATATATGAATTAGATATTACTAGTCTTAATTCCTCTCGGCCGCGTGCCTCTAACGCGGGATCAATGTCTACATCATCATTGCCACTATAAACTTCGATGTTAAAAATATCCGGCACTCCTAAATCTACTGGAGCCACCCTACCGGTTTCGACACCTCTTTTGACGACCCTTAAGTAATCCTTATTTGCATCACTATTCATAGTGCTTGCAGTTAATTCCCGCGAGGTGCCCACATCGAACACAACGTCATTCCTATTAACCTCGTTGCTTACTAGCTTTAACAACTCGGCAGATCTATTATTTTCGAAATTCTCGGCGGCTTTTCGATTGTAGTCATTAATACGAGTGCGGTCTATAATTAATTTATAATCGTAACTTTCATTCACGGCAGTTTTGACCGATTTGGTACTTTTAGATATATCGGATATTTCATGATCCGAACCGTCGTTGCAAATACAGCTTATTGAACGCTCCCCATAACCTCTCGACAAACCAAGCCCATTAATAACATCAGTTAATTTACTCGGCAGGAAGGTGCATTGTTGTGAACTCCCGTTCATCCCTTTTAACACGTCTACAGAGTACAAACATTTTAATTTCGCAAGGAAAATTCTGTTCTGCTTCAGAAAATCACGCCCCAATATCAATGGTGCTCCCATTTCTTCATCATTCAAAATATTCAATTCAATTATCTCACTTTATTTTTGAAATTTACAAAGCATTCTAATACTCCTAGTATATTTATTCTTCTCCCTCCAATTCCAACGTAATTTTTCGTGGGTTTGCCAATTTTTGGATGTTTATGTGGGACCCAGGATTGCCTCACGAAACTAGCCGGACTACCGGTATCAAATAAAGAAACAATATTACTAAAGATTGCACCTCCTACCGAGCCAATGTTAAAAGCAATACTTACTAAATCTAGATTGTTGTCTTCCATCACATCTTCGCATTGGACTGCATTTACGGCATTCGGCAGTGGTTTCAGAACCTTCTTCGGATTGGTACAGGAGCGGTGGTCATGGCCCATCCGCCAGCAGCGGAAGCAAGAACCATTGGGACGTAAGGGATGTGGACAGTTTGGTTTGATGTGACCACGTTGTGAGCAGTTATAACACTGTGGCATTTCTTTCACGGCTAGCGTTTTCGGCCCAGGCGGCGTTGCGGCAACGGGTTTATTCATTACAGTAGCGTTGGTTCGTCTATCAATTACAGTTGGCAAAAGATACCTGTCCTGATACCGGCTTACCAGATCTTTAAGTTCGGCCAATGTGCGCGCGCCCATAAGGAGGTGGGTATTTGTCAGCTGATTCTTGACACCATCGAGAATGAAGTCTATAGTTTGCCTTTCTTCAACCTTGCCTCTCTTTGCCAACGACTGCATAGTAAGAATGTAAAAGTGCAGCGTTTCATTCTTGCTGTCCCACCTCCTATCACTAAGTTTGCGATAAATGTCGTGCCTAGTGACAGACGTGGCAAATTCCACCATCAGAGCTGATTTTAATTCATCATATTTCAATGCCACAGTGGTTGAAAGAAAAAGCTTTGCTGTGCCGTCTAGTGATCGGCGTAGGCTTATAAGCTTAAAGCGGTCGTCGGCGTCATTGGATTTCATTATATCCTCAAAATCGGAAAAAAAATTTTGTATAGTTTGTGCCCCGTCTTCGCCACTAAATTTCGGCAATGCGTGTTGGATATCGCAGAAATCTACTTTGCGGGCGGTGATCCCAAGGGTGGTGGAGGCGAGTCCAGATTCTAGCTCCCGCACTTGCCATTGTAGCTCGAGAAGCTCTTTTTTCTTACGCCAATTTTCCAGCTCTTGGTTGATTGAATCGGAGGCGCTTACGTTTGGTACATTGTACTCATTACTAGTATAGGCGGCAGTGCTTATAGCGGTAGCACCAATGGCGGCAGTGTATCTATCGGCAGAGCTAGTGGCTACAGTGCTTATGGCGGCAGTGTATCTATCGGCAAATCTTGTGGCTGCAGTGCTTACGGCGGCAGAGCTAGTGGCAGTGCTTATGGCGGCAAAGCTAGTGGCAGCAGCAGTGCTTATGGCGGTAGCACCTATGGCGGCAGTGTATCTATCGGCAGAGCTTGTGGCTGCAGTGTAAATGGCGGCAGAGCTAGTGGCGGCGGCACCCCTCCAGGTACACCAGATATTACTTTACACAATATGGGTATCAAACGAAAGGTGAAGGCCCCAAGTCTCTTTTGGACATCGACATATTTCGATAAATTCATATCAAACGACAATGTACATACATTCATATGTATGTTTGCTTGTTTGTATGTAACTCTACTTCAGTCTACCCGATAGTGGCATACGACTGTCACAAAGCCTTGAAATGTGCCTTCAATATGGGTGTCAAACGATAGGAGGTTGCATTTGGACTTCGATATATTTATCGATAACTAAGTTATCGGTCATAATGCCTACTGCCTGTATCAAACGAAAGGGAATGTCCACAGGTTTCTATTGGACTTCGATATATTTCGATACATTTTTTCGATAACTGAGTTATTGTCAAAATCTGAGGCAAGATGCCTTAAAAATCCCTAACAATATGGGTATCAAACGAAAGTGGAAGTCCAGAGGTTTCGTTTGGACTGCTGTATTTTTCGATATATTTATCGATATTTTCCTAGGACATTTGACTAAAAAGTAAAAAATAAATATAGTTTAAAAAAACTAAAACTTACGCTTTTAGAGAGTATTGAACTAAAAATTTGAAAATAATTTTAAAAACCCTACACAGTAGTAATGTGGAAAAAGCGTGGTCCGCTTTGTCCCATAATTTTCGTATATCGAGCGCTCGACGCTTTTCCCACATAATGCTAGTTTCTTTACTGCGCTTTCATTAGCTTTACTTGTACATACATTCATATGTATTTTTGCTTGTTTGTATGTAACTCTACTTCAGTCTACCCGATAGTGGCATATAACTGTCACAAAAACCTTGAAATGTGCCTTCAATGTGGGTGTCAAACGATAGAAGGTTGCATTTGGACTTCGATATATTTATCGATAACTAAGTTATCGGTCATAATGCCTACTACCTATATCAAACGAAAGGGAAGGTCCACAGGTTTCTATTATTTAAACCAAGGAATATTTCGATATATTTATCGATAACTGACTTATCGGTCAAAATGAGGTTGTCCAATAATATTGAAAATTGCCTACAATATGGGTATCAAACGAAAGTGGAGGCCCAGAGGTTTCGTTTGCACTGCGGTATACTTCGATATATATATCGATTACTTCATAACACATTTAACTAAAAAGTAAAAATAAATATAGTTTAAAAAGCGAAAACACGCGCTTTTAAAGAATATTGCACTAAAGAGGTAGAAATAATTTAAATAAAAAACGAAGATTATGGAACAAAGCGGACCACGCTTTTTCCACAATACTACTGTGTAGGGTTTTTAAAATTATTTTCAAATTTTTAGTTCAATACTCTCTAAAAGCGTGAGTTTTAGTTTTTTTTTTAAATTTTCTAAAAATTCTGACAAAAAAGTTTCAAATTTTGATGTATTTTATTTAGAGTTAAATTAACTACTATGAACTTTGTGCAAACTTTTAAATTTATTTTTTAGTGGCTTCCGCTAGAGAATTCTTTATACTAAAAATGAAAATTATTAAAAACACAGCTTCTTCTTGAATCATCGAACGATATCAAATCTAATTTCAGTGCTATTATTTGACTGATGCTGTACATACAAGCAAACAAACAAACAAACAAACAAACAAACAAACAAAGAAACAAAGAAACAAGCAAACATATAAGTGAAGTTAATAAAAGCGTGGTAAAAAACTTTTAAGGTGTTTGTATTATAATGCACACATGTGAACTCGTATTTTCGTCATCTGGTATGATTATGAATTAAGAAAGTTATAAAAAATATAATTTACAAAAAATAAAAGTGCGCCAGTTTAGTACAAAAAGTGAAAAAAGTTGAGCGTGTTTTTTTTTGGTTTTCGGGCTCAACACGATCACGCACGAGCACGACACGAAATCGGATTTTCAAACACGAGCACATGGACACACGCGTGCGTGTTTCGTGTCACTGTCAAAAACACGCACGACGCCCACCTCTATTTCCAATGAAAACATCACCACCTCCATCAAGATTGAATAGTTTTTCTTAACCAGGATGGGATATATAATTTAGTCTTCAAATTTAAGTGGTTGTTGTAGAACTACCTTAGAATGAAAATTTGAATGAACCTAGTCCAGATTAAAACCAGTAAAGCCCGGTTTTTCAGTGCAAGTTTAAACCACAGATAAAGTCGACTAGAGTTTATCTCATACAAATCGGCCGTTTAAGCTTAGTTTAACTCGCACTGAAGTTTAAGCTTTTACTAATTACTTTTAGTTAAAGTTGCAGTCTGTAGGAATATCTCGTACTCATACAGGCATGCATAATTTTGGTTTATATGCGGGTGTGTGCGTTATTTTCGAAATTGTTTTACCAACTATCAAAACCACACGAATCCAATCAGAGTCGCAGTGCAGCATATCGATGTTGTGCTAAAGCGTGTAAATATCGACTGTGTCAATGAATTTATGCTTGTTCAAATAAATGCGCTATTTTTGTAGTCATAAGTGTACAAATGTATGTACTAGGGTGATTCTTTGCAGTTTCCAAAATGGTAAGCCGTGTGCGATTATCTTAACTATTAAAATAATTACAGCCATTTAAAAACGAATGTACTATCTAGTAAACGAATGTACTATCTAGTAAATTTTAAATGGCTGTAATTATTTTAATAGTTAAGTTAATCGCACATGGCCTACCATTTTGGAAACTGCAAAGAATCACCCTAGTACATACATTTGCTTATGACAAGGATTTATATGAACTAGTATCGCTTGTGATCGAAAATTCGACCAATAAAAACCTTAGAGGGTCGTGGGGTCGCTAGCCCCGTACCCCCATCCTTAAATTTCGGAGACGCCCCTGAAAATATACCGCCTATACCTCAGTTTTTTCCGTTTTCTTTCCATCGTTGCATATTTCATTCCAATCGGTCAAACGGTTCGCTCACAGGAGGTTCCTAAAGGTTTTCATGTGGCGTATTTATTGACATCGGATTCCTATGCAAGTTTGGCAAAACTGGCATCTTATATACTATATATTAATATATATAAATGAAATATGCACCGATGGAAAGGAAATTGAAAAAACTGACGGTATATTTTCAAGGGCGTCCCCGACATTTAAGGATGGGGGTACGGGGCTAGCGACCCCTCGACCCTCTAAAGTTTTTTTTGTCGAATTTTCGATCACAAGCGATACTAGGTCATATAAATCGATGTCATAAATCCATCAGTGACGAGTTTCACACAGTCGAATTAGTTTTCAAAAATGCACCGCCATATTGGATCCACCATTTTGAATTTAAAAAAACCGATATCTGATTCGTAATAAGACAACTCATAAACCCCCGAGTACCAAGTTTCAATAAAATCCAATTAGTTTTCAAAAAATTCACCGCCATATTGGGCCCGCCTTCTAGATGCGAAATATATCCAAAAAAACCAATGCGCTAAGAGATCAGTGTAGGCGTTTTAGTTGCACCGTTTTCAATTTCGAAACATACTTTCAGGAGTTAAACCCCTTCTACTCATCCAAGAAGGCTATTGAATTGCAGGAATATTCGTCAATGAAAACCGAATAACAACACACAAAAACGCAAATTTTTACTGCACTTAAACATGTTAAAATTAAATTAAATTTGCAAGCATCTCATTTTTTTTATAAAAACGAGTAGCGCGACCTCTAAAGCACCTTTAAAAAAAAACAAAAAAATAGCAGCTTTTTTTTGTCACAAGGAACCATATTTCGGGGTAGCGTTTTAGGTTTTCCAAAAAAAAAAATTTTGAACCACTCTAGTATGTATGTAAGAATCCAAATCGTTGTTAAATAGTAAAATTTGGCAGAGTTCATACAATTTTCAAAGTTCTGCTGATCTTGAAAAAAGCCGGCGGTTCTACTATGTAAGTATACTTTCAGTTTCCATATTTAACATTTCGAAAAGAAATTAATTCTTCTCATCGAACAAGAAATGTTTTCCTTTTTTGTTTCTTCAATAAACGAAACACCTTACAAAAATACATACCTAAGGGGTATTCTATCTAATTTTTTTCATGAAAAACCCAAGAATTTAACACACTATTGTCAAAATTGCAAAATAAGAGTACAAAAAACACACGCATTTTTATGTTTCATGAAAAAATTTTAAAAGAAAATTTTCCAATTTGGACAATAGTGTGTAAATTTCCTGTGTTTTTTTATGAAAAAAATGTAGAGAGAAGACCCCTATGCATAGCTGTAAACAAAAATAAAAAAATTAGTCTTTGTGTTAATAGCATTTTAACAATGTAAATAAAGTTCAATGTTTTACGCTAGAAAAAGAAGTTTATTTGCATTTTCCTGTGTATAGTTGACCAGCAGGCGAATTCCAGAAATCTCCATCCATCTCCATCTCGTAAATGCTAAAATAAGCCTTAATGCTTAAGCCAATGAACTCTCAGAATTTTAGGAGATGACGCTTATTTGCGATTCTGATCCACAAGCCGCCTAGCTATGATAATAGTGCGTTATCTGCACTATAGATGGCGCGCAGGCATCACTGCAAGATGTCAATTTAGTTGTGATCCTTTACAACTCAGAAAAAGCCAGAAGTAAACCGAAACGCCCGAAGTTACTAGCGACTAATCCCTTACTTTTCAGCGTTACTCTACTTTTTTAATTACAAAATAAATTCCATTTTCGGTAAAAATATTTGTGTTTGTTTATTAAAGTCGGTTAAGAACAGATTTTAAATCGTTATATACACCTTAATTTAGTTATTTATTGAGTTTTTCTCTATAAAATTGTTATACGCAAACAAAAAATGTTTTTTTAGTTATAACTTTTAAATGATAAATAATATTACTTTTGTGACTCCGGATTATGATTTCTGCACAGAGCCAAAAAGTTCACCTATAATCAAAGAGATCGACATCTAAAAAAGCTTTTTGGCCGGGGAGAGCGAGTGGGGACAAATTTGAAGAAATTTGTGCTAGGAAATCTTCTAAATTTTAGCTTGAATTTCTTCTCAAATTTATTGAAAAGGAAATCGGCTAAAAACAAGGAGTTAGCTTCTTATTTATGAATTTTTTATGTACTTTTGTCAAAAGTTAGAAGAAATCTGCTTGTTTTTATGAGAAAACCTGTTTAAAGTAAATTAATGAGAAAATCCTCTTATTTTCTCTGGATTCATATTGAATTTATTGAAAAGGAAAACTATATATATTTTTAGAAGATCCCTTATTATTAAGACGGGCATCTTATTGGAAAAATATCATAGAGAAATCCTTCTGATTTAGAGGGCATTTTATGTGACTTTTTGCTCTGTGTGGAACTGAAACTCGACTTTTGATTCCTCTCCCGACTTTTTGCGACGTGGTTTTTGCAGTTTTAGTAGGATAGAAAAAAATACAATTTCCAAAATTATGGGCACATAATTAAATATAAATTTGTCTTATAAATTACACATATTTATTGTTTTTGAGTAATTTTATGGCCTAAAACAACATAGTTCTACCCTTTTTCCTATTTTTTTGCGTTTTAGCAACAACTTTTTTTCGTCGCCAAAATTTGCCAACTTTTGGATAAAATTGGAGATTTTACGAGATGGCTAAAATTGCAGAATCGCAAGTTTAGCTTAGTAGCTGTCAAAAACAGCTGAGCTACGTTATCTGATTCATTTTGCGTTCATCGCTTAAATATGCCAAAAAATGAAGCAAAGATGGAGATTTATAGAGATATTCTTTCACTGGAATCGCAAAAGTCGCTAAAATTTGGCAAAATGAATTTAGAAATTTTTGGAGATGGAAACTAAGCATTAGCGAAAACTGCAATTCATGTACAGCTGTACTAAATAATTGCTCGGTTGCCACACTCGTTGGAGGAGCAGTTAAATATTTTTTGGAAACCTTTTTTAAATTAAAAAAATTGGAGGAATGCCAATAATGGAATATATTTACACTACGAAGAACAAGTGGTTGATCTAGGTATTCGCTTAATTCTATTCAAGAGTTGTATTAGTTTTTGCTATTTTTTGTAGATTTATCATGGGATGCCCAGAGGTCACTGGAATCCGATATAGTTGACTCATACAAAGATTCTTCACTATTACTGGGATCACAAGAGTTACAACAACTTTCAACAACTTTTTTTTTAAATAACAAAAAATATTCCTGGAAGTTACGATTTTCTTTTACAAAAAATCAAAACCTCGTAAAAACCTTAACCTTTGACCCCGAATAACTTTTTTAGCACACATAGGAGATGGGGATTCTTGAAGTTTTTTTTCTCACGGCGAACCTAATTTGGCTCTGTGGGAATTATTGTTATTTCAAATGTTTATTTTGACCGGACTAAATACATTTTGCTTAAAATATTCACATTCTAATCTTTAACATTTAATTATGTATCATATGTGTGTGATTGTATGTTTGCTTCTTCATTCGATGTGTGAACTACACACAGAGAAAAAATATAACAAAGTTTACTTGGTTAAAGAATTTTGTATGGACCCAAGAAACTTGTGCATGCTACCAAAGTTCTTAGACAATTTATACTCTACAAAGAAAAACAAAGTTTGTTAATTTTTTACCTAAGCCCTGTGGTTAACAAAAATCGGGCTTGCTTTGACTAAGTTATCCTAGGTATTTTTTATTTATATGAAGTTCAAAAACTAGGTGTAAATCAACAAGGTTCTTGGGAAACAAATATTAGTTAATCTGTCAAAGTTATTTTTTGTAAAACGTGCTAGCACCGATTATATTTAATTTTAACAAAGTTCCTAGGAATCTTAACAGTAATAACTTTGATATGTTGTGTCATCACCCAAGCACTTTGTTAGCTGAACAATATATACAATGTTAGCTTTGGTAACTTTTACAAACACCTAAGAAACTTGGTTAATCTAACAAAGTTGATGCTTACTTTTACGAAGTTGTCTTTGGTAATTTGCAATGAGACCTAGGAAACTTCTTTAAACTACCTAAGAACCTGTTTGTTTTTACGAAGTTATCTTAGGTAACTTGCTATATTACCTAAGAAACTTGATTAATCTAACAAATTATTTGTAAAATTACAAATTAGGTGAAGCTCACGCAATTTTCTTTCATTCTGTGTTTCCAATTAAATTGAAAAAGTCACACCGCGGATAATTCATAAATATTGTGTGTTTAAGTGTTTTTATAAATAAATAATACCTAGCGATTCTAAAGTGGGTTAAGAGACCAGGTAAGTAAACAAATGATTCATACATCCTTAAATACAATGTATAAAGTCTGACCCATTTTTTACTAAGGTTAATCGGCAATCGGAGTATTTGAATTGTGACGTTCGAAAAATTTCAACACTAAGCAGCTAAACGGGTATATATAAAATTAAGCGTGGGTGAAAGAATAAAAGTTATAAATATCTAGAAGATTTTAATTCAAAATGTTATGCTTTATTTGTAAAAAAAATTTCGAAACCATAAAAAGTTTAATAAGTCACCTTAACATAATTCATTGTGCTCATAAAAGTCAATACATCTGCACTTATAGCTTTTGCAGGCAATCATTTAGTTATATTTACACTTATAAAAGACATTTAAGTAATCATTTGTTAAGAATCAATCAAAAAAATTTCCCTGCAAATAAAGCAATTAAAAAAAACGAAACTAGTCCGGCAATTGTGAATAACACTGCTTTAGAAATTGATAATATGGAATTTAATGAAACTTGTAAAGAACGTGATGAAAACAATTATAATGAAGGCAGAATCTTTATATCAGAAAAAGATCTAAATGAAGAATTGAAAAAGAAGGTCTGTGAATTCACATTATCATTAGACAACAATAACAATTTCGCAAGGTGCAATGTTCACGTTTTGTTAGATAACATTACTGCACTTGTTATACAACCACTTTTAAATTGTATTTAAATTGAATGCCGCGTAAGTACGAATGTTCATCTTTATGTGATTGTATAGTTTGTCTAATACCCAATTTTAATACTTTATAGAAATCTGAAAAAATTAAGGTTTCTAAAGAACTTAAATTTTTTATTTGCAGGAAACATATTTTTCACAAAAGAACAAAAAACTGGCACCGAAAGGCAAGATTTGGGACAGGTATCAAGGACGTAAACGACTCCCTTCAAAGCTTTTAAATAATTCCAAGCGGCTGAAGCAACATACCGAAACTACCATTACGACAAATGCTATTCCAGATGTTAACTACGAGGAAGTATGCGCTGACCTCAAGCATATAAGAGATTGGGAAACTGTTCTAATAAAATGGAAAGAAACGGTTTCATACAGAGCAAATCGGCTGTTAACTTTAGATTTGACTTTAGACAAAATTTTAGATGAGTGGCCACTATACAAGTATTCAAAAGCTCCCGAATTTGTAGGCTTTTTATATAAAAAAACTCGGATAAACTTGGTCCATAATAATATATTAAAATAATTTATTTAAGGTGGATATTGACTATCGCCAAAGCTTCCCAGAAAACGAGCTAAATTTTGGCAAATGGGACAATTTATGCTCAATTTCTTCTAATATTTTTGACACACGGATTAAGGACCCGCAATCCCAATTCCTCAAGAAACGCGTTTTTGAACAGAGAGGCGTTTTAAATATAGGTACAGACAAAGTTTAAATTACATACTTCTCTTTGGGACACTTAATTAAATTTCTATATTTTTTAGACAATTTCAACATATATGTTATAATGCTGTTACATTCTATTTTATTGCCGAGCGGAAAAGTTGTAAATGGGCGTCGCAAAAAGTTTACGATTACGGATTCGCAAAATGCGTTCACAGTTAAAGTCAGGCAACCAAGTGAAGTAGATGCAGTAATTGCAGAGAAGAGGAGAAATTGTCTTGTGGATAGTTCAACTCTGCAACCATTCATTATTGTTGTGGGTGACGAGTTTAATTTTAAAGATTTTTATGTTACGCTAGATGGAATTAATTCTTATATAGAGGCGGTTCAGTATTGCTTTAAGTTAATTTTTGTACTAAATTTAAAATATCCTGATGAGTGTACAACTGTATGGATATTCATGCAAAAATATTTGTTTAATATATAACATAAGTCTGCATCCCCTATAGTTGATACTTTGATCAACGAAATTAATAATTTTAAAATTTCAGAATCCGGTTAATCACAATTCGTTCAATATCAATATAATAATAAATACTAGCTGTTAAGGGCACTTTTCTAACTATACACGGCTAAAATTTTAGTCTTAAATTTTAAGCCCCAGCCAACATCTTCTCCTTTCACCAATTTTCTTGAAAACTGGTCTAGCTTAAATTTTATATCATATTTGGTTTGGTCATAAAAAGTTTGAAATTTAGTATACAAATTTTAACCGTGTACCTTTTTTTCCTACAGAATTGAAGTTTCCATTTTAATTTTTCTTTAATATCAAGGGTATTCTTACTAAACTTTTTTTTATAAATAACACACTAGTGTCGAAATTGGCAAACTTTTTTTTTGAAAATTTCTTTCAGCAAGAACAAAAAACACACGTATTTTGATGTTCGTGAAAATTGAAACAAAATTTTGCAATTTTAATACTAGTGTGTTATTTTCTTGTGTTATTTATGAAAAAAATGTATTATCTCATGTTCAACTATAAAAGAGTTTTATCAAAAGGAAATTCTGAGATACGAATTTATCAACGAAAACGCGGAGTTCCGTTCTTTAAAAAAAAAAGTCCGACATACATCATTCCAAAAGTTGCCTCTGAGTTGCGTACCTTTAAACAAAATGTTTAACTAACTCGCTTTCTACTGGGATAGGTTGACATTCACTGCATTATCGACCATTTGCAAATTACCCAAGTTTTTGGTGGTATAATACCTAGGTTATATTAGTTAAAACAACCAGGAAACTTTATCAAACTGCAAAAGAAACTTTGTTAGAATTTACCTTAGCTAAATTGGGCAAAATATACGAGACTTCGTTAAATTTACCCAAGAAGAAAGCTTACCAAGCTTTAACTAAGTTTTTTTCGTTACGATACAAAAAAAACTTAGTAGGTTACTTTTTCCTAAGTTCTTAGTTACGATGCATGCGATTTTTGGGACGCCCCTGAAAATATACCGCCTATACCTCAGTTGTTTCAATTTCCTTTCCATCGGTGCATATTTCATTCAAATCGGTCAAACGGTTCGCTCACAGGAGGTTCCTTAATGGTGATTTCGTTTCATCAAAAAAATGCGCATTTTTGTTACACTCTTCAATTTTCCGTTTTCGTTTGCAAAATGAAGGTAAAACGTCAAATATGATATGTTTTCGTTTCCTAAAAATGTACACTTCAAGAGTGTAAAAAACTCACACTTTTTACCCTCTGAAGCTTTGACAGGGTAGCTGGTTGCACTGAAAATCAGGTGACGAAAATTTTATTTCATAGATAAATTTGGTGAAATAAATTGGATTTTGCAATAACAATTAAATATGGGTGAAAAACGAAACCTAATTATTCAAGCACATAGTATAGCAAACCATCATCATCATTTATTGGCGCTTAACCGCCTAAGCGATTTTGGCCGTCGCCTATCAAAGCACGCCAGTCATTCCTTTTTAGCGATAACTGACGCCAATTGGAAACCCCAAGGGAGTTCAAGTCATCCTCCACCTGTTGTTTCCATCTCAGTCGAGGCCTCCCCCTTCCTCTGCTGCCGAATTCGGGTGACGATTGGAAAACCTTCTGGGCTGGAGCTTCTTTGTCCATTCGCATGACGTGACCCAGCCAGCGGAGCCTTTGGGCTTTAATCCGCTGAACGATGGTCAGATCTGCGTAAAGCTCGTACAGCTCATCGTTAAATCTCCTTCGATACTCGCCGTCGGCATCATGGGAAGGACCATAAATCTTCCGGAGAACTTTTCTCTCAAATACTCCAAGGGCCATCTCATCTTCTCTTGACATTGTCCATGAATCTGAGCCATACATCAGGACAGGTATGATGAGAGACTTATAGAGCGTGATCTTTGTTCTTCGAGAGAGGACTTTACTTCTCAATTGCCTACTCAGTCCAAAGTAGCACTTGTTCGCAAGAGTGATTCTCCGTTGGATTTCTAGACTGATATTATTTTCGGTGTTAATGCTGGTTCCCAAATAGACGAAGTCCCTCACAGTTTCAAATTTGTAACTATCAACAGTGACGTGGCTGCCAAGGCGCAGGTGCGCCGATTCTTTCTTTGATGACAGCAAATACTTCGTCTTGTCCTCGTTGACCGCAAGACCCACTTTTTTCGCTTCTTTATCCAGTCCAGAGAAGGCAGCGCTTACGGCGCGGTTGTTAAGGCCAATGATATCAATATCATCGGCATACGCCAGCAATTGCACGCTCTTGTAATAGATTGTACCATTGCGGTTTAGCTCTGCTGCTCGAATTATCTTCTCCAGCATCAGGTTGAAGAAATCGCACGAAAGGGAGTCGCCCTGTCTGAAGCCTCGTTTGGTTTCAAATGGCTCAGAGAGGTCCTTCCCGACTCTGACGGAGCTGTTAGTATTGCTCAACGTCATTTGGCAAAGCCGTATAAGCTTTGCAGGGAAGTCAAATTCAGACATGGCGGCATACAGGCAACTCCTTTTTGCGCTGTCAAAAGCGGCTTTGAAATCGACAAAGAGATGGTGTGTGTCGATTCTTTTATCATGGGTCTTCTCCAGGATTTGGCGTATCGTGAAAATCTGGTCGATGGTAGACTTACCAGGTCTAAAGCCACACTGATAAGGTCCAATCAGCTTGTCTACGATGGGCTTCAGTCTTTCACACAATACGCTAGAAAGAACCTTATATGCGATATTAAGAAGGCTGATTC
This sequence comes from Campiglossa producta, assembly GCA_964058755.1. Classification (NCBI taxonomy): domain Eukaryota; kingdom Metazoa; phylum Arthropoda; class Insecta; order Diptera; family Tephritidae; genus Campiglossa; species Campiglossa producta. The sequence continues at coordinate 55,087,892 of CAXKVI010000003.1, forward strand.
CGCGGTAGTTGGTGCGGTTAGCGGGATCGCCTTTCTTGTGGATTGGGCAGAGCACACTTAAATTCCAATCTGGAGGCATGCACTCGTCTGACCATATTCTGCATAAGAGCTGATGCATGCTTTTTACCAGCTCTTCGCCTCCGTGTTTGAACAGCTCGGCGGGTAGTCCGTCTTTTCCAGGCGCTTTGTTGTTTTTGAGCCGGGATATAGCTATCCTCACTTCATCATAGTCAGGTGGTGGGACGACTTTTCCATCGTCAGGGATTGGGGTATCGGGTTCGACGTCTCCCTCGCAATTTAGCAGTGAGGAGAAGTGCTCCCTCCATAATTTAAGTACACTCTGTACGTCGGTTACCAGGTCGCCATTATTGTCCTTACAGGAACTTGCCCCGGTCTTAAAACCTTCCGTCATCCGCCGGATCTTTTCATAGAATTTTCGGGCATCATTCCTGTCAGCCAGCATCTCAAGCTCCTCACACTCACGCCTTTCGGCCTCACGTTTCTTTTTTCTGAAAAGGCGTCTCTCTTCCTTCTTTGCCTCACGATAGCGTTGCCATACACTGCGGGTTGCGCCCGTTCGCAACGTCTCCCTGTAGGCAGCGTCCTTTTTGTCCGAGGCAGTGCTGCATTCCTCATCGTACCAGTTGTTTTTGCGGGCTCGCTGGAACCCTATAGTGGCCTCAGCAGCGGGACGTAATGAGTGAGAGATATGCTTCCATTGCTCGGTTGCATCGTTAGGTCGAGGATTGCTCTCCGATAGCAGGTGTGAGAGTCGAGTGGAGAAATTGTCAGCTGTCTGTGTCGTGCGCAGCTTCTCGACGTCAAACTTTCCTTCCGTTACTGTGCGCACTTTCTTTGCTACACAGAGGCGTGTGCGTATCTTGGCTGCAACAAGATAATGGTCCGAGTCGATATTGGGACCACGAAGGGTACGCACGTCCAGAACGGTGGAGCTATGTCTGCCGTCGATCATGACATGATCAATCTGGTTTCTTGTTCTTTGATCAGGAGAGCAAACGGGGCAGTGTTTTATGTTCGTTTTATCGATAACAGGTTCATGCAGAACGGGTACACTTTTATCACATCTTTATAGTGTTCTGTGCAAGAGTGTAAACATGTTCAACGTGAAAGTGTACATTTTTTTCGATGAAACGAAATCAGCATAAGTTTTTCATGTGGCGTATTTATATATTAAAAGACGATGCAATAAATTTAAAATCACAGTTTCTTCGCTTGTGAATTAACTAGAGAAAGTTGTTGTTTTAGCACAAAATTTAGTTTGATCAACAAAAATTCTGTCAGTTTTACCAAATTTTGTTAATTAAAAACTGACAGATCTATGACTGTTCAATCAACAATTGAATGCAGTTATTCAACAAAAAATTCCGTTCAAATAAGCCAAATTTGATCAATTTAACAGAATTTTCCTTTTTGTGTTTGACGACAACTGGCGAAGTATTCATATATGACTTATTTGAAAGTATGTACTTAAGTTACCTTTTATTTTAAAACCCATTTAGGTAGTCTATAAGTGGAAGTTTTGAACTTTCCTAAAATGAAAAAAAAAAACATGTTTTGAAATTACAGCCACCAATGCTTACACTTCAAGAATATGTAAGCACATTCTAATCTTTGAAAAAAAAAAAAACCTAAAATGAATGTGAATGTAAAAGTGAATGTTGTCACATAAAATGGGAATTTTTGGGCGCTTTTGGTCGCTTTGAGGCGCTTTTTTCTTCTTGATGGTAATCGATACGTTAACACAAGGTCACAAATTGTGACCCACAATGATAGACAATAAATAAATTATCGCGAAGTACACACACTGCTCCTGAACGAAGAATAGGTTGGCCTAAACTGACACCAAAAACTGAAAATGCAACATCGTCTGGGATGCCGTCCTGATCACTAACCACTTTGTTTTGAAATCCTAGCTGCTCCTTTTTGGAAAATATGCACATTTTTTGCATTTTTATAGCATATATCACATTGCACCTAAAGGGTTAATTGGAAAGAAACAACTCAGCCAAAAACTAAAAATGCCAATTCGTTGCCAATGTCATCCAGTTGAAAATACCGTTTGGTTTGAGATCTTAGCTACCATCCTTCAGGAAATATGCACATTTTTTGCATTTTTGTTCATATATCACTATTTTAGTGCATTACCTCGAATTCACATAATTTTTATACCCAGTGTACTAGTACTAGTACAAGGGTATATTAATTTTGTTCACATAACGGTAGTACGTAACGGCACAAAATAATCGAGATAGATATAGAGTTCCATATATGAAAGTTCTTAGGTTGAAAAGAGGAGTCCATTAAGACATGTCCGTCCGTCTGTCCGTCCGTCCGTCCGTCTGTGTACACGATAACTTGAGTAAATTTGAGATATTTGCATGAAATTTTGTATACAGGTTACCTTTTGGCCAAGGTAGGTTGCTATTGAAAATGGGCGAAATCGGATGATAACTAGGCCCCCTTTTTCGATATCGAAAATTTCGAAAATCACACAAATTGACATATCTCGGTAGCTGAAATGGCTAAAATGATATAATTTTATAAGTGAATCCCCCTGGTAATTCTGTTATGATTTTTCCATAAATTTTTTATAGGGGCGTGGCACCGCCCACTTTTAAGGGTGGCTTTTTTGAAAACTTGACTGGTCGTAACTTTTAATCTGATTACGATAGAATGATGGAATTTGGCAAAAAGCATACTAGTATCGTTGGGAGTATACCTGATGAAAATGGATAAAATCGCCTTCCAACCATGCCCACTTTCGATATCGAAAATTTCTAAAATCACCCAAATTGACATAATTCGCTAACGGAAATGGGTAAAATTATATAATTTTATAGGTGAATCCCCATGGTCATTATATAATGATTTTTTGATAAATTTTCTAAAGTGGGCGTGGCCCCGACCACTTTTAAGGGAGGTGTTTTTATAGCCAGCGTACTAGTACAGGGGTATTATAATTTTGTCCATATAAAGGTACCACGTACCGGTCCAAAATAATCAAGATCCATGCATGAAAGTTCTTAGGTTGAAAAGAGGAGTCTATTCAGGCATGTCCGTCCGTCTGTCCGTCGGTCCGTCCGTCTTTGTACACGATAACTTGAGTAAAAATTGAGATATTTGCATGAAATTTTGTATACAGGTTACCTTTTGGCCAAGGTAGGTTGCTATTGAAAATGGGCGAAATCGGATGATAACCAGGCCCCCTTTTTCGATATCGAAAATTTCGAAAATCACACAAATTGACATATATCGGTAGCTGAAATGGCTAAAATGATATAATTTTATAAGTGAATCCCCCTGGTAATTCTCTTATGATTTTTCCATAATTTTTTATAGGGGCGTGGCACCGCCCACTTTTAAGGGAGGCTTTTTTGAAAACTTGACTGGTCGTAACTTTTAATCTGATTACGATAGAACGATGGAATTTGGCAAAAAGCATACTAGTATCGTTGGGAGTATACCTGATGAAAATGGATAAAATCGCCTTCCATCCATGCCCACTTTCGATATCGAAAATTTCTGAAAGGGGTCGTGCATATATGACGTCACGCGATTTTTGGTAGTTTTTGACCATCTAAAGTGGGCGTGGCCTCGACCACTTTTAAGGGAGGCGTTTTTATAGCCAGCGTACTAGTACAGGGGTATTATAATTTTGTCCACATAACGGTACTACGTACCGGTCCAAAATAATCAAGATCCATGTATTAAAGTTCTTAGGTTGAAAAGAGGAGTCTATTCAGGCATGTCCGTCCGTCTGTCCGTCGGTCCGTCCGTCTTTGTACACGATAACTTGAGTAAAAATTAAGATATTTGCATGAAATTTTATATATAGGTTACTTTTTGGCCAAGGTAGGTTGCTATTGAAAATGGGTGAAATAGGATGATAACCACGACCCCTTTTTCGATATCGAAAATTTCGAAAATCATACAAATTAACATAACTTTAGTAAAAATTGAGGAATTTACATGAAATTTGGTATAAAGATTACTTTATGGCTAAGGTAGCTGGCTAGAGAAAATGGATTATAACCACGTCCCTTTTGTCGGTATCGAAAATCACATAAACTTACGTAACTTGACTAAAAATTTAGATATTTGCATTAATTTTGGTTTAAACCTTACTTTCTGACCAAGGTAGGTTGCTATTAAAAATGGGCGAAATCGGATGATAACCACGTCCCTTTTTCGATATTGAAAATTTCGAAGTTCTCATAAACTGACATATATCGGTAGCTGAAATTGATAAAATGATATAATTTCATAGGTGAATCTCTCTACCACTTTCAAGGGAGGCATTTTTGAAAATTCGACTGGTCGTAACTTATAAACAAATTATGGTAGAACGATGAAATTTGGCACAAATCATACTAGTGCTGTTGGGAATATACGTGATGAAATTGGATAAAATCCCCGTCCAACCACGGCTACTCTCAATATCGAAAATTTAGAAAATCACCTAAAAGACTGGTCGAAAGTTTTAAACTGATTACGGTAGAATCGTGAAATTCGGCACAAGGTATACTAGAGTTATGGGAAGTATACCTGTTGAAATTAAACGAAATCGCTTCCAAATCACGTTCACCTTCAATATGGAAAATTTCGAAAATCAAATAATTTGGCATAATTCGGTAAGGTAAATAACTAAAATAGTATAATTATAGTATAATTTGATAGTTAAATTTGTAAGGAATTGTCTACTATTAACGAGTCTTAAAAGATGAGTTAATTTTGTTAAGTGAGCCACCTATAATTTTTTCGACGGCCATGTATTTTAGTGTAAGTTGGCAGTATGGCTCAGAACGATTAAACAAAAATACGTATACAATTTTTCGAAATTCGAATTATTTTGAAAGTTATAGCTATCAACAGTTTTCGAAATTCCTCACTTTTTGATGATTTTCTCACGATTGGTGAAACCGCTTTTGCTAATTTTTTAAATATATATAAAAGATGGTATCTTCTACAAAAGGACATTTCCAATTTTTGCCAAACATTTTTTTTTGCAAACATTATTCCCAATTTTTAACTTCTCCATCGTGGCGAGATGGCGCTTTTGTATGATGTTGTTGGGCATTGCATTAGTAACTCTAAGCAAACAAAAATTTTTTTTGGCACTTTAAGGGAGCGGAAGTTATTTACATTTTTTGTCTTCATAGTCCACAGTACGTTGAGAAAAACAAACTTTCATAAAAAATTTACTAGTCTGTAAAAAAATGTAAATAACTCCCGCCCCCTTAAAGTGCCAAAAAATTTTTTTTTTGCCAATAGTTACTAATGGAATGCCCAACAACATCATACAAAGCGCCATCTGACCACGATGGAGAAGTTAAAAATTGCGAATAATGTTTGGAAAAAATTTTTTTTTACAAAAGTTAGAATCGTCGTTTGGTAGAAGATACCATTGGTTTGACCAATCGTGAGAAAATCATCAAAAAGTAAGGAATTTCGAAAAGTGGTGATAGCTATAACTTTGAAAATAATTCGAATTTCGAAAAACTGGCCCAAACGTATTTTTTCCAATTTAAAACTTTGTCACAAATTGGGCGTAAGTATATTAGAAGTAAGAAATGTATTCAACTATAAGTAAGATTTTGAGGGCACACGAACAATGTACATATATGTTATACCGTAGCATAAATAAATATTAATTTTATAAACTAACTCATAAATTTATTGAGTTCGTTTTTCCCAAATTATAATATACTAGAGTTCGCCCAGTGGTTGAAATTCAACCACAAAACCTTATTTTATTTTCCTACCTTTTTGCTATTTCTTAAATTTTCCTTTCTTTAGTTTCAATGTTGATAATTATTTATTGTTGAAGACATGGATGAAGACCTCATTCAATTTGATTGATAATACATGATAAAACTTACTTACTAAATTGAAATTTGAAATTGCTGAATTTATACCTTGTTAAATTGATAGTTAAAATTTGAATTTTGTACTTACCTTGTACATACTTACTTTTTTTACTTACCCTTTTTTATATACATGTACATATGTATGCTCACGGCACAGCTTAGCGGGCGGTCATCGATGGCCGCTGAGTTAGTTGTCGTTGAGCGCGCGGTTGATTACCTACCTTCCCACCTAAAAGTAAAGTGATTAAAAAGAAAGATTTGTGAACTAAAGAAAAGTTATTAAATTAAATATTAAATTATTAAAACTAAAAACTAAATCGAGTTTTCTTTTATAAAGAAATAAGTGCAGCAGTGGTGAGTGCCCCTACCCAAACATTCAGTGTAATCTTATACATGGTCCTTCGTCGCCATACGAAGTGAATCAGCGCCTAGAAACAAACAATAATCTGAAAAAATAAAAGAAATTTATAAATTTTAAAACTTACAAAAAAGTCGAAAGAAAGTGGTATAATGAAAAAAAGCATTAGGGTGCTCCTAAAAAAGAAAAAAAATAACCGCTGCAAATAAAAGGTGGAAAAATACCTACAAATAAAAAGGGAGAAAAACAGTGAAAAATTATCAAAAATTGGTAAAGAAAAACCGGAAAAAGAAAATATTGATGAAAAAGTGGTGTTTTGAACAAAAATTTGGAAAAAAGTAAAAAGGTGAAAAAGTTAAATAAAACGTACCTGAAAAAAAAAAGATAAATAAATTGTGCAAAAGTGCAAAAAAGCCACACTAGGGTGCTCCTAAAAAGAAAAAAATTTTTTTTCGAAAAAAAAACAACTAAAATCAATTAAAACTGGCAATTGTGCTAAATAAATAAAAATAGTGGTGAACAGTGGAACAGGAACAGTGGAACCTGAAAAGAAAAAAAGGGTTAAAAATATTAAAAAAAAAACCTAAAAAGAAAGGTGGAAAACAAAAAACCTGAAAATAAAAAATGTATATAAATTTAAACAAAACAATACTAGTACGCTGGGTATATATAAAAAAAAAGAGCGACACCTATATGAATTTATAAAAAAGTGGGTGCTGCAAAAAGCCTGAAAAAGAAAAAAACGAAGAAAAAACCTGAAAAGAAAATAAAAATAAAGTTATTATTACAAAATATATATGTAATTAATTTTTTGAGAAAAGTTATCCGAAAACCAGCAAAAGCGGTTGTTACATCAGCGTGCCCAAAAACCTGAAAAGAAAAAATTAAACAATAAAAAAAAAAAAATCATTAAAATTTTAAAACACAAAATATAACATAGATATATGTAATAATAAATTGGAGTGTTGGTGAAAACCTGCAAAGAAAAAGGACAAAAAATTAAATAACTAGGAAAAAATTACAACAAACAAAATTATTTTGAAAAAAAAGAAGGTACAGTCCACAGCAGCAGGAACAAGAGCAACAGCAAAAAACCAACAGCCGTTATCAGAAACCCCCGTTGTCGAGAAAAGCAACAAACGCCCCATAGAACAAACAAAAAGGTAGTCAGTTACCAGGACAAAGTAAGTTCCGTTAAAATTTTTTCCCTCACATACATACACGATATTCAGATTTATATAACTTAGCGGTTATTTAAAGCAGTAGACGAGAAACTTCTTACGTTCTCGATTTATGCTGGAAAAACCTCAAACTTACATACTCGACCCCTCTAATCCGCTAAGACATATAAATCAAATACATATTTATATACACACATCCCCTTCAAACCCAGGATTTATAAATATACGTATATTGCCAATCTTCGCCTTACCCTTTTACCACATACGTCCCGCTATTAGCTCACAAACCTCGCAGCCACATAAGAACGCCGCTATAACCCGACAACAAAAGCTACATCGCACTGCACCCAGTGCCAAATATTGCTTTCTCTCTTCCCACTCATTCTCTTATCCATTTTTTTCAGTGGAGTAACTAACCATTAGCAACAGTTGCATTTTGCATATATCGGTTTACTTGTACTCAGATGCGCTGAGACAGGTACATAACAAGAACTACAGCTGCTGGCAAAAGCTACAGTGGGCCGCAGCTTATAAAAACGGTCTCAAAAATACAGTGGGAAAAACACACAAAAACCGAAGAAAATTATTTATTTAAATTCAAATAAATAAAAACCCGAATAGTTCACCCAAATATAAATATTTATTAATATTATTATTAAATCTTGTGTACTCCTTATACACGTTCCCCTTAAATATTTTGTGTACCTCTTATACACGTTTTCAAAAATATTTCTGTGTACTCCTCTATACACATTTACAAAATATTCCTGTGTACTCCTAAGACACATATATTTTTTTCTCTCTCTCCTGTAAAAGACCACAAAACAAATGGCTGAAGATAAAGTTGATAAAAATACAAATCTCCAACCACCCCAACAAGGACCTAGAACCCGGTCGAAATCTCAAGCGGAAGAGGAAGAATTGGCGCAGATTTTGAAGAAATCCCTGTTCGAGTTAACAAAACTCGAAAAATTCTGCGAAAAATGGTGGAACATCGATGAGACAACCCACACCAGACCCAGTCTGCAGACATATTTGGAGGAACTCAACAGGCATATAGCAGCAGTAGAACGGTCATACGAAGCAGCTCACCTGAATCTCACGGATGAACGGTCCCTCACAACCCTGACCGAAAGATATGACAAGGCAATGGAGGACAACATGCTCACAAGGGCCCGAATGAACGAACAGCTCGCGATACTGGAACCAAGTCCGATGATACAAATTCAACAAACGGCAGTAGCAGCACCGGCAACCTCCGAACCCTACCTCAAAGTCCCCGCATGTGACACGGAAGTATTCCACGGAGGATACGATACTTGGCCATCCTTCAGAGATATGTTCACGGCAGTGTACATAAATCACCCCAAACTTTCTCAAGTGCAAAAATTATATCACTTAAGACAAAAAACCCGTGAAAAAGCGCATCTCATTATACAAAAATACCCTCTTAATGACCAAAATTTTGAACTAGCTTGGGGGGCCCTTAAGTCTAGATACGAGAACCGTAGAATTCTCGTAGACAATCAACTCAAAACCCTTTTTACTCTTCAGCCTATATTCTATGAAAGTGGGGAAAGAATACAAGAAGTTCAGACTACAATAAATAACTGTCTCTCAACCCTAAATTCCAACAACGTACCCACTAGCAATTGGGACCCTATCCTCATATACTTATGTTCATCTAAGCTTCCCGATGAAACCCTAGCGCTATGGGAACAATCTCTTGAGTCTAGGAAAGAATTACCCTTATGGTCGGAAATGGACAAATTCCTCACGGCCAGATATGAAGTTGTAGAACGGCTCGGTACTTATAGACCGAGCAAACCTCGGACCTCAAACTCGAGCTTCAATAACCGAGCGTCAACACCCCATAATAATAGTTTCAGAAACAAGTCCCTCTCGTATCATAGCGAGCAAGCGCGACAGGTATCCTGCAAGTTATGCAATTCCAACCATTCGATGATGAATTGCGTCAAATTCAAGCAATTATCGGTGGCAGAACGGAATAAATTTGTAACTGACAATAAATATTGTAAGAATTGTTTGGCCTTTTCCCATCTAGAGTCTGAATGTGCTAGCAATTTCAAATGCGTATATTGCCAAAAGCGGCACCACTCCCTGCTACACTACCAAACACCTCGGCCAACTAACCCCAACACTTCTCGACAACCTCCAAAAAGAAATCCCTTCAAGGACCCGCCTCAATATACCAATGTCTATGAAAAACCTTCTACCTCTAAACAGGCAATGCAGTCGCAAGACTCGCGGACTGAAGCCTCTTCCTCGAATCAAACCACAGTTCTTTCGCACTTCTCTGCCAATAAAGAAAGAACATTGTTGCCCACAGCGATAGTTCCGGTTCTCCATAGAGGAGAAATCTTCAAAATCCGGGCGTTGGTAGACCAGGGTTCCCAGAAATCGTTCGTTTCCTCCAAAATCCAAAAATTACTCGGTTTACCCACAAATAAAATAAGTTACCAAATACTAGGTATGGGCGGACGAGTTGTGCAAAATTCCAACAAAATCTGTTCTCTAACAATTTGTTCCTCGGATTCAAAGACCCAAATCCGGACCCAAGCGATAGTTCTTCCGCAATTAACCCACTTCTTGCCCTCTTCTAAAGTAGCAATAGAAGATCTTACAAAATTTTCATCGCTTATATTAGCGGACCCCAACTTCTTTGCTCCAGGTAGAATTGATATGGTGATTGGTAGTGACATACTCCCACAAATTCTCCTTCAAGGTCTCGAAACCAACATCGCTGGTAGCCTCATAGCTCAAAACACTATATTCGGATGGATATTAAGTGGCCCAATAACTGAGCAAATTTCGTCGTTTTCTACCAACATACTTGAAAAGCCTGATGACTCCCTTAATGAACTCCTTAAAAATTTCTGGGAGCAAGAAGAAGTTCATTCCACCACGCCCCTGACAGATGAAGACACGTTTTGCGAAGAGCTTTACAAAAAGACCACCAGTAGACAAGCAGATGGTCGCTATATGGTTAAACTCCCGTTTAAGCAACATTTTCCTGAAAAAATAGCCCTCGGCCACTCACGACCCGCTGCTCAGCAACAATACATAAGTATAGAACGCAGCCTAGAAAAGAAACCAGAACTCAAAGAAAAGTATTACGAAGTTCTGGAGGAATATTTAACCATGAATCACATGGAGCCCACTTCCCCCCTTGAAATTATTAAGGAAGGTAAATATTATTCCTTCTATTTACCCCATCATGCGGTTATAAAACCGGATAGCAAAACCACTAAAGTTCGAGTGGTCTTCAATGCCTCTAAACTCTCGTATTCAGGAAGTTCCCTGAACGACGTGTTACACACTGGCCCCACTCTGCAAAACGACTTGATGCTTATTATTCTACAATGGCGCCTCTACAAGTTCGTTTTTAACGGTGACATCGAAAAGATGTACCGCCAAATACTCGTTCATCCTGATGATCAAGATTTTCAACGAGTAGTTTTTCGTAGATCTTCAACCTCACCTATTGAAGACTTCAAATTGAAAACAGTTACCTTTGGTGTCAACTGTGCTCCATACCTAGCTATTCGCACCCTCCATCAGCTAGCTGAAGACACCAAAGATGAATTTCCCACCGCCAACAATGTACTTCTGCATGAAACTTATGTAGATGACATCCTCTCTGGCGGATACGATCTACAGTCCACAATAAACTCCATGAATGAAGCTATCGAAGTCTTAAAATCAGCCGGTTTCCCTCTAAAGAAAATAACGGCCAATCACCCAGACATATTGAAGTCTATTCCAAAATCTGACCTCCTTGACGCAGATTTTCTAAAGTTCCATGATGTCAGCTCGACAAAAACACTCGGTATAAAATGGAATGCTCTTAATGACTCCTTTTCTTATTCCTATGATCCTCTACCAGCCGCTAATTCAACCACAAAACGACAAATATTGTCGGCAATAGCGAAATTGTTTGACCCGGCAGGATGGCTAGCGCCAATAATGATTTTAGCCAAAGCTCTCCTCCAACAACTGTGGTTAGAAGGGACCGACTGGGACGAACACGTCAAACCCCTTTCCTTCCATAAATGGAACGTCTTTAGGAAGAATCTTTCTGCTATAAGCAACATAAAAATCCCTCGATGGGTCGACTTCTCTCCTGATAAGCCTTTCCAAATGCACGGATTCTCCGATGCCTCAGAAAAAGCCTTCTGCGCTTGCGTGTATCTTAGAGTACAGTCCACTGACAACACTTATACAACCCATCTGTTAGTTGCAAAAAGCAAAGTAGCCCCTTTAAAGACAGTCAGCCTTCCTCGTCTAGAGCTGTGTGGAGCAGTACTACTCTCCAAACTGGTAAAGCAAATTTGCTCTCATTTGAATTTGCCCCCACACGAGCTGTTCCTCTGGTCAGACTCCTCGATCGTGCTAGCATGGTTAGAAAAACCACCCCACACATGGAAGACTTACGTAGCGAATCGGACCTCCGAAATTCTGAAAAATGTTAGCAACGCTACGTGGCGTCATGTGTCAAGTAGGGACAACCCCGCAGATCTTGGTACCCGTGGATGTAAACCCCAAGACTTAGCGGAATCTTCGCTGTGGTGGAAAGGCCCCGAGTGGCTATCTCTATCTCCCACATCATGGCCCAAAACAGCACCTCCAATCATCAGTCCACCAGAAGAAAAGCGAATTGAAGCATTCCATACGGTGGATATCCTGGATCCATTGGAACGTTTCTCCTCCTTCGCCAGAGCCCTTCGTGTAATTGCATATGTGTATCGTTTCATCCACAAAGCGAAGAAACGACAAATCCCTTCAACCCCTTCCCTCTCCACAGAAGAGATTAACTATGCAAAAGAACGCCTTATCATCGTAACCCAACAAATGTACTATGCGGACACAATATCATTATTAAAAGCCTCTAAGCCGATAAGCAAGAAGAGCCCGCTCCTGTCATTAAACCCGATGTTAGACAAGAAGGAAATATTGCGCGTGAATGGGCGTCTAAGTTACGCGGCACTCAGCTATAATGAACGACATCCGATTATCATTCCCGAAGCCTCAAAATTTTGTACTCTCTTCCTCGAGTTTACCCATACTCGTCTGTTCCATGCTGAAAAGCAACTCATGCTTCGAATGGTACAGCAAGAATATTATATTCCGCGCTTGAAGCAGAAGATAAAGTCCTGCATTTTCCACTGCAAGACATGCACGATCCACAAGCAGAAGATGAATTCCCAGATTATGGCCGCACTACCAGCTGAAAGGTCAACGTATACTGTCCCGTTCCACACGACAGGAGTAGATTTTGCTGGCCCATTCCTCGTCAAAACCTCTACTCTACGACGAGCCTCCTACTCCAAAGCCTATGTCTGCGTCTTTGTTTGTTTTTCAACGAAAGCCATACATCTCGAAGTCTGTTCCAGCTTGACCACCGAAGCGTTTAGGGCAGCCTTTGCGCGGTTTGTTGGCCGCCGCGGAATGCCACACAAAATCATGTCCGACAACGGCAAGAACTTTGTCGGCGCACATAGAGCGATGCAGAAAGAAATCCCACTTTTCCTCCAAGAAGCAGGTAAAGACATTGCCGAAAAATATGCCCCTCAAGGCCTTTCTTGGCAATTCATACCACCCTATGCTCCTCACATGGGTGGCCTCTGGGAAGCAGCAGTTAAAAGTTTTAAAACCCATTTAACAAAAGTAGCCGGTAATCAAAAGTTCTCCTTTGAAGAGTTCACGACCCTCATTGTTCGTATTGAAGGAGTCCTCAACTCCAGGCCTATTTCTTCCATGTCTGAGGACCCTACGGACCTACTCGCATTAACACCAGGACATTTTCTACGTGGTGCCCCCCTAATGTCCCTTCCGGAACCAAATGCAGAAAATCTAAACCCGACTCGAAAATGGCAGTTACTCAAAGTTTTACACCATCAATTCAGCAACCGTTGGAAGAATGAATATCTTCAGCAACTTCACAAACGACAAAAATGGAAAACTCCTCAAACAAACCTGAAAGAAGGCGACCTAGTCGTTGTTAAAGATGACTTGCTGCCACCCAATGAGTGGCGTCTCGGACGTATTTCAAAGCTGCATGCTGGACCTGACGGAAATGTTCGCGTCCTCGAAATCCGCACTCAAAATGGAGTAATAACGCGGAACATCACTAAAATCTGTTTATTGACCCCCTCTTAACTCGCTTGCATTCTTTCCCAGCCATAATTTCTACTCCTCATTTCAACCTCAATTTATCCTAATGCTGATTTCTTTTTCTCTTTTTTTCTCTTTCTTACGTTTTTCTCCACAGATATCAGCATGGAACTGGGAAGATGCCGCCTATGCTGCCGTCAGCATGCTTTGCGCGAGTGCCACGCATTTTTAATAATGACTCCATCAGAGCGATATGAGTCAGCACGCGCTCATCGCTACTGTATAAATTGCTTGGCTACATCACACACAACGGGCGAGTGCAATTCCGCCGGCAGCTGCCGCCATTGCGGCCGAGCGCATCATACATTGTTGCATCGTCCGTCGGCCTCAACATCGACACGCCACCGACTTGCGACGCCTCCACCTCCCGCACGTTATAGACGCGAGGAACAAAGAGATAGAACAAGGCAACGTATAATTGAACGGCCAGCGGTTCGGGTACAACGACATAGGGGTAGTCAGCGTAATATCAGAAATTTGGTCAACCAAGCAAAGATTACGCTACAAAAACTGCAAGAGCTTTTAAATGTATCAACTCCGCAGGCCGGCCGCCATGTTGAAGACATGGATGAAGACCTCATTCAATTTGATTGATAATACATGATAAAACTTACTTACTAAATTGAAATTTGAAATTGCTGAATTTATACCTTGTTAAATTGATAGTTAAAATTTGAATTTTGTACTTACCTTGTACATACTTACTTTTTGAATTTACACTTAAATTTGAAGTCTACATATACCTATACTTACCTTTACCTTTGAATACTTACCTTCTATTATACTTACCATTTACATCCATACTCACCCTATATTAAACTTACCTTTGAATTCGACTCATCCTAATGTAAAATTAAATTGGAAAACTACCGCTTCTGTATATTTACATACTTACCTTTTTTACTTACCCTTTTTTATATACATGTACATATGTATGCTCACGGCACAGCTTAGCGGGCGGTCATCGATGGCCGCTGAGTTAGTTGTCGTTGAGCGCGCGGTTGATTACCTACCTTCCCACCTAAAAGTAAAGTGATTAAAAAGAAAGATTTGTGAACTAAAGAAAAGTTATTAAATTAAATATTAAATTATTAAAACTAAAAACTAAATCGAGTTTTCTTTTATAAAGAAATAAGTGCAGCAGTGGTGAGTGCCCCTACCCAAACATTCAGTGTAATCTTATACATTTATTCTTCTTAGGTCGTCTTCATATGTATTTCTTTCTTTTCCTTTCCTTAGCATTCATTTGCTTTTATTTCCTTTCCTCTCCTTTCATCTCAATTTGTTTCTTTTGCTTTTCTTTCCTTCTCTTCCCTTTTATTTCCTTTCCTTATCTTTTCCGTTCTTCTCCGTTCTTTTCCTTTTCTTTCCTTTTCTCTTCTTTCCTTTTCTCTTCTTTCATTTCATTTTATTTCCCTTCTTTCTTTATTTTTCTTTCTTTTCGTTTCTTTAATATTCTTACCTGATCCTTCTTTCCATTTCCATTACATTCCTTTTCTTCCTTTTATTTTATTTTTCTTTCCTTTCCTTTCGTTTCCGTTGCTTTAGTTTCCTTTCATTTTATTCATTTTTTTTCATTTCATTTCTTTTCTTTTATTTTTTTCTTACCTTTATTTTCTTTCACTTTTTTTCTTAAATTTCCCTTCCTGTCATTTCGTTTCCTTACCTTTCCTTTTCTTACCTTTCCTTTCCTACCGTTTCCTTATTTTCTTTTGTTCCTTTCCGCAACTCCTTTGCTTTTCTTATTCTTTCATTAATTTCCTTAACTTATTTTTTTTAGCTTTTCATTACCTTTCTTTCCTTTATTTTTCTTTCTTTTTATTTTCATTTATTTTCCATACCTTCTTCCTCGCTACCTTTTATTTCCCTTCTTTTTTTCTTCTTTCCTTTCTTTGTCTTTCTGCTTTTGCTTCTCTTTTCCACTGCTTTACCTACATTACATTTCCTTTCTTCCCTTCCTTTTTACCACGCTTTTATTAGGTTCACTTGTATGTTTGTTTGTTTGCTTGCTTGCTTGCTTGTATGTATGTAACTCTCATTCGGTTTAAGCCCCAGTGGCCCAAAAACCGTAAAATGTCCCTAAAATATGGGTATCAAACGAAAGGGGAACGCCCCAGGATTCATTTGGACTTCGATATATTCCGATAAATTTATCGATAACTGAGTTATCGGTCAAAATATGATTGCCCAAAAACCTAAAAAAATCCCTACAATATGGGTATCAAACGAAAGGTGAAGTCCCCAGGTTTCACTTGGACATCGACATATTTCGATAAATTTATCGATAACTGAGTTATCGGTCAAAATGTGGTTGCCCGAAAACCTTAAAATTTCCCTACAATATGGGTATCAAACGAAAGGGGAAGGCCCCAGGTTTCATTTGGACTTCGATATATTTCGATAGATTTATCGATAACTGAGTTATCGGTCAAAATATGATTGCCCAAAAACGTAAACAATTCCCTACAATATGGGTATCAAACGAAAGGTGAAGGCCGCAGGTTTCATTTAGACATCGACATATTTCGATAAATTTATCGATAACTGAGTTATCGGTCAAAATATGATTGCCCAAAAACCTAAAAAATTCACTACTATATGGGTATCAAACGAAAGGGAAGGGCCCCAGGTTTCATTTGGACATCGACATATTTCGATAAATTTATCTTGGACATCGACATATCAAAATATGAAGGCCCAAAGGCCTAAAAAATTCCCTACAATATGGGTATCAAACGAAAGGTGAAGTCCCCATGTTTCACTTGGACATCGACATATTTCGATAAAATTATCGATAACTGAGTTATCGGTCAAAATGTGGGCCCCAGGTTTCATTTGGACTTCGATATATTTCGATAAATTTATCGATAACTGAGTTATCGGTGAAAATGTGATTGCCCAAAAACCTAAAAAATTCCCTACTATATGGGTATCAAACGAAAGGGAAAGGCCCCAGGTTTCATTTAGACATCGACATATTTCGATAAATTTATCGATAACTGAGTTATCGGTCAAAATATGATTGCCCAAAAACCTAAAAAAATCACTACTATATGGGTATCAAACGAAAGGGGAGGGCCCCAGGTTTCTTTTGGACATCGACATATTTCGATAAATTTATCTTGGACATCGACATATCAAAATATGAAGGCACAAAGGTCTAAAAAATTCCCTACAATATGGGTATCAAACGAAAGGTGAAGTCCCCATGTTTCACTTGGACATCGACATATTTCGATAAAATTATCGATAACTGAGTTATCGGTCAAAATGTGGGCCCCAGGTTTCATTTGGACTTCGATATATTTCGATAAATTTATCGATAACTGAGTTATCGGTGAAAATGTGATTGCCCAAAAACCTAAAAAATTCCCTACTATATGGGTATCAAACGAAAGGGAAAGGCCCCAGGTTTCATTTGGACTTCGATATATTTCGATAAATTTATCGATAACTGAGTTATTGTCAAAATCTGAGGCAAAATGCCTTAAAATTCCCTAACCATATGGGTATCAAACGAAAGTGGAAGTCCAGAGGTTTCGTTTGGACTTCGATATATTTCGATAAATTTATCGATAACTGAGTTATCGATCAAAATGTGATTGCCCAAAAACCTAAAAAATTCCCTACTATATGGGTATCAAACGAAAGGGAAAGGCCCCAGGTTTCATTTAGACATCGACATATTTCGATAAATTTATCGATAACTGAGTTATCGGTCAAAATATGATTGCCCAAAAACCTAAAAAATTCACTACTATATGGGTATCAAACGAAAGGGGAGGGCCCCAGGTTTCATTTGGACATCGACATATTTCGATAAATTTATCTTGGACATCGACATATCAAAATATGAAGGCCCAAAGGCCTAAAAAATTCCCTACAATATGGGTATCAAACGAAAGGTGAAGTCCCTATGTTTCACTTGGACATCGACATATTTCGATAAAATTATCGATAACTGAGTTATCGGTCAAAATGTGGGCCCCAGGTTTCATTTGGACTTCGATATATTTCGATAAATTTATCGATAACTGAGTTATCGGTGAAAATGTGATTGCCCAAAAACCTAAAAAATTCCCTACTATATGGGTATCAAACGAAAGGGAAAGGCCCCAGGTTTCATTTGGACTTCGATATATTTCGATAAATTTATCGATAACTGAGTTATTGTCAAAACCTGAGGCAAAATGCCTTAAAATTCCCTAACAATATGGGTATCAAACGAAAGTGGAAGTCCAGAGGTTTCGTTTGGACTTCGATATATTTCGATAAATTTATCGATAACTGAGTTATCGGTGAAAATGTGATTGCCCAAAAACCTAAAAAATTCCCTACTATATGGGTATCAAACGAAAGGGAAAGGCCCCAGGTTTCATTTAGACATCGACATATTTCGATAAATTTATCGATAACTGAGTTATCGGTCAAAATATGATTGCCCAAAAACCTAAAAAATTCACTACTATATGGGTATCAAACGAAAGGGGAGGGCCCCAGGTTTCATTTGGACATCGACATATTTCGATAAATTTATCTTGGACATCGACATATCAAAATATGAAGGCCCAAAGGCCTAAAAAATTCCCTACAATATGGGTATCAAACGAAAGTGGAAGTCCAGAGGTTTCGTTTGGACTTCGATATATTTCGATAAATTTATCGATAACTGAGTTATTGTCAAAATCTGAGGCAAAATGCCTTAAAATTCCCTAACAATATGGGTATCAAACGAAAGTGGAAGTCCAGAGGTTTCGTTTGGACTTCGATATATTTCGATAAATTTATCGATAACTGAGGTATCGGTCAAAATATGATTGCCCAAAAACCTAAAAAATTCCCTACTATATGGGTATCAAACGAAAGGGAAAGGCCCCAGGTTTCATTTGGACTTTGATATATTTCGATAATTTTATCGATAACTGAGTTTTTGTCAAAATCTGAGGCAAAATGCCTTAAAATTCCCTAACAATATGGGTATCAAACGAAAGTGGAAGTCCAGAGGTTTCGTTTGGACTTCGATATATTTCGATAAATTTATCGATAACTGAGTTATCGGTCAAAATATGATTGCCCAAAAACCTAAAAAATTCCCTACTATATGGGTATCAAACGAAAGAGGAAGTCCAGAGGTTTCGTTTGGACTTCGATATATTTCCATAAATTTATCGATAACTGAGTTATCGGTCAAAATATGATTGCCCAAAAACCAAAAAAATTCCCTACTATATGGGTATCAAACGAAAGGTGAAGGCCCCAGGTCTCATTTGGACTTCGATATATTTCGATAAATTTATCGATAACTGAGTTATCGGTCAAAATATGATTGCCCAAAAACCTAAAAAATTCCCTACTATATGGGTATCAAACGAAAGGGAAAGGCCCCAGGTTTCATTTGGACTTCGATATATTTCGATAAATTTATCGATAACTGAGTTATTGTCAAAATCTGAGGCAAAATGCCTTAAAATTCCCTAACAATATGGGTATCAAACGAAAGTGGAAGTCCAGAGGTTTCGTTTGGACTTCGATATATTTCGATAAATTTATCGATAACTGAGTTATCGGTGAAAATGTGATTGCCCAAAAACCTAAAAAATTCCCTACTATATGGGTATCAAACGAAAGGGAAAGGCCCCAGGTTTCATTTGGACTTCGATATATTTCGATAAATTTATCGATAACTGAGTTATTGTCAAAATCTGAGGCAAAATGCCTTAAAATTCCCTAACAATATGGGTATCAAACGAAAGTGGAAGTCTAGAGGTTTCGTTTGGACTTCGATATATTTCGATAAATTTATCGATAACTGAGTTATCGGTCAAAATATGATTGCCCAAAAACCTAAAAAATTCCCTACTATATGGGTATCAAACGAAAGTGGAAGTCCAGAGGGTTCGTTTGGACTTCGATATATTTCGATAAATTTATCGATAACTGAGTTATCGGTCAAAATATGATTGCCCAAAAACCTAAAAAAATCCCTACAATATGGGTATCAAACGAAAGGTGAAGGCCCCAGGTTTCATTTGGACATCGACATATTTCGATAAATTTATCGATAACTGAGTTATCGGTCAAAATATGATTGCCCAAAAACCTGAAAAATTCCCTACAATATGGGTATCAAACGAAAGGGGAGGGCCCCAGGTTTCATTTGGACATCATATTTCGATAAATTTATCGATAACTGAGTTATCGGTCAAAATATGAAGGCCCAAAAACCTAAAAAAATCCCTACAATATGGGTATCAAACGAAAGATGAAGGCCCCAGGTTTCACTTGGACATCGACATATTTCGATAAATTTATCGATAACTGAGTTATCGGTCAAAATGTGGTTGCCCGAAATCTTAAATTTCCCTACAATATGGGTATCAAACGAAAGGGGAAGGCCCCAGGTTTCATTTGGAATTCGATATATTTCGATAAATTGATCGATAACTGAGTTATCGGTCAAAATATAAATGCCCAAAAACCTAAAAAGTTCCCTACAATATGGGTATCAAACGAAAGGTGAAGGCCCCAGGTCTCATTTGGACTTCGATAAATTTATCGATAACTGAGTTATCGGTCAAAATATGATTGCCCAAAAACCTTACAAATTCCCCACAATATGGGTATCAAACGAAAGGTGAGGGTCCCAGGTTTCACTTGGACATCGACATATTTCGATAAATATAGCGATTACTGAGTTATCGGTCAAAATATAATTGCCCAAAAACCTAAAAAATTCCCTACAATATGGGTATCAAACGAAAGGTGAAGGCCCCAGGTCTCATTTGGACTTCGATAAATTTATCGATAACTGAGTTATCGGTCAAAATATGATTGCCCAAAAACCTTAAAAATTCCCCACAATATGGGTATCAAACGAAAGGTGAGGGTCCCAGGTTTCACTTGGACATCGACATATTTCGATAAATTTAGCGATTACTGAGTTATCGGTCAAAATATAATTGCCCAAAAACCTAAAAAATTCCCTACAATATGGGTATCAAACGAAAGGGAAAGGCCCCAGGTTTCATTTGGACTTCGATATATTTCGATAAATTTTTTCGATAACTGAGTTATTGTCAAAATCTGAGGCAAAATGCCTTAAAATTCCCTAACAATATGGGTATCAAACGAAAGTGGAAGTCCAGAGGTTTGGTTGGGACTGCTGTATTTTTCGATATATTTATCGATAATTTCCTAGGACATTTGACTAAAAAGTAAAAAATAAATATAGTTTAAAAAAACTAAAACTCACGCTTTTAGAGAGTATTGAACTAAAAATTTGAAAATAATTTTAAAAACCCTACACAGTAGTATTGTGGAAAAAGCGTGGTCCGCTTTGTCCCATAATTTTCGTATATCGAGCGCTCGACGCTTTTCCCACATAATGCTAGTTTCTTTTCTGCGCTTTCATTAGCTTTACTTGTACATACATTCATATGTATTTTTGCTTGTTTGTATGTAACTCTACTTCAGTCTACCCGATAGTGGCATATGACTGTCACAAAAACCTTGAAATGTGCCTTCAATGTGGGTGTCAAACGATAGGAGGTTGCATTTGGACTTCGATATATTTATCGATAACTAAGTTATCGGTCATAATGCCTACTACCTATATCAAACGAAAGGGAAGGTCCAGAGGTTTCTATTATTTAAACCAAGGAATATTTCGATATATTTATCGATAACTGACTTATCGGTCAAAATGAGTTTGTCCAATAATATTGAAAATTGCCTACAATATGGGTATCAAACGAAAGTGGAGGCCCAGAGGTTTCGTTTGCACTGCGGTATACTTCGATATACATATATATGGATTACTTCATAACACACTTAACTAAAAAGTAAAAACAAATATAGTTTAAAAAGCGAAAACACGCGCTTTTAAAGAATATTGCACTAAAAAGGTAAAAATAATTTAAATAAAAAACGAAGATTATGGAACAAAGCGGACCACGCTTTTTCCACAATACTACTGTGTAGGGTTTTTAAAATTATTTTCAAATTTTTAGTTCAATACTCTCTAAAAGCGTGAGTTTTAGTTTTTTTAAACTATATTTATTTCATTTCCATTCCTTTCCTTTCCCTTTGATTTTTCTGTCATATTTTCCGTTCCTTACCTTAACTTACCTTTATTTTCCTTTTATCGATCCCTTTCCTTTCCTATCACTTTCTTAATTTAATACTTTTATTTATTTCATTTTTATTTATTTTATATTATTCCCTTTCCTTTCATTTCCAACAAATTATATTTTTTTACTTTCAATCACTTTTCTATTTCTGATTTTACTTTTTTTTTTAATTTTATCAATTTTCCATTTTATTTTATTTCACTAAGTCTAGCCACGAAGGGCCTTGTGCATGATCTAGCTTATGTGTGCTTTTTTTCAAAAGCATTTGCTTCTCTGAAACCCACGCACAGATTTTGTTTTTGTAAACACTGTTTGTACCTCAGCTCAATAAAGTTGACGCGCTGGCTCATGTTATCTTATTGCTGCCAACAAAACAACTCACCCTACTCATGATTCAGTGAGTATGGTTGTATTGGCAGCTGTGGCTAACTGTTCTTTCATGCACAGTTGATTTTTTATCACTCAAACTATCACCCTTTTTATTTTCTTGTTTACATTCTTTGCAAAGTTCGTGGAAAAGCTACGGAGTATATCGTTTGCTCACGTGTTTTTATGCGTTTGTTGTTTTGCCACTGCTTTTGACACAAAAATTCGTGCCAAAACGGTAATTTCGTATTCTGTTTTGGGTTGCGATTACCATTCAATCATTTTGCCATGACCCTACTGCAATGAATGCAAACACAACAATGCAAGTGGTCATACCTACATACACCCATAACAGCGGCTGTATAAAGCGAATGCGTGTATAGCACTTGTAGTGGTGTGATTTTCAAATCATATTGCAAAAAGGGAGAAAGCTGTTATGTTTGCGCATTTATATATAATAGATAGATATAGATAATATATACCTTATTGGTACTACTATTGTTTCCATACACTGGGTATTTAATGTTCGGCTTACCCGAACTTAGACTTCCTTACTTGTTTTTTACATAATGTCAAAGAGCATATATGTATCTATATTTCTACATATTCATTTTTCTGTATGTATACATAAGTTCGTATATATCGCTCATTTGCTGCAAAATCGTTATAACTCAAAAAATGTGATATTACAGAAAACGCATTTTTAGTTTTTGAATTGCTGTATATTTATATGGGATAAGTAATTAATTCTACCGCGATGCTGCGTGAAATGTTAAAACCTCGGATATAACACTTTGCCAGTTAATCAAACATATTATTTCCGATATATTAGTGATGTTAACTCAAAATTTGGGTTTTTTGAGTTATGACGACGATGCAGCAAATGAGCGATATATCATTTTATATACTAAAACCCGGTAGGAAAATTATTCAAACATACATCATCACCGCAAAGCCCGTGTTGCTCAGATCTGTAATCAAACTGGAAGGTACAAAGAAAGATTTAGTTCCATAGCAACCAAGAAATCGCGGCTAAAATACGATTTTTGATACAAAAGTAGGCACAATCACGCGATTTTCTTGGTTGCTCTATTGGTTGTTCTATCAAAGCAAAATGTAAACATCCCGGGTAGAAATTGTTATAGATAATTTTAGCTTGAGACCTGCCTAGATTTTCTCGCTTTGCTAGATTTTATAAACAAGGCGTAACTTGGGAAAACATACACTTTCCAGAGCCCTGGCAGACCCTAGGTAGAGTTATATATTGTAGAGAAAACCTGATCCGAAAACAACCCCGAAAAAGTCCCTAATTCATCCGAAAAGGTCCAAATATTATATCGAAATAATACGCAACAGTTAAGAAATAATACCGAATAAGTCCCGAAACGATCCCGAACACAATCGCAACATGGTCCAGAAAAAAATCCAAAATACGCTCGAAAAATTCCAGAACTGGGCCCCAAAAAGGTACCACGAAATAAATCCCAAATGAAATAAGTCCCAAAAAAATATGAAATAAGTCCCAAATATTTTCCATACAAACTCCCAATGCATTGGGGCTTATTTCATAAAATTTTGTTGGGTATTATTTCATAATGAAATAACCCCCAACGGGATTTCGTTGGGAGTTATTTCATTTTCCAGCATTGGGAGTTTTTTTTTTAATATTTGTTGGGAGTTATGTATTTCATTTCTCTTAAAACTACAATTTATTATTTTTTACCTTTGGGATTTATTTCATTTTCATTGGGACTTATTTCATTTCTTTTAAAATTGCAATTTAACAAGCTTTCACGTTTTTGTAACTGTTTCTATAACTGTTGTAAGGTAAGATTTTAGCAAAACAACCAACAGACTTATTACATCGAAACTGATATTGTTGTGTCAATATGCTCCAAAAAAGATTTTGATCGATGACAATAAAAAGATTTTGATCGATGACACATTTTCAATTTTACCGCTGGGGTGTTTTAAACAGTTGATTTTGATCGCCAAAAGGTAGAAAAGGACTGGTCCAAATATTGGCCGATAACTTAGAGATACATAAAGACCGACAGACATACAGAAATTTACAATTTTATTATATGTAGATTATGAAAAGGCAGGCAGGAAAAAAAAAGTTGGAGGGGGAAGTGAGCGAGGTGTGGCGCGCGCCGCACGCCAGAACGTGCGATTATCTTAACTAAGTATTAAGATAATTACAGCCATTTCAAAATGGCTGAGTTTTGTACTATTGCACACACATTAGACTCCTGCATGATTGGATTCAAACTTTGAGTACAATAGAATACAGTAAATTTGAATTTTTCATTTGAAGAACCAAAAAACTTAGCCTTGAATCTTATCTTACTAATATTATAAATGTGAATGTAGCGATCTTTGGATATTTGGATGTCCAGACGTTTACTTCTGTTCCTCAATAACGTGAGAATGGCAAGACGGATTTTGTTGAAATTTGGTAGGCAGACAGCTAATAGTCTGGAAGGAGGTATAGGCTATTTTTTTGTTTTTTAATTTTCTGGGTTCCGGCCATGCTAGGGACCAATAATTTTCGATTTTTTTGTTTTTCAATATAACTCTGAGTACACTTGACCTAAACTTATGATATTTCGCATACAGGTGTAGAAACTTCGAACAATATGGGTATCAAACGAAACTGGAAGGTGCCAGGTCTCATTTGGACTTCGATATATTTCGATAAATTTATCGATAACTGAGTTATCCGTCGAAATGAGATTGCCCAGAAACCTTAAATTTTCGCCACAATATGGGTATCAAACGAAAGGGGATGGCCCCAGGTTTCATTTGGACTTCGATATATTTCAATAAACTAATCGATAACTGAGTTATCGGTGAAAATGTTAATGAACAAAAACCTTAAAATTACCAGATGTATATTGGAACGATTTTCCGTCATCCCTTGTCAAATTTGGTTTTGTAACAAACCGGTTTCGGCGATCTGCCATCTTCAGTGTTTGATTTCGTTCTGACTTTGTGTCTATCCGTTGTCATGTATTTATAGTCTGGACGCTGTATGCGGTAATGTTAGTACTCGTGTATATGATTCGTGTGTTACGAATGTTTCCGAACAGGTACCTGTAATAAGGGTTGTTTTCACACTAGTTGATTCGCCTGTCGCTGCTAGGTCAGGTACGTGTGTGTTTAAAGGTTGCTTACTGACGCTCGTTAGTCAGGTAGAAGTCGGTGATTTTCGTCTTTTGATTGGGTTTGTGTGTTCGCTCGTTTATTGTTACTCGTTTGGTTATTGTACCTGCGGTATTGTTCGGTTTTTTGTAAATTAATTTTAGCGGTTCAAATATTGCGTCAGAGATGGTTTTTGTTTGTTCGTTTATTATTCTCCCGTCAAATGTCTTTAGTTTGTATATTTCCATGTTTTCCAGCACATTTAAGCGTCGGCCTTTTCTTTGTATGTGAAGTGTTTTGGCTGTGTTTTTGATGTTGGCCGGGGAGCATTTGTTTTCGATCATGTGATTTGCATAGTTTGATTCTGGTGTAATGGTGGGTTTCCGTACTTTCTTGTTGTAGTCCCTGACGTGCTCTCGAAATCGTGTACTTATTTTTCGTCCTGTTTGCCCTATGTAGCTGTGCTGGCACTCGCAGGTAAGCTTGTAAATTCCACTTTCGCTAAACGGCTCTTCCGAGTTAGTGTTGGTTCTTAGGTTTTGTCCTAAGTTGTTCGATGTTCTGAACGCTGTGTTGATGTTGTGTTTCTTGAAAAAATCTGCCAATTTGTATGTCGTGTTTCCAGTGTATGTCATCGCCGTCCACATCTTGGATTTCTCTTCTGGTTTGTCTCTTTTTTGCGATCCATGTTTCCTTCGGAGTTTGTCCACTAGGGCTTTTTTGTATCCGTTGCTTGTTGCTATGCTGTATATGGTGGTAAGCTCCTTCCTGTATGATTCGTGGGTGAGGGGTGTTCTTTGAAGTCTGTCCACTAGGTGCCTTAATGCTGCATTCTTGTGCTGTTGAGGATGGTTTGATGTAGAGTGAATTATGGTGTCCGTAGTTGTTGGTTTTCTGTAGATGTCGTAGTTAAACTTGTTTGTTAGTCGGTCAATTCTTATCGTTAGGTCCAGGTAATTCAGTTCTCCGTCCTTCTCGGTTTCCATAGTGAATTTTATGTTTTCATGCTGTTTGTTTAAGAATTCTAGTATTCGTTCTTCATTGTTAGTATTCAATACGCAGATGATGTCGTCGACGTACCTTGCGTAAAAAGTCACTCCTAGGTTTGTGTTTAGTTCTTGAATGTATTTTGTCTCCAAGTTCTGCATCAATGCCTCCATGAGAATGGATGATGTTGGGTTACCCATTCCTAGTCCGTTCGTTTGTCTATATATTTTATTGTTGAATTTGAAGTAATTTTGCTGTAGAGTTGTTCTTAGTGTGTTGGTAATTTGTGCTGTTTTGACCTTATCTTTTGTTTTGTCAAGTAGTGTTTTGTGTATTATATCCAGTGTCTCTGACAGTGGTATAGAAGGGTACAAGTCTTTTATGTCAAATGAGACGATTGTGCTGTTCTCTGCGAGTTTTACGGTTTCAAGTTTTTCTATTAGTTCGGTTGTATTCTTTATTGTATGTTCATGGTCTAGTTCAAGTGTGTCGCTCAGTATCGTCTTCAGATATTATGACAGCTTATACCCCGGCGCTGACTTGAAATTGATAATTGGCCGCATTGGCGTGTCTTGCTTATGTATTTTTGGTAGCATTGGCGTGTTTTGCTTATGTATTTTGTCAGAGTACATCCCGTCCTTTCGTCTATTATTTTTGTGGCATTTTTTATAGCCCCTTTGATTTCGGTCTGGTATTTATCGGTGGGGTTCTCGTTAATTACGCGGCATTTCATATCTTTGATTAGTCTTTCGGTCTTTGTTATGTATTCATCTTTGTCCATGAGCACAGGTGTGTTTCCTTTGTCGGCCTTGGTAGTCATCACATTGTTTCTTTTCAGCTTTCGCTTTAACCCCTTCATTACTATTTCCTCCTTATTCATGTTCCGTTCATCTTGCCTTTTTATGCCTTTGCTGATGATCTCCCTGCACATGTGCCTGGCGTGTTCTTGTTCCTCGTAGGGGAGGAGAGATATTGCAACCTCTGCATCTACTATTGCTTGCTCCGTTTTTCTTGCCTTGTTGTTGTCTACTACGTTGTGTTTTAGTCCCTTCTCAAGAAGTTGTGCTTCTTCGTTGCTGATGTCCACTGTGGTCAGGTTCACGAACCTACCGTGAAATCTATGTGTTTGTTGGTCCTTGTTTTCGCGTCTTCCCGATAGGTTGTCCAATTTCTTGTTCAATGTTTTGTATTTTGGTTTGTGCTCGTTCTTGATTTCAGTCTCTATCCGGTCAAAGAAGTCCATCAATATAGTTGTAGGTATAAGTTCAGCTAGTTGTAAGTGGATTGCCAATCATCAAATTACCCCTCAATATGGGTATCAAACGAAAGGGCCCGAGGTTTCATTTGGACCTCGATATATTTCGATTAATTAATCGATAACTGAGTTATCGGTGAAAATGTTATTGATTAAAAACCTTAAAATTGCCCTACAATATGGGTATCAAACGAAAGGGCATGGCCCCAGGTTTCATTTGGACTTCGATATTTTTCGATAAATTGATCGATAACTGGGTTATCGGTGAAAACGTGATTGCCCAAAAATCTTAAAATTGCCATAGAATATGGGTACTAAACGAAAGGGGATGGCTCCAGGTTTCAATTGGACTTCAATATATT
Source organism: Campiglossa producta (assembly GCA_964058755.1). Classification (NCBI taxonomy): domain Eukaryota; kingdom Metazoa; phylum Arthropoda; class Insecta; order Diptera; family Tephritidae; genus Campiglossa; species Campiglossa producta. The sequence continues at coordinate 55,115,757 of CAXKVI010000003.1, forward strand.
TCGATAAATTTATCGATAACTGAGTTATCGGTGAAAATGTGATTGCCCAAAAACCTTAAAATTGCCAACAATATGGGTATCAAACGAAAGGGTATGACACCAGGTTTTATTTGGACTTCAGCGTATTTCGATAAATTTATCGATAACTGAGTTATCGGTGAAAATGTGATTGCCCAAAAACCTTAAAATTGTCAACAATATGGGTATCAAACGAAAGGGCATGACACCAGGTTTTATTTGGACTTCAGCGTATTTCGATAAATTTATCGATAACTGGGTTATCGGTGAAAATGTGATTGCCCAAAAACCTTAAAATTGCCCTACAATATGGGTATCAAACGAAAGGGCATGACACCAGGTTTCATTTGGACTTCGATATATTTCGATAAACTAATCGATAACTGAGTTATCGGTGAAAATGTTATTGAACAAAAACCTTAAAATTACCCCTCAATATGGGTATCAAACGAAAGGGGATGACCCCAGGTTTCATTTGGACTTCGATATATTTCGATAAACTAATCGATAACTGAGTTATCGGTGCAAATGTTATTGAACAAAAACCTTAAAATTGCCCTACAACATGGGTATCAAACGAAAGGGCATGGCCCAGGTTTCATTTGGACTTCGATATTTTTCAATAAATTGATCGATAACTGAGTTATCGGTGAAAATGTGATTGCCCAAAAACTTTAAAATTGCCCTACAATATGGGTATCAAACGAAAGGGCATGACCTCAGGTTTCATTTGGACTTCGATATATTTCGATAAATTTATCGATAACTGAGTTATCGGTGAAAATGTAATTGCCCAAGAACCTTAAAATTGCCCTACAATATGGGTATCAAACGAAAGGGGATGGCCCCAGTTTTCATTTGGACTTCAATATACTTCGATAAATTTTTCGATAACTGAGTTATCGGTGAAAATGTGGTTACTCAAAAACCTTAAATTTTCCCTACAATATGGGTATCAAACGAAAGGGGATGACCCCAGGTTTCATTTGGACTTCGATATATTTCGATAAACTAATCGATAACTGAGTTATCGGTGAAAATGTTATTGAACAAAAACCTTAAAATTACCCCTCAATATGGGTATCAAACGAAAGGGCCCGAGGTTTCATTTGGACCTCGATATATTTCGATTAATTAATCGATAACTGAGTTATCGGTGAAAATGTTATTGAATAAAAACCTTAAAATTGCCCTACAATATGGGTATCAAACGAAAGGGCATGGGTATCAAACGAAAGGGCATGGCTTTCATTTGGACTTCGATATTTTTCGATAAATTGATCGATAACTGAGTTATCGGTGAAAACGTGATTGCCCAAAAACCTTAAAATTGCCAAAAATATGGGTATCAAGCGAAAGGGCATGACACCACGTTTTATTTGGACTTCAGCGTATTTCGATAAATTTATCGATAATTGAGTTATCGGTGAAAATGTGATTGCCCAAAAACCTTAAAATTGCCCTACAATATGGGTATCAAACGAAAGGGCATGACACCAGGTTTCATTTCGACTTCAGCGTATTTCGATAAATTTATCGATAATTGAGTTATCGGTGAAAATGTGATTGCCCAAAAACCTTAAAATTGCCCTACAATATGGGTATCAAACGAAAGGGCATGACACCAGGTTTCATTTCGACTTCGATATATTTCGATAAATTTATCGATAACTGAGTTATCGGTGAAAATGTAATTGCCCAAAAACCTTAAAATTGCCCTACAATATTGGTATCAAACGAAAGGGGATGGCCCCAGTTTTCATTTGGACTTCAATATATTTCGATAAATTTTTCGGTAACTGAGTTACCGGTGAAAACGAGATGGCTCAAAAGCCTTAAAATTGCCCGACAATATGGGTATCAAACGAAAGAGCATAACCCCAGGTTTCATTTGGACTTCCATATTTTTCGATAAATTTATCGAACACTGAGTTATCGGTGAAAATGTGATTGCCCAAAAACTTTAAAATTGCCCTACAATATGGGTAAAAAACGAAAGGGGATGGCCCCAGTTTTCATTTGGACTTCAATATATTTCGATAAATTTATGGATAATTGAGTTATCAGTGAAAACGAGATGGCTCAAACGCCTTAAAATTGGCCAACAATATGGGTATCAAACGAAAAGGGATGGCCCCAGGTTTGATTTGGACTTCGATATATGTATTGCGATATATTTATCGATAACTGTGTTATCGGTCAAAACGTGATCACCCAAAAACCTCAAATTATTTAATCAATCTACCTATTCCCATTGATGGGAATTTTGAAAATTTTAAATACCCTTGGTAAATGCTTCAGTATTCAATAATCTTACTAATATTATGAATGTGTATGTAGCGATATTTGGATATTTGGATGTTAGGATATTTGGATGTTTGGATGTCCAGACGTTTACTTCTGTTCCTCAATAACGTGAGAATGGCAAGACGGATTTTGTTGAAATTTAGTAGGCAGACAGCTAATAGTCTGGAAGGAGGTATAGGCTATTATTTTTTTTTTTTTTTTTTAATTTTGGGGGGTCCGGCCATGCTAGGGACCGATAATTTTCGTTTTTTTTGTTTTTCCATATAACTCTGAGTACACTTGACCTAAACTTATGATATTTCGCATACAGGTGTAGAAACTTCGAACAATATGGGTATCAAACGAAACTGGAAGGTGCCAGGTCTCATTTGGACTTCGATATATTTCGATAAATTTATCGATAACTGAGTTATCCGTCGAAATGAGATTGCCCACAAACTTTAAATTTTCCCTACAATATGGGTATCAAACGAAAGGGGATGGCCCCAGGTTTCATTTGGACTTCGATATATTTCGATAAATCGATCGATAGCTGAGTTATCGGTGAAAATTTTATTGAACAAAAACCTGAAAATTACCTTAAAATATGGGTATCAAACGAAAGGGCCCGAGGTTTCATTTTGACCTCGATATATTTCGATTAATTAATCGATAACTGAGTTATCGGTGAAAATGTTATTGAATAAAAACCTTAAAATTGCCCTACAATATGGGTATCAAACGAAAGGGCATGGCCCCAGGTTTCATTTGGACTTCGATATTTTTCGATAAATTCATCGATAACTGAGTTATCGGTGAAAATGTGATTGCCCAAACACCTTAAAATTGCCCTACAATATGGGTATCAAACGAAAGGGCATGACACCAGGTTTCATTTGGACTTCGATATATTTCGATAAATTTATCGATAACTGAGTTATCGGTGAACATGTAATCGCCCAAAAACCTTAAAATTTCCCTACAATATGGGTATCAAACGAAAGGGGATGGCCCCAGTTTTCATTTGGACTTCGATATATTTCGATAACTGAGTTATCGGTGAAAATGTGGTTACTCAAAAACCTTAAATTTTCCCTACAATATGGGTATCAAACGAAAGGGGATAACCCCAGGTTTCATTTGGACTTCGATATATTTCGATAAACTAATCGATAACTGAGTTATCGGTGAAAATGTTATTGAACAAAAACCTTAAAATTACCCTTCGATATGGGTATCAAACGAAAGGGCCCGAGGTTTCATTTGGACCTCGATATATTTCGATTAATTAATCGATAACTTTGTTATCGGTGAAAATGTTATTGAATAAAAACCTTAAAATTGTCCTACAATATGGGTATCAAACGAAAGGAAAAGGCCGCAGGTTTCATTTGGACTTCGATATATTTCGATAAATTTATCGATAACTGAGTTACCGGTGAAAATGTGATTGCCCAAAAACCTTAAAATTGCCCTACAATATGGGTACTAAACGAAAGGGGATGGCTCCAGGTTTCAATTGGACTTCGATATATTTCGATAAATTTGCCGATAGCTGAGTTATCGCTGGAAATGTAATTGCCCAAAAACCTTAAAATTGCCCTACAATATGGGTATCAAACGAAAGGGCATGACACCAGGTTTTCTTTGTACTTCGATATATTTCGATAAATTTATCGATAACTGAGTTATCGGTGAAAATTTTATTGAACAAAAACCTTAAAATTACCTTATAATATGGGTATCAAACGAAAGGGAATGGCCCAGGTTTCATTTGTACCTCAATATATTTCGATAAATTAATCGATAACTGATTTATCGGTGAAAATGTTATTGGAGAAAACCCTTAGAATTGCCCTACAATATGGGTATCAAACGAAAGGGCATGGCCCCAGGTTTCATTTGGACTTCGATATTTTTCGATAAATAGATCGATAACTGAGTTATCGGTGAAAACGTGATTGTCCAAAAACCTTAAAATTGCCCTACAATATGGGTACTAAACGAAAGGGGATGGCTCCAGGTTTCAATTGGACTTCGATATATTTCGATAAATTTGCCGATAGCTGAGTTATCGGTGGAAATGTAATTGCCCAAAAACCTTAAAATTGCCCTACAATATGGGTATCAAACGAAAGGGCATGACACCAGGTTTTCTTTGTACTTCGATATATTTCGATAAATTTATCGATAACTGAGTTATCGGTGAAAATTTTATTGAACAAAAACCTTAAAATTACCTTATAATATGGGTATCAAACGAAAGGGAATGGCCCAGGTTTCATTTGTACCTCAATATATTTCGATAAATTAATCGATAACTGATTTATCGGTGAAAATGTTATTGGAGAAAACCCTTAGAATTGCCCTACAATATGGGTATCAAACGAAAGGGCATGGCCCCAGGTTTCATTTGGACTTCGATATTTTTCGATAAATAGATCGATAACTGAGTTATCGGTGAAAACGTGATTGCCCAAAAACCTTAAAAGTGCCCTACAATATGGGTACTAAACGAAAGGGGATGGCTCCAGGTTTCATTTGGACTTCGATATATTTCGATAAATATATCGATAACTGAGTTATCGGTGAAAAATCCTTAAAATTGCCATACAATATGGGTATCAAACGAAAGGGGATGGCCCCAGTTTTCATTTGGACTTCAATATATTTCGATAAATTTATCGATAATTGAGTTATCGGTCAAAACGTGATCGCCCAAAAACCTCAAATTATTTAATCAATTTTCCTTTCCCCATTGATGGAAATTTTAAATACCCTTGGTAAATGCTTCAGTATTCAATAATCTTACTAATATTATAAATGTGGATGTAGCGATGTTTGGATATTTGGATGTTTGGATGTTAGGATATTTGGATGTTTGGATGTCCAGACGTTTACTTCTGTTCCTCAATAACGTGAGAATGGCAAGACGGATTTTGTTGAAATTTGGTAGGCAGACAGCTAATAGTCTGGAAGGAGGTATAGGCTATTTATTTTTTACCACGCTTTTATTAGGTTCACTTGTATGTTTGTTTGTTTGCTTGCTTGCTTGCTTGTATGTATGTAACTCTCGTTCGGTTTAAGCCCCAGTGGCCCAAAAACCGTAAAATGTCCCTAAAATATGGGTATCAAACGAAAGGGGAACGCCCCAGGATTCATTTGGACTTCGATATATTTCGATAAACTTATCGATAACTGAGTTATCGGTCAAAATATGATTGCCCAAAAACCTAAAAAAATCCCTACAATATGGGTATCAAACGAAAGGGAAAGGCCCCAGGTTTCATTTGGACATCGACATATTTCGATAAATTTATCGATAACAGAGTTATTGGTCAAAATATGGTTGCCCGAAAACCTTAAAATTTCCCTACAATATGGGTATCAAACGAAAGGTGAAGTCCCCAGGTTTCACTTGGACATCGACATATTTCGATAAATTTATCGATAACTGAGTTATCGGTCAAAATATGATTGCCCAAAAACCTTCAAAATTCCCTACAATATGGGTATCAAACGAAAGGGGAGGGCCCCAGGTTTCATTTGGACATCGACATATTTCGATAAATTTGTCGATAACTGAGTTATCGGTCAAAAGATGAAGGCCCAAAAACCTAAAAACAATCCCTACAATATGGGTATCAAACGAAAGGTGAAGGCCCCAGGTTTCACTTGGACATCGACATATTACGATAAATTTATCGATAACTGAGTTATCGGTCAAAATGTGGTTGCCCGAAAACCTTAAAATTTCCCTACAATATGGGTATCAAACGAAAGGGGAAGTCCCCAGGTTTCATTTGGAATTCGATATATTTCGATAAATTGATCGATAACTGAGTTATCGGTCAAAATATAAATGCCCAAAAACCTAAAAAGTTCCCTACAATATGGGTATCGAACGAAAGGTGAAGGCCCCAGGTCTCATTTGGACTTCGATAAATTTATCGATAACTGAGTTATCGGTCAAAATATGATTGCCCAAAAACCTTAAAAATTCCCCACAATATGGGTACCAAACGAAAGGTGGGGGTCCCAGGTTTCACTTGGACATCGACATATTTCGATAAATTTATCGATTACTGAGTTATCGGTCAAAATATAATTGCCCAAAAACCTAAAAAATTCCCTACAATATGGGTATCAAACGAAAGGTGAAGGCCCCAGGTCTCATTTGGACTTCGATATATTTCGATAAATTTATCGATAACTGAGTTATCGGTCAAAATATGATTGCCCAAAAACCTAAAAAATTCCCTACAATATGGGTATCAAACGAAAGGGAAAGGCCCCAGGTTTCATTTGGACTTCGATATATTTCGATAAATTTATCGATAACTGAGTTATTGTCAAAATCTGAGGCAAAATGCCTTAAAATTCCCTAACAATATGGGTATCAAACGAAAGTGGAAGTCCAGAGATTTCGTTTGGACTTCGATATATTTCGATAAATTTATCGATAACTGAGTTATCGGTCAAAATATGATTGCCCAAAAACCTAAAAAATTCCCTACAATATGGGTATCAAACGAAAGGGAAAGGCCCCAGGTTTCATTTGGACTTCGATATTTGTCGAAAATTTCCTAGGACATTTGACTAAAAAGTAAAAAATAAATATAGTTTAAAAAAACTAAAACTTACGCTTTTAGAGAGTATTGAACTAAAAATTTGAAAATAATTTTAAAAACCCTATAATTTTCGTATATCGAGCGCTCGACGCTTTTCCCACATAATGCTAGTTTCTTTACTGCGCTTTCATTAGCTTTACTTGTACATATTTTTTTTTGCTTGTTTGTATGTAACTCTACTTCAGTCTACCCGATAGTGGCATATAACTGTCACAAAAACCTTGAAATGTGCCTTCAATGTGGGTGTCAAACGATAGGAGGTGGCATTTGGACTTCGATATATTTATCGATAACTAAGTTATCGGTCATAATGCCTACTACCTATATCAAACGAAAGGGAAGGTCCACAGGTTTCTATTATTTAAACCAAGGAATATTTCGATATATTTATCGATAACTGACTTATCGGTCAAAATGAGGTTGTCCAATAATATTGAAAATTGCCTGCAATATGGGTATCAAACGAAAGTGGAGGCCCAGAGGTTTCGTTTGGACTGCGGTATACTTCGATATACATATATATCGATTACTTCATAACACACTTAACTAAAAAGTAAAAATAAATATAGTTTAAAAAGCGAAAACACGCGCTTTTAAAGAATATTGCACTAAAAAGGTAAAAATAATTTAAATAAAAAACGAAGATTATGGAACAAAGCGGTCCACGCTTTTTCCAAAATACTACTGTGTAGGGTTTTTAAAATTATTTTCAAATTTTTAGTTCAATACTCTCTAAAAGCGTGAGTTTTAGTTTTTTTAAACTATATTTATTTTTTTTTAATTTTGGGGGTTCCGGCCATGCTAGGGACCGATAATTTTCGATTTTTTTGTTTTTCCATATAACTCTGAGTACACTTGACCTAAACTTATGATATTTCGCATACAGGTGTAGAAACTTCGAACAATATGGGTATCAAACGAAACTGGAAGGTGCCAGGTCTCATTTGGACTTCGACATATTTCGATAAATTTATCGATAACTGAGTTATCCGTCGAAATGAGATTGCCCAGAAACCTTAAATTTTCCCCACAATATGGGTATCAAATGAAAGGGGATGGCCCCAGGTTTCATTTGGACTTCGATATATTTCGATAAACTAATCGACAAAAACCTTAAAATTACCCCTCAATATGGGTATCAAACGAAAGGGACCGAGGTTTCATTTGGACCTCGATATATTTAGATTAATTAATCGATAACTGAGTTATCGGTGAAAATGTTATTGAATAAAAACCTTAAAATTGCCCTACAATATGGGTATCAAACGAAAGGGCATGGCCCCAGGTTTCATTTGGACTTCGATATTTTTCAATAAATTGATCGATAACTGAGTTATCGGTGAAAATGTGATTGCCCAAAAGCCTTAAAATTGCCCTACAATATGGGTACTAAACGAAAGGGGATGGCTCCAGGTTTCAATTGGACTTCGATATATTTCGATTATTTGCCGATAGCTGAGTTATCGGGGGAAATGTGATTGCCCGAAAACCTTAAAATTGCCAACAATGTGGCTATCAAACAAAAGGGCATGACAACAGGTTTTATTTGGACTTCAGCGTATTTCGATAAATTTATCGAAAACTGAGTTATCGGTGAAAATGTGATTGCCCAAAAACCTTAAAATTGCCCTACAATATGGGTATCAAACGAAAGGGCATGGACTTCGATATATTTCGATAAATTCATCGATAACTGAGTTATCGGTGAAAATTTTATTGAACAAAAACCTTAAAATTACCTTACAATATGGGTATCAAACGAAAGGGAATGGCCCCAGGTTTCATTTGTACCTCAATATATTTCGATAAATTAATCGATAACTGAGTTATCGGTGAAAATGTGGTTGCTCAAAAACCTTAAATTTTCCCTACAATATGGGTATCAAACGAACGGGGATGACCCCAGGTTTCATTTGGACTTCGATATATTTCGATAAACTAATCGATAACTGAGTTATCGGTGAAAATGTTATTGAAAAAAAACCTTAAAATTACCCTTCAATATGGGTATCAAACGAAAGGGCCCGAGGTTTCATTTGGACCTCGATATATTTAGATTAATTAATCGATAACTGAGTTATCGGTGAAAATGTTATTGAATAAAAACCTTAAAATTGCCCTACAAAATGGGTATCAAACGAAAGGGCATGGCCCCAGGTTTCATTTGGACTTCGATATTTTTCGATAAATAGATCGATAACTCAGTTATCGGTGAAAACGTGATTGCCCAAAAACCTTAAAATTGCCCTACAATATGGGTACTAAACGAAAGAGGATGGCTCCAGGTTTCAATTGGACTTCGATATATTTCGATAAATTTGCCGATAGCTGAGTTATCGGTGGAAATGTAATTGCCCAAAAACCTTAAAGTTGCCCTACAATATGGGTATCAAACGAAGGGGCATGACACCAGGTTTTCTTTGGACTTCGATATATTTCGATAAATTTATCGATAACTGAGTTATCGGTGAAAATTTTATTGAACAAAAACCTTAAAATTACCTTATAATATGGGTATCAAACGAAAGGGAATGGCCCCAGGTTTCATTTGTACCTCAATATATTTCGATAAATTAATCGATAACTGAGTTATCGGTGAAAATGTTATTGAAGAAAAACCTTAAAATTGCCCTACAATATGGGTATCAAACGAAAGGGCATGACCCCAGGTTTCATTTGGACTTCGATATTTTTCGATAAATTGATCGATAACTGAGTTATCGGTGAAAATGTGATTGTCCAAAAACCTTAAAATTGCCCTACAATATGGGTATCAAACGAAAGGGCATGACACCAGGTTTCATTTGGACTTCGATATATTTCGATAAATTTATAGATAACTGAGTTATCGGTGAAAATGTAATTGCCCAAAAACCTTAAAATTGCCCTACAATATGGGTATCAAACGAAAGGGGATGGCTCCAGTTTTCATTTGGACTTCAATATATTTCGATAAATTTTTCGATAACTGAGTTATCGGTGAAAATGTGGTTGCTGAAAAACCTTAAATTTTCCCTACAATATGGGTATCAAACGAAAGGGGATGACCCCAGGTTTCATTTGGACTTCGATATTTTTCGATAAATTGATCGATAACTGAGTTATCGGTGAAAATGTGATTGCCCAAAAACCTTAAAATTGCCCTACAATATGGGTATCAAACGAAAGGGCATGATACCAGGTTTCATTTGGACTTCGATATATTTCGATAAATTTATCGATAACTTAGTTATCGGTGAAAATGTAATTGCCCAAAAACCTTAAAATTGCCCTACAATATGGGTATCAAACGAAAGGGGATGGCTCCAGTTTTCATTTGGACTTCAATATATTTCGATTAATTAATCGATAACTGAGTTATCGGTGAAAATGTTATTGAAGAAAAACATTAAAATTGCCCTACAATATGGGTATCAAACGAAAGGGCATGGCCCCAGGTTTCATTTGTCGAAAATTTCCTAGGACATTTGACTAAAAAGTAAAAAATAAATATAGTTTAAAAAAACTAAAACTTACGCTTTTAGAGAGTATTGAACTAAAAATTTGAAAATAATTTTAAAAACCCTATAATTTTCGTATATCGAGCGCTCGACGCTTTTCCCACATAATGCTAGTTTCTTTACTGCGCTTTCATTAGCTTTACTTGTACATATTTTTTTTTGCTTGTTTGTATGTAACTCTACTTCAGTCTACCCGATAGTGGCATATAACTGTCACAAAAACCTTGAAATGTGCCTTCAATGTGGGTGTCAAACGATAGGAGGTGGCATTTGGACTTCGATATATTTATCGATAACTAAGTTATCGGTCATAATGCCTACTACCTATATCAAACGAAAGGGAAGGTCCACAGGTTTCTATTATTTAAACCAAGGAATATTTCGATATATTTATCGATAACTGACTTATCGGTCAAAATGAGGTTGTCCAATAATATTGAAAATTGCCTGCAATATGGGTATCAAACGAAAGTGGAGGCCCAGAGGTTTCGTTTGGACTGCGGTATACTTCGATATACATATATATCGATTACTTCATAACACACTTAACTAAAAAGTAAAAATAAATATAGTTTAAAAAGCGAAAACACGCGCTTTTAAAGAATATTGCACTAAAAAGGTAAAAATAATTTAAATAAAAAACGAAGATTATGGAACAAAGCGGTCCACGCTTTTTCCAAAATACTACTGTGTAGGGTTTTTAAAATTATTTTCAAATTTTTAGTTCAATACTCTCTAAAAGCGTGAGTTTTAGTTTTTTTAAACTATATTTATTTTTTTTAATTTTGGGGGTTCCGGCCATGCTAGGGACCGATAATTTTCGATTTTTTTGTTTTTCCATATAACTCTGAGTACACTTGACCTAAACTTATGATATTTCGCATACAGGTGTAGAAACTTCGAACAATATGGGTATCAAACGAAACTGGAAGGTGCCAGGTCTCATTTGGACTTCGACATATTTCGATAAATTTATCGATAACTGAGTTATCCGTCGAAATGAGATTGCCCAGAAACCTTAAATTTTCCCCACAATATGGGTATCAAATGAAAGGGGATGGCCCCAGGTTTCATTTGGACTTCGATATATTTCGATAAACTAATCGACAAAAACCTTAAAATTACCCCTCAATATGGGTATCAAACGAAAGGGACCGAGGTTTCATTTGGACCTCGATATATTTAGATTAATTAATCGATAACTGAGTTATCGGTGAAAATGTTATTGAATAAAAACCTTAAAATTGCCCTACAATATGGGTATCAAACGAAAGGGCATGGCCCCAGGTTTCATTTGGACTTCGATATTTTTCAATAAATTGATCGATAACTGAGTTATCGGTGAAAATGTGATTGCCCAAAAGCCTTAAAATTGCCCTACAATATGGGTACTAAACGAAAGGGGATGGCTCCAGGTTTCAATTGGACTTCGATATATTTCGATTATTTGCCGATAGCTGAGTTATCGGGGGAAATGTGATTGCCCGAAAACCTTAAAATTGCCAACAATGTGGCTATCAAACAAAAGGGCATGACAACAGGTTTTATTTGGACTTCAGCGTATTTCGATAAATTTATCGAAAACTGAGTTATCGGTGAAAATGTGATTGCCCAAAAACCTTAAAATTGCCCTACAATATGGGTATCAAACGAAAGGGCATGGACTTCGATATATTTCGATAAATTCATCGATAACTGAGTTATCGGTGAAAATTTTATTGAACAAAAACCTTAAAATTACCTTACAATATGGGTATCAAACGAAAGGGAATGGCCCCAGGTTTCATTTGTACCTCAATATATTTCGATAAATTAATCGATAACTGAGTTATCGGTGAAAATGTGGTTGCTCAAAAACCTTAAATTTTCCCTACAATATGGGTATCAAACGAACGGGGATGACCCCAGGTTTCATTTGGACTTCGATATATTTCGATAAACTAATCGATAACTGAGTTATCGGTGAAAATGTTATTGAAAAAAAACCTTAAAATTACCCTTCAATATGGGTATCAAACGAAAGGGCCCGAGGTTTCATTTGGACCTCGATATATTTAGATTAATTAATCGATAACTGAGTTATCGGTGAAAATGTTATTGAATAAAAACCTTAAAATTGCCCTACAAAATGGGTATCAAACGAAAGGGCATGGCCCCAGGTTTCATTTGGACTTCGATATTTTTCGATAAATAGATCGATAACTCAGTTATCGGTGAAAACGTGATTGCCCAAAAACCTTAAAATTGCCCTACAATATGGGTACTAAACGAAAGAGGATGGCTCCAGGTTTCAATTGGACTTCGATATATTTCGATAAATTTGCCGATAGCTGAGTTATCGGTGGAAATGTAATTGCCCAAAAACCTTAAAGTTGCCCTACAATATGGGTATCACACGAAGGGGCATGACACCAGGTTTTCTTTGGACTTCGATATATTTCGATAAATTTATCGATAACTGAGTTATCGGTGAAAATTTTATTGAACAAAAACCTTAAAATTACCTTATAATATGGGTATCAAACGAAAGGGAATGGCCCCAGGTTTCATTTGTACCTCAATATATTTCGATAAATTAATCGATAACTGAGTTATCGGTGAAAATGTTATTGAAGAAAAACCTTAAAATTGCCCTACAATATGGGTATCAAACGAAAGGGCATGGCCCCAGGTTTCATTTGGACTTCGATATTTTTCGATAAATTGATCGATAACTGAGTTATCGGTGAAAATGTGATTGCCCAAAAACCTTAAAATTGCCCTACAATATGGGTATCAAACGAAAGGGCATGACACCAGGTTTCATTTGGACTTCGATATATTTCGATAAATTTATAGATAACTGAGTTATCGGTGAAAATGTAATTGCCCAAAAACCTTAAAATTGCCCTACAATATGGGTATCAAACGAAAGGGGATGGCTCCAGTTTTCATTTGGACTTCAATATATTTCGATAAATTTTTCGATAACTGAGTTATCGGTGAAAATGTGGTTGCTGAAAAACCTTAAATTTTCCCTACAATATGGGTATCAAACGAAAGGGGATGACCCCAGGTTTCATTTGGACTTCGATATTTTTCGATAAATTGATCGATAACTGAGTTATCGGTGAAAATGTGATTGCCCAAAAACCTTAAAATTGCCCTACAATATGGGTATCAAACGAAAGGGCATGACACCAGGTTTCATTTGGACTTCGATATATTTCGATAAATTTATCGATAACTTAGTTATCGGTGAAAATGTAATTGCCCAAAAACCTTAAAATTGCCCTACAATATGGGTATCAAACGAAAGGGGATGGCTCCAGTTTTCATTTGGACTTCAATATATTTCGATTAATTAATCGATAACTGAGTTATCGGTGAAAATGTTATTGAAGAAAAACATTAAAATTGCCCTACAATATGGGTATCAAACGAAAGGGCATGGCCCCAGGTTTCATTTGGACTTCGATATTTTTCGATAAATTGATCGATAACTGAGTTATCGGTGAAAATGTGATTGCCCAAAAACTTTAAAATTGTCCTACAATATGGGTATCAAACGAAAGGGCATGACTCCAGGTTTCATTTGGACTTCGATATATTTCGATAAATTTATCGATAACTGAGTTATCGGTGAAAAATCCTTAAAATTGCCCTACAATATGGGTATCAAACGAAAGGGGATGGCCCCAGTTTTCATTTGGACTTCGATATATTTCGATAAATTGATCGATAACTGAGTTATCCGTCGAAAAGAGATTGCCCAGAAACCTTAAATTTTCCCCACAATATGGGTATCAAACGAAAGGGGATGGCCCAAGGTTTCATTTGGACTTCGATATATTTCGATAAACTAATCGATAACTGAGTTATCGGTGAAAATGTTATTGAACAAAAACCTTAAAATTGCCAACAATATGGCTATCAAACGAAAGGGCATGACACCAGGTTTTATTTGGACTTCAGCGTATTTCGATAAATTTATCAATAACTGAGTTATCGGTGAAAATGTGATTGCCCAAAAACCTTAAAATTGCCAGCAATATGGGTATCAAACGAAAGGGCATGACACCAGGTTTTATTTGGACTTCAGCGTATTTCGATAAATTTATCGATAACTGAGTTATCGGTGAAAATGCGATTGCCCAAAAACCTTAAAATTGCCCTACAATATGGGTATCAAACGAAAGGGGATGGCCCCAGTTTTCATTTGGACTTCAATATATTTCGATAAATTTTTCGATAACTGAGTTAGCGGTAAAATGTAATTGCCCAAAAACCTTAAAATTGCCCTACAATATGGGTATCAAACGAAAGAGCATGACCCCAGGTTTCATTTGGACTTCCATATTTTTTGATAAATTTATCGATAACTGAGTTAGCGGTGAAAATGTGATGGCCCAAAAACTTTAAAATTGCCCTACAATATGGGTAACAAACGAAAGGGAAAGGCCGCAGGTTTCATTTGGACTTCGATATATTTCCATAAATTTATCGATAACTGAGTTATCGGTGAAAAATCCTTAAAATTGCCCTACAATATGGGTATCAAACGAAAGGGGATGGCCCCAGTTTTCATTTGGACTTCAATATATTTCGATAAATTTATCGATAACTGAGTTATCGGTGAAAACGAGATGGCTCAAACGCCTTAAAATTGGCCAACAAGATGGGTATCAAACGAAAAGGGATGGCCCCAGGTTTCATTTGGACTTCGAAATATGTATTTCGATATATTTATCGATAACTGAGTTATCGGTCAAAACGTGATCGCCCAAAAACCTCAAATTATTTAATCAATCTTCCTTTCCCCATTGATGGGAATTTTGAAAATTTTAAATACCCTTGGTAAATGCTTCAGTATTCAATAATCTTACTAATATTATGAATGTGTATGTAGCGATATTTGGATATTTGGATGTTAGGATATTTGGATGTTTGGATGTCCAGACGTTTATTTCTGTTCCTCAATAACGTGAGAATGGCCAGACGGATTTTGTTGAAATTTGGTAGGCAGACAGCTAATAGTCTGGAAGGAGGTATAGGCTATTTTTTTTTTTTTTTTAATTTTGGGGGTTCCGGCCATGCTAGGGACCGATAATTTTCGATTTTTTTGTTTTTCCATATAACTCTGAGTACTCTTGACCTAAACTTATGATATTTCGCATACAGGTGTAGAAACTTCGAACAATATGGGTATCAAACGAAACTGGAAGGTGCCAGGTCTCATTTGGACTTCGATATATTTCGATAAATTTGCCGATAGCTGAGTTATCGGTGGAAATGTAATTGCCCAAAAACCTTAAAATTGCCCTACAATATGGGTACTAAACGAAAGGGGATGGCCCCAGGTTTCATTTGGACTTCGATATATTTCGATAAATCGATCGATATGTGAGTTATCGGTGAAAATTTTATTGAACCAAAACCTTAAAATTACCTTACAATATGGGTTTCAAACGAAAGGGCCCGAGGTTTCATTTGGACCTCGATATATTTCGATTAATTAATCGATAACTGAGTTATCGGTGAAAATGTGGTTGCTGAAAAACCTTCAATTTTCCCTACAATATGGGTATCAAACGAAAGGGCACGACCCCAGGTTTCATTTGGACTACGATATTTTTCGATAAATTGATCGATAACTGAGTTATCGGTGAAAATGTGATCGCCCAAAAACCTTAGAATTGCCCTACAATATGGGTATCAAACGAAAGGGCATGACACCAGGTTTCATTTGGACTTCGATATATTTCGATAAATTTATCGATAACTGAGTTATCGGTGAAAATGTAATTGACCAAAAACCTTAAAATTGCCCTACAATGTGGGTATCAAACGAAAGGGGATGGCTCCAGTTTTCATTTGGACTTCAATATATTTCGATAAATTTTTCGATAACTGAGTTATCGGTGAAAATGTGGTTGCTGAAAAACCTTCAATTTTCCCTACAATATGGGTATCAAACGAAAGGGGATGACCCCAGGTTTCATTTGGACTTCGATATTTTTCGATAAATTGATCGATAACTGAGTTATCGGTGAAAATGTGATTGCCCAAAAACTTTAAAATTGCCCTACAATATGGGCAACAAACGAAAGGGAAAGGCCGCAGGTTTCATTTGGACTTCGATATATTTCGATAAATATATCGATAACTGAGTTATCGGTGAAAAATCCTTAAAATTGCCATACAATTTGGGTATCAAACGAAAGGGGATGGCCCCAGTTTTCATTTGGACTTCAATATATTTCGATAAATTGATCGATAATTGAGTTATCGGTCAAAACGTGATCGCCCAAAAACCTCAAATTATTTAATCAATCTTCCTTTCCCCATTGATGGAAATTTTGAAAATTTTAAATACCCTTGGTAAATGCTTCAGTATTCAATAATCTTACTAATATTATAAATGTGGATGTAGCGATGTTTGGATATTTGGATGTTTGGATGTTAGAATATTTGGATGTTTGGATGTCCAGACGTTTACTTCTGTTCCTCAATAACGTGAGAATGGCAAGACGGATTTTGTTGAAATTTGGTAGGCAGACAGCTAATAGTCTGGAAGGAGGTATAGGCTATTTATTTTTTACCACGCTTTTATTAGGTTCACTTGTATGTTTGCTTGCTTGCTTGCTTGTATGTATGTAACTCTCGTTCGGTTTAAGCCCCAGTGGCCCAAAAACCGTAAAATGTCCCTAAAATATGGGTATCAAACGAAAGGTGAAGGCCCCAGGTTTCACTTGGACATCGACATATTTCGATAAATTTATCGATAACTGAGTTATCGGTCAAAATATGATTGCCCAAAAACCTAAAAAAATCCCTACAATATGGGTATCAAACGAAAGGTGAAGTCCCCAGGTTTCATTTGGAATTCGATATATTTCGATAAATTGATCGATAACTGAGTTATCGGTCAAAATATGATTGCCCAAAAACCTTAAAAATTCCCCACAATATGGGTATCAAACGAAAGGTGGGGGTCCCAGGTTTCACTTGGACATCGACATATTTCGATAAATTTATCGATTACTGAGTTATCGGTCAAAATATAATTGCCCAAAAACCTAAAAAATTCCCTACAATATGGGTATCAAACGAAAGGTGAAGGCCCCAGGTCTCATTTGGACTTCGATATATTTCGATAAATTTATCGATAACTGAGTTATCGGTCAAAATATGATTGCCCAAAAACCAAAAAATTCCCTACAATATGGGTATCAAACGAAAGGGAAAGGCCCCAGGTTTCATTTGGACTTCGATATATTTCGATAAATTTATCGATAACTGAGTTATTGTCAAAATCTGAGGCAAAATGCCTTAAAATTCCCTAACAATATGGGTATCAAACGAAAGTGGAAGTCCAGAGATTTCGTTTGGACTTCGATATATTTCGATAAATTTATCGATAACTGAGTTATCGGTCAAAATATGATTGCCCAAAAACCTAAAAAAATCCCTACAATATGGGTATCAAACGAAAGGCGAAGGCCCCAGGTTTCATTTGGACTTCGATATATTTCGATAAATTTATCGATAACTGAGTTATCGGTCAAAATATGATTGCCCAAAAACCTAAAAAAATCCCTACACTATGGGTATCAAACGAAAGGTGAAGGCCCCAGGTTTCATTTGGAATTCGATATATTTCGATAAATTGATCGATAACTGAGTTATCGGTCCAAATATAAATGCCCAAAAACCTAAAAAGTTCCCTACAATATGGGTATCAAACGAAAGGTGAAGGCCCCAGGTCTCATTTGGACTTCGATAAATTTATCGATAACTGAGTTATCGGTCAAAATATGATTGCCCAAAAACCTTAAAAATTCCCCATAATATGGGTATAAAACGAAAGGTGAGGGTCCCAGGTTTCACTTGGACATCGACATATTTCGATAAATTTATCGATTGCTGAGTTATCGGTCAAAATATAATTGCCCAAAAACCAAAAAAATTCCCTACAATATGGGTATCAAACGAAAGGTGAAGGCCCCAGGTCTCATTTGGACTTCGATATATTTCGATAAATTTATCGATAACTGAGTTATCGGTCAAAATATGATTGCCCAAAATCCTAAAAAATTCCCTACAATATGGGTATCAAACGAAAGGGAAAGGCCCCAGGTTTCATTTGGACTTCGATATATTTCGATACATGTTTTCGATAACTGAGTTATTGTCAAAATCTGAGGCAAGATGCCTTAAAAATCCCTAACAATATGGGTATCAAACGAAAGTGGAAGTCCAGAGGTTTCGTTTGGACTGCTGTATTTTTCGATATATTTATCGATATTTTCCTAGGACATTTGACTAAAAAGTAAAAAATAAATATAGTTTAAAAAAACTAAAACTTACGCTTTTAGAGAGTATTGAACTAAAAATTTGAAAATAATTTTAAAAACCCTACACAGTAGTAATGTGGAAAAAGCGTGGTCCGCTTTGTCCCATAATTTTCGTATATCGAGCGCTCGACGCTTTTCCCACATAATGCTAGTTTCTTTACTGCGCTTTCATTAGCTTTACTTGTACATACATTCATATGTATTTTTGCTTGTTTGTATGTAACTCTACTTCAGTCTACCCGATAGTGGCATATAACTGTCACAAAAACCTTGAAATGTGCCTTCAATGTGGGTGTCAAACGATAGAAGGTTGCATTTGGACTTCGATATATTTATCGATAACTAAGTTATCGGTCATAATGCCTACTACCTATATCAAACGAAAGGGAAGGTCCACAGGTTTCTATTATTTAAACCAAGGAATATTTCGATATATTTATCGATAACTGACTTATCGGTCAAAATGAGGTTGTCCAATAATATTGAAAATTGCCTACAATATGGGTATCAAACGAAAGTGGAGGCCCAGAGGTTTCGTTTGCACTGCGGTATACTTCGATATACATATATATCGATTACTTCATAACACACTTAACTAAAAAGTAAAAATAAATATAGTTTAAAAAGCGAAAACACGCGCTTTTAAAGAATATTGCACTAAAAAGGTAAAAATAATTTAAATAAAAAACGAAGATTATGGAACAAAGCGGACCACGCTTTTTCCACAATACTACTGTGTAGGGTTTTTAAAATTATTTTCAAATTTTTAGTTCAATACTCTCTAAAAGCGTGAGTTTTAGTTTTTTTAAACTATATTTATTTTTTTTAATTTTGGGGGTTCCGGCCATGCTAGGGACCGATAATTTTCGATTTTTTTGTTTTTCCATATAACTCTGAGTACACTTGACCTAAACTTATGATATTTCGCATACAGGTGTAGAAACTTCGAACAATATGGGTATCAAACGAAACTGGAAGGTGCCAGGTCTCTTTTGGACTTCGACATATTTCGATAAATTTATCGATAACTGAGTTATCCGTCGAAATGAGATTGCCCAGAAACCTTAAAATTTCCCCACAATATGGGTATCAAACGAAAGGGGATGGCCCCAGGTTTCCTTTGGACTTCGATATATTTCGATAAACTAACCGACAAAAACCTTAAAATTACCCCTCAATATGGGTATCAAACGAAAGGGACCGAGGTTTCATTTGGACCTCGATATATTTAGATTAATTAATCGATAACTGAGTTATCGGTGAAAATGTTATTGAATAAAAACCTTAAAATTGACCTACAATATGGGTATCAAACGAAAGGGCATGGCCCCAGGTTTCATTTGGACTTCGATATTTTTCAATAAATTGATCGATAACTGAGTTATCGGTGAAAATGTGATTGCCCAAAAGCCTTAAAATTGCCCTACAATATGGGTACTAAACGAAAGGGGATGGCTCCAGGTTTCAATTGGACTTCGATATATTTCGATAAATTTGCCGATAGCTGAGTTATCGGTGGAAATGTGATTGCCCGAAAACCTTAAAATTGCCAACAATGTGGCTATCAAACAAAAGGGCATGACACCAGGTTTTATTTGGACTTCAGCGTATTTCGATAAATTTATCGATAACTGAGTTATCGGTGAAAATGTGATTGCCCAAAAACCTTAAAATTGCCCTACAATATGGGTATCAAACGAAAGGGCATGACACCAGGTTTTCTTTGGACTTCGATATATTTCGATAAATTTATCGATAACTGAGTTATCGGTGAAAATTTTATTGGACAAAAACCTTAAAATTACCTTACAATATGGGTATCAAACGAAAGGGAATGGCCCCAGGTTTCATTTGTACCTGAATATATTTCGATAAATTAATCGATAACTAAGTTATCGGTGAAAATGTGGTTGCTCAAAAACCTTAAATTTTCCCTACAATATGGGTATCAAACGAAAGGGGATGACCCCAGGTTTCATTTGGACTTCGATATATTTCGATAAACTAATCGATAACTGAGTTATCGGTGAAAATGTTATTGAACAAAAACCTTAAAATTACCCTTCAATATGGGTATCAAACGAAAGGGCCCGAGGTTTCATTTGGACCTCGATATATTTCGATTAATTAATCGATAACTGAGTTATCGGTGAAAATGTTATTGAATAAAAACCTTAAAATTGACCTACAATATGGGTATCAAACGAAAGGGCATGGCCCCAGGTTTCATTTGGACTTCGATATTTTTCGATAAATAGATCGATAACTGAGTTATCGGTGAAAACGTGATTGCCCAAAAACCTTAAAATTGCCCTACAATATGGGTACTAAACGAAAGGGGATGGCTCCAGGTTTCAATTGGACTTCGATATATTTCGATAAATTTGCCGATAGCTGAGTTATCGGTGGAAATGTAATTGCCCAAAAACCTTAAAATTGCCCTACAATATGGGTATCAAACGAAAGGGCATGACACCAGGTTTTCTTTGGTCTTCGATATAATTCGATAAATTTATCGATAACTGAGTTATCGGTGAAAATGTGATTGCCCAAAAACCTTAAAATTGCCCTACAATATGGGTATCAAACGAAAGGGCATGACACCAGGTTTTCTTTGGACTTCGATATATTTCGATAAATTTATCGATAGCTGAGTTATCGGTGAAAATGTTATTGAATAAAAACCTTAAAATTGACCTACAATATGGGTATCAAACGAAAGGCCATGGCCCCAGGTTTCATTTGGACTTCGATATTTTTCGATAAATAGATCGATAACTGAGTTATCGGTGAAAACGTGATTGCCCAAAAACCTTAAAATTGCCCTACAATATGGGTATCAAACGAAAGGGCATGACACCAGGTTTTCTTTGGTCTTCGATATAATTCGATAAATTTATCGATAACTGAGTTATCGGTGAAAACGTGATTGCCCAAAAACCTTAAAATTGCCCTACAATATGGGTATCAAACGAAAGGGCATGACACCAGGTTTTCTTTGGACTTCGATATATTTCGATAAATTTGCCGATAGCTGAGTTATCGGTGGAAATGTAATTGCCCAAAAACCTTAAAATTGCCCTACAATATGGGTATCAAACGAAAGGGCATGACACCAGGTTTTCTTTGGACTTCGATATATTTCGATAAATTTATCGATAGCTGAGTTATCGGTGGAAATGTAATTGCCCAAAAACCTTAAAATTGCCCTACAATATGGGTATCAAACGAAAGGGCATGACACCAGGTTTCATTTGGACTTCGATATATTTCGATAAATTTATCGATAACTGAGTTATCGGTGAAAACGTGATTGCCCAAAAACCTTAAAATTGCCCCACAATATGGGTACTAAACGAAAGGGGATGGCTCCAGGTTTCAATTGGACTTCGATATATTTCGATAAATTTGCCGATAGCTGAGTTATCGGTGGAAATGTAATTGCCCAAAAACCTTAAAATTTCCCTACAATATGGGTATCAAACGAAAGGGGATGGCTCCAGGTTTCAATTGGACTTCGATATATTTCGATAAATTTGCCGATAGCTGAGTTATCGGTGGAAATGTAATTGCCCTAAAACCTTAAAATTGCCCTACAATATGGGTATCAAACGAAAGGGCATGACACCAGGTTTTCTTTGGACTTCGATATATTTCGATAAATTTATCGATAGCTGAGTTATCGGTGGAAATGTAATTGCCCAAAAACCTTAAAATTGCCCTACAATATGGGTACTAAACGAAAGGGGATGGCTCCAGGTTTCAATTGGACTTCGATATATTTCGATAAATTTGCGGATAGCTGAGTTATCGGTGGAAATGTAATTGCCCAAAAACCTTAAAATTGCCCTACAATATGGGTACTAAACGAAAGGGGATGGCTCCAGGTTTCAATTGGACTTCGATATATTTCGATAAATTTGCCGATAGCTGAGTTATCGGTGGAAATGTAATTGCCCAAAAACCTTAAAATTGCCCTACAATATGGGTACTAAACGAAAGGGGATGGCTCCAGGTTTCATTTGGACTTCGATATATTTCGATAAATTTATCGATAACTGAGTTATCGGTGAAAATGTAATTGCCCAAAAACCTTAAAATTGCCCTACAATATGGGTATCAAACGAAAGGGGATGGCTCCAGTTTTCATTTGGACTTCGATATTTTTCGATAAATTGATCGATAACTGAGTTATCGGTGAAAACGTGATTGCCCAAAAACCTTAAAATTGCCCTACAATATGGGTACTAAACGAAAGGGGATGGCTCCAGGTTTCAATTGGACTTCGATATATTTCGATAAATTTGCCGATAGCTGAGTTATCGGTGGAAATGTAATTGCCCAAAAACCTTAAAATTGCTCTACAATATGGGTATCAAACGAAAGGGCATGACACCAGGTTTTCTTTGGACTTCGATATATTTCGATAAATTTATCGATAACTGAGTTATCGGTGAAAATTTTATTGAACAAAAACCTTAAAATTACCTTATAATATGGGTATCAAACGAAAAGGAATGGCCCCAGGTTTCATTTGTACCTCAATATATTTCGATAAATTAATCGATAACTGAGTTATCGGTGAAAATGTTATTGAAGAAAACCCTTAAAATTGCCTTACAATATGGGTATCAAACGAAAGGGCATGGCCCCAGGTTTCATTTGGACTTCGATATTTTTCGATAAATTGATCGATAACTGTGTTATCGGTGAAAATGTGATTGCCCAAAAACCTTAAAATTGCCCTACAATATGGGTATCAAACGAAAGGGCATGACACCAGGTTTCATTTGGACTTCGATATATTTCGATAAATTTATCGATAACTGAGTTATCGGTGAAAATGTAATTGCCCAAAAACCTTAAAATTGCCCTACAATATGGGTATCAAACGAAAGGGGATGGCTCCAGTTTTCATTTGGACTTCGATATTTTTCGATAAATTGATCGATAACTGAGTTATCGGTGAAAATGTGATTGCCCAAAAACCTTAAAATTGCCCTACAATATGGGTATCAAACGAAAGGGCATGACACCAGGTTTCATTTGGACTTCGATATATTTCGATAAATAGATCGATAACTGAGTTATCGGTGAAAACGTGATTGCCCAAAAACCTTAAAATTGCCCTACAATATGGGTACTAAACGAAAGGGGATGGCTCCAGGTTTCAATTGGACTTCGATATATTTCGATAAATTTGCCGATAGCTGAGTTATCGGTGGAAATGTAATTGCCCAAAAACCTTAAAATTGCCCTACAATATGGGTATCAAACGAAAGGGCATGACACCAGGTTTTCTTTGTACTTCGATATATTTCGATAAATTTATCGATAACTGAGTTATCGGTGAAAATTTTATTGAACAAAAACCTTAAAATTACCTTATAATATGGGTATCAAACGAAAGGGAATGGCCCAGGTTTCATTTGTACCTCAATATATTTCGATAAATTAATCGATAACTCATTTATCGGTGAAAATGTTATTGGAGAAAACCCTTAGAATTGCCCTACAATATGGGTATCAAACGAAAGGGCATGGCCCCAGGTTTCATTTGGACTTCGATATTTTTCGATAATTAGATCGATAACTGAGTTATCGGTGAAAACGTGATTGCCCAAAAACCTTAAAATTGCCCTACAATATGGGTACTAAACGAAAGGGGATGGCTCCAGGTTTCATTTGGACTTCGATATATTTCGATAAATATATCGATAACTGAGTTATCGGTGAAAAATCCTTAAAATTGCCATACAATATGGGTATCAAACGAAAGGGGATGGCCCCAGTTTTCATTTGGACTTCAATATATTTCGATAAATTTATCGATAATTGAGTTATCGGTCAAAACGTGATCGCCCAAAAACCTCAAATTATTTAATCAATCTTCCTTTCCCCATTGATGGAAATTTTGAAAATTTTAAATACCCTTGGTAAATGCTTCAGTATTCAATAATCTTACTAATATTATAAATGTGGATGTAGCGATGTTTGGATATTTGGATGTTTGGATGTTAGGATATTTGGATGTTTGGATGTCCAGACGTTTACTTCTGTTCCTCAATAACGTGAGAATGGCAAGACGGATTTTGTTGAAATTTGGTAGGCAGACAGCTAATAGTCTGGAAGGAGGTATAGGCTATTTATTTTTTACCACGCTTTTATTAGGTTCACTTGTATGTTTGTTTGTTTGCTTGCTTGCTTGCTTGTATGTATGTAACTCTCGTTCGGTTTAAGCCCCAGTGGCCCAAAAACCGTAAAATGTCCCTAAAATATGGGTATCAAACGAAAGGGGAACGCCCCAGGATTCATTTGGACTTCGATATATTTCGATAAATTTATCGATAACTGAGTTATCGGTCAAAATATGACTGCCCAAAAACCTAAAAAAATCCCTACAATATGGGTATCAAACGAAAGGTGAAGTCCCCAGGTTTCACTTGGACATCGACATATTTCGATAAATTTATCGATAACTGAGTTATCGGTCAAAATATGATTGCCCAAAAACCTGCAAAATTCCCTACAATATGGGTATCAAACGAAAGGGGAGGGCCCCAGGTTTCATTTGGACATCGACATATTTCGATAAATTTGTCGATAACTGAGTTATCGGTCAAAATATGAAGGCCCAAAAACCTAAAAACAATCCCTACAATATGGGTATCAAACGAAAGGTGAAGGCCCCAGGTTTCACTTGGACATCGACATATTTCGATAAATTTATCGATAACTGAGTTATCGGTCAAAATGTGGTTGCCCGAAAACCTTAAAATTTCCCTACAATATGGGTATGAAACGAAAGGGGAAGGCCCCAGGTTTCATTTGGAATTCGATATATTTCGATAAATTGATCGATAACTGAGTTATCGGTCAAAATATAAATGCCCAAAAACCTAAAAAGTTCCCTACAATATGGGTATCGAACGAAAGGTGAAGGCCCCAGGTCTCATTTGGACTTCGACATATTTCGATAAATTTATCGATAACTGAGTTATTGTCAAAATCTGAGGCAAAATGCCTTAAAATTCCCTAACAATATGGGTATCAAACGAAAGTGGAAGTCCAGAGATTTCGTTTGGACTTCGATATATTTCGATAAATTTATCGATAACTGAGTTATCGGTCAAAATATGATTGCCCAAAAACCTAAAAAAATCCCTACAATATGGGTATCAAACGAAAGGTGAAGGCCCCAGGTTTCATTTGGACTTCGATATATTTCGATAAATTTATCGATAACTGAGTTATCGGTCAAAATATGATTGCCCAAAAACCTAAAAAATCCCCTACAATATGGGTATCAAACGAAAGGTGAAGGCCCCAGGTTTCATTTGGAATTCGATATATTTCGATAAATTTATCGATAACTGAGTTATCGGTCCAAATATAAATGCCCAAAAACCTAAAAAGTTCCCTACAATATGGTATCAAACGAAAGGTGAAGGCCCCAGGTCTCATTTGGACTTCGATAAATTTATCGATAACTGAGTTATCGGTCAAAATATGATTGCCCAAAAACCTAAAAAATTCCCTACAATATGGGTATCAAACGAAAGGGAAAGGCCCCAGGTTTCATTTGGACTTCGATATTTGTCGAAAATTTCCTAGGACATTTGACTAAAAAGTAAAAAATAAATATAGTTTAAAAAAAATAAAACTTACGCTTTTAGAGAGTATTGAACTAAAAATTTGAAAATAATTTTAAAAACCCTATAATTTTCGTATATCGAGCGCTCGACGCTTTTCCCACATAATGCTAGTTTCTTTACTGCGCTTTCATTAGCTTTACTTGTACATACCTTCATATTTTTTTTTGCTTGTTTGTATGTAACTCTACTTCAGTCTACCCGATAGTGGCATATAACTGTCACAAAAACCTTGAAATGTGCCTTCAATGTGGGTGTCAAACGATAGGAGGTGGCATTTGGACTTCGATATATTTATCGATAACTAAGTTATCGGTCATAATGCCTACTACCTATATCAAACGAAAGGGAAGGTCCACAGGTTTCTATTATTTAAACCAAGGAATATTTCGATATATTTATCGATAACTGACTTATCGGTCAAAATGAGGTTGTCCAATAATATTGAAAATTGCCTGCAATATGGGTATCAAACGAAAGTGGAGGCCCAGAGGTTTCGTTTGGACTGCGGTATACTTCGATATACATATATATCGATTACTTCATAACACACTTAACTAAAAAGTAAAAATAAATATAGTTTAAAAAGCGAAAACACGCGCTTTTAAAGAATATTGCACTAAAAAGGTAAAAATAATTTAAATAAAAAACGAAGATTATGGAACAAAGCGGTCCACGCTTTTTCCAAAATACTACTGTGTAGGGTTTTTAAAATTATTTTCAAATTTTTAGTTCAATACTCTCTAAAAGCGTGAGTTTTAGTTTTTTTAAACTATATTTATTTTTTTTAATTTTGGGGGTTCCGGCCATGCTAGGGACCGATAATTTTCGATTTTTTTGTTTTTCCATATAACTCTGAGTACACTTGACCTAAACTTATGATATTTCGCATACAGGTGTAGAAACTTCGAACAATATGGGTATCAAACGAAACTGGAAGGTGCCAGGTCTCATTTGGACTTCGACATATTTCGATAAATTTATCGATAACTGAGTTATCCGTCGAAATGAGATTGCCCAGAAACCTTAAATTTTCCCCACAATATGGGTATCAAATGAAAGGGGATGGCCCCAGGTTTCATTTGGACTTCGATATATTTCGATAAACTAATCGACAAAAACCTTAAAATTACCCCTCAATATGGGTATCAAACGAAAGGGACCGAGGTTTCATTTGGACCTCGATATATTTAGATTAATTAATCGATAACTGAGTTATCGGTGAAAATGTTATTGAATAAAAACCTTAAAATTGCCCTACAATATGGGTATCAAACGAAAGGGCATGGCCCTAGGTTTCATTTGGACTTCGATATTTTTCAATAAATTGATCGATAACTGAGTTATCGGTGAAAATGTGATTGCCCAAAAGCCTTAAAATTGCCCTACAATATGGGTACTAAACGAAAGGGGATGGCTCCAGGTTTCAATTGGACTTCGATATATTTCGATAAATTTGCCGATAGCTGAGTTATCGGGGGAAATGTGATTGCCCGAAAACCTTAAAATTGCCAACAATGTGGCTATCAAACAAAAGGGCATGACAACAGGTTTTATTTGGACTTCGGCGTATTTCGATAAATTTATCGATAACTGAGTTATCGGTGAAAATGTGATTGCCCAAAAACCTTAAAATTGCCCTACAATATGGGTATCAAACGAAAGGGCATGGACTTCGATATATTTCGATAAATTCATCGATAACTGAGTTATCGGTGAAAATTTTATTGAACAAAAACCTTAAAATTACCTTACAATATGGGTATCAAACGAAAGGGAATGGCCCCAGGTTTCATTTGTACCTCAATATATTTCGATAAATTAATCGATAACTGAGTTATCGGTGAAAATGTGGTTGCTCAAAAACCTTAAATTTTCCCTACAATATGGGTATCAAACGAACGGGGATGACCCCAGGTTTCATTTGGACTTCGATATATTTCGATAAACTAATCGATAACTGAGTTATCGGTGAAAATGTTATTGAAAAAAAACCTTAAAATTACCCTTCAATATGGGTATCAAACGAAAGGGCCCGAGGTTTCATTTGGACCTCGATATATTTAGATTAATTAATCGATAACTGAGTTATCGGTGAAAATGTTATTGAATAAAAACCTTAAAATTGCCCTACAATATGGGTATCAAACGAAAGGCCATGGCCCCAGGTTTCATTTGGACTTCGATATTTTTCGATAAATTGATCGATAACTGAGTTATCGGTGAAAACGTGATTGCCCAAAAACCTTAAAATTGCCCTACAATATGGGTACTAAACGAAAGGGGATGGCTCCAGGTTTCAATTGGACTTCGATATATTTCGATAAATTTGCCGATAGCTGAGTTATCGGTGGAAATGTAATTGCCCAAAAACCTTAAAATTGCCCTACAATATGGGTATCAAACGAAGGGGCATGACACCAGGTTTTCTTTGGACTTCGATATATTTCGATAAATTTATCGATAACTGAGTTATCGGTGAAAATTTTATTGAACAAAAACCTTAAAATTACCTTATAATATGGGTATCAAACGAAAGGGAATGGCCCCAGGTTTCATTTGTACCTCAATATATTTCGATAAATTAATCGATAACTGAGTTATCGGTGAAAATGTTATTGAAGAAAAACCTTAAAATTGCCCTACAATATGGGTATCAAACGAAAGGGCATGGCCCCAGGTTTCATTTGGACTTCGATATTTTTCGATAAATTGATCGATAACTGAGTTATCGGTGAAAATGTAATTGCCCAAAAACCTTAAAATTGCCCTACAATATGGGTATCAAACGAAAGGGGATGGCTCCAGTTTTCATTTGGACTTCAATATATTTCGATAAATTTTTCGATAACTGAGTTATCGGTGAAAATGTGGTTGCTGAAAAACCTTAAATTTTCCCTACAATATGGGTATCAAACGAAAGGGGATGACCCCAGGTTTCATTTGGACTTCGATATTTTTCGATAAATTTATCGATAACTTAGTTATCGGTGAAAATGTAATTGCCCAAAAACCTTAAAATTGCCCTACAATATGGGTATCAAACGAAAGGGGATGGCTCCAGTTTTCATTTGGACTTCAATATATTTCGATTAATTAATCGATAACTGAGTTATCGGTGAAAATGTTATTGAAGAAAAACATTAAAATTGCCCTACAATATGGGTATCAAACGAAAGGGCATGGCCCCAGGTTTCATTTGGACTTCGATATTTTTCGATAAATTGATCGATAACTGAGTTATCGGTGAAAATGTGATTGCCCAAAAACTTTAAAATTGTCCTACAATATGGGTATCAAACGAAAGGGCATGACACCAGGTTTCATTTGGACTTCGATATATTTCGATAAATTTATCGATAACTGAGTTATCGGTGAAAAATCCTTAAAATTGCCCTACAATATGGGTATCAAACGAAAGGGGATGGCCCCAGTTTTCATTTGGACTTCGATATATTTCGATAAATTGATCGATAACTGAGTTATCCGTCGAAATGAGATTGCCCAGAAACCTTAAATTTTCCCCACAATATGGGTATCAAACGAAAGGGGATGGCCCAAGGTTTCATTTGGACTTCGATATATTTCGATAAACTAATCGATAACTGAGTTATCGGTGAAAATGTTATTGAACAAAAACCTTAAAATTGCCAACAATATGGCTATCAAACGAAAGGGCATGACACCAGGTTTTATTTGGACTTCAGCGTATTTCGATAAATTTATCAATAACTGAGTTATCGGTGAAAATGTGATTGCCCAAAAACCTTAAAATTGCCAGCAATATGCGTATCAAACGAAAGGGCATGACACCAGGTTTTATTTGGACTTCAGCGTATTTCGATAAATTTATCGATAACTGAGTTATCGGTGAAAATGCGATTGCCCAAAAACCTTAAAATTGCCCTACAATATGGGTATCAAACGAAAGGGCATGACACCAGGTTTCATTTGGACTTCGATATATTTCGATAAATTTATCGATAACTGAGTTAGCGGTAAAATGTAATTGCCCAAAAACCTTAAAATTGCCCTACAATATGGGTATAAAACGAAAGGGGATGGCCCCAGTTTTCATTTGGACTTCAATATATTTAGATAAATTTTTCGATAACTGAGTTACCGGTGAAAACGAGATGGCTCAAAAGCCTTAAAATTGCCCGACAATATGGGTATCAAACGAAAGAGCATGACCCCAGGTTTCATTTGGACTTCCATATTTTGTGATAAATTTATCGATAACTGAGTTAGCGGTGAAGATGTGATGGCCCAAAAACTTTAAAATTGCCCTACAATATGGGTAACAAACGAAAGGGAAAGGCCGCAGGTTTCATTTGGACTTCGATATATTTCGATAAATTTATCGATAACTGAGTTATCGGTGAAAAATCCTTAAAATTGCCCTACAATATGGGTATCAAACGAAAGGGGATGGCCCCAGTTTTCATTTGGACTTCGATATATTTCGATAAATTTATCGATAACTGAGTTATCCGTCGAAATGAGATTGCCCAGAAACCTTAAATTTTCCCCACAATATGGGTATCAAACGAAAGGGGATGGCCCCAGGTTTCATTTGGACTTCGATATATTTCGATAAACTAATCGATAACTGAGTTATCGGTGAAAATGTTATTGAACAAAAACCTTAAAATTACCCCTCAATATGGGTATCAAACGAAAGGGCCCGAGGTTTCATTTGGACTTCGATATATTTCGATTAACTAATCGATAACTGAGTTATCGGCGAAAATGCTATTGAACAAAAACCTTAAAATTACCTTACAATATGGGTATCAAACGAAAGGGAATGGCCCCAGGTTTCATTTGTACCTCAATATATTTCGATAAATTAATCGATAACTGAGTTATCGGTGAAAATGTGGTTGCTCAAAAACCTTAAAATTTCCCTACAATATGGGTATCAAACGAAAGGGGATGCCCCCAGGTTTCATTTGGACTTCGATATATTCCGATAAACTAATCGATAACTGTGTTATCGGTGAAAATGTTATTGAACAAAAACCTTAAAATTACCCTTCAATATGGGTATCAAACGAAAGGGCCCGAGGTTTCATTTGGACCTCGATATATTTCGATTAATTAATCGATAACTGAGTTATCGGTGAAAATGTTATTGAATAAAAACCTTAAAATTGCCCTACAATATGGGTATCAAACGAAAGGGCATGGCCCCAGGTTTCATTTGGACTTCAATATTTTTCGATAAATTGATCGATAACTGAGTTATCGGTGAAAATGTGATTGCCCAAAAACCTTAAAATTGCCCTACAATATGGGTATCAAACGAAAGGGCATGACACCAGGTTTCATTTGGACTTCGATATATTTCGATAAATTTATCGATAACTGAGTTATCGGTGAAAATGTAATTGCCCAAAAACCTTAAGATTGCCCTACAATATGGGTATCAAACGAAAGGGGATGGCCCCAGTTTTCATTTGGACTTCAATATATTTCGATAACTGAGTTACCGGTGAAAACGAGATGGCTCAAAAGCCTTAAAATTGCCCTACAATAAATTAAAATTGCACTACAATATGGGTAACAAACGAAAGGGAAAGGCCGCAGGTTTCATTTGGACTTCGATATATTTCGATAAATTTATCGATAACTGAGTTATCGGTGAAAAATCCTTAAAATTGCCCTACAATATGGGTATCAAACGAAAGGGGATGGCCCCAGTTTTCATTTGGACTTCGATATATTTCGATAAATTTATCGATAACTGAGTTATCGGTGAAAATGTAATTGCCCAAAAACCTTAAAATTGCCCTACAATATGGGTATCAAACGAAAGGGGATGGCTCCAGTTTTCATTTGGATTTCAATATATTTCGATTAATTAATCGATAACTGAGTTATCGGTGAAAATGTTATTGAAGAAAAACATTAAAATTGCCCTACAATATGGGTATCAAACGAAAGGGCATGGCCCCAGGTTTCATTTGGACTTCGATATTTTTCGATAAATTGATCGATAACTGAGTTATCGGTGAAAATGTGATTGCCCAAAAACTTTAAAATTGTCCTACAATATGGGTATCAAACGAAAGGGCATGACACCAGGTTTCATTTGGACTTCGATATATTTCGATAAATTTATCGATAACTGAGTTATCGGTGAAAAATCCTTAAAATTGCCCTACAATATGGGTATCAAACGAAAGGGGATGGCCCCAGTTTTCATTTGGACTTCGATATATTTCGATAAATTGATCGATAACTGAGTTATCCGTCGAAATGAGATTGCCCAGAAACCTTAAATTTTCCCCACAATATGGGTATCAAACGAAAGGGGATGGCTCAAGGTTTCATTTGGACTTCGATATATTTCGATAAAATAATCGATAACTGAGTTATCGGTGAAAATGTTATTGAACAAAAACCTTAAAATTGCCAACAATATGGCTATCAAACGAAAGGGCATGACACCAGGTTTTATTTGGACTTCAGCGTATTTCGATAAATTTATCAATAACTGAGTTATCGGTGAAAATGTGATTGCCCAAAAACCTTAAAATTGCCAGCAATATGGGAATCAAACGAAAGGGCATGACACCAGGTTTTATTTGGACTTCAGCGTATTTCGATAAATTTATCGATAACTGAGTTATCGGTGAAAATGCGATTGCCCAAAAACCTTAAAATTGCCCTACAATATGGGTATCAAACGAAAGGGCATGACACCAGGTTTCATTTGGACTTCGATATATTTCGATAAATTTATCGATAACTGAGTTATCGGTAAAATGTAATTGCCCAAAAACCTTAAAATTGCCCTACAATATGGGTATAAAACGAAAGGGGATGGCCCCAGTTTTCATTTGGACTTCAATATATTTCGATAAATTTTTCGATAACTGAGTTACCGGTGAAAACGAGATGGCTCAAAAGCCTTAAAATTGCCCGACAATATGGGTATCAAACGAAAGAGCATGACCCCAGGTTTCATTTGGACTTCCATATTTTTTGATAAATTTATCGATAACTGAGTTAGCGGTGAAAATGTGATGGCCCAAAAACTTTAAAATTGCCCTACAATATGGGTAACAAACGAAAGGGAAAGGCCGCAGGTTTCATTTGGACTTCGATATATTTCGATAAATTTATCGATAACTGAGTTATCGGTGAAAAATCCTTAAAATTGCCCTACAATATGGGTATCAAACGAAAGGGGATGGCCCCAGTTTTCATTTGGACTTCAATATATTTCGATAAATTTATCGATAACTGAGTTATCGGTGAAAACGAGATGGCTCAAACGCCTTAAAATTGGCCAACAAGATGGGTATCAAACGAAAAGGGATGGCCCCAGGTTTCATTTGGACTTCGAAATATGTATTTCGATATATTTATCGATAACTGAGTTATCGGTCAAAACGTGATCGCCCAAAAACCTCAAATTATTTAATCAATCTTCCTTTCCCCATTGATGTAAATTTTGACAATTTTAAATACCCTTAGTAAATGCTTCAGTATTCAATAATCTTACTAATATTATAAATGTGGATGTAGCGATGTTTGGATATTTGGATGTTTGGATGTTAGGATATTTGGATGTTTGGATGTCCAGACGTTTATTTCTGTTCCTCAATAACGTGAGAATGGCCAGACGGATTTTGTTGAAATTTGGTAGGCAGACAGCTAATAGTCTGGAAGGAGGTATAGGCTATTTTTTTTTTTTTTTTTTAATTTTGGGGGTTCCGGCCATGCTAGGGACCGATAATTTTCGATTTTTTTGTTTTTCCATATAACTCTGAGTACTCTTGACCTAAACTTATGATATTTCGCATACAGGTGTAGAAACTTCGAACAATATGGGTATCAAACGAAACTGGAAGGTGCCAGGTCTCATTTGGACTTCGATATATTTCGATAAATTTATCGATAACTGAGTTATCCGTCGAAATGAGATTGCCCAGAAACCTTAAATTTTCCCCACAATATGGGTATCAAACGAAAGGGGATGGCCCCAGGTTTCATTTGGACTTCGATATATTTCGATAAACTAATCGATAACTGAGTTATCGGTGAAAATGTTATTGAACAAAAACCTTAAAATTACCCCTCAATATGGGTATCAAACGAAAGGGCCCGAGGTTTCATTTGGACTTCGATATATTTCGATTAACTAATCGATAACTGAGTTATCGGCGAAAATGCTATTGAACAAAAACCTTAAAATTACCTTACAATATGGGTATCAAACGAAAGGGAATGGCCCCAGGTTTCATTTGTACCTCAATATATTTCGATAAATTAATCGATAACTGAGTTATCGGTGAAAATGTGGTTGCTCAAAAACCTTAAAATTTCCCTACAATATGGGTATCAAACGAAAGGGGATGCCCCCAGGTTTCATTTGGACTTCGATATATTCCGATAAACTAATCGATAACTGTGTTATCGGTGAAAATGTTATTGAACAAAAACCTTAAAATTACCCTTCAATATGGGTATCAAACGAAAGGGCCCGAGGTTTCATTTGGACCTCGATATATTTCGATTAATTAATCGATAACTGAGTTATCGGTGAAAATGTTATTGAATAAAAACCTTAAAATTGCCCTACAATATGGGTATCAAACGAAAGGGCATGGCCCCAGGTTTCATTTGGACTTCAATATTTTTCGATAAATTGATCGATAACTGAGTTATCGGTGAAAATGTGATTGCCGAAAAACCTTAAAATTGCCCTACAATATGGGTATCAAACGAAAGGGCATGACACCAGGTTTCATTTGGACTTCGATATATTTCGATAAATTTATCGATAACTGAGTTATCGGTGAAAATGTAATTGCCCAAAAACCTTAAGATTGCCCTACAATATGGGTATCAAACGAAAGGGGATGGCCCCAGTTTTCATTTGGACTTCAATATATTTCGATAAATTTTTCGATAACTGAGTTACCGGTGAAAACGAGATGGCTCAAAAGCCTTAAAATTGCCCTACAATATGGGTATCAAACGAAAGGGGATGGCCCCAGTTTTCATTTGGACTTCAATATATTTCGATAAATTTATCGATAACTGAGTTAGCGGTGAAAATGTGATTGCCCAAAAACTTTAAAATTGCTCTACAATATGGGTAACAAACGAAAGGGAAAGGCCGCAGGTTTCATTTGGACTTCGATAAATTTCGATAAATTTATCGATAACTGAGTTATCGGTGAAAAATCCTTAAAATTGCCCTACAATATGGGTATCAAACGAAAGGGGATGGCCCCAGTTTTCATTTGGACTTCGATATATGTATTTCGATATATTTATCGATAACTGAGTTATCGGTGAAAACGAGATGGCTCAAACGCCTTAAAATTGCCCTACAATATAGGTAACAAACGAAAGGGAAAGGCCGCAGGTTTCATTTGGACTTCGATATATGTATTTCGATATATTTATCGATAACTGAGCTATCGGTCAAAACGTGATCGCCCAAAAACCTCAAATTATTTAATCAATCTACCTTTCCCCATTAATGGAAATTTTGAAAATTTTAAATACCCTTGGTATATGCTTCAGTATTCAATAATATTATATAAATATCAAAGTTTGAAGTTTAGATGACCTATTCGATAAATGCTTTCTGAGACATTTATATCCATACTTAAAACCAAAGCAAGATTTAACTTTAGAAACCTCACTTTCAATCGATTTCAAGGATATGTATATTAAACAAAATTTTTGAAAACCGTTTTTCAATACATACTATTTTTTCAAAACTCTAGGAAGATAGACAAATAATTGATCTTCCAACAGTATTTTATTTGACCAATCTACCTGCTTGGTGAACTTCCACGACCGAATTTTTATCTAAAATGTTGAAAGGGTACTTCGCAGGGGCGGGCAAGGCCGCGGGTATATACTAGTATTTTATATTTTGAATATTCACTTTGCCTAAAATTTTCAAAATTAAAAAAAAAAGAATATGAATGAATGAAAATAATTTTTATTCATTCTGATTCAAAACAAATATATTGGCTACACAGCTTACAATTTCACATATTTTTTTTATAAGGGTGTAGAGTATTAGTAAAATTGGCTTTATAGAACATAAATGGGTGTATTTTATTGGTAATTGTAGAGTTTTGAGTTTTGTGAGGGTTAGAAATACATCTGGCTAAAAGTTCTTGGTTAAGTTGGCTGCAATAAATACCACTGCTTTTGGTTTTCAATCGTGAAATATTTCAGAAATATTCTTGAAAAAACCCTAGTAAAAGTATTTATTATAATATGTATACGAATATGGGAATATACACTCATCGGGCATCTAAGAGACCGCGTAAACGAAGTTTGTGATAAACACTTTTAAGCCCTTGCAATTAAGACTTGTTCCTTTATTCTCAAGAAAACTACATTTGCGTTGAAAAATCATTAAAAGAATCGCTCTTGATCGGAGTTGTCTTAAAATTTTATAATTTGTAGCTGCAAACCAGCCAAACTTAAATATCGCATACTACTAATGGCGGCGATATACCAACAGGTTATCATAACCTCTAACGAGATTTTTAGGCGAGCTTCTCTTTCCAACTTGTGGTGTGTTGCTATTTGAGTTTTCCTACATTGTTGGCGGGACCTAAAATTTTTTGCCGACTCCGAACGGCACTTGCAAAGCAAATGAATTTTTGCTGAGAAGCTTCTCATGGCAGAAATACACCCGGATAGTTTGCCAAACTACTGCCGAGAGGCGACCCCGTTTAGAAAAATTATTTTTGATGTTACTTTTGCCGGGCATCGAACTGCTACGACGTGGTGTAGAAGGCCGAACACTTAACCGCTACATCAACGCGGCCGCCAACGCATACACCGTTTTGAAAATGCCCGTTACGTCGCTTTGCAGAATCACCGACGATATGTTTTTTTTAACAGAAAAATTAACAACTTTTGTACAGACTGGACTTAAGTCCATTTTGAAGATATATGTATGAAATGCCCATGTAGCGTTCAAATTCACAATCCAACATTCAATTCTACAAACTTTCACAGAAATGATTGTTGGGATATCTTCATGGATTTAGAAAAAAAATGTCAAAATATGAATTCAATTTCGTTTGAAATTTTTTGAATATTCAAAGTAGACATTTATTTCAAACAGCCAGATATTCAAATTCAAAGCAAAGCCAATTCAATTCAATTCAAATTCAATATGAATGATTCATTTGCCGTTTTGGATGGAGTCATGCAGAGGTCTAACACACATACACAGTAACACGTATAAAATTTAGGAAATTTTAAATGGCTGTAATTATTTTAATAGTTAAGATATTCGGACATGGCTTACCATTTTGGAAGCTTCAAAGCTTCAACTTTAAGAGTATGTAAAAATATTATCAAAAAAGTTTCAAAAGTTTAAAGAAAATACCATTTTCCCCATACAAAATGTATGGGAAAGGGCGAAAAAAATAGCCACCCCTAAGGGTTAAGTTAGAGCGCTAATTCTTTGCAAGGCTTATTTTCTAGTCAATACCTAAAGTTTCAGGGGGTCAGACCGAAAAAAAAAAACATTTTTTTTATTTGATTCACGCTAATGTACATACTAATATCCATATATATGCAATGATGAGATTTTGAATCAATTTCATGTTTTTTTTTTTACTTTTTCTTACACATATTCAGGTGTATAATTAATAACGTATTACTTATGCATAAATATACATACATATGTATATCTACTGAATAAAGAAGCACTTGAATTGGGATTTATTTCGTGGTACCCCCAAAAAGCTTCTTAATTTCCCCGAATAAAGCCAAGAAGTCCCGGAAATAGATTTTTTCGATTCACACTTCGGTAGGTAGGCTCCCAAAAGAAATTTTAAATTTTACTACTCAAGTCGTGTGCTCGGCCTACTATTCCAATTATTCGGTGATCTCAACCCAGTAAAATCAACATCAAAAAATTCTTCTTAAAAAGCTTTCACTCCGATTGTATTTCTGCCATGAAAGACTTCTCAGCAAAAATGCTTATGCTTTGTAGGTGCCGTTCAGAGTCGACAAAAAACCAATGACTGAAACCGAAACCGTAACCGTAACCGATTAAAACCGATTCATTTTTCTAAACCGAAACCGAAACCGTAACCATTATTTTGATCTGAAAAAGAACAAAACCGAAACCGTTTCAAAAGCCGGAACGGGTTCCCAACGGTTTTGAATTTTTTTTAAAGGCTCACATCTTTTAATGGGCACATAGATATTTTGTGTAAGAAACAGATGCCCTGATAAATTTTCATGGAAGATTGTCGAGCAAGGTTACGAAAGAAACGTTTTTACCTCAGTATCAAAATTCCGAAAAAGGATGTTTGACTATAGTTGAATGAAATTTACGAGATCCGAAAAAGAAATGTTCAGGCTTGTCTCAGAAAGCACCACTAATATTAATGTTTTTTGACGATTTACATATCTCGTTCTATTCTAATATTTTCCTAATAAAAAAGTAAAGTTAATTTTAAGAATTTGTTTTGCAGGAATTTTGTTCATCCATAGAGTCAATAATATTTATATATTATTATACTGGAGAAATTCCATCATGGCCGCAGAGAAAAAGTTATGAAATTTCATACTTATTTTGAAGCTACGTTCTTGAGTTTTTTAGTAGTAAAATTACCTGTGTTCGTGTTTTTTTTAAATCGAAATGGCAAGGAAACCGTAACCGATACCGAAATAAATGTTGAAGAACGAAACCGGAACCGAAAACGAAACCGCAACGTTATTTTAATCGGTTTTATACCTTGCAAAAAAAAGTAGATCGCGCCAATTTGTATTCAAAACCAGCACACTACACATTAAACAGAAGCTCAACACAATAATCTCTTCAGCGGCAATAATGATAACTTGTTGCCGCCA
Organism: Campiglossa producta; assembly: GCA_964058755.1. Classification (NCBI taxonomy): domain Eukaryota; kingdom Metazoa; phylum Arthropoda; class Insecta; order Diptera; family Tephritidae; genus Campiglossa; species Campiglossa producta. The sequence goes on from CAXKVI010000003.1 coordinate 55,155,047, forward strand.
TAAGTTTCGTTTGTTTGTTGAACCTTCTCCGAATATTCCACCCAGCATACGCTTTCGGAGCTGAAGGTAAAAGCCAAAAAGTACGTTCCTATATTGTTTCGAGGATGTTTCCCAGCAGCATATGGGTGTTTCCAGCGTTACGTACGTTCCATGCTGTCACACTATTTAGAAAGTGGAACAAAGAAAATATAGTTCCTACATTGACTCTGTAATGAATTCGGGAGTGTGAACGATATTTATTTTTTATGCGTTCTTATTCGCGAATGCAAATTTTTTAAAACCTTTATATTAAGTCGCTTTCTTGTTTGCACCACCTTTTCCATGCGAAATTTCGGAATTTTGCAAAGTATCTTTAGGTACCTTCCAGTTAAGCTAGACACTTGAAACTTGGAACATAGTTCAGAGCCCGTGACAATGCAATGTGAACAAAGTATCTGCTAGGTGGCGCACGGATCAAGAAATACGGTAAATTCATTTAAAAATTGAAAATTTGGGACGCATATTTGACCAACTTCCAGGTAACCTAGGAACTTGGGACTTGGCATGAAGTAAAAATCAAAATTCCGATAGATGGCACGCTGGTCTATATAATTGCAAATCTTAAAAAAACAAAAATTAAGAGACTCCTGGACTTTTGCGATCGATTTTTAGCAACTTCCAGGCTAGTTAGAGACTTGAAACTTAACATATTTGTCCCAACCCGATGACAATGCAATCCCTCATCAAAACAATTCCGGTAGGCGGCGTACGGATCGAGATATTTCGAAAACTAATTTGAAGTTGGGAATTTTGGGATCGACTTTTGACCAACTTCCAGGTAACCTAGGAACTTGAAACTTGTCATGAAATTGAGGGAACGGCGACACTACAAATAGTAAAAATACAAATTCCGATAGATGGCACGCTGGTCTATATAATTGCAAATCTTTAAAAAAAAAATTAAAAGACTCGTGGAATTTTGCGATCTATTTTTAGTAACTCCCAGGCTAGTTAGAGACTTGAAACTTAACACATTTGTCACAACCCGATGACAATGCAATCCCTCATCAAAACAATTCCGGTAAGTGGCGCACGGATCGAGATATTTCGAAAACTAGTTTGACCAACTTCCCGGTAACTTAGGAACTAGAAACTTGGAATTAAATTGAGGAAACGTTGACACTACAAATTATAAAAATCAAAATTCTGATAGATGGCACGCTGGTCTATATAATTGAAAATCTTTAAGACACAGGCAGAATATTGCTATCGATTTTTGAGTGGCTTACCGGTTAGCTAGAGACTTGAAATTTAACACATTTGCCAGAACCCGATGACAATGCAATCCGACATCAAAACCTGTGCGGTAGGTGACGCACAGATCGAGATATTTCGAAAGCTATTTTGAAATTAGGAATCTTGCAATCGACTTTTGACTAACTTCCTGGTAACCTAGGAACTTAAAACGTGGCTTTAAATTGAGGGAACGGTGATAGTACAATATGCAAAACTTAAAATTCCCCTAGGTGGCCCGCTGGTCGATATAATTGCAAATCTATAAAAATCTTTAAAACACAGGGGGGATCTTGCGATAAATTTTTGAGTAACTTTGGCGACCTAGGGACGTGAAATTTGGAAAGTTTTTGCGGGCACGGTGACAATACAGTTCCTAGTAATCAAAATTCGGTTAGGTAGCACTCTGGTCGATTTGAAAATATGTATATTCGCAAAGTCGTAGTATGCCGAGCAACACCGAATAACGGGTAGCTAGATTTGAAAAAATAAGGCCTAGCTTTTAAACTTAGGAATCACCAAAACTAAAAATTAAATAATATCAAGTAAGGAAAGCTGTCTTCGGCTGTGCCGAAGGCTAAATACCTTTCATGAATAAGCGTCAAGATTTTCACTGTTTGATCCCAGTACAGCCTGTGTGAATTTAACTTAAGCTCATACCGAAATTATCGGAACTATCAATTATATGGGGGCGATGTGTTATATTGGTCCAGTCTCATTGATTTTTAACATCGACATTCCACATTCTAAAATAGCAATAGTTACGAACTTTCACGTTCCTACCTATATAACTACAGGAGTTATCTACCAAAATCCGTTTATCGGAACAATCGATTGTATGGGAGCTATGTGAAATAATTATCCCATCTCGATGATTTTCAACATCGATATTTCACATATAAAAATAGCAACACTCACAAAATTTCACGTTCCTACGTGTTTAATTACAGGAGTTATAGCCCAAAATCCGCTTATCGGAATAATCGATTGTATGGGAGCTACATATGTGAAATATATATCCCATCTTGATGATTTTCAACATCGATACTTCGCATATAAAAATACCAATACGTCCAAAATTTCCCGTGCCTACGTGTTTAATTACAGGAGTTATAGCCCAAAATCCGTTTATCGGAACAATCGATTGTATGGGAGCTATATGTAATATCGGTCCGATCTTGCTGGTTCCGACAAATGATTCCTATATTGGAAAATGGTGGCCGCATACAAAATTTCAGCCAAATATCTCTAAAACTGAGGGACTAGTTTGCGTTCAAACAGACAGACAGACAGACAGACAGACGGACCGACGGACATGGCTAAATCAACTCATCTCGTCATCCCGATCATTTCGGTATACTTATTGATGGGTCGATCTCTTCTTCTTCTCATACTTACAAACATCGGACCAAAGTTATAATACCATTTCATGTTCATGAAAGGTATAAAAAGATGATAAAAAAAATTTAAAGACAAGCTTTATATGAATGCTGTCAAAAATCCGCAGCTAATTGGTCGTTAAACAGAGACATGGTTTCGGTGTTTTTGGTTTTGAAATTTTAGTCATACCAATTGTAATCAATTTCTGAGATTTGAAAATATAAAAGTGGAGTGCACGTTTCCAAAACTAAGGCAAACAATTTCTTAGAGTCTAAATGGAAGTTCGGTTATCGACAAAACATTTAAATTCTATTAATTGCACTCCACCTTTATATTTTCAAATCTCAAGTCGGGGCGTGGCCCGACCACTTTTAAGGGAGGCATTTTTATAGCCAGCGTACTAGTACGGGGGTAATATAATTTTGTCCACATAACGCTACTACGTACCGGCCCAAAATAATCAAGATCCATGTATGAAAGTTCTTAGGAAAATGTGTATGTAGTAGTGACACCGACATGACTTAAGAGAATCAAAATGAGTTTGATATTTTGTAGAATGACGGCGAGTCTACACGTACACAGATGACTCGCGAGTCAGACGCACTGTGTATAGACCCTATAAGAATTTGATTCAAAAACAACCTGCCTAGAACGTTTTTAAAAAATACATATTTTGAAACAGAGTGATCTTCCACTCAGTCGTCGATATATTTTTATACCCAGTGTACTAGTACTAGTACAAGGGTATATTAATTTTGTTCACATAACGGTAGTACGTAACGGCACAAAATAATCGAGATAGATATAGAGTTCCATATATGAAAGTTCTTAGGTTGAAAAGAGGAGTCCATTAAGACATGTCCGTCCGTCTGTCTGTCCGTCCGTCCGTCCGTCCAACTGTGTACACGATAACTTGAGTAAAAATTGAGATATTTGCATGACATTATGTATACAGGTTACCTTTTGGCCAAGGTAGGTTGCTATTGAAAATGGGCGAAGTCGGATGATAACCACGCCCCATTTTTCGATATCGAAAATTTCGAAAATCACACAAATTGACATATCTCGGTAGCTGAAATGGCTGAAATGATATAATTTTATAGGTGAATCCCCCTGCTAATTCTCTTATGATTTTTCCATAAATTTTTTATAGGGGGCGTGGCACCGCCCACTTTTAAGGGAGGCATTTTTGAAAATTTGACTGGTCGTAACTTTTAAACTGATTATGATAGAATGATGGAATTTGGCAAAAAGCATACTAGTATCGTTGAGAGTATACCTGATGAAAATGGATAAAATCGCCCTCCAACCATGCCTACTTTCGATATCGAAAATTTCGAAAATCACATAAATTGACATATCTCGGTAGCTGAAATGGCTAAAATAATATAATTTTATAAGTGAATCCCCCTGGTAATTCTCTTATGATTTTTCCATGAATTAAAAAAAAAAATGATATCATTTTATAGGTGAATCCCCCTGGTAATTCTCTTATGATTTTTCCATGAATTTTTTATAGGGGCGTGGCACCGCCTACTTTTAAGGGAGGCATTTTTGAAAATTTGACTGGTCGTAACTTTTAATCTGATTACGATAGAACGATGGAATTTGGCAAAAAGCATACTAGTATCGTTGAGAGTATACCTGATGAAAATGGATAAAATCTCCTTCCAACCATGCCCACTTTCGATATCGAAAATTTCTAAAATCACCCAAATTGACATAATTCGCTAACGGAAATGGGTAAAATTATATAATTTTATAGGTGAATCCCCATGGTCATTATATAATGATTTTTGGATAAATTTTCTTAAGTGGGCGTGGCCCCAACCACTTTTAAGGGAGGCGTTTTTATAGCCAGCGTACTAGTACAGGGGTATTATAATTTTGTCCACATAACGGTACTACGTACCGGCCCAAAATAATCAAGATCCATGTATGAAAGTTCTTAGGTTGAAAAGAGGAGTCTATTCAGGCATGTCCGTCCGTCTGTCCGTCCGTCCGTCCGTCTTTGTACACGATAACTTGAGTAAAAATTAAGATATTTGCATGAAATTTTATATATAGGTTACTTTTTGGCCAAGGTGGGTTGCTATTGAAAATGGGCGAAATCGGATGATAACCACGCCCCCTTTTTCGATATCGAAAATTTCGAAAATCATACAAATTAACATAACTTGAGTAAAATTGAGGAATTTACATGAAATTTGGTATAAGGATTACTTTATGGCCAAGGTAGCTTGCTAGAGAAAATGGATTATAACCACGTCCCTTTTGTCGGTATCGAAAATTTCGAAAATCACATAAACTGACGTAACTTGACTAAAAATTTAGATATTTGCATTAATTTTGGTTTAAACCTTACTTTCTGACCAAGGTAGGTTGCTATCAAAAATGGGCGAAATCGGATGATAACCACGCCCCCTTTTTCGATATTGAAAATTTCGAAGTTCACATAAACTGACATATGTATGTAGCTGAAATTGATAAAATGATATAATTTCATAGGTGAATCTCTCTCATCATTCTATTATGATTTTCTGTTAAATTTTAAAAAGTGGGCGTTGTACCGCCCACTTTCAAGGGAGGCATTTTTGAAAATTCGACTGGTCGTAACTTATAAACAAATTATGGTAGAACGATGAAATTTGGCAGAAATCATGCTAGTGCTGTTGGGAGTATACGTGATGAAAGTGGATAAAATCTCCGTCCAACCACGGCTACTCTCGATATCGAAAATTTAGAAAATCACCTAAAAGACTGGTCGAAAGTTTTAAACTGATTACGGTAGAATCGTGAAATTCGGCACAAGGTATACTAGAGTTATAGGAAGTATACCTGTTGAAATTAAACGAAATCGCTTCCCAATCACGTCTTTTTTTTGTATTTGCGGGAGGAGGAAATGCTTTATGCACTAACCGGGGTTAAGCCCTCGTTACTAGATGCTCTAGCATCGGGACTCTCCGAGTGTGGGACTCCCTTCCTATGTTAAGGTATACCGCACTAAAACCTAACCTCCCACGGCCCGCGCATTCTTCCTTACCTCTTCCTTACCTGGGACCGCGCTTAGCATTACTTCAGGTAAGGAAGCGCGTTACGTGAGCCCTGTGGCTACTTCACGCTAACTGGCTAGACAACCGTCTTCCCGTTTCGCAAGGAGGACGTTCCTCGCGTATCGCCTCACTATATCCCATCTTGCATTTTCAGAGGTCATCTTTCGAATGACACTGCCTGGGGAAAGCTCGCCAATTGTCTCTTCCACCCGCCTTCTTTCTTCAGCGAATTGCTCGCATTCTAAAATGGTGTGGCGTACATCGTCTATGGCTCCACAGTAGGTGCAGTTCGGGGTTTGAACCTTGCCCATTCTGTGCAGGTACTCACGGAAATAACCGTGTCCGCTTAAGAATTGGGTCAGGTAAAAGTCGACGTCTCCATGCGGCCGATTCAGCCATGGTTCCACTTCGGGGATTAAAACCCTGGTCCACCTTCCAGCAGTACTGTTGCTCCATTGTAGTTGCCACCGCCGGATCGATTCACCTCGCGCCTGCCTTGCAGCAACATCTCTACGTATCTCTGCACGAGTGTCGTACATAATTTTTCTTTCCTCAGCGAGGAGGTATATCGGTATGGTCCCCGCAATGACCAGAACAGCGTCTGCGGAGACCGTGCGGTATGCTGAGGCGATTCTCAGGGCCCCCCTGCGTTGAACCGCGGTAATAGCTGCCTGGTACTTCTGGATTTTCATTGCATCCGCCCAGACTTCTGCACCGTACAATAGTATAGAATCTGAGGCGGACGCCAGCAACTTTCTTATGCATGGCTTTGGTCCACCTGTGTTTGCCATTAGCCGACTCAGACTTGCGATGGTTTTCACAGCCTTCTCGCAGGAACTTCTTAAATGCTCCGAGAAGGTCAGCTTGTTGTCCAATTTCACCCTTAAATATTTTGTAGAGCGACGCGTTTCTATCTGTTGATCCCCAACAGTCATGTTAATGAGTGTGGGGATCCTTCTTTTCGTTAGGATCACGATCTCTGTCTTGGCTGTAGCCAGTTGGAGACCGTGATCATTCATCCACTTGTCTACACTACGCATCACTTGGTTTAGTTTAAGCTGTGCCAGGTCGCAGCTTCGTGCTGTTATTACGGCAGCCACGTCGTCTGCAAAAGCAACTAAAAAAGTGCTTTCTGGCATCTGCATTCGAAGAAGGCTGTCATATGTAGCATTCCACAGGTCAGGGCCGAGCACCGACCCTTGTGCTGCCCCACCTGTTAGCTTCACCTTTCTTTGACCCTGCGTCGTTTCATAAATTAGCCAGCGGTTTCTTAAGTAGTCCCTCAATATATCTAACAGGTATATTGGGACCTTGAAGGAGCGTTCTAATGCGTCAAGCATGTTCTCCCACCTGACAGAGTTAAAAGCATTTTTAACATCTAACGTCACCAATAGTACTACCGGCCTTGCTTGATGGCTTGCCGTCTCAGCCTTCCTGACCGCATCTACGACTTCGGCTATGGCGTCTATTGTGGAGTGCCCTCTCCGAAAGCCATGTTGCCGGTGTGAGAGTCCACCCTCATCTTCTATGGCTGCTGTTAGGCGTTGCTTTATAAGGCTCTCCATCATTTTTCCCGCTGTGTCGAGCATACATATTGGGCGAAAGGATGATGGAGAGTTTGGGTCTCCTTTACCCTTCGGTATAAGGACGAGCCGTGCTGTCTTCCATCTGGCGGGGAAGACACTTGCCTGCAGACATTTGTTGTATATGTGCAACAAAAGCTCTGGACAGCTATTAGCAGTTAACCTGAGTGCCTCCGCAGGTATTCCGTCGGGTCCTGGGGCTTTTCCAGCCTTCATGCTACGCAGGGCTACTTTGAGCTCTTCTTCATTGAAAGGTACCACGTTTCGGTCATTTCGTGGTACATGTTCCTCTTCTCTAGAAGGTTGCGTGAGGAATAGCGTTTCCACGATATTCTTCATGCGATCCTCGTCCATTATCTGGTTTGGTGGACGAAGTTTCTTCATTACTATTTTGTACCCTTGTCCCCAGGGATCTTGATCGACTTCTTTACAGAGCATTTTCCAGCATTTCAGCTTGCTTAGTTTTATGGCGACGCCGAGAGCTTTTTTCGCCCCCTTGTATTCCTCCGCTCTTTCAATAGCCTCGGATCTACCACGTGCGCGCGTCGCCAGTGACATGCTTTTCGCAGCTCCGCGATCTCACTATTCCACCAATATACCTGCTTCTTGCCTCGCCACGTTCCTATGCGTCGCATAGAGGCGTTGCAGGCGAGGCGCATGCATTGCATGGTCTCTTCGACCGTTGCATGTGGCGAGCCAGTGCCATCGGTTATCCGACTAGCATTCGCCAGCACTGTTTCGGAGAACCTGATGGCGTCAACTTTAGATGCATCCCATCTACGATTTTTGTGAGACGCGTTCGCTGCCAGTCTCTGACCAGGATCGTTGAGTTGGAAGGTGATGTAGTTGTGGTCGCTGCCAGTAAGGTCCTCCATCACTCTCCACCCAATCGCGTTTGGAAAGAGACTTTCCGAGACAAGAGTTATGTCGGGAATGGAATACCCAAAGCCCGGGCGTCGATATGTCGGGGTCGTGCCCGTGTTCAAAACTACCATACCGAGTCGGGCTGCCATATCTAAGATTAGCTTTCCCCTGGTATTAGTTTGGGGCATTCCCCATTCTACTGCTCTAGCGTTGAAGTCTCCAGCGATGACCAGGTTTACAGTTTGGTCCCGTATGTCGTCTTCTAACAGCTCAAGCTTTTCTCTGAACCTCTCTATGGGGTCGTTTGGGGACAGGTAACAGCTTACGAGCGTAGTTTTTGCCACAGTCACACGGACGAAGCCTTTTCCGGCAGAAGGATTAGTGCCATTTACGTTGGCGTCCACTATCCAGATGGCAGCGGCACCAGATTCATCGACGTACCAGTTGTCTCTGCTCTTATAGGGTTCGCTGATGATTGCGTAGCGAATTTGGTGATCAAGCACCAGCTGGTCTAGGAGTTCGTCAGCTAACCTGCATCGATTCAGATTTCCTTGAATCAGGCTGGTCATTGGACTGAAAGCTTGGCTTTCGCGGAAGCAAGTGCTTCTCTAAATGTGCTACATGCTCCAGTCCCGGGAAGATGGTCGAGTTTTCCCGTTGTGCACAAGTAGCATTTTGCCTTTTCGGTACAGGCTGATGCTTTGTGGCCAGAGTTTCCACACTTCCAGCACGCGTCCCTCCTGTCGGGGCCGTTGCAATCAGACCGTCGGTGTCCGTAGCCGAGACACTTGTAACAGCGTTGCACTTCCGCCCGCTGTCTGATCCTACATTGGATCCACCCGATGGGGATTTTTCCTTTTTTGAGCAGTTGGCTGCCCGGGCCTTCGTCCACTTCGACAACAGCCTTCTTTTGCTCTCTCTGGTTTGTTCTGAAAAGAGAGACACGGATTTGGCCTGAGCTTTCTCCAATCTCTTTACGAACGGCCTCTTCTATTTCCTCAGCTGTTGTGAGACAGTCCATGCCGAGTACCTCCAGCTTTATACGCTTAGAGATTTGCTGTGCTTCGCCAACTTCTCCTACCGCACTACCGATGGCTTCTCTAAAGGCCGGTTGGTCACTGCACTGCGCGGTTTCGATTAGTACGCTACCAGCCTTGGTCTTGCGTACTGACCGTATCACCGTACCGGTTTCGTCAGGCCGGAGCTGACATCGGATTGCTCCTAGAGCTTCGGCGTAGCTTTTACCTTCGGCCGGCTTCACCAGGAAGGTTACGGCTCTGCTACTTCTCTTCTTGTTTTTAACTACCTTCGGGGCTTGGGCAGGAGTTTTCTTTTTTGGCTTCCGACGCTCTTGCCGTCTCCGACTTTCTACTTTGGACCAAGCCTCTTCGGGCGGGGTGTTCTCCGATTCCTCGTCCCTTTTCTTCTTGGCCGACTCTATAGGCTGAGGGTCGGAGTTCGTCCGAGCCCTCTTGTTTGATGGGCCCGGTACGCCACCCTCATCTTTATTTAGGCTCAACGAGCTCATATAGCTCAACACCTCTTCGAGAAGAGCCATGCCGTTTTTTATGTCCATGGACACGGTCCTCTGCCTAAGTGCGGCCGATTGCATGGTGCGCAGCACCGTTAGCGCATGTTCCAAGCACTGGTCGCGCGTTTTTCCCTTAAGGCTGAATAGCGCCATTGCGCTTTTTAAGGGGGTTGCCTTCTTTTGGGTGGGATCTGGCCTACCGCCGGTGGCAGCGGGTGTTGTTTGGCCGGGCGTATTTGAGCCGCCTCCCAGTTGCATGTTTCCTGCCGGTCCAGCACCTTGTGGGGACTTAACTGGAGTGGCCCCTCTAGCAGGTGTTTTTAGGACCGGCGATTTTAGCAGTTTAATGGAATGCCCAACAACATCATACAAAAGCGCCATCTGACCGCGATGGAGAAGTTAAAAATTGCGAATAATGTTTGCAAAAAATTTTTTTTTACAAAAGTTAGAATCGTCGTTTGGTAGAAGATACCATCGGTTTGATCAATCGTGAGAAAATCAGCAAAAAGTAAGGAATTTCGAAAAGTGGTGATAGCTATAACTTTGAAAATAATTCGAATTTCGAAAAACTGGCCCAAACGTATTTTTTCCAATTTAAAACTTTGTCACAAATTGGGCGTAAGTATATTAGAAGCAGACCTGGGAAACTTCGATTAGAATTAGTAATCATTACGATTAGAAAAATAAAGTAATCTAATCATTATATTTTTTTTTATTCTTTTTATTTTGATTACTAATTGATTAGATTAGAGCTAATCAAAAAACTAATGGCGATTAGCGACGATTAGCATATCTAATCAAAACTAATCAAAAAAAATAATCAATTAGATTTCGCGATTAGTTTTAATTAAATTTGATTAGATCAACTCTTTTGAAATATTTTCTTTTTTTGTCATATAATTCATAAAGTAGCAAACTTAAAATAACTTTTATACAAAATTTCATTGTAAACATAAACACTAAATACAAGTTAAAGTATACAAATTGAAAAAACATTATGAAAAAAAGCTTATTATATTACAAAAAGTTCACATTCGACTTCATTAGTACCAACTTTTCAAAAGAAAAGTCAGACAATGAACTCCGTCTTGGATTATTAACTATGCCGGCAAAAGAAAATAGCCTTTCAACGGGCGCTGATGAGGTAAGCGGAGTATTAAAAGCGAGATACGCTTCCCTCAGCGCACCATATTTCGTCCAAACTTCAGGGGCTGGCGTCGGGTCATTTAAGTAAGCGTATAGCTGATTGCTAACGACTTGTTTAAACCCGGTTGGCGCGTTAGCTAAAATTGGTGTTTGGGGAATTACCGCCTCCTCATCATCTTCTGGAATCAAACTAATAGTTATGTAGTTTGAAAAACCAAAAAATATTGATAAAATTACCGTCATTGAAATCATAAAAAGAGCTTTCAGAGTCCAACTGAGGCACGACCGTTTCAGTACATGTGGAATCGTTTTGGAAGAAAGTGCTTATTACCTCAATCACCCTTTTACTGATGTGCTCCTGAGTACAGTTAGGCGAAGTTTTTTGGATAACAGGCAACCATTTCATTTTCACATTTGGTGTCAACACCGCTGCCGCTAATGCCATATTTACCTCAGGAGCCAATGTAAAATATGGCTTAAACCTTTCTCTCAATTGATGTTCTAATTTTACTGCTGTTGAGCTAACAATGCTCAAAACTTCGGGTTTTCTGGATAATTTTAGCAGTTTATTACTCAAAGAAAATAACGCAGGAATAATACAACCATATTTCACATTGGCTTCACCTTGAAGAAAGTCTAAAGTTTGGGAAATAGGCTCCATTAGCAGCTTGTACATCTCCAAATATTGAAAATCACTTAATGCAAAAGGAGACAGATTCAGCTCATTGGAAAGCTTATTCAATTTATCTTTGTACTGTAGTAACTTCACGATTGCATCATATGGTGAGTTCCACCTAGTTACTACTGGTACAACAAGAGCTGAACCTAAAATGCCCTGAATGGTTTCGGAGGATTTTGGCCATTTGCATTTTTTCCAAAGTTGATTGCACTTTTTGATCGTCTGTAAGAAATGAATTTTAGTTGCATTTAAAAAAAAATGTATAGATTTTACCATTGAGTGCTGAATTTCCATTGTTGGTTGGCTTTTCAAAATCTTGGTATAGTCAGTGCTGGATAATAAATTTAACGTGTGACTGGCACACCTATCGTGTTTCGGCAAATATTTATTATTTTCGAAAATCGGCATTTCGTCTTCACTATTTTCCTCTTCCTCATCACTATCATGTTTTGGCAACCCATAATCACGAAACGCCTTCACAAAGTTTGACCCGTTGTCCGTGATGGTCGTAATTATGTTCTTGTTGTTTAGCTCAAAGGAAGAATTCATTTCTCCAATCATTTGCGCGATTTTCTCCGCAGAATGGACACCAAGTATTCGCCTACACGCCAACGCAGCTGATTTCCTCTCAAAATTTTGATCAAACCAATGACATGTGTAACCTAAAAAGCTTCTGTGATTGCCCGACCATATATCGGCCGTGGTACAAAAATACTTTGATGACGACATGTCATTTCGTACTGCAGACACCATGTTATTGTAGCCTTCGTCAAGTTTTTTCATGGCAGACTTTTTACACATAACATGTAATCCAGTGCCACTAAACAAGTCACGGAAGGACTCCTTTTCTAAAATTGAAACGGGTAACGCGCAATCTACCAAAAAACGGATAATTTTTTTTTCAAAAGCTTCCTGTGCCGTGCTTTCATGGGATGGGCAGATTTCATACCTAAATACTTTTTGTATAGGTCATTGTGGCGAACTTTTATATGGGATATGAAGTTTGACGTTACTTCACCAGTGCCTCGTATGACTTTATTACAGGCGACACATGTACCCGTTGTTCTTCCATTTGACTGCCATAACAAAAAAAAAAATTAATTAAACAATAATTTAATATAAATATTCATGAATAAACAAACAAAATCACTACTAGAAACCTACAACATCACAACATAGTTTGAACTTCACCAACACTTAGTTTAACAAACTTTTTCAATTGCCACGTAAAATTCTGGTTCGAAAATTAATTTAGGCGAACTCCTTCTTTTTTTCCCGCTCACTGCCGGTTCACTATCCGCAACAATATTCCTCTTGCGGATCACCTTCTCCGGTATAAAATTTGGGTCAACAACATCGTCATCGGCTGAGAAGTCTTGGTCATCAAACAGATCTTGATCCATTTCGACAATTACGGTATTTATAATTTGAAAATGTTATATGGCTCCAATTTTTCAGAAAAGTTAAATATTCATTTACCGTCTTACATAATAATATTTTTTTTTTTAAATTCAAGAAACCAAAAGTCAGAAGGAAAAATTCAGAAAACTTTTTTCAGAAACCAAAATTCAGAATCAAAAATTCAGAAACACATTTTTCAGAATATTTTTTTTCAGAAATTCAAAAAATACGTATAAACACATAATATATTCAAGTGATTTTATTTAATTTAATTTTTTTAATTTTATTTGTATTTTGTGCAATTTTATTTTACTAATTTTGACGTCTGAATTTTGACTTTCTGAAAAAAAAATTCTGAAAAAATGTGTTTCTGAATTTTTGTTGTCTGAATTTATGGGGGGAACCGGCTGGCGCACAATGAAAATCGTCGCGTGAAAACCAAGCAAATATTCGCCTGGTCAAAATAGAGCCATGCAATTTTATTAATTTGAACACAATGGAAGCTTTTATACCTTGCATAAAACAACAAAACATGAAAAGGTCGATATATCGCCATCGTAGAAAAAACATCGATAGTGCGATATTATCGATAGTGCCATCGATTGTTTTCCAGCTCTAGCGCCAGCCATTAGTGGCTTTTTTCGAAAAAATATCACCATGAAAAAAAGTGGCTCACTTGGTAAAATTCGAGCCATATGTACTTACAAATAGTTTTCACCACTTCACTTATAACACTTTTTAAATTGAAAAAAAAAAAAAAAAAAAAACACAATTTTCAGTTTCACCAAACAAGTTGTCACTTTACAATTTAGACCAATATTTATAACCGAATATACAACAAAAAAATCGAGAAAGGCAAGCGAAATACTAACAAATATAACGAAAATTCAGTATTAGATATTTAAAGATTCGTACTCTTGGAGTATTTAAACTGGACTGTACAGAGGTATTTAAAATTACAACGCTTATGCTAAGAAATTTATATAATAAAACAAATAAGTAAACGAATGTAAAGGGTAAAGAGCGATGTCCCAATCGAAGGTAATTTAGTAATGCTTGTTGTTGTTGGGTAGCGAAGAATTGCAGCGATGAAGAGATGAGTGTGCGTCGCGACGGTCCGAAAATTATGTTTTTTATGCACGCACTTTTCCATTAGTCCGCTAATCATCGACTTTGGCGAAAACAATACAAACATTGCAGCGACGAATTGCAATGCTTAGAAAGCAAAGCTAGAACAGGCAGAGGTATTGTACAGTGGTGTAACTATGAACAATGACTTAGTACAATATTATGAAATATTGAAAAATATTTATATCATGTAAATATAAGTAAATTTAGGTTTTTATTCATAAAAATAAAATTGGTTTATTAGCTCTTATAATTGGAACTTTGTATGAAAATGTCATTTTAAACCTTTGATATTTTTAATGAATAGTTAGTATACAAAAATAACTTTTAAACTGATTATGATAGAATGATGGAATTTGGCAAAAAGCATACTAGTATCGTTGAGAGTATACCTGATGAAAATGGATAAAATCGCCCTCCAACCATGCCTACTTTCGATATCGAAAATTTCGAAAATCACATAAATTGACATATCTCGGTAGCTGAAATGGCTAAAATAATATAATTTTATAAGTGAATCCCCCTGGTAATTCTCTTATGATTTTTCCATGAATTAAAAAAAAAAATGATATCATTTTATAGGTGAATCCCCCTGGTAATTCTCTTATGATTTTTCCATGAATTTTTTATAGGGGCGTGGCACCGCCTACTTTTAAGGGAGGCATTTTTGAAAATTTGACTGGTCGTAACTTTTAATCTGATTACGATAGAACGATGGAATTTGGCAAAAAGCATACTAGTATCGTTGAGAGTATACCTGATGAAAATGGATAAAATCTCCTTCCAACCATGCCCACTTTCGATATCGAAAATTTCTAAAATCACCCAAATTGACATAATTCGCTAACGGAAATGGGTAAAATTATATAATTTTATAGGTGAATCCCCATGGTCATTATATAATGATTTTTGGATAAATTTTCTTAAGTGGGCGTGGCCCCAACCACTTTTAAGGGAGGCGTTTTTATAGCCAGCGTACTAGTACAGGGGTATTATAATTTTGTCCACATAACGGTACTACGTACCGGCCCAAAATAATCAAGATCCATGTATGAAAGTTCTTAGGTTGAAAAGAGGAGTCTATTCAGGCATGTCCGTCCGTCTGTCCGTCCGTCCGTCCGTCTTTGTACACGATAACTTGAGTAAAAATTAAGATATTTGCATGAAATTTTATATATAGGTTACTTTTTGGCCAAGGTGGGTTGCTATTGAAAATGGGCGAAATCGGATGATAACCACGCCCCCTTTTTCGATATCGAAAATTTCGAAAATCATACAAATTAACATAACTTGAGTAAAATTGAGGAATTTACATGAAATTTGGTATAAGGATTACTTTATGGCCAAGGTAGCTTGCTAGAGAAAATGGATTATAACCACGTCCCTTTTGTCGGTATCGAAAATTTCGAAAATCACATAAACTGACGTAACTTGACTAAAAATTTAGATATTTGCATTAATTTTGGTTTAAACCTTACTTTCTGACCAAGGTAGGTTGCTATTAAAAATGGGCGAAATCGGATGATAACCACGCCCCCTTTTTCGATATTGAAAATTTCGAAGTTCACATAAACTGACATATGTATGTAGCTGAAATTGATAAAATGATATAATTTCATAGGTGAATCTCTCTCATCATTCTATTATGATTTTCTGTTAAATTTTAAAAAGTGGGCGTTGTACCGCCCACTTTCAAGGGAGGCATTTTTGAAAATTCGACTGGTCGTAACTTATAAACAAATTATGGTAGAACGATGAAATTTGGCAGAAATCATGCTAGTGCTGTTGGGAGTATACGTGATGAAAGTGGATAAAATCTCCGTCCAACCACGGCTACTCTCGATATCGAAAATTTAGAAAATCACCTAAAAGACTGGTCGAAAGTTTTAAACTGATTACGGTAGAATCGTGAAATTCGGCACAAGGTATACTAGAGTTATAGGAAGTATACCTGTTGAAATTAAACGAAATCGCTTCCCAATCACGTCTTTTTTTTGTATTTGCGGGAGGAGGAAATGCTTTATGCACTAACCGGGGTTAAGCCCTCGTTACTAGATGCTCTAGCATCGGGACTCTCCGAGTGTGGGACTCCCTTCCTATGTTAAGGTATACCGCACTAAAACCTAACCTCCCACGGCCCGCGCATTCTTCCTTACCTCTTCCTTACCTGGGACCGCGCTTAGCATTACTTCAGGTAAGGAAGCGCGTTACGTGAGCCCTGTGGCTACTTCACGCTAACTGGCTAGACAACCGTCTTCCCGTTTCGCAAGGAGGACGTTCCTCGCGTATCGCCTCACTATATCCCATCTTGCATTTTCAGAGGTCATCTTTCGAATGACACTGCCTGGGGAAAGCTCGCCAATTGTCTCTTCCACCCGCCTTCTTTCTTCAGCGAATTGCTCGCATTCTAAAAAGGTGTGGCGTACATCGTCTATGGCTCCACAGTAGGTGCAGTTCGGGGTTTGAACCTTGCCCATTCTGTGCAGGTACTCACGGAAATAACCGTGTCCGCTTAAGAATTGGGTCAGGTAAAAGTCGACGTCTCCATGCGGCCGATTCAGCCATGGTTCCACTTCGGGGATTAAAACCCTGGTCCACCTTCCAGCAGTACTGTTGCTCCATTGTAGTTGCCACCGCCGGATCGATTCACCTCGCGCCTGCCTTGCAGCAACATCTCTACGTATCTCTGCACGAGTGTCGTACATAATTTTTCTTTCCTCAGCGAGGAGGTATATCGGTATGGTCCCCGCAATGACCAGAACAGCGTCTGCGGAGACCGTGCGGTATGCTGAGGCGATTCTCAGGGCCCCCCTGCGTTGAACCGCGGTAATAGCTGCCTGGTACTTCTGGATTTTCATTGCATCCGCCCAGACTTCTGCACCGTACAATAGTATAGAATCTGAGGCGGACGCCAGTAACTTTCTTATGCATGGCTTTGGTCCACCTGTGTTTGCCATTAGCCGACTCAGACTTGCGATGGTTTTCACAGCCTTCTCGCAGGAACTTCTTAAATGCTCCGAGAAGGTCAGCTTGTTGTCCAATTTCACCCCTAAATATTTTGTAGAGCGACGCGTTTCTATCTGTTGATCCCCAACAGTCATGTTAATGAGTGTGGGGATCCTTCTTTTCGTTAGGATCACGATCTCTGTCTTGGCTGTAGCCAGTTGGAGACCGTGATCATTCATCCACTTGTCTACACTACGCATCACTTGGTTTAGTTTAAGCTGTGCCAGGTCGCAGCTTCGTGCTGTTATTACGGCAGCCACGTCGTCTGCAAAAGCAACTAAAAAAGTGCTTTCTGGCATCTGCATTCGAAGAAGGCTGTCATATGTAGCATTCCACAGGTCAGGGCCGAGCACCGACCCTTGTGCTGCCCCACCTGTTAGCTTCACCTTTCTTTGACCCTGCGTCGTTTCATAAATTAGCCAGCGGTTTCTTAAGTAGTCCCTCAATATATCTAACAGGTATATTGGGACCTTGAAGGAGCGTTCTAATGCGTCAAGCATGTTCTCCCACCTGACAGAGTTAAAAGCATTTTTAACATCTAACGTCACCAATAGTACTACCGGCCTTGCTTGATGGCTTGCCGTCTCAGCCTTCCGGACCGCATCTACGACTTCGGCTATGGCGTCTATTGTGGAGTGCCCTCTCCGAAAGCCATGTTGCCGGTGTGAGAGTCCACCCTCATCTTCTATGGCTGCTGTTAGGCGTTGCTTTATAAGGCTCTCCATCATTTTTCCCGCTGTGTCGAGCATACATATTGGGCGAAAGGATGATGGAGAGTTTGGGTCTCCTTTACCCTTCGGTATAAGGACGAGCCGTGCTGTCTTCCATCTGGCGGGGAAGACACTTGCCTGCAGACATTTGTTGTATATGTGCAACAAAAGCTCTGGACAGCTATTAGCAGTTAACCTGAGTGCCTCCGCAGGTATTCCGTCGGGTCCTGGGGCTTTTCCAGCCTTCATGCTACGCAGGGCTACTTTGAGCTCTTCTTCATTGAAAGGTACCACGTTTCGGTCATTTCGTGGTACATGTTCCTCTTCTCTAGAAGGTTGCGTGAGGAATAGCGTTTCCACGATATTCTTCATGCGATCCTCGTCCATTATCTGGTTTGGTGGACGAAGTTTCTTCATTACTATTTTGTACCCTTGTCCCCAGGGATCTTGATCGACTTCTTTACAGAGCATTTTCCAGCATTTCAGCTTGCTTAGTTTTATGGCGACGCCGAGAGCTTTTTTCGCCCCCTTGTATTCCTCCGCTCTTTCAATAGCCTCGGATCTACCACGTGCGCGCGTCGCCAGTGACATGCTTTTCGCAGCTCCGCGATCTCACTATTCCACCAATATACCTGCTTCTTGCCTCGCCACGTTCCTATGCGTCGCATAGAGGCGTTGCAGGCGAGGCGCATGCATTGCATGGTCTCTTCGACCGTTGCATGTGGCGAGCCAGTGCCATCGGTTATCCGACTAGCATTCGCCAGCACTGTTTCGGAGAACCTGATGGCGTCAACTTTAGATGCATCCCATCTACGATTTTTGTGAGACGCGTTCGCTGCCAGTCTCTGACCAGGATCGTTGAGTTGGAAGGTGATGTAGTTGTGGTCGCTGCCAGTAAGGTCCTCCATCACTCTCCACCCAATCGCGTTTGGAAAGAGACTTTCCGAGACAAGAGTTATGTCGGGAATGGAATACCCAAAGCCCGGGCGTCGATATGTCGGGGTCGTGCCCGTGTTCAAAACTACCATACCGAGTCGGGCTGCCATATCTAAGATTAGCTTTCCCCTGGTATTAGTTTGGGGCATTCCCCATTCTACTGCTCTAGCGTTGAAGTCTCCAGCGATGACCAGGTTTACAGTTTGGTCCCGTATGTCGTCTTCTAACAGCTCAAGCTTTTCTCTGAACCTCTCTATGGGGTCGTTTGGGGACAGGTAACAGCTTACGAGCGTAGTTTTTGCCACAGTCACACGGACGAAGCCTTTTCCGGCAGAAGGATTAGTGCCATTTACGTTGGCGTCCACTATCCAGATGGCAGCGGCACCAGATTCATCGACGTACCAGTTGTCTCTGCTCTTATAGGGTTCGCTGATGATTGCGTAGCGAATTTGGTGATCAAGCACCAGCTGGTCTAGGAGTTCGTCAGCTAACCTGCATCGATTCAGATTTCCTTGAATCAGGCTGGTCATTGGACTGAAAGCTTGGCTTTCGCGGAAGCAAGTGCTTCTCTAAATGTGCTACATGCTCCAGTCCCGGGAAGATGGTCGAGTTTTCCCGTTGTGCACAAGTAGCATTTTGCCTTTTCGGTACAGGCTGATGCTTTGTGGCCAGAGTTTCCACACTTCCAGCACGCGTCCCTCCTGTCGGGGCCGTTGCAATCAGACCGTCGGTGTCCGTAGCCGAGACACTTGTAACAGCGTTGCACTTCCGCCCGCTGTCTGATCCTACATTGGATCCACCCGATGGGGATTTTTCCTTTTTTGAGCAGTTGGCTGCCCGGGCCTTCGTCCACTTCGACAGCAGCCTTCTTTTGCTCTCTCTGGTTTGTTCTGAAAAGAGAGACACGGATTTGGCCTGAGCTTTCTCCAATCTCTTTACGAACGGCCTCTTCTATTTCCTCAGCTGTTGTGAGACAGTCCATGCCGAGTACCTCCAGCTTTATACGCTTAGAGATTTGCTGTGCTTCGCCAACTTCTCCTACCGCACTACCGATGGCTTCTCTAAAGGCCGGTTGGTCACTGCACTGCGCGGTTTCGATTAGTATGCTACCAGCCTTGGTCTTGCGTACTGACCGTATCACCGTACCGGTTTCGTCAGGCCGGAGCTGACATCGGATTGCTCCTAGAGCTTCGGCGTAGCTTTTACCTTCGGCCGGCTTCACCAGGAAGGTTACGGCTCTGCTACTTCTCTTCTTGTTTTTAACTACCTTCGGGGCTTGGGCAGGAGTTTTCTTTTTTGGCTTCCGACGCTCTTGCCGTCTCCGACTTTCTACTTTGGACCAAGCCTCTTCGGGCGGGGTGTTCTCCGATTCCTCGTCCCTTTTCTTCTTGGCCGACTCTATAGGCTGAGGGTCGGAGTTCGTCCGAGCCCTCTTGTTTGATGGGCCCGGTACGCCACCCTCATCTTTATTTAGGCTCAACGAGCTCATATAGCTCAACACCTCTTCGAGAAGAGCCATGCCGTTTTTTATGTCCATGGACACGGTCCTCTGCCTAAGTGCGGCCGATTGCATGGTGCGCAGCACCGTTAGCGCATGTTCCAAGCACTGGTCGCGCGTTTTTCCCTTAAGGCTGAATAGCGCCATCGCGCTTTTTAAGGGGGTTGCCTTCTTTTGGGTGGGATCTGGCCTACCGCCGGTAGCAGCGGGTGTTGTTTGGCCGGGCGTATTTGAGCCGCCTCCCAGTTGCATGTTTCCTGCCGGTCCAGCACCTTGTGGGGACTTAACTGGAGTGGCCCCTCTAGCAGGTGTTTTTAGGACCGGCGATTTTAGCAGTTTAATGGAATGCCCAACAACATCATACAAAAGCGCCATCTGACCGCGATGGAGAAGTTAAAAATTGCGAATAATGTTTGCAAAAAATTTTTTTTTACAAAAGTTAGAATCGTCGTTTGGTAGAAGATACCATCGATTTGATCAATCGTGAGAAAATCAGCAAAAAGTAAGGAATTTCGAAAAGTGGTGATAGCTATAACTTTGAAAATAATTCGAATTTCGAAAAACTGGCCCAAACGTATTTTTTCCAATTTAAAACTTTGTCACAAATTGGGCGTAAGTATATTAGAAGCAGACCTGGGAAACTTCGATTAGAATTAGTAATCATTACGATTAGAAAAATAAAGTAATCTAATCATTATATTTTTTTTTATTCTTTTTATTTTGATTACTAATTGATTAGATTAGAGCTAATCAAAAAACTAATGGCGATTAGCGACGATTAGCATATCTAATCAAAACTAATCAAAAAAAATAATCAATTAGATTTCGCGATTAGTTTTAATTAAATTTGATTAGATCAACTCTTTTGAAATATTTTCTTTTTTTGTCATATAATTCATAAAGTAGCAAACTTAAAATAACTTTTATACAAAATTTCATTGTAAACATAAACACTAAATACAAGTTAAAGTATACAAATTGAAAAAACATTATGAAAAAAAGCTTATTATATTACAAAAAGTTCACATTCGACTTCATTAGTACCAACTTTTCAAAAGAAAAGTCAGACAATGAACTCCGTCTTGGATTATTAACTATGCCGGCAAAAGAAAATAGCCTTTCAACGGGCGCTGATGAGGTAAGCGGAGTATTAAAAGCGAGATACGCTTCCCTCAGCGCACCATATTTCGTCCAAACTTCAGGGGCTGGCGTCGGGTCATTTAAGTAAGCGTATAGCTGATTGCTAACGACTTGTTTAAACCCGGTTGGCGCGTTAGCTAAAATTGGTGTTTGGGGAATTACCGCCTCCTCATCATCTTCTGGAATCAAACTAATAGTTATGTAGTTTGAAAAACCAAAAAATATTGATAAAATTACCGTCATTGAAATCATAAAAAGAGCTTTCAGAGTCCAACTGAGGCACGACCGTTTCAGTACATGTGGAATCGTTTTGGAAGAAAGTGCTTATTACCTCAATCACCCTTTTACTGATGTGCTCCTGAGTACAGTTAGGCGAAGTTTTTTGGATAACAGGCAACCATTTCATTTTCACATTTGGTGTCAACACCGCTGCCGCTAATGCCATATTTACC
The DNA here is from genome assembly GCA_964058755.1 of Campiglossa producta. NCBI lineage: Eukaryota > Metazoa > Arthropoda > Insecta > Diptera > Tephritidae > Campiglossa > Campiglossa producta. The sequence goes on from CAXKVI010000003.1 coordinate 55,176,826, forward strand.
TCAGGAGCCAATGTAAAATATGGCTTAAACCTTTCTCTCAATTGATGTTCTAATTTTACTGCTGTTGAGCTAACAATGCTCAAAACTTCGGGTTTTCTGGATAATTTTAGCAGTTTATTACTCAAAGAAAATAACGCAGGAATAATACAACCATATTTCACATTGGCTTCACCTTGAAGAAAGTCTAAAGTTTGGGAAATAGGCTCCATTAGCAGCTTGTACATCTCCAAATATTGAAAATCACTTAATGCAAAAGGAGACAGATTCAGCTCATTGGAAAGCTTATTCAATTTATCTTTGTACTGTAGTAACTTCACGATTGCATCATATGGTGAGTTCCACCTAGTTACTACTGGTACAACAAGAGCTGAACCTAAAATGCCCTGAATGGTTTCGGAGGATTTTGGCCATTTGCATTTTTTCCAAAGTTGATTGCACTTTTTGATCGTCTGTAAGAAATGAATTTTAGTTGCATTTAAAAAAAAATGTATAGATTTTACCATTGAGTGCTGAATTTCCATTGTTGGTTGGCTTTTCAAAATCTTGGTATAGTCAGTGCTGGATAATAAATTTAACGTGTGACTGGCACACCTATCGTGTTTCGGCAAATATTTATTATTTTCGAAAATCGGCATTTCGTCTTCACTATTTTCCTCTTCCTCATCACTATCATGTTTTGGCAACCCATAATCACGAAACGCCTTCACAAAGTTTGACCCGTTGTCCGTGATGGTCGTAATTATGTTCTTGTTGTTTAGCTCAAAGGAAGAATTCATTTCTCCAATCATTTGCGCGATTTTCTCCGCAGAATGGACACCAAGTATTCGCCTACACGCCAACGCAGCTGATTTCCTCTCAAAATTTTGATCAAACCAATGACATGTGTAACCTAAAAAGCTTCTGTGATTGCCCGACCATATATCGGCCGTGGTACAAAAATACTTTGATGACGACATGTCATTTCGTACTGCAGACACCATGTTATTGTAGCCTTCGTCAAGTTTTTTCATGGCAGACTTTTTACACATAACATGTAATCCAGTGCCACTAAACAAGTCACGGAAGGACTCCTTTTCTAAAATTGAAACGGGTAACGCGCAATCTACCAAAAAACGGATAATTTTTTTTTCAAAAGCTTCCTGTGCCGTGCTTTCATGGGATGGGCAGATTTCATACCTAAATACTTTTTGTATAGGTCATTGTGGCGAACTTTTATATGGGATATGAAGTTTGACGTTACTTCACCAGTGCCTCGTATGACTTTATTACAGGCGACACATGTACCCGTTGTTCTTCCATTTGACTGCCATAACAAAAAAAAAAATTAATTAAACAATAATTTAATATAAATATTCATGAATAAACAAACAAAATCACTACTAGAAACCTACAACATCACAACATAGTTTGAACTTCACCAACACTTAGTTTAACAAACTTTTTCAATTGCCACGTAAAATTCTGGTTCGAAAATTAATTTAGGCGAACTCCTTCTTTTTTTCCCGCTCACTGCCGGTTCACTATCCGCAACAATATTCCTCTTGCGGATCACCTTCTCCGGTATAAAATTTGGGTCAACAACATCGTCATCGGCTGAGAAGTCTTGGTCATCAAACAGATCTTGATCCATTTCGACAATTACGGTATTTATAATTTGAAAATGTTATATGGCTCCAATTTTTCAGAAAAGTTAAATATTCATTTACCGTCTTACATAATAATATTTTTTTTTTTAAATTCAAGAAACCAAAAGTCAGAAGGAAAAATTCAGAAAACTTTTTTCAGAAACCAAAATTCAGAATCAAAAATTCAGAAACACATTTTTCAGAATATTTTTTTTCAGAAATTCAAAAAATACGTATAAACACATAATATATTCAAGTGATTTTATTTAATTTAATTTTTTTAATTTTATTTGTATTTTGTGCAATTTTATTTTACTAATTTTGACGTCTGAATTTTGACTTTCTGAAAAAAAATTCTGAAAAAATGTGTTTCTGAATTTTTGTTGTCTGAATTTATGGGGGGAACCGGCTGGCGCACAATGAAAATCGTCGCGTGAAAACCAAGCAAATATTCGCCTTGTCAAAATAGAGCCATGCAATTTTATTAATTTGAACACAATGGAAGCTTTTATACCTTGCATAAAACAACAAAACATGAAAAGGTCGATATATCGCCATCGTAGAAAAAACATCGATAGTGCGATATTATCGATAGTGCCATCGATTGTTTTCCAGCTCTAGCGCCAGCCATTAGTGGCTTTTTTCGAAAAAATATCACCATGAAAAAAAGTGGCTCACTTGGTAAAATTCGAGCCATATGTACTTACAAATAGTTTTCACCACTTCACTTATAACACTTTTTAAATTGAAAAAAAAAAAAAAAAACAAAACACAATTTTCAGTTTCACCAAACAAGTTGTCACTTTACAATTTAGACCAATATTTATAACCGAATATACAACAAAAAAATCGAGAAAGGCAAGCGAAATACTAACAAATATAACGAAAATTCAGTATTAGATATTTAAAGATTCGTACTCTTGGAGTATTTAAACTGGACTGTACAGAGGTATTTAAAATTACAACGCTTATGCTAAGAAATTTATATAATAAAACAAATAAGTAAACGAATGTAAAGGGTAAAGAGCGATGTCCCAATCGAAGGTAATTTAGTAATGCTTGTTGTTGTTGGGTAGCGAAGAATTGCAGCGATGAAGAGATGAGTGTGCGTCGCGACGGTCCGAAAATTATGTTTTTTATGCACGCACTTTTCCATTAGTCCGCTAATCATCGACTTTGGCGAAAACAATACAAACATTGCAGCGACGAATTGCAATGCTTAGAAAGCAAAGCTAGAACAGGCAGAGGTATTGTACAGTGGTGTAACTATGAACAATGACTTAGTACAATATTATGAAATATTGAAAAATATTTATATCATGTAAATATAAGTAAATTTAGGTTTTTATTCATAAAAATAAAATTGGTTTATTAGCTCTTATAATTGGAACTTGTTATAGCGTAGCATAAATAAATAATAATTTTATAAACTAACTAAAAAATTTATTGAGTTCGTTTTTCCCAAATTATAATATATATAGAAAATATATACCTTATTGGTACTACTATTGTTTCCATACACTGGGTATTTAATGTTCGACTTACCCGAACTTAGACTTCCTTACTTGTTTATCATCTTTATACCTTTCATGAACATGAAATGGTATTATAACTTTGGTCCGATGTTTGTAAGTATGAGAAGAAGAAGAGATGGACCCATAAATAGTTGTGTTTTGTGTGCTGGAACTTGGTTGCACAGATTATAATATTGTCCACTGGGAGTTGTACTTTTGCAGGTTCTGAGTTTCTCGAAATGTAGCGCCACCGAATCATTCCATTTCACGCTAGTAGCGGTCTTTAGCTCTATGATGAATCCTTTTAAATACATTTCACGAGACAATACCTCCATCTCAACAAATCATGTTTCACACTCATAAAGAGCGTAGACAATAAAACTTACAAGTACCTAAAAAAAGAAAAGATATGGTAATAAATTTATATCCTTGTTATCCTTTTTCACAAAGTTTGCATTGCAACTAAATACATCATTTGACTAGAAATAAAACAAAAAACTTATCTGTTCAAAACATACATTAAATTAGCACTGTTAAAAACTTTTTCATAGCATTCAAAAGTTTAGATTTTATGAATGAACTCAGCTTTAAACTTTTGTACAAATTCATTAATGCGCTTTGTGTGAAGAGTAACGGAATCTTGGTGGTGGTAAAGGCGTGGTGGTGTTGGCAAAAAGACAAGGCAACTCTATCAAAATCATGAAGTTATTATTTTTATGCGGTTTTATTTTCTTACAATTATCATTGTAATCCAGTCAAACAAAGGAACCAGAAACTAACAACAAAGAAGTTTTAACATCATCAAGATGCTAAGCAAAGAAAAGAGTTGATGAAAAGGTTAGTATGAAATAAAGCAACTTAAAAAACGAAACGAATAAAATATGGTTGATAAATGCAAAACAATTAAAGTAAATATGTAGTAAAGGGAGTGGTAGAACACTTCGGCTTTGATTATTAGGAAGGCATTCATTTCTAGTTCTTAAGACTAAAGCCGATAAAACACCTACACTGTTGTCGCCCTATCTCTTTGAATTCTCCCATTTATGTAATATATGCATTTTCTTTATTTTTAACTTAAGAATGGTAAATGCTACCAACAAGCATTTTGATTCTAACTGATCGCTTAACATAAATTTTCATCCTACAATCAAGCTTCTTTCGGTCATTTGTCAAAGACATCGAAAAGTGAAAGCCATTGAAGGCTTTGACATAGGAGTAAAGATTTTGCTTGCTTATTTAAGAAAAAAATCAAAGAGCTTTGGCAACATTACACATGTTAGACTATTGGCATTTTGACGTCGAACAAATAAATAAGTCAAGAATATCTAAATTACACTCTTTAAGAGATAAAGGTTCAAACATTTCGATGGTAGAGTAGATGGGCAACAAGAAAGAAGTGATCTTTATGAAATATTCCATGTGGCCTGAAATAGGAAAATGATCTTGAATAGAAACAAGACTATCAAAAGGAGTAGGAACATTAGACATAGAAAATAGAGTAAGAACTAGCAGACCCGCCCAAAGGTAGACCTGCGCACAGGGTTGCGTGATTTCAATTAATTTTGGATTTCAAATCCACTTTCAATTCAAACATACTTTTTATTTGTGATTTGAATCTAAACCAATTCAAAGATAATTTTTATTTGTGATTTGAATCTCATCCAATTCAAAGATAATTTTTATTTGTTATTTGAATCTTAACCAATTCAAAGATAATTTTTATTTGTGATTTGAACTTTCAACCAATTCAAAGATAATTTTAAAACCTTTATATTAAGTCGCTTTCTTGTTTGCACTACTTTTTCCATACGAAATTTCGGAATTTTGCAAAGTCTTTTTAGGTACCTTCCCGTTGAGCTAGACACTTGAAACTTGGAACATAGTTCAGAGCTCCGTGACAATGCAATGTGGACGAAAAAAGTATCCACTAGACGGCGCACGGATCAAGAAATACGGTAAATTCATTTAAAAATTGAAAATTTGGGACGCATATTTGACTAACTTCCTAGAAACATAGGAACTTAAAATTTGGCACTAAGTTGAGGGAACGGTGACACTACAAATTTTAAAAATCAAAATTCCGATAGATGGCGCGCTATTCTATATAATTGCAAATCTTTAAAAAGAAAAATTAAGTCACTCCTGGACTTTTGCGATCGATTTTAACTAACTTCCAGGTCAGTTAGAGACTTGAAACTTAACACATTTGTCACAACCCGATGACAATGCAATCCCTCATTAAAACAATTCCGGTAGGTGCCGCACGAATCGAGATATTTCGAAAACTAATTTGAAGTTGGGAATTCATATTTATTCTTTAATGTTGTTGGTTGTGCACAAGACTTAAGCCTTTTGCGATCGACTTTTGACCAACTTCCAGGTAACCTAGGAACTTTAAACTTGGCATGGAATTGAGGGAACGGCGACACTACAAATAGTTAAAATCAAAACTCCGATAGATGGCACGCTGGTCTATATAATTGCAAATCTTAAAAAAAAAAATTAAGAGACTCCTGGACTTTTGCGATCGATTTTTAGTAACTTCAAGGCTAGTTAGAGACGTCAAACTTAACACATTTGTCACAACCCGGTGACAATGCAATCCCTCATGAAAATAATTCCGGTAGGTGGCGCACGAATCGAGATATTTCGAAAACTATTTTGAAGTTGGGAATTTTGCGATCGACTTTTGACCAACTTCCAGGTAACCTAGGAACTTTAAACTTGGCATGAAATTGAGGGAACGGCGGCACTACAAATAGTTAAAATCAAACCTCCGATAGATGGCACGCTGGTCTATATAATTGCAAATTAAAAAAAAAAAATAATTAAGAGACTCCTGGACTTTTGCGATCGATTTTTAGTAACTTCCAGGCTAGTTAGAGACTTGAAACTTAACACATTTGTCACAACCCGGTGACAATGCAATCCCTCATTCAAACAATTCTGGTAGGTGGCGCACGAATCGAGATATTTCGAAAACTAATTTGAAGTTGGGAATTCATATTTATTCTTTAATGTTGTTGGTTGTGCACAAGACTTAAGCCTTTTGCGATCGACTTTTGACCAACTTCCAGGTAGTCTAGGAACTTTAAACTTGGCATGAAATTGAGGGAACGGCGACACTACAAATAGTTAAAATCAAAACTCCGATAGATGGCACGCTGGTCTATATAACTGCAAATCTTAACAAAAAAATTAAGAGACTCTTGGACTTTTGCGATCGATTTTAGTAACTTAACATATTTGTCACAACCCGGTGACAATGCAATCCCTCATTAAAACAATTCCGGTAGGTGGCGCACGAATCGAGATATTTCGAAAACTAATTTGAAGTTGGGAATTCATATTTATTCTTTAACGTTGTTGGTTGTGCACAAGACCTAAGCCTTTTGCGATCGACTTTTGACCAACTTCCAGGTGACCAAGGAACTTTAAACTTGGCATGAAATTGAGGGAACGGCGACACTACAAATAGGTAAAATGAAAACTCCGATAGATGGCACGCTGGTCTATATAATTGCAAATTAAAAAAAAAAAATTAAGAGACTCCTGGACTTTTGCGATCGATTTTTAGTAACTTCCAGGCTAGTTAGAGACTTGAAACTTAACACATTTGTCATAACCCGGTGACAATGCAATCCCTCATTAAAACAATTCCGGTAGGTGGCGCACGAATCGAGATATTTCGAAAACTAATTTGAAGTTGGGAATTCATATTTATTCTTTAATGTTCTTGGTTGTGCACAAGACTTAAGCCTTTTGCGATCGACTTTTGACCAACTTCCAGGTAACCTAGGAACTTTAAACTTGGCATGAAATTGAGGGAACGGCGACACTACAAATAGTAAAAATCCAAATTCCGATAGATGGCATGCTGGTCTATATAATTGCAAATTAAAAAAAAAAAAAAAATTAAGAGACTCCTGGACTTTTGCGATCGATTTTTAGTAACTTCCAGGCTAGTTAGAGACTTCAAACTTAACACATTTGTCACAACCCGGTGACAATGCAATCCTTCATCAAAACAATTCCGGTAGGTGGCGCACGGGTCGAGATATTTCGAAAACTATTTTGATGTTTGGAATTGTGCGATCGACTTTTGACCAACTTCCAGGTAGTCTAGGAACTTGAAACTTGGCATTAAGTTGAGGGAACGGCGACGCTACAAATAGTAAAAATCCAAATTCCGATAGATGGCACGCTGGTCTATAAATTGCAAATCTTTAAAAAAAAAATTAAAAGACTCCTGGACGTTTGCGACCGATTTTTAGTAACTTCCAGGCTAGTTAGAGACTTCAAACTTAACACATTTGTCACAACCCGGTGACAATGCAATCCCTCATCAAAATAATTCCGGTAGGTGACGTACGAATCGAGATATTTCGAAAACTAATTTGAAGTTGGGAATTTTGCGATCGACTTTTGACCAACTTCCAGGTAACCTAGGAACTTGAAACTTGGCATGAAATTGAGGGAGCGGCGACACTACAAATAGTAAAAATCCAAATTCCGATAGATGGCACCCTGGTCTATAAATTGCAAATCTTAAAAAAAAAAAATTAAAAGACTCCTGGAATTTTGCGATCGATTTTTAGTAACTTCCAGGTTAGTTAGAGACTTGAAACTTGACACATTTGTCACAACCCGATGACAATGTAATCTTGAAACTTGAAACTTGGCATTAAATTGAGGACACGTTGACACTACAAATTATAAAAATCAAAATTCCGATAGATGGCACGCTGGTATATATAATTGAAAATCTTTAAAACCCAGGGAGAATCTTGCTATCGATTTTTGAGTGGCTTACCGGTTAGCTAGAGACTTTAAATTTGACACATTTGCCAGAACCCGAAGACAATTTAATCCGACATCAAAAACTGTACGTAGTGGCGCACAGATCGAGATATTTCGAAAATTATTTTGAAATTAGGAATCTTGCAATCGACTTTTGACTAACTGCCTGGTAACCTAGGAACTTAAAACTTGACTTTAAATTGAGGGAACGGTGAGAGTACAATTAGCAAATCTTAAAATTCCGCTAGGTGGCCCGCTGGTCGATATAATTGCAAATCTATAAAAAAATTTAAAACACAGGGGGAATCTTGCGATGGATTTTTGAGCAACTTTCCGGTAAGCTAGAGACCTGAAACCTGCCACATTTGTCAGAACCCGGTGACAATGCAATCCCTCATCAAAATAATTCCGGTAGGTGGCGCACAGATCGAGATATTTCGAAACTATTTTGAAGTTGGGAATTTTGCAATCGAATTTTGACTAACTTACTGGCAACATAGGAACTTGAAAATTAGCATTTAGTTGAAGGATCGGTGCCAATACAATTTGTGAAAATCAAAATTCCATTAGATGGCGCGCTGGTCGATATAATTGAAAATCTTTAAAACATATTGAGAATTTCGCTATCGATTTTTGAGTAGCTTACCGGTTACCTAGAGACTTGAAACTTGACACATTTGTCAGAACCTGGTTACAATGCAATCCATCATCAATGAAATTCCGGTATGTAGCGCAGGGGTCGAGATATTTCGAAAAATCTCTTGTCTTTTAACTGGTGACCTAAAGGCGTGAAATTTGGCAAGTTTTTGCGGGCACGGTGACAATACAGCTTCTAGTAATCAAAATTCGGTTAGGTGGCACGCTGGACGATTTGAAAATATGTATATTCGTAAAGTCGTAGGGTGCCGAGCAACACCGAATAACGGGTAGCTAGATTTGAAAAAATAAGCCTAAGCTTTTAAACTTAGGACTCACCAAAACGAAAAATACAATAATAAAAAGATGACAAAAAAATTGTAAAGGCAACCTTTATATGAATGCTGTCAAAAAGCCGCAGCTAATTGGTCGTTAAACAGAGACATGGTTTCGGTGTTTTTGGTTTTGAAATTTTAGTCATACCAATTGTAATCAATTTTTGAGATTTGAAAATATAAAGGTGGAGTGCACGTTTCCAAACTAAGGCAAATAATTTCTTAGAGTCTAAATGGAAGTTCGGATATCGACAAAATATTTAAAGTCTATTAATTGCACTACACCTTTATATTTTCAAATCTCAAAAATTGATTACAATTGGTATGACTAAAATTTTAAAACCAAAAACACCGAAACCATGTCTTTGTTTAACGACCAATTAGCTGCGGCTTTTTGACAGCATTCATATAAAGGTTGTCTTTAAAATTTTTTTATCATCTTATCACAGCCGGAGACAGCTTTCCTTACTTTTTTTTATTTGTGATTTGAACTTTCAACCAATTCAAAGATAATTTTTCTTTCGAAAACTCTAAAACCGGCCCAGACGGTATTATTATCGGTACCCGCCGATGGGAGTAGGGGAAGAGGGGGACCACCACTCCGATGGAGTAATTGAGCTCAACAAAGAACCGACTGGCGAAATATGTTGGACGGCCAAAACCACGTAGGCGGTTAGATGGCTATTTTAAGTAAATGAACCTCATTGAGGTCCACATTTTTTGGAGGGTACACAAGTACATACGTAAACTCTGATCATTTGTTTTTTTTTCGAATCTTTAAATACAATATCTTATTTAAGCACACACTCTCGTAATACCAACACATATTTATAACCGCTTTCGCACTTTGATGATTTATTTCGTTTACCGTCTGAGCTAGGAGCCATTTATTATAGCGAAGTCGTCAATCTGCGCTTGCATTTACTCATTTTCGTAAATTCTACATATTCCAGGATATGCTGAGTACGCTACAGCTTCCCTTGTGTGTCTTATATATGTTCACATCCTCACGTGTTTGTTTTTGTATTTAGGTACTTTGTCTACGTAAAATCTTGCAAAACATCTCAGGTGTTTTTATGGGACATTTTCATTATGTAATTTGTATAACAAGTTTTTACGTGGCACCGTTTTCCTGTCGACGAGATTGCATTTTAGCGAAACTCAACACAGTTGAGCGATTCTGAGCCAGTTCCAAAGTGAGATTTATTGGTGGTAATTAATTTTATTGCAAATTTGTGTGGGCGTCGTGATTATTTTAACAAATTTGGATATGTGACGATAATAAAAGTCCCCAGTTTGAAAAACTAAACAGTGCCGAAAGACGTAAATTTGATGACATTAATGAGGGTAGAAAATTCTTCCAAAAGGTTTGAAGCATGGGCCAAGTTCCTATTGAAACCATAACGGCAACCTGGAATCCGACGTTCAAAGATAAATTAACTTTACAGGTAAAAGTTCTCGGTAGAGTTAAACAACAATGAAAATGATGAGCCACTAAGAATGAAACTTACGTCCCACCACCTTTTTATGATTAAGTGAGAATGTCAGCGTTCCAGCTTAAAAACAAAATAAAATTAAAGAAAAAAAAAACTTTTTTAAAAATAAGCTTTTATTATGGGTTTATAAAATTAACTACAAAGTAAAAAATAAATTGACTGTAAAGGAATATAACACTTTATAAGTTCATTGTAACCTTTAAAGATAATTTGGCTTCTTCGTCTGCCACAAAATAATTCCATATTGTACATAATTATATATTTCTAACATTAAAACTTTACACCTAAATTATTAAATCTTCCAGTATATATCACATTCCTAATTTTATTAATAATAAAAGCGTGTTAAATTTTGATGGTATAATTAAGAACATTTAGGACCTTCTTTTCTATTTGATGGTATAATTAAGAACATTCAGGTGTTGAATTTTGATGGTATAATTACGAACATTTAGGACCTTCTTTTCTATTTGATGGTATAATTAAGAAAATTCAGGACCTTCTTTTCTTGCTATCGAAGCTAAAGCTTCATTAATATTGATACGCAAACTGCTGATTCATTCTCGAGAGAGAAAGTATTTTGAGCAGAAGAGATGTGTTTTGACTTTACAATTGACATCATATATTGCTAGGAAGTAAAGACATTTTCAAAGTAAGCATAACCTCTTTCCTGATCACGTCATGACGGTAGTATTTTGTATTTTGAGACACAGCTCAAGGGCAGCATTTTAGGATAGAGATCATGTACGTCAAAGACCCTGTAAGTCATTATTTTTCCAAAAATAAGGTTCTGGGCCTTTCCCATAGATCGTGGACTTGCGCGCGTTAAAATGCAACCAAAATCGAATTACAACTTCCCGTTTCTTTTCAGTGGGGAAATGTTATAATACAAATATGATAAAATTAATTCATATGATAAAATTATCATAGTTTTTTCTCTCTCCTGAAAACTTTTTGGTTATGAACATACAGAGTTTTGTAGTGTGGCTATATAAGCTCTTTGAACCTTAGTACTAAGACGTTGAAACAAAATCTTTGAGTAGGCTAGTGTTAAGATTATGCCCATGTGACCTAGACAAAATTGAATATTTGTACGATGGATGGAAAAGGAAAAAGTACTTACGAAATGTCAAGCTATCATATCGTCGCTGGCTTGCCAGAAGCATGAATGTGCTAATTTTTCAGATTTGAGTAAATAGGCTCACGTGATTAACCAAGGAGCCCCCAGAAATTTGCAATGCCATTTGTATCAATGTGTAGTTCAACCTCTGAAAATTATGCCAGAAAAACGAATGTGCTACACATTCATGTTTCTGGCGTAACGAAATTGTTTATAAAATAAATTTCTTAATTTTTAAAACATTTCGTTGTGCGAGAAACATGACTGTGTAGCAAAATTGTTAGGTATACGCCATGGTGTCTGTTGTTGAGTGCAACACATTCATGTTTCTGGCAAAACTAAAATTTTAAAAAATTTTGAAATTCTGTTTTAAAAATTTTTGTTGAATATTAACGTAAAAACTATTTTAGTGGAAAGAGTATAATGAGAATATAACTTGCAAAAATATATTTATGTCAAATATCTACTAAAATTTAAAATTTCGGGTGCAAACATTTCCAGTTAACCAAAGTCAGAGACTTATATTGGATAGTTTTTAGTAAACGTGAAGAAAAACAACTAAGGAAGTCTAAGTTCGGGTAAGCCGAACATTAAATACCCAGTGTATGGAAACAATAGTAGTACCAATAAGGTATATATTTTCTATATATATTATAATTTGGGAAAAACGAACTCAATAAATTTATTAGTTAGTTTATAAAATTAATATTTATTTATGCTACGGTATAACATATATGTACATTGTTCGTGAGCCCTCAAAATCTTACTTATAGTTGAATAAATTTCTTACTTCTAATATACTTACGCCCAATTTGTGACAAAGTTTTAAATTGGAAAAAATACGTTTGGGCCAGTTTTTCGAAATTCGAATTATTTTCAAAGTTATAGCTATCACCACTTTTCGAAATTCCTTACTTTTTGCTGATTTTCTCACGATTGGTCAAATCGATGGTATCTTCTACCAAACGACGATTCTAACTTTTGTAAAAAAAAATTTTTTCCAAACATTATTCGCAATTTTTAACTTCTCCATCGTGGTCAGATGGCGCTTTTGTATGATGTTGTTGGGCATTCCATTAGTGACTATAGGCAAAAAAAAAATTTTTTTGGCACTTTAAGGGGGCGGGAGTTATTTACATTTTTTTACAGACTAGTAAATTTTTTATGAAATTTTGTTTTTCTCAACGTACTGTGGACTATGAAGACAAAAAATGTAAATAACTTCCGCTCCCTTAAAGTGCCAAAAAAAAATTTTTTTTTGCTAACAGTTACTAATGCAATGCCCAACGACATCATACAAAAGCGCCATCTCGCCACGATGGAGAAGTTAAAAATTGCGAATAATGTTTGCAAAAAAAAATTTTTTGCAAAAATTGGAAATGTCCTTTTGTAGAAGATACCATCTTTTATATATATTTAAAAAATTAGCAAAAGCGGTTTCACCAGTCGTGAGAAAATCATCAAAAAGTGAGGAATTTCGAAAACTGTTGATAGCTAAAACTTTCAAAATAATTCGAATTTCGAAAAATTGTATACGTATTTTTGTTTAATCGTTCTGAGCCATACTACCAACTTTCAATAAAATACATGGCCGTCGAAAAAATTATAGGTGGCTCACTTAACAAAATTAACTCATCTTTTAAGACTCGTTAATAGTAGACAATTCCTTACAAATTTAACTATCAAATTATACTATAATTATACTATTTTAGTTATTTACCTTACCGAATTATGCCAATTTATGTGATTTTCGAAATTTTCCATATTGAAAGTGGACGTGATTGGGAAGCGATTTCGTTTAATTTCAACAGGTATACTTCCTATAACTCTAGTATACCTTGTGCCGAATTTCACGATTCTACCGTAATCAGTTTAAAACTTTCGACCAGTCTTTTAGGTGATTTTCTAAATTTTCGATATCGATATTAGCCGTGGTTGGACGGGGATTTTATCCAATTTTATCACGTATACTCCCAACAGCACTAGTATGATTTGTGCCAAATTTCATCGTTCTACCATAATTTGTTTATAAGTTACGACCAGTTCATCGAAAAAGGGGGCGTGGTTATCATCCGATTTCGCCCATTTTTAATAGCAACCTACCTTGGTCAGAAAGTAAGGTTTAAACCAAAATTAATGCAAATATCTAAATTTTTAGTCAAGTTACGTCAGTTTATGTGATTTTCGAAATTTTCGATACCGACAAAAGGGACGTGGTTATAATCCATTTTCTCCAGCAAGCTACCTTGGCCATAAAGTAATCCTTATACCAAATTTCATGAAAGTTCCTCAATTTTTACTCAAGTTATGTTAATTTGTATGATTTTCGAAATTTTCGATATCGATTTCGCCCATTTTCAATAGCAACCCACTTGGCCAAAAAGTAACCTATATATAAAATTTCATGCAAATATCTTAATTTTTACTCAAGTTATCGTGTACAAAGATGGACGGACGGACGAACAGACGAACAGACGGACGGTCATGCCTGAATAGACTCCTCTTGTCAACCTAAGAACTTTCATACATGGATCTTGATTATTTTGGGCCGGTACGTAGTACCGTTATGTGGACAAAATTATAATACCCCTGTACTAGTACGCTGGCTATAAAAACGCCTCCCTTAAAAGTGGTTGGGGCCACGCCCACTTTAGAAAATTTATCAAAAAATCATTATATAATGACCATATATATATACTATAATTATACTATTTTAGTTATTTACCTTACCGAATTATGCCAATTTATGTGATTTTCGAAATTTTCCATATTGAAAGTGGACGTGATTGGGAAGCAATTTCGTTTAATTTCAACAGGTATACTTCCTATAACTCTAGTATACCTTGTGCCGAATTTCACGATTCTACCGTAATCAGTTTAAAACTTTCGACCAGTCTTTTAGGTGATTTTTTAATTTTATCCAATTTCATCACGTATACTCCCAACAGCACTAGTATGATTTGTGCCAAATTTCATCGTTCTACCATAATTTGTTTAAAATGCCTCCCTTGAAAGTGGGCGGTACAACGCCCACTTTTTAAAATTTAACAGAAAATCATAATAGAATGATAAGAGAGATTCACCTAAGAAATTATATCATTTTATCAATTTCAGCTACCGATGTGAACTTCGAAATTTTCAATATCGAAAAAGGGGGCGTGGTTATCATCCGATTTCGCCCATTTTTAATAGCAACCTACCTTGGTCAGAAAGTAAGGTTTAAACCAAAATTAATGCAAATATCTAAATTTTTAGTCAAGTTACGTCAGTTTATGTGATTTTCGAAATTTCCGATACCGAGAAAAGGGACGTAGTTATAAACCATTTTCTCTAGCAAGCTACCTTGGCCATAAAGTAATCCTTATACCAAATTTCATGTAAATTCCTCAATTTTTACTCAAGTTATGTTAATTTGTATGAATTTCGAAATTTTCGATATCGAAAAAGGGGGCGTGGTTATCATCCGATTTCGCCCATTTTCAATAGAAACCCACCTTGGCCAAAAAGTAACCTATATACAAAGTATCCAAAGTATTCCAGATTGGAATTTAAGTGTGCTCTGCCCAATCCACAAGAAAGGCGATCCCGCTAACCGCACCAACTACCGCGGAATCAGCCTTCTTAATATCGCATATAAGGTTCTTTCTAGCGTATTGTGTGAAAGACTGAAGCCCATCGTATACAAACTGATTGGACCTTATCAGTGTGGCTTTAGACCTGGTAAGTCTACCATCGACCAGATTTTCATGATACGCCAAATCCTGGAGAAGACCCATGATAAAAGAATCGACACACACCATCTCTTTGTCGATTTCAAAGCCGCTTTTGACAGCGCAAAAAGGAGTTGCCTGTATGCCGCCATGTCTGAATTTGACTTCCCTGCAAAGCTTATACGGCTTTGCCAAATGACGTTGAGCAATACTAACAGCTCCGTCAGAGTCGGGAAGGACCTCTCTGAGCCATTTGAAACCAAACGAGGCTTCAGACAGGGCGACTCCCTTTCGTGCGATTTCTTCAACCTGATGCTGGAGAAGATAATTCGAGCAGCAGAGCTAAACCGCAATGGTACAATCTTTTACAAGAGCGTGCAATTGCAGGCGTATGCCGATGATATTGATATCATTGGCCTTAACAACCGCGCCGTAAGCGCTGCCTTCTCTGGACTGGATAAAGAAGCGAAAAAAGTGGGTCTTGCGGTCAACGAGGACAAGACGAAGTATTTGCTGTCATCAAAGAAAGAATCGGCGCACCTGCGCCTTGGCAGCCACGTCACTGTTGATAGTTACAAATTTGAAACTGTGAGGGACTTCGTCTATTTGGGAACCAGCATTAACACCGAAAATAATATCAGTCTAGAAATCCAACGGAGAATCACTCTTGCGAACAAGTGCTACTTTGGACTGAGTAGGCAATTGAGAAGTAAAGTCCTCTCTCGAAGAACAAAGATCGCGCTCTATAAGTCTCTCATCATACCTGTCCTGATGTATGGCTCAGATTCATGGACAATGTCAAGAGAAGATGAGATGGCCCTTGGAGTATTTGAGAGAAAAGTTCTCCGGAAGATTTATGGTCCTTCCCGTGATGCCGACGGCGAGTATCGAAGGAGATTTAACGATGAGCTGTACGAGCTTTACGCAGATCTGACCATAGTCCAGCGAATTAAAGCCCAAAGGCTCCGCTGGCTGGGTCACGTCATGCGAATGGACAAAGAAGCTCCAGCCCAGAAGGTTTTCCAATCGTCACCCGAATTCGGCAGCAGAGGAAGGGGGAGGCCTCGACTGAGATGGAAACAACAGGTGGAGGATGACTTGAACTCCCTTGGGGTTTCCAATTGGCGTCAGTTATCGCTAAAAAGGAATGACTGGCGTGCTTTGATAGGCGACGGCCAAAATCGCTTAGGCGGTTAAGCGCCAATAAATGATGATGATATACAAAGTAGGCATGGTTGGAGGGCGATTTTTTCCATTTTCATCAGGTATACTCCCACCGATACTAGTATGCTTTTTGCCAAATTCCATCATTCTATCATAATCAGTTTAAAAGTTACGACCAGTCAAATTTTCAAAAATGCCTCCCTTAAAAGTGGGCGGTGCCACGCCCCCTATAAAAAATTTATGGAAAAATCATAAGAGAATTAGCAGGGGGCTTCACCTATAAAATTATATCATTTTAGCCATTTCAGCTACCGAGATATGTCAATTTGTGTGATTTTCGAAATTTTCGATATCGAAAAATGGGGCGTGGTTATCATCCGACTTCGCCCATTTTCAATAGCAACCTACCTTGGCCAAAAGGTAACCTGTATACATAATGTCATGCAAATATCTCAATTTTTACTCAAGTTATAGTGTACACAGACGGACGGACGGACGGACAGACGGACGGACATGTCTTAATGGACTCCTCTTTTCAACCTAAGAACTTTCGTATATGGAACTCTATATCTATCTCGATTATTTTGTGCCGTTACGTACTACCGTTATGTGAACAAAATTAATATACCCTTGTACTAGTACTAGTATACTGGGTATAAAAATATATCGACGACTGAGTGCAAGATCACTCTGTTTCAAAATATGTATTTTTCAAAAACATTCTAGGCAGGTTGTTTTTGAATCAAATTCTTATAGGGTCTATACACTGTGCGTCTGACTCGCGAGTCATCTGTGTACGTGTAGACTCGCCGTCATTCTACAAAATATCAAACTCATTTTGATTTTCTTGAGTCATGTCGGTGTCACTACTACATACACATTTTCCTAAGAACTTTCATACATGGATCTTGATTATTTTGGGCCGGTACGTAGTAGCGTTATGTGGACAAAATTATAATGCCCCCGTACTAGTACGCTGGCTATAAAAATGCCTCCCTTAAAAGTGGTCGGGGCCACGCCTACTTTAGAAAATTTATCAAAAAATCATTATATAATGACCATGGGGATTCACCTATAAAATTATATAATTTTACCCATTTCCGTTAGCGAATTATATCAATTTAGGTGATTTTAGAAATTTTCGATATCGAAAGTGGGCATGGTTGGAAGGCGATTTTATCCATTTTCATTAGGTATACTCTCAACGATACTAGTATGCTTTTTGCCAAATTCCATCGTTCTATCGTAATCAGATTAAAAGTTACGACCAGTCAAATTTTCAAAAATGCCTCCCTTAAAAGTGGGCGGTGCCACGCCCCTATAAAAAATTTATGGAAAAATCATAAGAGAATTACCAGGGGGATTCACCTATAAAATGATATCATTTTAGCCATTTCAGTTACCGAGATATGTCAATTTATGTGATTTTCGATATCGAAAGTAGGCATGGTTGAAGGGCGATTTTATCCATTTTCATCAGGTATACTCCCAACGATACTAGTATGCTTTTTGCCAAATTCCATCATTCTATCATAATCAGTTTAAAAGTTACGGCCAGTCAAATTTTCAAAAATGCCTCCCTTAAAAGTGGGCGGTGCCACGCCCCCTATAAAAAATTTATGGAAAAATCATAAGAAAATTAGCAGGGGGATTCACCTATAAAATTATATCATTTTAGCCATTTCAGCTACCGAGATATGTCAATTTGTGTGATTTTCGAAATTGTCGATATCGAAAAAGGGGGCGTGGTTTCGCGATTTCGCCCATTTTCAATAGCAACCTACCTTGGCCAAAAGGTAACCTGTATACAAAATTTCATGCAAATATCTCAATTTTTACTCAAGTTATCGTGTACACAGACGGACGGACGGACGGACAGACGGACGGACATGTCTTAATGGACTCCTCTTTTCTACCTAAGAACTTTCATATATGGAACTCTATATCTATCTCGATTATTTTGTGCCGTTACGTACTACCGTTATGTGAACAAAATTAATATACCCTTGTACTAGTACTAGTACGCTGGGTATAAAAATGGATATTGTAGAGCGGAGCAAGTTTCCACTATATGAATTACACTTGTAAACAACATTTTTGTACATGGGTCGTGCGTATATTTTTTATTGCTTTTGCACCCAGAAATAAGAATATGAAAATAAAATAGTTTTTGATTTGGTTTTGTTTCAAAAAAAATAAAAAAATGAGAAAAACGAAAAACATGAAAATTCATCAAAATTTTACATAGATTTCATTTGTTCTAGTATAGTAAAAATCAATTCAAGATTTATTCTTATAAATTTAGTTTTAGAATACAGCTTAAATGTTTAAAAAATGCTTTTTCCTGCTTTTCCTGCCATATTCGGTAACATTTTCTCTTATTAACGTCCAAATATAGTCCCCATCATGCTTTCATACTGGGCTTGGTAGCGTTTCTCAAACTCCATTACATCTTGATGGAATCGCTCCCCGTGTTCTTCGCAATAAGCTCCCATGTTATAACATATATAGCTATAGCTTTGAATTTATCCAGATGTGAATGTAACATGTGCATCTTTAGCGACATTCTACATCCGAATGCGGAAAAATTCGTAATCATGCCAGTTATCAGCTCATCATAATTTTCATCCCTATGATTTCCAAGAAAGCCATGAACTACTGCCTTAAAACTGTTCCACGCTAGTTTCTCCTCTTTGCTAAGTAGGTCCAAGAAAATATCGCAGTTCATAATTTTTTTTATTTGAGGGCGAAAACAGACTCCAGCTTTAATTTTCGCCTCACACAGTAAATTAGTAAACCCGAGAGTAGCTTCGTTACAGTGGTGCTAAGAACAAAATGTACGCGTCAGTTGCTTAACCGTTTTTATACCTTTCATGAACATGAAATGGTGTTATAACTTTGGTCCGATGTTTGTAAGTGTGAGAAGAAGAAGAGATGGACCCATCAATAAGTATACCAAAATGATCTGGATGACGAGATGAGTTGATTTAGCCATGTCCGTCTGTCTGTCTGTCTGCACAGAGCCAAAAATGCCTACACAGAGCCAAAAATGCCTAATAAAATTAATAAGATTGTCTTCATGGTCAGCTTTTGGGCAAAGGGGTAGTCGCAACGGTGCAAACGAAGAAACAACTGTAGGGAAATCTTTTTGGGTTTAAGAAGAAATTCTTATTAAAAAACTATACATTTAGTACAAAGGTGTAGTTAGACGCTGGCAATTATTAGTATACGATGGCCGGATGGTTAGCAGCTGGGTTTAGCAATCGAAAAATTGTAAGTTCGATTCTCTCTCTTTTTTTCCTAATTAGAAATGTTAAAAAGAAATCTTCTTAAATATATTTATGTGATTTTCCTTTGAAACATTAACAATTATCACATATCAGTAATTAGACGCTAGCAATCAAAAGTGAGCGATGGCCTGATGGTTAACAGCTGGGTTTATCATTCCGAAAATTGTAAGTTCGATTCTCGGTGAGGGCAATATCATTTTATTTTTCATTTAAAATATTAAAAAGAAAATCTACTTAATAACATTAAAAAGACTGTCTCTACAATAATAAGAAGTACATCTTCTCGAAGAAAAACTATACAGATATCTTATCATTTTGGTTCTATTTTATTAGGTACCTTTGGCCCTGTGTGTTTGAGCGCAAACTAGTCCCTCAGTTTTTGAGATATTGGGCTGAAATTGGGTATACGACCACCATTTTCTAATATAGAAATCATTTGTCGGAACCGGCAAGATCGGACCGATATTACATATAGCTCCCATACAATCGATAGTTACGATAAACGGATTTTGGGCTATAACTCCTGTAGTTAAACAGGTAGGAATGTGAAATTTTGTAAGGGTTGCAATTTTTAGATGTGCAATATCGATGTTGAAAACCATTGAGATGGGATAAATATTTCACATAGCCCCCATACAAGTGATAGCTCCGATAAACGGATTTTGGGCTGTAACTCCTGTAATTAAACAGGAAGGAACGTGAAATTTTGTAAGTATTGCTATTTTTAGATATGCCATGTCGATGTTGAAAATCATTGGGCGCGTTTCGAAGCGCAACTGTTTCGATAAGTAATCAGTGATTACTTTGGAAACGCACAGTTGAGTAGTTCTGATCCATCAAACAGTTTGAATTTTACGTCAAAATGCTAATCATAAAATTTTATCGCTACCTTCACTCAACGTATTTATCGATTGTTTGACAGTTCGATAGCTAGGTTATGTAAATAAAATCTTCGGCGCTTTTTTTGCAAATTTCCATTTATTTATTATTAATGAATAAAAACAGTGATGGAGACACGCGATTACAACATTAATAATCTTGTATATCGCGTAACAAGTGACGCAGAAACGCATCAAATACTCCAAAATAATGGTAAGTTAGCAACTCAATTTGCATCTATTTTATATTAAGTTTTGAAACTTTATATTTGCAGACGCAAACTTCTTTCAGGAGTACATTGCAAATACCACGGGGCCGGAATTGATTGGGGTTAATCTTGATGAAAACTTACGAAGATGTGCGTCTGCGACAACTTTGTTTACGCCACAACGATAAACGGTCTGTGCGTCTGTGATGTATGGCCGGAATTCGGATGATGCTCGAAGCAACCGGATAACGGTGATCAAGGATGCTTTAACAAGTCTAAAGATTAAAAATTGAAAACTGTATTACTTAATTAAATTAATAAACACACTATTAAATTGTGACTTCAACATTTCTTGCATACTAACTTGCACAAATACGATATTTTTGCGCTATTTCAAAGGCTACAAACGATTTGTTGTTTGTCGGTAAATATTTGTATGCATTTCAAAGGCTGAAAAATTAAGGAAAATGACATTATTTAGTTAAAATCTTAAATTTTCATAAAAACTTACCAAATTGAACGCTTTCACAAATTTATTGTTTATTTTTTTGTTGATGCTATCTGACATTTGACTCAACGTATGCGCAACGTATCATTTCGAAAGCACAATTTCGATCACCAAACCGATTACTAATCAACCGATCCAACAGTTTACAACTATTGTGCATTCGAAACGCGCCCATTGAGATGGGAGAAATATTTCACAAAGCCCCCATACAGTCGATTGTTCCGATAAACGGATTTTGGTAGATAACTCCTGTAATTAGATAAGTAGGAACGTGAAATTTCATAACTATTTCTCTTTTAGAATGTGTAATGGCGATGTGAAAAATCAATAAGATTGAACCAATATAACATATCGCCCCCATATTTCGATAAGAGCTAAAGTTAAATTCACACAGGCTGTACTGTGGATCAAACAGTGAAACTCGTAACGCTTATTCATGAAAGGTATATAATATAGCCTTCGGTGCTTTAAGTAGATCTTTTTTCGATGCATCGCTGCATCAGGTAGCTACCCGCCGCCCTCTATCGACCGAAATAGCGCGAAAGGACCTACATTAGCATGGCGCAAAAATGCGAAATTTTCAAATCGCTATAACTTCTACAAAACCAAATATTTTTGATTCTTAATTGCATTTTTTTTTATAGAATTGAACATAGAATCCGAATATAGAGGGCAAAACCCATGTACAAACAAATTTTTTTTTTGTTGACCTGTGTTATTTACACCCTTCGAGCTTTTTTCAGAAAGAACTATTTAATAGCGTAACAAGTAAGGAAAGCTGCCTTCGGCTGTGCCGAAGGCTATATACCTTTCATGAATAAGCGTCACGATTTTCACCGTTCGATCCCCAGTACAGCCTGTTTCAATTTAACTATATTTACTATACACATTACACATCTTTGTTATAATTTAAAAAAAACTTACAAAATAATAGGATCCGAGTTATCGGAACAATCGATTGTATGGAGGCTATATATTATACGTGTTCAATTGTACTGACTTACACTATACACATTACATATGTAGAAAGTACTAAAGGTGAAATATTTTACGTTCCTAACTTTTTAAATGCGGAAGTATTGGCCAAAAAACCTTATATCGGAACAACCGGTTGTATGGGGCTAAATATATGTTATATTTACCCGATCTTCTTGATTTTCCTCTACACACTACATAAATTGAAAGTACTCAAGTTGCAAAATTTTATGTTCCTAACTTTTTAATTGCAGAAGTTTTGGCCAAAAAAACCTTATATCTGAACAATCGGTTGTATGGGGGCTATATGTTACATTTGCCCGATCTTGTTGATTTTCACTATATACACTACATAAATAGAAAGTACTCGAGTTGCAAAATTTTACGTTCCTAACTTTTTAATTGCAGAAGTTTTGGCCAAAAAACCTTATATCTGAACAATCGGTTGTATGGGGGCTATATGTTACATTTGCCCGATCTTGTTGATTTTCACTATATACACTACATAAATAGAAAGTACTCGAGTTGCAAAAGTTTACGTTCCTAACTTTTTAATTGCAGAAGTTTTGGGCAAAAAACCTTATATCTGAACAATCGGTTGTATGGGGGCTATATGTTACATTTGCCCGATCTGGTTGATTTTCACTATATACACTACATAAATAGAAAGTACTCGAGTTGCAAAATTTTACGTTCCTAACTTTTTAATTGCAGAAGTTTTGGCCAAAAAACCTTATATCTGAACAATCGGTTGTATGGGGGCTATATGTTACATTTCCCGATCTGGTTGATTTTCACTATATACACTACATAAATAGAAAGTACTCGAGTTGCAAAATTGTCAGTTCCGACAAATAATTCCTATATTACAAAATGGTGGCCACATACAAAATTTCAGCCAGATATCTCAAAAATTGAGGGACTAGTTTGCGTTCAAACAGACAGACGGACAGACGGACAGACGGACATGGCTAAATCAACTCATCTCGTCATCCTGATCATTTCGGTATACTTATTGATGGGTCTATCTCTTCTTCTTCTCATATTTACAAACATCGGACCAAAGTTATAATACCATTTCATGTTCATGAAAGGTATAAAAATAGAAGAAAAAGTAGGAATTAAAGATAGCGTCAGCTTTTTGATATCATTTTCAACGTCAAAAAAGGTGATCCTAACTCTAGTACCTACTTTATTTTGACTATGACTGCATTTTCAAACTTTCAAAAAGGATCAAAATGGAGCAAAAATATACATACCTAAAAGGGGTCAAACAAGCTTTAGAAAGCATCAATAAAAGGTTCGAGTATGTGTGAAAAACGAAGTCGAAATTAAATTCAAAAAGTCATAAAAAATGTAAAACTTATTCGCAGTATTTTTTGATTTCTTTTAGAATGCACGCGTGGAACCATTTTGGAGTCACTTTGGGCGCTGAAAAGAGCTCATTTCTGAGAGATATGTGCATTTCGTAGCTCCGAATGGAAAATATTATCGCATTACTTATTTATTTAAAATTTTACTTGCGCCTGTTTTCAATTTGCAAATAACAGTTAGAACGCAAACAAAGCTTTTAAGCGCTGAACTCATTACCATGAACCACTTTGACGTGTTGCGCTACAATTTATTTGCCTTTTATTGGCTGGGAGTGCGCTATCCATTTGACCATTATCAGCTATATTTATGTAATCAAAAGAACGTGATTGGAATTATTTGATGGCAATAATTTTAATATGCAAGAACTGCAAAGGACCGAAACCGAAGACATGCCAGCAAATAGAAATATACATAAAATAATAATAATAAGAAATGTGGAAGGACAAATCGTGACAATGGGCAAATCATAAACGACACAAAAATAAGAAATAAATGAATATTTTCAATTCGAGAGAACACGCCGTAAAGAAGCCGTGAAGGGGGGCGAAACATGTATATACATTAAAGTGAAAGTGGTTGGCGTTATGAACTTTCCTGTGTAATAGATATGCAAAAACATGCATTCAATTTATTAAAAGCTTATCTAAACACTTTGTCTAAAGTGCGTAGAAAATTTCTTTTTCTCCATCTACCTTTTTTTTGTATACTCGAATATACTAACCTAAAGTCTTTTACTTACGTACATATTATTACCTATTATTCAGTTCACTTGTTATTTGCTTGTTTCCCACGAGATTACTGCACTTGAGTACTTTATCTAAATCTATACCTACCCCACTTATGTACAAACGTAACAAAAAAAATTTGTTGTGAGTTCGATTTTGTAAAAATTTTGTATGCATAGGGCCAATAGATGACCGCACCAGTGCTCTAAGATATTCATTTGATTATTTTGGTAAACAAATGTATTATATTGTTACTTACTTCATACGCATCCGTTTTTGTACAGGGTGAGCTTTATAGTGGTTTTTTTTTTTCAAAAACTGTGAAGAAGTATGTCCGCTACAGACCTTTCTGTAAAATCGTCTTCGAACAGTTGCTTTGCTGTTTGGCGACCGTCGCACATAGGGGTATTTGGCTGTAAAAGCTGGCCAAAAGTCCCAAACATGAAAAGGATGCTACAGGTTATCTGACTGGTTTATGCATAACAGATCGCTTGTCATATGAGTTTAAAATTGACCGTGTAAAGACATTTTTTTTTTTTGAAATTCTTAAAAATATTTACTCATACTTTTTGCTTCATAAAACCAGTGCATTAAGTCCGATGTAACAAAGTTGTTATTCGTTCGTTTCGGGAAGGTATATACCGTATTTGGTATATTAAATTTAAAGATTTTTTTTTGTTTTGAACCCTTGACTATGACTAGTATTTAAAAGTGTATTTTTGAGAATTTTTGAAGTAATTTTTTCCATTTTCGTGTTCAATATAAGTATGAGCTCAATCGAGTTAAGTTTAGTTTTATATAGGGGCGTATTCGACAGACCTTCTACTTCAAACAACTTAAAAACATTTGACCGCCTTCTTCGGGTGATCGAGAAAATATGATTATATAAAAAAAGTGACCTGATATCGACTCCCGATCAAACAAACATAAAAAATCACCCCCTAAAAAGTTAGGTATTGATGAAAAAATAAGCCTTGCAAAAAATTAGCGCTCTAACTTAACCCTTAGGGGTGGCTATTTAGGGGATGTAATTATTTTAATATTTAAGATAATCGCACATGGCTTACCATTTTGAAAGCTTCAACTTTAGGAGTGTGTAAAAAGATTTTGAAAAAAAAAAATTAAAAGAAAATTCACTTTGAAAAAAAAAATGCCATTTTCCCCCATGTAAAATGCGTGGGAAAGGGCGAAAAAAATAGCCACCCCTAAGGGTTAAGTTAGAGCGCTAATATTTTGCAAGGCTTATTTTCTCATCAATACCTAAAGTTTCAGGGGGTTAGACCGAAAAAAAAAACGAATTGTATATTCGAACAAAGAAAATATATATATCTCCGAGAACAAGGGGAAGCTTGCTTAAACTGAAGATCCTCCCAGTCCATGTAATCAGTTTCAATTATTTTGAATTTCCACACCCTGATGATGCATCGGGTTTTCTTTCAATTTACCCACTTTTGTCTTTCTAAATATTCGAAAGTACTAGATCTGCCCACTTTAAAGCGTTACGAAAGCTTGCCAATACAATTCAGTTGCACGTAAATAGGAAACCTGCGCCACAGTTCATTTTGGATCTGTCCATGAAAACTGAAATGTAGAATTTCTTTTTTTCACTACCTCCTCGAAGTGAAAGTGAAAGTGCTTATCACTCTTGACATTGTTGATAGAACTGTTGCTATCAAGGGATGATCCAAACTTGGGGTCCACCTGCGATATGATCTACTATCCTTACTGTTTTTGATTGCTACATAACGAAACTCATTTTCGATCACAAGAAGTTAAGATTTCGCCCAATGGCCATCAATTCTGGGCAATACTCCAAAAAAAAAAAAAACTTTTGATATCACTAGATCAAGCCCGGCAGCTAGTGGAACAATTCACACAGAACATCCCGCTATTAGCTTGACGAGTTACAAAGTGAGATTAAAGTACCCAAAGGCCAAGAGCATAAAGATGACTGAAATATCATTTGTTCTGGATAACTCAAGCCATATTGGGAACATAAGATAATATTACTGATGCCCATAGTTGCATATTTTTCACCGTTGTTCAGTTCATTTTGATGTGGGGAGATATGCGTAACATTGACCTTCTGTCAGCTGAAAAAAAATTCACAGACTACCCTTTATGTAGATGCATACTGCTTGCTTGAGAGAAAACATTTGTGCTCCAACTCGATAAATTTAGCAAACAACTTAATACAAAAAAATCGGGTGAGAAAAACAAATATGGTCATAAACAAATGCCCTCAAGTACATCAAAAACCATCCAAAACCGATACAAATTGCCTAGTTACCAGGCATTGTAATACCCAGTATGTTTTTTCAATCTTGCAATGCTTGCTTATGAGGCGAATGTGTATGGATTCCCATTGTTATTTTAATACACCACATGCCATGAATTTGCGAGACATACCATTCGCATGAGATACCAACCTACTCACAAGCACTATTTCTCCAAACCGCCCACAAAGTAAGCCCACTCGCGGCTGGTAGCCCTTGAACAGATACGCATTTGCTTCAGACGAGGGCGGTTTAAGGAGTCGCCAGCCATTCATTTTCTTTGTTGTTTTGGAATAAAAAAAATAAAGTAAAAAAAATAAAATGTAATAAAAAAACTGGCAAGAAAGTCTAGGTGCGATTTTATCAGAAATATTTTATATACCACCATGAAATCTGCCAAATTTCATAATTTCTTAAGCTATGACCAGTCGAATTTTCAAAAATGCCCCCTTTAAAAATGCACATTCCACATTGGCAACTTTTAAAGTTGGGCGGTAAGCGAATAAGTCCAATTTCATCAGGTATACTCTCTATAATGCTAGTATACCTAGTGCCAAATTTAATGATTCTACCGTAATCAGTTTAAGAGTTATGACCAGTCGAACTTTCAGGAATGCCTCTTCTAAAGGTGGGCAGTGCCGGGATAGGGAAGGGAATATAGATGGGAATAGAGATATATGCTGCCGACATAAAAAATTGTTGGCAGGACAACGTCTGCCAGGTCAGATAGTATAATTTAACATAATAAAACTATCTGAAACCGCAGACTTCGTTTTGCACAAAATAAATTTTTGTTGAATTCATTTCCGAAATTCCCGATTTCGACCTAATTTTCTTTATTAAAAAAATTAACTTTGTATGGAAGGTCGCTCGTCATCTCTTCCCACCCTCGACCGTTTTTGTGAGAGTAGTATTGATATCGTATCTCCATACCAACATCCAGGTAGCTGCGATGAACATTTTTAGAGATATTGAGTCTTAAAAAGTAAGTAAGTAGGTATGTATAGTATGTGCCACCAATTTTCCCCCATAGCCCCCATATTTTTGAGTATGGTCGTTCACCTTCGTACCAATTTTAATGGTACCACCTTAACCCCACAGAGAGATATTAAGTTAAAGAACTAAGTTTATGATAGAGCTGCCACGCTTCTTTTGCGATAACTATCCTATTACTCTGAGAATTGTATTGATATCGTTTACATCCATACCCATTTTCAGGTCCCTGCCGTGAACCCTTTTGTAGATATTTAGCTCAAAAATTAAGTATGTATTGGAGTTTCCATGCCCCCTTTTCCCATTACTCAAATTTTTTTGAGAGTATAATAGTGATATCGTATATCGCCTTACAAATTTGTAGGTCCCATGAAAAGCTAAGTTTTCCTAACAAACATTTTCTAAAGAACATTTGGTGTTCCACATTAGGACAATATCTCGAAACCCGGTTCGCATCGAACTAAGAACCCCACCCTGTTAAAATTTTAACCCGCATCAACATTTTTCACTTGGTACCCATATTGTCAAAACACTTTCTAGGGTCACCTTATCCACATTTTGGTCGATATTTCGGAAACGGGTTCGTAAATTGGGCAGGGAACTACTCCCTTTCAAAACACTCACCAACACCTTTTTACACACACTTTCTCAACCCACACTTTGGGAAAGAAATTGGGAAACGGGTTTGTGCATTGGACTCGGAGTCCCTCCCTGTTAAGAGCCCCGCAAACACTTTTTATTTGATATCCTTATCGTACAAACATTCTCTGAGTCACACCTGGTCCACATTTAGGTCAATATGTAGGAAACGGGTTCCCATATGGGACTAAAAACCATCCTCTAACAAACCCCTTATCAACACCTTTCATTTGATACCCATATCTTACAAACATCGATATTTGGCAAACGGGTTTGAACATGGGACTTAGAACCACTCCCTGTTAAAACCCTGATCACCATCAAAAATCGTCTAAACACTTTGTAGGGTCCCATCTGGACAACATTTTGGTCAATATCTCGGAAACGGGTTCCTACATGAAAGAAAACTAATGGCGGCGATATACCAACAAGTTATCATAACCTGTAACGAGATTTTTGCCTAGCTTCCAACTTGTAGTGTGCTGCTTTGATTTTTTTCCTACAAGTTTTCGGGACCTATAGTTTTTTGCCGACTCCGAACGACACTTGCAAAGCAAATGAGTTTCTGCTGAGAAGCTTCTCTTGGCAGAAATATACCCTGAGAGTTTGCCAAACTACTGCCGAGGGGCGACCCCGTTTAGAAAAATTATTTTTCTAAATAATTTTTTATTTTGATTTTGCCTGGCATTGATATGACACAACTTGGTGTAGTAGGCCGAGCACTTAACCGCTACACCACTGCGGCCGCCGTTCGTACATGAAACTTGAAACAAATTCCTCCTAAAACTCTTATTAACACCTTTTATTTTAACCCATATATCAAAAATTCCTTCTAGGGTCACAGCTGGTCCACATTGGGTTTCAAGACCTTAATCACCTAGGGATATAAAATGTAGTTTAAAACCTATTCTCATATCCCCCAAATATACATAGATACAAAATTTCATAAAAATTTACCAAGCCGTTTAGAAGATTTAAGCTTAGGAACACCGTGACACGATATTTCTATATATAAGGGATAAAATACCAGAATAGTAACTATATAATGTTCCGGATTTATCAAATCGACCTTATACAATCAAGTACACAAGTGAAAATACATGACATACTACTATCGCAAGCGTACCGACTTACATTTTCGCATTTCGTGTAGGTCTTCTGGACAATTGCTCCTCGGTTCATCTCATCTGTATAATTTACACATTTTCGCCTCGAAGAATATTCGAAAATGGATTTCTTTTTTTATCGTTATCATAATTTGTTGTTATGTGTATTGCTCTATTGGCCTGGTCGAAGACGTACGCACATATAGAATGTTTATTTGTATACATATGCGAATACCACGGCCCTGAAGGGAAATTGGGTACAGGTCAACCTTCTGCATAGAGGGATGCAAATGGCACCCAGTACTGGTACAAAGTCAAAGGCGAGCTTGTACAACTCCATTATTTGCCGGGTCCCTTCATCCAATTTGTCGTTATTTGTATGCCGTATGCCGCTCATTTCGTTATTCATTCCACCACAGAGTGTTTGAGTATCTGCAATTCGTCGCTGCCATTGTATCTTAATATTTTATACTTTTATCTGTACTCGTAGCAAGTATCCAATGTTTGGTAAGGATTTCGTTTTTCAAATATACTTTGGGTCAGTATTTGAATGAACATCTGGCGGTTCCTATTCATTCCTTTCGGCCATCTTATGTTTATTTATGCGTTGTACGTGCAAATGTTACACAAACAAATCGAATTTGAACTGAAGATTTGGTATCGCAAAAATCTTTTTATAAAAAAATTGGAATATTTAAATACTAAGATGATTATGCAGCCACATTACACAGATAACACCAGCTTTCCACACAAATTATCAATAAGTACTTTGGTAAGCTCTCGCTCAGTTACGAGAAGGACGAACCATGAATTGCCACGCTAAATCTCTCGCTTATCTCTTATCCTTATGGCACCCATGCTTTCAGGGAGGCTCACTTAGATAACGTAGAGGTCTGTTAAAAATTCGGTGATGGCTTTGATTTTTTTTAGATATACTAGAGGGGGAGGCTTCGACAGGTTAAGCAAAAATCCATATCTTTAGAAAAAAGCACTTTTCCAATCCATATTAGGTTAAATGCAAACAAACTGTGTACATTTTTGGAACATATCTGCGTAATCTTTTAACTATCCCCGCACTTTTTTGGACGTCGCGGCCCAAAAAGTAAGAGTAAAAAAATGTGACGAAGCCTTTCTCCGTTGACACATTTTAATAATTTTTCGCATCATATCATTTATTTACTTAATCTTATTTCCATACCATTACCATACCATAATAGACTAGCACGGAGCAATTATAGTCCACTATAGACCAATGGGATCAATTAAGAGCTACTCTATCAGGACATTTTTTTTGGAGGGTTCGTTTAAATGTGCGTTAAATTCCATTCTTTCATTTTGTTTCAAGTATTCCTCTTATTTAATTTTGCACATACACAATTTGTCCGCGGAAGTTACCTTTACAAATTAATTACAACGACATTTCAAGTGAAAACTTGTAAATATTTTTGGATTTGCGTTGCTACGTTGTGTTGTTGTGAACTCGCATAATCTAAAATGGTAAATGTGCCAAATGGCATAAATTCAACCGAAAAAATCACATTTTTTACGCGATTTACGGAAACGAGTTTGCGTTGCTCGGTATTGCTCAGGACAGATTTAATTGGGTTGATTTACCGTTGTTGTTGGCATTTTCACAGTATTTTTTATATATGAATATTTTGCATTTGTTGGCAGCGACAATAAAAGTACGTTGAGTAAGTATTTGCTCTATGTATGTTTGTATGGATATCTGTTTACAGGTATAAAAAATAAAATATGTTTCCACGAACGAATATGTGGCTGTAAGTCAGTTTGTTTGCCTGTATGTCCTTATGTGATGGCATAAATAATGCAACATGGCTTTACCGATATACATACATATCGTTACCTTAATTCACAAAGGCCCTAACTGACATAAACAAAATTTTACAGGAGAAGCAAAAAAAAAAAAAAAATGTTTACATTGCACGCATACAAAGATAGCTTTGTAAATTTGGAAGATCTCCGTTATTACTACTAGTAACTACTTCAAATTTGTAGTGAGTGTGTATTTTACTATATCATACCTAAATATGTGAAAAAGTCCTTTTCGAAAAATGTGTCAATTAAGGCCTTTGTGAATTTAGGTAACGATATGTATGTACGTGCACGTTCGTTGACAATGATAAACGTTTCGTTTTCGTTGTTGTTTGGTATGTATTGTTATTGCGTTTGTTAGTGCAACAACACTCATATAAGTGTCATCATAAATGCTGCCATAAGGATATGGTGATGAATGCGTTTTTCTTTACAAACCTTCATTTGCACGACCATACTTACATGCACAGAAGTCTGAAAGGACCTGTATAACGATGCATTTACGAACAATATACGACTTCGTTGTGTTTTTTTACAATACAGTGTTTCATTTAAAAAATTTGGTATATAAATTAGACGAAATCGGAATTGGAATTTGCGTTTTCAAATAAGAATCTTTTTTTGGGGGTTAGCATTAAATGTGAGAAATTTAACTGGAGTATTCCAATCGCTTCTGATGTGAGAGGGTGGACAGATGGAAAGACCAGCCTCGAAAGATTTATCCTTCTCCTATGAAGTTTTTTTTTAAAGAATAATATTTATAATATTTAATTTTGTTTTATTTTATTTCAATTTATTTTTTATTTATTTATTTGTTTTCTTTTTTTCTATTTATTACTTCATATTTTAATTTATTTCATTTTAATTATTTTTTTTTGTTTTTATTTTATTTTTTATTTGATTTCACGTTTTTTTTTTCATTTTATTTTACTTTATTTAATTTAATTTTATTTATTCTATTTTATTTTTATATAATTTTATTTTTATTTTATTCTATTTTATTTTATATTATTTTATTTTACTTTATTTAATTTTATTGTATTTATTTTATTTTATTTTTGTTTTATTTTATTTTATTTTATTTTATTTTATTTTATTTTATTTTATTTTTCTTTATTTTATTTTAAACTCTTTGTTGCTTTTGACTTGTAGTCTATTGCTGTAAATACCGACAGTATTGTGAAGCCATTTTCGGGATTGTATGAAAAAGTGTTTTTTTGAGAAAAATTTACCTACGCGCTGCAGGAACCAGACAAGCCGACAAATGTTTCGATGATACTGGAATCAGTGGCGTGCCTTCCATATAAGCCGAAAATCCCGGTTTGCCTAGCTAATCTCCTATGAGATACAATATGGTCATTTGGGTTCTTAAAAGGATATCCGGTTTTTATATCCCTGCCTGCCACCTACTACCTAATAGCTGTTAATAGCATAGAAACATACCTACAGCTTTTCCTGCCACCTGTCGGCTGATAGCTCATTTACATAAAATTATTTCAGTGCGTGATGGCCACGAGTAATACCATGCAAAGAATCCGCACATTAGGGTGGTGCAGCATATTTAAATGTTTTTTCTTTTAAACAAATTTTTTTTAAAGCTATTTTTTGAAAATTACAATTCTGGTGTTGCGAACAAAATTTTTAATTCTATATAACTAACTTCACTTTTTAGTTTGAAAAATACATTTTCTGCTTAGAAAATAGACTTTTCCAATATTTTATTGCTCTAAAAATTGCATACGTTGAAAAAAAAATAAATAGAAAAAGCTTAACATATCAAATTATCAAAGTTGAAAAAGTTTTTTCATACAAAAAAGTGGAGCTACTCATGTAAAACGGTACTTTAGTAAAAATTCGTGTGGTATTTCCCTCCAAAAAAGGGCAATTAGTCCGGGACTAATCGCAGAGGAATAGTAGACTACTTTTTTAGTATCTTTTAGATGGAATGAATTGGTCATATTTGTTCGAGCATGTCCTATGAAGAGACTTATTGTACCCTTTTTATACCAGAATGGGTATAAATGTATACTACTTGCATGACACCTGACTTCGATTCTCGGCGAGGGCAAAAATTTAAAAATTGTTTTTTTTTTTTTAATTTTTATGTTTTAAAGCAAGGAAAACTGAAAAAAATCAGAGTTCTGACAATCGAGGTGTCTACCCTGATGCCTGGAACTACTTATACTTGTCAGCGTCTAATTACAGCTTTGTTCTAAATGAGACAATTGGGGATATTTTTCTGGCCAATCTTCAACTGTTTGAAAAATATATTTTCTGCTTAGAAAACAGACTTTTCCAATATGTATCCCCCTAAAAATTTCATGAGTGAATTAAACTTTTAAAAAATCGAGAAAACCTTAGAACATCAAATAATCTAAAGTAAAAATGTGTTTTTCGTAAAAAAGGTAGAAGCTTTGACAGGGTAGCTGGTTGAAAATCAGCTGCCAAAAATTTTATTTAAGAATTAAATTCATCATCCCGAAACCTAATTATTCATGCACATAGCGTAGCAAACGGGCAGTGTTTTTTTTTCGTTTTACCGTGTTTTTTTCAGTTCATGTAGAACGGGTATATTCTATCACACTTTTACAGTGTTCTGTGCAAGGCTGTAAACATGTTCAACGAAATCAGCTTTAGTGTCATGTAAAATTGTTCTTTAGTTAAAGTCCGTACGTTATTAAAATTTCATCTTAACATTGTGAAATTTTCTTACAAAATTATATTGTTTAAAAAATAAACTTTTCCAATAGGCAAAAAGTTAAATATGTTAAGCCAGAAGTGAAGCTGGATTTCTTAGCACAGAAATAAAAGCAAGTGGCAGCTGCTGGATCATTGCATAGATATGTACGTGTGTGTGTAAGGGCATGAGCGTAGGGATGTGGCTTTGGGAGTTTTATAAGAGTGCTGAATAAAGATGTATAGTGCGGGTATAACAGAATGTGGGGATAACAAAATAGCTGGATAGTTTGGAGACCTCTTTTTTGTTTAATAATAAATAAACTAAGAATAATTTTCAAAGTTTTTTTTGGTGAGACAGCAGATTAGCCCATTCTAAGTTTCCAATATAACTTTTATAGGGATCTATAAATAAATACTATACTAAATTGGGTTACGAAAGTTTGTATGCGGAGAGTGTTAGCGTATTAATATATAGATACTGCAATTTTTCCTAAGGTGATGAAAACATGCAACAACTGAAATTGTTATGTTTCGGCTTTTAGTAATGCTATAGATTTTTTTTTAACAACATTTGAAAGCTAATAACTCCTGCTTTACATTCCTGTGCATGAATTTTAATATTTTTCTTTTAAACAAATTTTTTTAAAGCTATTTTTTGAAAATTACAATTCTGATGTTGGGATACAAATTTTTAATTCTATATAACTAACTTCACTTTTTTGTATGAAAAATACATTTTCTGCTTAGAAGATATACTTTTCCAATATTTTGTTTCTGTAAAAATTTCATAAGTAAAAAAACTATTTAAAAATCGAAAAAGCTTAGCACATAAAATTATCAACGTAAA
The DNA here is from genome assembly GCA_964058755.1 of Campiglossa producta. Lineage (NCBI taxonomy): Eukaryota > Metazoa > Arthropoda > Insecta > Diptera > Tephritidae > Campiglossa > Campiglossa producta. Next base: position 55,211,561 of record CAXKVI010000003.1, read on the forward strand.
AAATGGGTATAAATGTTTACTACTTGCAGAACACCTATATTCGATTCTCGGTGGAAGCAAAAATTTAAAACTGTTTTTTTTTTAATTTTTTGTTTTTATTTTATTTTTTCACCAAGGAAAATTGAATTTGCTTTAAATGAGACGATTGGGGATATTTTTCTGGGCAATCTTCAACTGTATGAAAAATATATTTTCTGCTTAGAAAATATACTTTTCCAATATTTAACCCCCCAAAAATTTCATATGTGAATTAAACTTTAAAAAATCGAGAAAAGCTTAGAACATCAAATAATCAAAGTAAAAATGGGTATTTGTTTCCTTTAGGTGTCAACTGCTAATAAATTAGCTAAAATTATGGGAGATAGCTCAAAAGATGGGGGTTGGCCTCAGGATCACGAATCTGGAAGCGCTTTTTAATATTTTGCTTCTCTGAAGAGATATTTGCAATCAAAGTGGCAAGTTTTCATGTGGTTGTTGTAATTTTATTAGGCTGTACCTAAAAACGTGCGAAAAAATGCGTGCCGTGGGTCATTTTTCGATTTTTTGACCATAACTTTCCATAGAAACAAAAAATTAAAAAAGCGCTTCCGGACTCGTGATCCTGAGGCCGAAACCTGTCTTTTGAGCTATCTCCCATAATTTTAGCTAATTTATTAGCGGTTGACCCCTAAAGGAAACAAATACTCAAAAATATGTTTTTCCTAAAAAAAGTAGAGTTATGGTGATTTCGTTTCATCAAAAAATGCGTATTTTTTACACTCTTAAATTTTCCGTTTTCGTTTGCAAAATGAAGGTATAACGTCAAACAAAATATGCTTTCATTTCCTAAAAAACTCACACTTTTTACCCTCTGAAGCTTTGACAGGGTAGTTGGTTGCACTGAAAATCAGCTGACGAAAATTTTATTTGACAGATAAATTTGGTGAAAAAAATTGGATTTTGCAATAACAATTGAATATGGTTGATAAGCGAAAACTAATTATTCATGCACATAGCATAGCAAACGGGCAATGTTTTTTGTTCGTTTTATCGGTATAGCAGTTTCATGTAGAACGGGTACACTTTTATCACACTTTTACAGTATTCTGTGCAAGGGTATAAACATGTTCAACGAAATCAGCATTAGTGTCATGTAAAATTGTTCTTTAGTTAAAGTTCGTACGATATTTAAATTTCGATCTTAACATTGTGGAATTTTCTTACAAAATCATATCGTTAAAAAAATAAACTTTAACCAATAGGCAAAAAGGTAAATATATAAAGCCAGAAGTGAAGCTGGACTTCTTAGCTTACAAATGGTGTTTAGATGCCGAAGATGATATAATTTGGTACATTTTGTTGTTTTTTTTTGGCACAAAAATAAACGCAAGTGGCAGCTGCTGGATCATTGCATAGATATGTACGTGTGTGTGTAAGGGAATGAGCGGTAGGTGTGTCTTTGGGAGTTTTATAAGAGTGCTGAATAGTGATGTATAGTTCGGGTATAACAGAATGTGGAGATAACAAAATAGCTGGAGAGTTTGGAGACCTATTTTTTCTTTAATAACAAATAAACTAAAAATAATTTTCAAAATTTTGTTTGGTGACCCAGTGGGAAAGTAGGCAATGCATTACCTTTTTCCATGCATGAAAAGATGTATGAATTTTGTTATAAGAAAAGATCACACCAAAAGCAAGGAAGGGAGTAATGTGTCGCTCAATTTTTGATTTGTAGTTTTATAAAAAATTGTTTTTCGTGCATGAAAAGATGTACGAATTTTGTTATAAGAAAAGATCACACCAAAAGCAAGGAAGGGAGTAATGTGTCGCTCAATCTTTGATTTGTAGTTTAAAAAAAATTGTTTTTCATACATGAAAAGATGAACGAATTTTGATGTTAGAAAAGATCATACCAAAAGCAAGGAAGGGAGTAATGTGTAGCTCTATTTTTAATTGTAGTTTGAATACTTCAAAAAACAAAAAAAAATACACAACTTTCAAACATAAAAAAATACAATTTAAATTCATTTTGAAACTGCTGCTCGTTACATACATCTTCGTCGCTTTTCCGCCTGCTGTGAGGCTTTTCAGAAGTCGAGAGTCGGCTGGACTGTGTGCTCCTGATGCCGGTGCCTTTGTGGTTTTGGTTTTTTTATTATATTTTTTTTTGGTGCACTCATCTTGGTCATAGCCCATGACGAGCTCGTCATTCAAACATTTAAAATAGGACCTTAACTTTTCCCCCGCTGTAGAGCCTCACTGCGTCTTAATGTCCTTGTTACTCCACAAGGAAATTTATAAAATGTTATGCAAAATTAAATATGTCCCTTGTAAAGCATCTTTTCATTCAAGAAAGGCAATGCAAGATATGATGTATCCCTTGTAGTGCATATTTTCATTCTTGAAAGGTAATGCATCTTTTCATTTATAAAAAGTAATATAGAAAGTAATGTAAACATGTCGCTTCAGTTTGTAGGCGAGCGACACATTACTTTTCCTATGACATCGCTGTAGAAAAATTCATGCATGTCTTCATGTATAGTCTATAGGAGCTATACATTACTTTATGCATTGCTGTACATTACCTTTTCCCACTGGGGAGACACCAGATTATTCCATTCTAAGTTTCCACTATAAATTTTATAGAGATCTATCCATAAATACTATACGAAATTGGGTTGCGTCTGTTTGTATGGGGAGAGTGTTAGCCTATTAATATATAGACTAGTATATCCCGTGGTCGAAATTCGACCAATTAAAAATAGTTGAACTTATTCAAACATCTGATCAACTTTTTGTCAATAGCTGCCTTTAGGACCCGTGGCCGAACCTCGACCAACTTAAATGTATACATTAAAAACTCATCTATAGGCAAAATGAGGCCATCAAAGAATTTAAAAAATAGCAGCTGTTATTATATAATAAAAATATTAAATTACAGCAGCCCTTTCCAAAATTATTTATGGCAAATGCCATGCAAATATTCGGTTTCCGAGATTTTATGTTGCACTTGAATAATCGGATGATGAGATTGTGCTTAACAAATAGCCACTAATTTATGCATACCTGAATTTGAATTAATAAGGGATCTTCTAAAAATATATAGTTTTCCTTTTCAATAAATTGAATATGAATCTAGAGAAAATAAGAGGATGTTCTCATTAATTTACTTTAAACAGGTTTTCTCATAAAAACAAATAGCCACTAATTTATGCATACCTGAATTTGAATTAATAAGGGATCTTCTAAAAATATATAGTTTTCCTTTTCAATAAATTCAATATGAATCTAGAGAAAATAAGAGGATGTTCTCATTAATTTACTTTAAACAGGTTTTCTCATAAAAACAAGCGGATTTCTTCCAACTTTTGACAAAAGTACATAAAAAATTCATAAATAAGAAGCTAACTCCTTGTTTTTAGCCGATTTCCTTTTCAATAAATTTGAGAAGAAATTCAAGCTAAAATTTAGAAGATTTCCTAGCACAAATTTCTTCAAATTTGTCCCCACTCGCTCTCCCCGACCAAAAAGCTTTTTTAGACGTCGATCTCTTTGATTATAGGTGAACTTTTTGGCTCTGTGTAGGCTTTTGCAAAAACCGATAAAGGTTTTTCTAGCTTTTTTCTTTATCCATAACTTAGCAATATTTAGAAGACATTTTAATTTGATTTTTGATTTGATTTAAAAAAAAATGTAGGTATATTGATTTAAAAAAAAAAATGTATTCAAAGTGGTAAAATCAGCCAAAATCTAGCCTTTTTCAAAAACTGTTAAAGGGTTTTCTATCTTTTTTCCTTAACCATAACTTAAAAGTATTTAAAAATACATTTCATATCGATTTTTGATTTGATTTTTGAAAAAAATGTGGGTATGTTGATTTAAAAAAAAAGTTATTCAAAATTGGTTAAACCGGGCAAAATCTAGCTTTTGCCTCAACCATAACTTAGAAATATTTAAAAAGACATTTTATATCGATTTTTGATTTGATTTTTGAAAAAAACAGTACGTATATTGATTTAAAAAAAAAAATATTCAAAAGTGGTGAAACCGGGCAAAATGTAGGCTTTGAGGATTTTCTAGCTTTTTTCCTTAGCCGTAACTTAGAAATATTTAAAAAGACATTTCATATCGATTTTTGATTTGATTTAAAAAAAAATGTGGGTATGTTGATTTAAAAAAAAAAGTTATTCAAAAGTGGTTAAACCTCGCAAAATCTAGCCTTATGCAAAAACAGTTTGAGGGTTTTCTAGCTTTTTTCCTTAACCCTAACTTGAAAATATTTAAAAAGACTTTTTATATTGATTTTTGATTTGATTTTTGAAAAAAAAAAAAAAAAAAATGTAGGTATATTGAAACCGGGAAAAATGTAGCCTTTTGGAAAAACAGTTTGAGGGGTTTCTAGCTTTTTTCATTAACCATAACTTACAAATATTTAAAAAGATATTTTTTTATTCAAAAGTGGTCAAATTTTGTCTAGACTTGTTGGGTGTTCGGGTTGTAAATCTGGATGAATAGAAATGAGTTGTTGTCTTTAGTAATATTTTAGTTGACCTCTAACCACTGCGTTTAGTACAAAATTTAAGGACCTGTGATAAATATTTCAAAATTTATAGAAATAATCTACCGAAGTCCGATAAACAGAACAATATCCCCCTTATTCATAAAAAATATAAAAGGTTTATTAAGCTCTTATTATTCAAAAGTTGTATGAAAATGTCATTTTAAAAGGTTTTATAAACCAATTTTATTTTTTATGAATATGAGGGTATGTTTAAAAAAATTTTAATTTTCGGAAAAACTTACCAAAAAACCCAAATTGTATAAGCGGTTATCTCATTTCTATAATGGGTGGTATGTATGTATATTTATGAAAATATTCGCAGTAAGTTTTTTCCGAAAAAAGTATCACAAATATAAAAATATGTCTTATGAAATTTTAATGAGCTTATAAAAAATCAAGATTAGAAATACTCATATACCTAAAGATGTTTTAAAAAAGAAAAAACTATTTTCAATGAAAAAAAAAAATTGTAGCCCGGAGCTGTTCTCGAACCTACAACAGTTCGCTCGTTATGCGATGGGCTATCCACTGCTCTACTGCTTTATCTACGAATTTATTGTCAATTCAAGCTGTATCCCAGTGGGAAAGTAGGTAATGCATTACCTTTTTCCATGCATGAAAAGATGTATGAATTTTGTTATAAGAAAAGATCACTCCAAAAGCAAGGAAGGGAGTAATGTGTCGCTCTATTTTTATTTGTAGTTTGAAAACTTCAAAAAAAAAAAAAATAAATAGACAACTTTCAAACATAAAAAAATACAATTTAAATTCATTTTGAAACTGCTGCTCGTTACGCACATCTTCATCGCTTTTTCTGCTGCTGGAGGCTTTTCAGAAGTCGAGAGTCGACTGGACTGTTTGCTCCTGATGCCGGTGCCTTTGTGGTTTTGGTTTTTTTATTATATTTTTTTTGGTGCACTCATCTTGGTCGTAGCCCATGACGAGCTCGTCATTCAAACATTTAAAATAGGACCTTCCCCCGCTGTAGAGCCTCACTGGGTCTTAATGTCCTTGTTACTCCACAAGGAAATTTATAAAATGTTATGCAAAATAAAATATGTCCCTTGTAAAGCATCTTTTCATTCAAGAAAGGCAATGCAAGATATAATGTATCCCTTGTAGTGCATATTTTCATTCTTGAAAGGTAATGCATTTTTTCATTTATAAAAAGTAATATAAAAAGTAATGTAAACATGTATCTTTAGTTTTGTAGGCGAGCGACACATTACTTTTCCTATGACATCGCTGTAGAAAAATTCATGCATGTTTTCATGTATAGTCTATAGGAGCTATACATTACTTTATGCATTGCTGTACATTACCTTTTCCCACTGGGATGGGCAATGAGCGAGAGAATGAAAATAGTTTCTCTAATAAAAGCCCAGTGGGAAAAGGTAATGTACAGCAATGCATAAAGTAATGTATAGCTCCTATAGACTATACATGAAAACATGCATGAATTTTTCTACAGCGATGTCATAGGAAAAGTAATGTGTCGCTCGCCTACAAACTGAAGCGACATGTTTACATTACTTTCTATATTACTTTTTATAAATGAAAAGATGCATTACCTTTCAAGAATGAAAATATGCACTACAAGGGATACATTATATCTTGCATTGCCTTTCTTGAATGAAAAGATGCTTTACAAGGGACATATTTCATTTTGCATAACATTTTATAAATTTCCTTGTGGAGTAACAAGGACATTAAGACGCAGTGAGGCTCTACAGCGGGGGAAAAGTTAAGGTCCTATTTTAAATGTTTGAATGACGAGCTCGTCATGGGCTATGACCAAGATGAGTGCACCAAAAAAAAATATAATAAAAAAACCAAAACCACAAAGGCACCGGCATCAGGAGCACACAGTCCAGCCGACTCTCGACTTCTGAAAGCCTCACAGCAGGCGGAAAAGCGATGAAGATGTATGTAACGAGCAGCAGTTTCAAAATGAATTTAAATTGTATTTTTTTATGTTTGAAAGTTGTGTATTTTTTTTTGTTTTTTGAAGTATTCAAACTACAATTAAAAATAGAGCTACACATTACTCCCTTCCTTGCTTTTGGTATGATCTTTTCTAACATCAAAATTCGTTCATCTTTTCATGTATGAAAAACAATTTTTTTTAAACTACAAATCAAAGATTGAGCGACACATTACTCCCTTCCTTGCTTTTGGTGTGATCTTTTCTTATAACAAAATTCGTACATCTTTTCATGCACGAAAAACAATTTTTTATAAAACTACAAATCAAAAATTGAGCGACACATTACTCCCTTCCTTGCTTTTGGTGTGATCTTTTCTTATAACAAAATTCATACATCTTTTCATGCATGGAAAAAGGTAATGCATTGCCTACTTTCCCACTGGGAGGAGGAGCTTGTTGAGTGAAAGATTGAAAGGTTCATTTTGCAGAAAATGAGTTCTTTTTATAGAAATTTATTATACAGGCGTGTTTTTAAATCTTTTTAGAGGGGGTAAATTACGAATTCTGGTTAGGTCAAAAAAGTTTCAGGGTTTTCTAGCTTTTTTCTTTAACCATAACTTAGCAATATTTAAGGCACTTTATATTGATTTTTTATTTGATTTAAAGAAAAAATATATATTAATTTTTCTATTCAATTTGGTCTAGACAGGTTTGAGGCTCGGGTTGCAAATCTGCCCTTTTGAAAGTTAATACATATGTACATATGAATAGAAATCGTTGTTGCCTTCAGTAAAATTTAAGACGACCGCTAATCTATCAGCAACTTTGTCTCAAACGGTAGAAATCACTAAAATTTATAGAAGTAATCTACCGAAGTTCGATAAATAGACTACTGTGTTTGAAAAAATATCGCAACTTCGATCTTATATCATCAAAAATTAGACAAAAAACCCAAATTGAATAAGCGGTTATCGCATTTCTATAATGGGTGGTATGTATGCATATGTTTTCCGTCAACTAAAAATATTGGCAATTATTTATATGTAAAATTTGTTAGCCTATTAATATAATAGATAATGGACCGAAGTACTCAATGAGCGAGGGAATGAAAATAATTTCTCTCTCATAATAGGACGTGTTTAATGAGGGAGAGAATGAAGATAAAGAGTGGTTTCCTTTGAAGTTCAGCCAACTTCGAAATATGAGTTTGACGCTATTACTCTAACTCTCAAAGAGCGAGAGAATCAAAATATTTCCATTGCTGGTATTTTACACACATATACAAATTTCTCAAAATAAGCTTGGTACTCCAACAACAGGAGCCACATTGAATTATTATTTTATTTTTTTGAAACATTTTTTTTGTTTGGTGGTACGCAAGCCAACTTTGATTGCGACATATTTTTTTCAAATTAAAAGTTTGACCATGGTTGCCCTATGTCATATTTTAATAATGGTGTTATAAAAACATAAAACTTTGTAGAATTTCATTTTAAACAAATCTATTACATCGGAATTTTTCCTTGAATAAATTTTTTTAATATGGAATTCTACAATTAAGTGAAGCTATATTGAGCTTTTGAATCTCTATTTAGATATATACATACATATTAGAGTTTTATGGAAAAATATAATTTTGATTACGTTTTCCCTAAAAATTGTATAGTTAAATTACATTTTATTATAAATATATGTAATTGAAAATTTAAGATTTTCAGGATTTTATTTATTTACTTTGGAATATATGGTGACCATAGTTATCTCATTTTTATTATAGAATTCTACGAAAAAGATGTTTGATTTTTATTTTTTTAAAAAAGAAAAATTTCATATTATATAAAATTGAATTGGGTGTATCTATTTCAATCTCATTTTTTTTTTTCCTTGATGAATTTCAATACAGAAAGTTAAAACATTGATTGCTTCTTTCCTAAAAATTTTATTTTTAAACTAAACTTACTAAAGCGTGCGAGATATGAGAAAAACAAATTGTCACTTTTTTTTTAATCCTTTGGTACATAACAACACATATTGGGGTAACTCTCATGCGGAAACAAATTGGCTATTCGCGCCGACGCCATCTATTTGGAGTGTAACATTTCAATATACATATATGAGTTCAACGCCGAATCTACTTTATGAACTCAATGAGCGAGAGAATTGGAGTGTTTACGCATGGATGTATATGAAGACATGCATGGATGAAGGGGGTATGTCGCATTCTCACTCAATTTCTGTTTTTGGCACTCGTGAATAGTGTTTATGCAGATCTATATTTCTGTCTTATCAGAATCTGCCTATCGTGAAAATTGTAGAAGATAATTCATGGATGAAGGGGGTATGTACACAACTTTTCAATATGAATTGTGGAAGAAGGGGGTATGTTCCGATTTTTTCATATAAAACACTAAATATAAACATATGCTTTTTATTGCATATTATGCAACGCCTTTTATGGCTTTGCATAATTTTTTTGTCAGTTTTCCATAAAGATTCGGAAAAACCTCAAATGTTTAAGCAAAACTTTAAAGCCGATTTTCTCGTTTCACTCAAAATGCGACATACCCCCTTCATCCATGCATGTCTTCATATGTGTATCCCAGTGGGAAAGTAGGCAATGCATTACCTTTTTCCATGCATGAAAAGATGTATGAATTTTGTTATAAGAAAAGATCACACCAAAAGCAAGGAAGGGAGTAATGTGTCGCTCAATTTTTGATTTCTAGTTTTATAAAAAATTGTTTTTCGTGCATGGAAAGATGTACGAATTTTGTTATAAGAAAAGATCATACCAAAAGCAAGGAAGGGAGTAATGTGTCGCTCAATCTTTGATTTGTAGTTTAAAAAAAAAAATGTTTTTCATATATGAAAAGATGTACGAATTTTGATGTTAGAAAAGATCATACCAAAAGCAAGGAAGGGAGTAATGTGTCGCTCTATTTTTATTTGTAGTTTGAAAACTTCAAAAAAAAACAAAAATACACAACTTTCAAACATAAAAAAAATACAATTTAAATTCATTTTGAAACTGCTGCTCGTTACTTACATCTTCATCGCTTTTTCTGCTGCTGTGAGGCCTTTCAGAAGTCGAGAGTCGACTGGACTGTTTGCTCCTGATGCCGGTGCCTTTTTGGTTTTGGAGTTTTTTTTTTATATTATATTTTTTTGGGTGCACTCATCTTGGTCGTAGCCCATGACGAGGTCGACATTCAAACATTTAAAATAGGACCTTAACACTTCCCCCGCTGTAGAGCCTCACTGTGTCTTAATGTCCTTGTTACTCCACAAGGAAATTTATAAAATGTTATGCAAAATTAAATATGTCCCTTGTAAAGCATCTTTTCATTCAAAAAAGGCAATGTAAGATATAATGTATCCCTTGTAGTGCATATTTTCATTCTTGAAAAGTAATGCATCTTTTCATTTATAAAAAGTAATGTAAACATGTATCTTTAGTTTTGTAGGCGAGCGACACATTACTTTTCCTATGACATCGCTGTAGAAAAATTCATGCATGTTTTCATGTATAGTCTATAGGAGCTATACATTACTTTATGCATTGCTGTACATTACCTTTTCCCACTGGGATGCATATAGATATGAGTATGAAATTGGTTTGACGTTTATTTGGAAATTTGGAAATATCCCAGTGGGAAAGAAGGTAATGCATTACCTTTTTCCATGCATGAAAAGATGTATGAATTTTGTTATAAGAAAAGATCACATCAAAAGCAAGGAGGGGAGTAATGTGTCGCTCAATTTTTGATTTGTAGTTAAAAAAAAATGTTTTTCATACATGAAAAGATGTACGAATTTTGATGTTAGAAAAGATCATACCAAAAGCAAGGAAGGGAGTAATGTGTCGCTCTATTTTTATTTGTAGTTTGAAAACTTCAAAAAAAAAAATTACACAACTTTCAAACATAAAAAAATGCAATTTAAATTCATTTTGAAACTGCTACTCGTTACTTACATCTTCATCGCTTTTTCTGCTGCTGTGAGGCTTTTCAGAAGTCGGGAGTCGACTGGACTGTTTGCTCCTGATGCCGGTGCCTTTTTGGTTTTAGTTTTTTTTTTTATTATTTTTTTTTGGGATCTTGGTCGTAGCCCATGACGAGCTCGTCATTCAACCATTTAAAATAGGACCTTAACTCTTCCCCCGCTGTAGAGCCTCACTGTGTCTTAATGTCCTTGTTACTCCACAAGGAAATTTATTAAATGTTGTGCAAAATTAAATATGTATGTCCCTTGTAAAGCATCTTTTCATTCAAGAAAGGCAATGCAAGATATAATGTATCCCTTGTAGTGCATATTTTTATTCTTGAAAGGTAATGCATCTTTTCATTTATAAAAAGTAATGTAAAAAGTAATGTAAACTTGTCGCTTCAGTTTGTGGGCGAGCGACACATTACTTTTCCTATGACATCGCTGTAGAAAAATTCATGCATGTTTTCATGTATAGTCTATAGGAGCTATACATTACTTTATGCATTGCTATACATTACCTTTTCCCACTGGGATGAGTTCGTGTAATATTAAAGAATATTAATGAGCGAGAGAACGAAAATACCCAGTGGGAAAGTAAGTAATGCATTACCTTTTTCATCCATGAAAAGAAGCATGAGCAAAGTAACGCATGCACAAATATTTGAAAAATCTTCCCATGTAATGTATTTCGTAAGGTTTTATTTTTCAAAAACATTACTTTTCCTATGACATTGCTGTATAAAAAGTAATGCATGAATTCCATTATACATAAAAAATTTTATAGGTGATATACATTACTTTATACATTACCAAACATTACCTTTTCCCACTGGGTAGGTACACATTCATTTTAGAGAAGTATGGGTTGTATTTTAAAAAAATGTATTATACATGGCGTGGTTTTAAAACTTTTTAGTGGGGGTAAATTACAAATTCTGGTTAGGTCAAAAAAAGTTTGAGGGTTTTCTAGCTTTTTTCTTTAACCATAACTTAGCAATATTTAAAAGACACTTTATATGGATTTTTCTTTTGATTTAAAGAAAAAAATGTATATTGATTTTTAAAAAAATTCTATTCTATTTGGTCTAGACTTGTTTGGGGCTCGGGTTGCAAATCTGCCCTTTTAAAAGTTAATACATATATACATATGAAAAGAAATTATTTTTTGTCTTCAGTAAAATTTAAGATTTCCGCTTATCACTTGGTTTAGTTAAAAATTTAAGTATCCATAAAATATGTTTTCGATTTTTATACTTTAAATAAGGAATTTATCAGCAACTCTATCTCAATCGATAGAAATCGTGAAATTTATCGAAATAATCTACAGAAATTGAATAAACAGACCACTATGTTTGAAAAAAATTCGCAAATTGCAGCTTACATCTTCAAAAATTAGAGCAGTTAGACTTATATTAATGGTAATTTTTGGAAATATTTACCAAAAAAAAAAGAAATTGTATAAGCGGTTATAGCATTGCTATAATGGGTGGTAAGTATGTATATTTATGATATAAAATTATTATTTCACATGGCTTTCCGTAAACTAAAAATATTCGCACCAAATTTTTTTTTCTCGAAAATAGAGATCACAAACATAAAAATATTGTTTATAAAAATTTTAAAAAGTCAAGATTAGAAATATAAAAATATATACAAAATATAAACAATTTTCAATGACAAAAAAGAAAAAAATTTTGGCCGATAGCTGTAACTGTACTTGAACCATCAACCGCTCGACCACTACCCCCTGACGCTTCCCACTGGGCTATCGCTTTATTTACAAATTGATTGTCAGATAACCAATTCAAGTTGCATGAGAAATTTTCATTCGCTTATTACAGATAAATGAAGCAGTATTGGTTATATATTAGATAATTGTGCACTGCTTTAAAGGTATGCCAACAAATCCATATGCATTTCATAAATATTTAAGCATATTTAGTATGGGGTTAAGCTTGGCAATTATTTATATGTAAAATTTGTTAGCCTATTAATATAATAGATAATAATAATATGTTTCTATGCTATTAGCAGCTATTAGGTAGAAGGTGGCAGGCAGGGAAATAAAAACTGGATATCCTTTTAAGAACCCAAATGAACATATTGCAGCTCATAGGGGATTAGCTAGGCAAGCCGGGCTTTTCGGCTTATATGGAAGGCACGCCACTGTCTCTTACTTACTTACTTAAAACAGCCTTAAACCACCTAGGCAATGATGGCCATCTCGCTACTACTTATTGGCTTTTCAAACCAGTAAGAGGGCTTTCAAAACCAGTACAAATCTGTGTGCTGAAGCAATTGCTATTTTTAATTTGGAAGTAATTTTATATGAAACTTTGAAGCCAGCTTCTGGCTGGTGTTACCATATATATACATATCTACAATTTTGACGTGCAAAGCGCTCTACTCAAAAATTATTGGCGCATATTATAAGTAGAAAAAAAGAATTCAATAGTGGTAGGTGCTGTAATTTTATTATTTGCTAGGAACTTTAAAATTAAAAAAGATTTTTAAGGTTTCTTAGCTTCTGCAATGTAGCTAAATGGGAAATAGTGCGAATAAAACTTTTCCCTTCAATTGGAAAAGCTTAAAAATCTGCAACGTGCCTATTAGAGTAACCTAAAAGTTTAAGATTTTCCCCGTCTGCAAAGTCGATAAATATCCTGAACTCTTCTATGTCTGAAATGTCCTCTGGCAGCAGTATGTGCTTTCGTTGGGTTATAAAGACTGGGACTTGCCTTGATTGATACACGTAGGCACGCCACTGACTGGAATTACATCTCTTCATGGACTTTTCTTCCCGGCGTTGTGAGAGTCGAACTCACAACACTGTAGTGACTTGTATGCTAGAAGGTCTAACACCTTAGGCCACTACCCAGCTTGAAGGTAAACCCTTCTCAGTGTCCATTTATTTATTTTATTTTATTTTATTTTATATGATTTTATTTTTTATTATGTTATTTTATTTTATTTTGTTTTATTTTATTTTATTTTATTTTATTTTATTTTATTTTATTTTATTTTATTTTATTTTTTTTAATTTTATTTTATTTTATTTTATTTTATTTTAATTTATTTTATTTTATTTTATTTTATTTTATCTCTTTGTTGCTTTTGACTTGTAGTCTATTGCTGTAAATACCGACGGTATTTACAAGCAATTTTCGGGATTGTATGAAAATGTGTTATTTGAGAAAAATTTACCTACGCGCTGCAGGAACCAGAAAAGCCGACATATGTTTCGATGATACTGGAATTACATCTCTTCATGGACTTTTCTTCCCGGCATTGTGAGATTCGAACTCACAACACTGTAGTGACTTGTATGCTAGAAGGTCTAACACCTTAGGCCACTACCCAGCTTGAAGGTAAACCCTTCTCAGTGTACATTTATGCATATATTTATACTTCCATATAGAACATTTCTTTAATTTCAATGCTAACTTATATGAAAGATTTGCGAATTTTTAGGACTTGGTGTGAAACCTATGAAATAATTTTCTATGCTTAATTAAGCACGAATATTTTTACATTTATAACATTTAAACTCTTTGTTGCTTTTGACTTGTAGTCTATTTCTGTAAAAACCGACGGTATTTACAAGCAATTTTCGGGATTGTATGAAAATGTGTTATTTGAGAAATTTTTTTTTTTTTTACCTACGCTGCAGGAACCAGACAAGCCGACATATGTTTCGATGATACTGGAATTACATCTCTTCATGGACTTTTCTTCCCGGCATTGTGAGATTCGAACTCACAACAAATTTTTTTTTATTTTTTTTTATTTTACTTTATTCAATTTTTTAATTTTTTTTTATTTTTCTTTTATTTTTTTTTATTTTTTTTTATTTTATTTATTTTATATTATTTTATTTTATTTTATTTTGTTTTTCATTTTCATTTAATTTTATATTATTTTATTTTATTTGTTTAATTGTTTTTATTTCATTTTATTTTATATATTTGTTTTATATTATTTTATTTTATATTTATTTTATCGAACTTACAACACTGTAGTGACTTGTATGCTAGAAGGTCTAACACCTTAGGCCACTACCCAGCTTGAAGGTAAACCCTTCTCAGTGTCCATTTATTTATTTTATTTTATTTTATTTTATTTTATTTTATTTTATTTTATTTTATTTTATTTTATTTTATTTTATTTTATTTTATTTTATTTTATTTTATTTTATTTTATTTTATTTTTCATTTTCATTTAATTTTATATTATTTTATTTTATTTGTTTAATTGTTTTTATTTCATTTTATTTTATGTATTTGTTTTATATTATTTTATTTTATATTTATTTAATTTTATTTTATTTATTAAGGTAAGGTTTTGATAGATCTATAGTATTAGAATACGATCACTAAGGATACACCTTAATCCCAATGTCTAAGGTACTATGTATTTGTTCAGCTTTAAACCATCGTGCGCCTATTGTGCTACTGCACAGCGTCGTAGAATCAACAGATACCCAATTACTATACCTACGTAATACGCTGTTAATCGGCCGCATTTTGTTTAAAGGTTTCTGTGCACCTTAATGTATACAAACATACTTACAAATATGCATTCATAACACTCTTAAATAAACAGTTCTTCTGTAAGTTTGCAATACGAGTAAGTATGATATCACAACAGCACTGCAAAGCTTGCACTTAAAACTAGCCTCGTACAAATATTTCCCGTATGTATTATAGGACGTATGCAGTGCATTTGCAATTACATACCTCAACAATAGCGCAGAGATTTGTTTCTTTTTATACCTTTCATGAACATGAAATGGTATTATAACTTTGGTCCGATGTTTGTAAGTATGAGAAGAAGAAGAGATGGACCCATCAATAAGTATACCGAAATGATCAGGATGACAAGCTGAGTTGATTTAGCCATGTCCATCTGTCCGTCTGCCCGTCTGTCTGTTTGAACGCAAACTAGTCGCTCAATGTTTTTAGATATCTGGCTGAAATTTTGTATGTGGCCACCATTTTGTAATATAGGAATCACTTGTCGGAACTGACATGATCGGACCAGTATTACATATAGCCCCCATACAACCGATTGTTCAGATATAAGGTTTTTGGGCCAAAACTTCCGCAATTAAAAAGTTAGGAACGTAAAATTTTGCAACTCGAGTACTTTCTATTTATGTAGTGTATATAGTGAAAATCAACGAGATCGGGCAAATTTAACATATAGCCCCCATACAACCGATTGTTCAGATATAAGAATTTTTGGCCAAAACTTCTGCAATTAAAAAGTTAGGAACGTAACATTTTGCAACTCGAGTACTTTCTATATATGTAGTGTATATAGCGAAAATTAACAAGATCGGGCAAATGTAACATATAGCCCCCATACAACCGATTGTTCAGATATAAGGTTTTTTGGCCAAAACTTCTGCAATTAAAAAGTTAGGAACGTAAAATTTTGCAAATCGAGTACTTTTTATTTATGTAGTGTATATAGTGAAAATCAACAAGATCGGGCAAATGTAACATATAGCCCCCATACAACCGAGATTGTTCAGATATAAGGTTTTTTGACCAAAACTTCTGCAATTAAAAAGTTAGGAACGTAAAATTTTGCAACTCGAGTACTTTCTATTTATGTAGTGTATATAGTGAAAATCAACAAGATCGGGCAAATGTAACATATAGCCCCCATACAACCGATTGTTCAGATAAAAGGTTTTTTGGCCAAAACTTCTGCAATTAAAAAGTTAGGAACATAAAATTTTGCAACTTGAGTACTTTCAATTTATGTAGTGCGCAGAGGAAAATCAAGAAGATCGGGTAAATATAACATATAGCCCCATACAACCGGTTGTTCCGATATAAGGTTTTTTGGCCAATACTTCCGCATTTAAAAAGTTAGGAACGTAAAATATTGCACCTTTAGTACTTTCTACATATGTAATGTGTATAGTGTAAGTCAGTACAATTGAACACGTATAATATATAGCCTTCATACAATCGATTATTCCGATAACTCGGATGCTATTATTTTGTAAGTTTTTTTAAATTAT
The DNA here is from genome assembly GCA_964058755.1 of Campiglossa producta. NCBI lineage: Eukaryota > Metazoa > Arthropoda > Insecta > Diptera > Tephritidae > Campiglossa > Campiglossa producta. Next base: position 55,228,049 of record CAXKVI010000003.1, read on the forward strand.
AACAAAGATGTGTAATGTGTATGGTAAATATAGTTAAATTGAAACAGGCTGTACTGGGGATCGAACAGTGAAAATCGTGACGCTTATTCATGAAAGGTATATAGCCTTCGGCACAGCCGAAGACAGCTTTCCTTACTTGTTTTTTTTGTTTGAATAATTCAACTTTAACCACAGGTCGCGCGAAATATCCAATGTTTATAGCTTGGTGTGAGTGTATGTGGGTGTGCTTAACGTTTTTCTTTCATTTCATTTTTGTTATTGTTATTTCTGTAGCTTTCTGAAATCAGGATATTTCAAACTTTTGTTTGGACTTCCTTTATTTGGGAGTGTTCGAATAATTATATATATATGTGTATGAATTAGAGCGTCCCAAAAATGTCTGGAAAAAAATGTTGGCTCGAAATTTGATATGCATATATTGGTGCGTTGTAGCCTAGATAACATGTGTACAAAGTTTTATTGTTCTAGGATAACGGTAACCCGTGGCGAGTTTTAGTTAAAGTTTTATCTAGCAGCTTATACTGAGTTCGCAAAAAAAGGCTTAAGGCTTCGAAAATTACCTAATTTTAATATTTTTTCCCATATATAAAGGTCTGCGTAATAAATCTCTACTTTTGAGTTTTTATAAGGAGAATAGGATCCTTTACCAGGATATTGAAAAAAACGTATTTCCGAAAAACGGACATTGGATTATTAAAAGATTTTAACTAGATTGCGTAAAATTGTGTTTTCTATGAAAATAATTGTGTATATCTTGAAATTTTCCAAATAAAGTGCACTTTTCATAGGTCATACACGGCGTATGAGTAACATTTTGTTATTTTCGTAAGAAAAGTTCTATACATTTTCTTCATGTTTTCGTTGATATCTTCGAAACAGATTTAGATATCGGATATCAGGCCCTCATAAACACCTTTCATATGATACCCATATCGTAAAATCAATTTCTATGATATCTGCTGTCCATCTCATGTGCGTCCTTAGAAATTTTTATATACATTTTCAGGACTTTTACATTACTTCCATGTTCTGAAAGGATAAATGAAAAATAGTACTGGTCATGTAGCTTTTGTAGAGAATGTAAATGTTTTTTTACAACAATGGTTTGTCGTTTTTATAAAAAGAGGTAAAGTCTGTAAAATCAAAACTGGCAATGATAGACCCCTAAAATTTAATTTTAAGATCTGCATTTTAGCAGTAATTTTTTCACAATTCTGAAAAATTAAAATACATAATTTTTTTATTTGGCCCAGTCTAATACATACATTCGTATGCGAGTGGATGTACATATGTACGAGTATATCCAACTTTCGCTCAGTTTGTTTCGTTATTAATGAGCCAGGCAACATTTTAAACCGGCTTGTAGCCATTTAAGTATCTTGATTAATTGTACGACAGGATCAAAAGACTAAAATAAGTGCCAGCCACAATTTTTATTGTCGTTCGCCTCATCTGATCATGAAAACTCGATACTTAACAGCTGAGAAATGTATAAAATACTTACATTAAAATGTAATGATGCTTAACGTAAATGCTGAAAATAGTCGTACATATTTACATCCATAGATCCATAGGTACTATTAGTTGGTATTCAATTCTCTTATATGCTCCAGTAAGCCTCAGCCGTCTGGTAAAAGTTCATTAATGGTTTTTGGCGCGCAACAGGATACATTTGCAAAAGCATACATACCTATAATGACTTTCAATTGGCATATAAATAAAAAAAAATATATATGTATGCGAATATCTGCCAATAAATTGTTGAGAGGTTATTATTGGCTGAAAAATGAGAACGACACCCATTACAAAGAAATTTACAATTCATTCCATGAAACCGTAATATTATTTAAAGCTAATGAAAAGTATCAAGCAGAGCTCGATCTCTTATGATTTATTTTTTAAGGATAATCATACCGTTATTATTGTCTCAGTGCTTAAAACTATTCGTGTGTGGTTGAGATTGTGTAAATGTTGTATTTTTTGGTACACATATATGTATGTATATTGTTTCTTGCTTGATCAATCAATCGTTTAAGGCATTCTATTGTGTGAGGTTAAAAGCTCATTAAAGAAAATAAAAAAATAAAATACTATAAAATAAATAAAATAAACTTAAATAGAATAAAATGAAATAACATAAAAAAAAATAAAATAAAACAAAAAAAAAATATTAAAATAATAGAAAATTATAAACACAATAAAAAATAAAATAAAATAAAATAAAATTTAGTGAAAAAATAGAGTAAAATAAAAAAGTGTGAAGAAAATGAAATAAAATAAGTGTACAACAACAACGCGACAGTATTAATTGGTCATCCGCTGGTACTTAGCCACCGCCGAAACGACGCTCCGTTTCACTTGAGATTCGACCTTACTTCACGAACATGGTAAAAGACAAACCATTTGGCATGTTAAATTTAAATATGTATTCCCTGGCATTTGTACATATTGATGACCTGTTCAGGCCATAAAAACTTTTTCGACAATTGTAACTTATCTTGCCATACTTTAACTTAATTTGAAATGAAAAAATAAACAAAATTTGTTTGCAAACAACAAAGACCAACTTACCATTTAAGAGCAGACACATTTTTGAGCGCATATCTTTATGAAGTCAGTGAGAACGGTGCGCAGTTACCAAACTATGCACTGCTACACAAAGTTGAAAAACAACACAGTCACAACTTCAACAACTTGAATAAAAATAATGCTATATAAACTTCAACAATAATAACAGCAAATAAGTTGTACAATGGCAAGCTGGTAATGAAAGTGATTTAATACGTAAATGTTTGCTCAAGTGGAAAAGTTTTCACGTGGTGCTTTTGTTGTTGCAGCTTTCTGATATTGCAGTAAGACAAGACAAGGAGAGCAGAGGGCGAGAGAATGAATGGCTTCGGCTTTTGCACTGCCATTTGGTGTTACGTTGTTCATTTTGCCACATTTTACGGTTGCTGATAATTGTGTTGTTGTTTTTGTTGTTGCTGGTTTTGTAACTGTCTGCTGGCACTTGCAATTTCCTGTGGCAAACAATAAAAAAGCAAAAATTTACAGTTAATATACATTTTGACTGTATAATGCGCTCCATCACAACTCAATTTTGATAAATGTTTGCACAACTCACGTTGTGCGCCTAAAAGTACATTTCGAATTACACATTATTTAAGCATATAAATGTTTTTTTTTTTTATGGGTATGTAATTTTGAGGGTGCGTGCACATCCCTAGTTTTTCCAAGTACTGAATACATTTCCCACGTACATTTGGGTTTTGTAGCTACAGCGTTGCCCATAAGTATTAGACATAGAAAAATCCAATAATGTACGCACAGATAGAAGAAGGCTTCTGGGAGTAGGGGCTCAGGCTCAAAACAAGCTCTTTCGATCATTTAACTGAACGAAATCGCCTAACGCATGAATAACCCCTGCAGTCAAATTCCGAACTACTCAGCAAACATACTAGTTCATTGACTAACCATTTTGTGGCATATGCATACCAGTTCATTGTTGATTAGTTTTAAAACCAGTCAATGCCAAACTACTCATCGAAAATTCTAGTTCATTGACTATACATTTTGTGGTGTATTTATACTAGTTCATTGGTGATTAGCTTCAAACCAGTCAAGGCCAAACTACTCAGCAAACAATATAGTTCAATGACTATACATTTTGTGGTGTATTCATACTAGTTCACTTCTGATCACCTTTAATCCAGTCAAGGCCAAACTACTCAGCCAACAATATAGTTCAATGACTAAACATTTTGTGGTGTATTCATACTAGTTCACTTCTGATCACCTTTAAACCAGTCAATGTCGATCTACTTAGCAAACAATATAGTTCACTGACTATACATTTTGTGGTGTATTCATACTAGTTCATTTCTGATCACCTTTAAACCAGTCAATGTCGAACTACTCAGCAAATAATATAGTTCATTGACCATACATTTTGTGGTGTATTCATACTAGTTCACTTCTGATCACCTTTAAACCAGTCAATGTCGATCTACTCAGCAAACAATATAGTTCACTGACTATAAATTTTGTGGTGTATTTATACTAGTTCACTTCTGATCACCTTTAAACCAGTCAATGTCGATCTACTCAGCAAACAATATAGTTCACTGACTATACATTTTGTGGTGTATTCATACTAGTTCATTTCTGATCACCTTTAAACCAGTCAATGTCGAACTACTCAGCAAACAATATAGTTCATTGACTATACATTTTGAGGTGTATTTATACTAGTTCATTGCTGATTAGCTTCAAACCAGTCAAGGCCAAACTACTCAGCAAACAATATAGTTCATTGACTATACATTTTGTGGTGTATTCATACTAGTTCATTTCTGATCACCTTTAAATCAGGCAATGTCGAACTACTCAGCAAATAATAAAGTTCATTGACCATACATTTTGTGGTGTATTCATACTAGTTCATTTCTGATCACCTTTAAACCAGTCAATGTCGAACTACTCAGCAAATAATATAGTTCATTGACCATACATTTTGTGGTGTATTCATACTAGTTCATTTCTGATCACCTTTAAACCAGTCAATGTCGAACTACTCAGCAAATAATATAGTTCATTGACTATACATTTTGTGGTGTATTCATACTAGTTCACTTCTGATCACCTTTAAACCAGTCAATGTCGATCTACTCAGCAAACAATATAGTTCACTGACTATACATTTTGTGGTGTATTTATACTAGTTCATTTCTGATCACCTTTAACCAGTCAATGTCGAACTACTCAGCAAACAATATAGTTCATTGACTATGCATTTTGTGGCATATGCATACCAGTTCATTGTTGATTAGCTTTAAACCATTCAATGCCAAACTACTCAGCGAAAATTGTAGTTCATTGACTATGCATTTTGTGGTATATTCATACTAGTTCATTTCAGATTTCCTTTACGCCAGTCATTGCCAAACTACTCGGCAAACAATGTAGTTCATTGATTGTACATTTTGTGGTGTATTCATACTAGTTCATTTCTGATTAGCTTTAAACCAGTCAATGCCAAATTACTCAGCAACATTATAGTTCTACGCCTAAACATTTTGTGGTGTATTCATACCAGTTAATTTCTGAATACCTTCAAACTAATCAATTCCAAACTACTCAGCAGACACCTAGCTCGTTTACTATACATTTTATGGATGTTTTTATACTAGTTCTTTGCTGATTACCCTTAAACCAATAAATGCCAATCTAATCAGAAAACATACTAGTCTTCAACTATAATTTGCTGGGCGAAATCATACTAGTCACAAAAATCCTGGTTCGTACTAGTATGCAAGTATGTATGAATCTCGGGTTGAAATTATACTACATCTTTTTCAGTTTACTAGAGTTCGACCAGTGGTTGAAATTCAACCACAAAACCTTATTTTATTTTCCTACCTTTTTGCTATTTCTTAAATTTGCCTTTCTCTTCCATATTTTGTATATTTTTGGTTTCTATACATTCCTATTCATTTCGCCTTTTCCTCCCTCTTTACACCATTCAGTAATATAGTTTCAATATTGATAATTGTTTATTCTTCTTAGGTCGTCTTCATACGTATTTCTTTCCTTTCCTTTCCTTAGCATTAATTTGCTTTTATTTCCTTTCCTTTCCTCTCCTTTCATCTCAATTTATTCTCTTTGCTTTTCTTTTCTTCTCTTCCCTTTTATTTCCTTTCCTTATCTTCCCCTTTCTTTTCCTTTTCTTTCCTTTTCTCTTCTTTCCTTTTCTTTCCTTTTCTCTTCTTTCCTTTTCTTTCCTTTTCTCTTCTTTCATTTCATTTTATTTCCCTTCTTTCTTTCTTTCTTTCTTTTTTGTTCTTCTCTGTTCTTTTTCTTTCTTTTCGTTTCTTTTATATTCTTACCTGATCCTTCTTTCCATTTCCATTAACTTCCTTTTTTCCTTTTATTTTCTTTTTCTTTCCTTTTCTTTCGTTTCCGTTGCTTTAGTTTCCTTTCATTTTATTAATTTTTTTTTTTTTCATTTCATTTCTTTTCTTTTATTTTTTTCTTACCTTTATTTTCTTGCACTTTTTTTCTTAAATTTCCCTTCCTGTCATTTCGTTTCCTTACCTTTCCTTTCCTACCGTTTCCTTATTTTCTTTTGTTCCTTTCCGCAACTCCTTTGCTTTTCTTTTTCTTTCATTCATTTCCTTAACTTATTTTTTTTAGCATTTCATTACCTTTCTTTCCTTTATTTTCTTTTCTTTTCTTCTCTTTTTATTTTCATTTGTTTTCCATACCTTCTTCCTCGTTACCTTTTCTTTCCTTTCTTTTTTTCTTCTTTCCTTTCTTTGTCTTTCTCCTTTTGCTTTTCTTTTCCACTGCTTTACCTACATTACATTTCCTTTCTTCCCTTCCTTTTTTCTTTTCCATTCCTTTCCTTTCCCTTTGATTTTTCTGTCATATTTTCCGTTCCTTACCTTAATTTTCCTTTTATCCATCCCTTTCCTTTCCTATTATTTTCTTAATTTAATATTTGATTTATTTCATTTTGTTTCATTTTTATTTATTTTATATTATTCCCTTTCCTTTCATTTCCAACAAATTTAATCTTTTTACTTTCAATCACTTTTCTATTTCTGATTTTACTTTTTTTTAATTTTATCAATTTTCCATTTTATTTTATTTCACTAAGTCTAGCCACGAAGGGCCATGTGCATGATCTACATAGCTTATTTGTGCTTTTTTTTTTTTTTTTAAATTTGCTTCTCTGAATCCCCACGCACAGATTTTGTTTTTGTAAACACTGTTTGTACCTAAGCTCAATAAAGTTGACGCGCTGGCTCATGTTATCTTATTGGTGCCAACAAAACAACTCACCCTACAACAATGCAAGTGGTCATACCTACATACATACACCCATAACAGCGGCTCTATAAAGCGAATGCGTGTATATCACATGTAGTGGTGTGATTTTCAAATCATATTATAATTAATTTTTTTAAATTTTTGGTTTGTTGTCGAACACCCTGCTCGGCGAGACATATCGATACATACCAAATTTTATATACCTTAGAATTGTGGTTATTGCAAAAAAGGGAGCAACCTGTTATGTTTGCGCATTTATATATAATAGATATTCAGAAAGTTTTCTGAATATCAATTGTAATTTTCTGAATGTCAATTGTATTTTTCTGAATATCAAATGGAAATCCTGAATATGAATTGTAATTTTCTAAATATAAATTGTTACTTTCTGAATATAAACTGAAAAAGTTGTAGTCAGAAAAAGCCTAATCTATTTTAGAAATATTCCATTTCATACTACATTACTATTATAAGGCCTTATTACACCGCAACCATTAGTACGATCTATTGTAGTACATGGTACTATGCAAACATTATTTGAAATTTTTGGTTTGCTTCTTTTTTTTCTCTTGTAATTCACAGATGCTTTTTCGTGTTTGGCTAAATACAAATATGATGCTGATGTATATATGATCTAGTATGTCAACTGCTATATTTCTTGTGTATATACACAGAAAAAAGGCACTGGTAAAATCTACAATTTCGTGCTGTTATCCTGAAGTTGACCAAATTTTGGTTGTTTGAACGGTATTTTTTGTTGAAGTAACTGTATTCAGATCTTTTATGATCCCTCTAGATCTTTTATAATCCCATTTTGGCCAGGTTTGTTTGGATGTCCGGCACCCTTGGGATTGTTGCTACCTTTCGTTGGCTTGACGGAGTGTGTACTCCAAGCCAACGAAATGTGGCAACAATCCCCAAGGTGCCGGACATCCAAACAAACCTGGCCTAAGAAGGAGAGAAATCTCCATATTAATAGGTGTTCTAACTGGGCACTGCCTTATTGGTAGGCACGCAGAAGGTGTGCCCTACCGACGATGCTGTAGGAGCTGCAAAGATGATGAGGAAGAGGAAACGGTGAAGCACCTCACCTGCAACTGCCCGGTCTTAAGCGGCGCGAGAACGCGCTTTTTGGGAGTTCCCTTCCTGGATAGCCTAAACCAGACCGCTGAACTGGACATAAAGGACTTGATGGCCTTCATAAAGTCATCTAAGTAAGTGGTTCGAGGAGGAGTAACGGTGTCGGTTTAGGAGTGTCAGTCCCGGGATACTACTATGTGGAAAATCCCAACAAAAATCAAAGCAGCACACTATAAGTTGGAAGAGAAGTTCGGCAAAAGTCTCGTTATGGCAACCTGTTGGTATATAACCGCCATTTTTTTACGTTGCGGCATAAACTTGAGTATATTAACAACAACAATATAAATTGACTCTAACAATGCTCCTTTAACTTGAGTGTATGGCCCAGCATGAAAGCAGTCTTACTTTGACTCTTTTTGATGTAAAAATAAGACTTACTTTTATCTATATATATCATATGTGGGGCCGGAACTCCGCAGTGGACGACTAACTTAACCTTAATTCACCTTACCTAAAAATATAACTCCAAAGCCCCAATTACATAAAACTTTGACAAATGCGCGCCTCGTTTTTGAGCATTTGCAAAAATTTCGCTTCGCTTTACGTTTAAAAAACTTTGAATGAAAGTGGATCCTACAAAGTTGAATGCAATTGGGCCTTCACCTATATAATCAAACTTGACGAACGCGGAATTTGAAAGGAGCCATTGCAAGTTTAATTCAATAATTAAATTAAAAATACAATAATCAACATAATTTAAAAAATATAGAAAAAAAAATTTGTGTCAACTTTACCGAGAATCGAACTCAGAGCCTTTAGCTCATTTTTGGCTGTGTATGAACTAGTATATAAACTGGTATAATGCTGATGCTGAGGCTGACTAGTATACCAATTGGTATGGTGCTGATGCAGAAGAGGACAATTGCTTTTCTTTTTCTCTTGTAACTGCTTCTTTTTTACCTTGTAATTCACAGATGCTTTTTCGTGTTTGGGTAAATACAAATAGTCGCTGCTTTCTAAAGAATAAACTGGTATATTGCTGATGTAGAGGCTGACTATGATACTGGTGCATAGACCGACTAGTATACCAACTGGAATGAATGTCAAATTCGTGGACTAGTATGACAAGTGGTACGATCTGAATGGGCATAATGATTAGTATGTCCTGCCGCATAGACTGAGCAGTATGTCAACTGGTATGATTCTGATGTATATATGAACTAGTATATCAACTGGTAATATTCTGATGCATATATGAACTAGTATGTCAAATGGTATATTTCTGATGCAAATTTGAAATAGTATGTCAACTGATATGATTATGATGCATAAGTGAACTGGTATGTGAACTGGTATGATTCTGATGTATAAATGAACTACTATATCAACTGGTATGATTCTGACGCATATATGAACTAGTACGACAACTGGTATGATTCCGATGATTTTTTTAACTAGTCTGTTAATTGGTATGATTCTGATGCATATATGAACTAGTCTGTCAACTGGTGTGATTCTGATGCATATATGAACTAGTCTGCCAACTGTTATGATTCTGATGCATATATGAACTAGTCTGTCAACTGGTATGATTCTGATGCATATATGAACTAGTCTTTCAACTAGTATGCTTCTGATGTATATATGAACTAGTCTGCCAACTGGTATTATTCTGATGTATATATGAACTAGTCTGCCAACTGGTACGATCCTGACGTATATACGAACTAGTATATTAACTGGTATATTCCTGATGCAGAGGCTGACTAGGCAGCCAATTGGTATGGTGCTGATGCAGAGAAGGACAATTGCCATCTCGTAGGACCTCGCCGTGTTAAAAATACCAGTTGCTAATATGGAAAAATTACAGAACTCGAACTAGTTGAGGCGCCTGGCTGACTGGTATTTGATTAGTATAAAACTAGTTAAGTTGACTGCAGGGACTACATAAATGTTACTCATACGCCGTGTATGACCTATGTATAAAAAGTGCACTATAATTACAAAATTTACAGGATATACAGAATTATTTTTGTAATAAAAATTTCCTTTTTTTTCGTTAGTGCGTTTTTTAAATATCTTTGTAAAGTATCCTGCTGTCCTCATAAAAGTCAAACGTGGATATTTCTTACACTTTCTTTTATATGTAAGTAAAAGCTTTAACTTAAAACGGCACCGTTTTTCTAGAACAATAAAAATTTGGAAATAAGTTATTTAAGGTAAATCCTACAAATGTAGATAAAGGGTATGCATATAAAATTTCGAGCCAAATTTGTTTCCTATACATTTTTGGGACATTCTACTAATGGTATGACATGAAGATATAATTTGGGATATTATACGGACAGGGTTTGAACTAACAAGGGCAAAATCGTAGTATATTTAGTAGTCGATTTTTTTATATTTAGTATGTAGTTGCTAAACGCTAAGACGTATCTGTTACTGGGAGAGATGAGAGTGAATAAATTCGTTTCACGAGTTATGGTAATTTACAGATCCAGGTTTTAAAAGAAAATAATCAGAAGACTGCATGGAGCTCAGCTGATCGGGGAACGAAAAATCTACTCGGACACATAGTTATCTATGAAGGACGTATGTACTTTATTACAATAATACAAAGCCAGGCAACTATCAAATTATCTTCTCAAGCCAGTGGCGGATCCAGGGTTTTGAAGGGGGGTTCATATATTGCGCACGCAGAAGAATTTTCATGTTGAATCAACACTTTTTTAACACTTTTTCAGGTTATTTTTTTCAACACTATCGTTCAGGTGGTTTTAACATGAAGCTGATTTTTCACTGTTCCTACATGTTAGATCAACATGAAGGAAAAGTTTGAATTTAACATGATCACAAACGTTTGCGTCAACATGACTTCCTGTTGATATAACATTATTTGTCTCGTTAAATTAACACTATTTCATGTTAGCTTAACACGATCTCTCATGTTGAAATAACACTATACGTCCTGTTGCATTTACACGATCTCTCATGTGAAATTAACACGATATGTCATGTTAAACTAACATGATCGATAATGTTAACCTAACAGGTTTTTCTTGTTGAAATAACACGATACATCATGTTATTAACACGATCTATCTGGTTAAATTAACACGATCGTTCTTGTTAAATTAACACGATCTAACATGTTAAATTAACACGATCTATCATGTGGGGGTTCATCATGTTAATTTAACACAATCTATCTTGTTAAATTAACGCAATGTATCATGTTAATTTAACATGGTTTTTATTGGTAAATTAAACACCACGGTTTTGGTTTTTTAAACAAATTTTATTAATTTAATTCATGAAAACCTTAACTTATTTTATGTACTATGTAACTTTCTCATAAAAAGAAATAAAATTCCTGAACATTTTCAGCGGAGCTCGATGTACATATATGCAATTAAACTTAAATACCCCTAACAAAAAAACATAAAAAAGGGGAACTTACTTCGTTTTGGCGACAGTGTGAAAGCCGCTCCCTGAATTTTATTCTTAGGCCAATTTCTGTCCTTGGGAAAATATCAGCCAAGTCAGCATCTTTTAAAAGAAACAAGCTCTCGCTATCTAGGCCACAATCTAAAAAGTAAACCAAAATAGTTTCATTAAAAACTCTCTAAATTGACCAATCAATTGCCAAAAAACACGTCCGGAAAATGCCCGAATAGGTGTAAAATGACGGGTTTTGACCCCGGTACCCATAATCCGAAAGCGCTTCCATGGTATTTATGTGCCAAACAGTCAGCCAGTGCAACACCGGCTACTCCACACAGTGTTCTTTGATTAGCGTTATTGGTATGGCGTTATCGACAAGGAAGATTAATTCTGCCTTTACAAACAGGCAAACAAACATAAAAGGGTGGTAAACTCTGTTTTGCACATGAATATTATGTACTTACCCAAAATGACGGGTTTTGACCCCGGTACCCATAATCCGAAAGCGCTTCCATGGTATTTATGTGCCAAACAGTCAGCCAGTGCAACACCGGCTACTCCACACAGTGTTCTTTGATTAGCGTTATTGGTATGGCGTTATCGACAAGGAAGATTAATTCTGCCTTTACAAACAGGCAAACAAACATAAAAGGGTGGTAAACTCTGTTTTGCACATGAATATTATGTACTTACCCAAAATCCTTTGTAAAACTCCTCCATCGAATTGCATTCTACCGCAAATAATACCGCAGAGAACTTCCGATTCTACCAAATGTTCGACCATTATTTCCTCTGGAGTCTCAATAAATAAGACCAGTAGGTCGATTCCCTAACTATTTTATCGCCAAGTGTTAGCGTTAATTCTGTTTAACGCCAGTTTTATCGCTTTTCCCTATTCTCTAAGTGTTAACCACACTAAAAGTCGATAAGCTCGATCAGCTGTTTTCGCTAACACTTTTATTGTAGCTAGTTATCGCGGATTGAATTTGACTTCCCTGCAAAGCTTATACGGCTTTGCCAAATGACGTTGAGCAATACTAACAGCTCCGTCAGAGTCGGGAAGGACCTCTCTGAGCCATTTGAAACCAAACGAGGCTTCAGACAGGGCGACTCCCTTTCGTGCGATTTCTTCAACCTGATGCTGGAGAAGATAATTCGAGCAGCAGAGCTAAACCGCAATGGTACAATCTTTTACAAGAGCGTGCAATTGCTGGCGTATGCCGATGATATTGATATCATTGGCCTTAACAACCGCGCCGTAAGCGCTGCCTTCTCTGGACTGGATAAAGAAGCGAAAAAAGTGGGTCTTGCGGTCAACGAGGACAAGACGAAGTATTTGCTGTCATCAAAGAAAGAATCGGCGCACCTGCGCCTTGGCAGCCACGTCACTGTTGATAGTTACAAATTTGAAACTGTGAGGGACTTCGTCTATTTGGGAACCAGCATTAACACCGAAAATAATATCAGTCTAGAAATCCAACGGAGAATCACTCTTGCGAACAAGTGCTACTTTGGACTGAGTAGGCAATTGAGAAGTAAAGTCCTCTCTCGAAGAACAAAGATCGCGCTCTATAAGTCTCTCATCATACCTGTCCTGATGTATGGCTCAGATTCATGGACAATGTCAAGAGAAGATGAGATGGCCCTTGGAGTATTTGAGAGAAAAGTTCTCCGGAAGATTTATGGTCCTTCCCGTGATGCCGACGGCGAGTATCGAAGGAGATTTAACGATGAGCTGTACGAGCTTTACGCAGATCTGACCATAGTCCAGCGAATTAAAGCCCAAAGGCTCCGCTGGCTGGGTCACGTCATGCGAATGGACAAAGAAGCTCCAGCCCAGAAGGTTTTCCAATCGTCACCCGAATTCGGCAGCAGAGGAAGGGGGAGGCCTCGACTGAGATGGAAACAACAGGTGGAGGATGACTTGAACTCCCTTGGGGTTTCCAATTGGCGTCAGTTATCGCTAAAAAGGAATGACTGCCGTGCTTTGATAGGCGACGGCCAAAATCGCTTAGGCGGTTAAGCGCCAATAAATGATGATGATGAGTTATCGCGGATTAATTTGATGGTGTTTAAAAGTGTTTAAGAGAAAATAATAAATTTAAATTGAAATAAAAATGTCTTTTGAGTTTGTGGCGCTTTATTTGGTGCAAAATATTGAAAATATGGAAATGCGTTAAAGGCAAGTTAGAGAATCACAGTTTCGTTAAGAACAAACGCCAAACCCTGGCGAAAACCTAAACGATTGGCGAGTGGTTAAAAGTTAGGGAATCGGGCTACAGGGGCGTCGCGAGTGGGACGTTTTTTGAAGTCGGTAATTCCTTATATGTAGTCGGAATTTTTGACTAAATTTCTTATATGCAGTGTCGCAGCACTTGCTATAGTCATATCTTCTCGTGATTTTAGTAACTATACCGAACAACAAGTATTAACACCATTTAACTAAAAATTTTTTTGGCCACTGAAAAAATTTTAATTTTTTTCAGAAGCCATTCTGATTAACTCCATGATTTAATGCAGCCAATATCTGGCTCCTTGTAGCTCGCAACAACACCAAAAAAATACAAAATATACTGTCAAATGTAAGCTATATCCGTATTTATGCATCCTAACAGTGGCGTGCCTACGTGTTTCAATCAAGGCAAGCCCCAGTCCTTATAATCCCAACAAAAGCACATACTGCTGCCAAATTTCAGACGAAGAAGAAGAGTTCAGGATAGATATTTATCGACTTTTGCACACGGGGAAAAACTTAAACATTTAGGTTTCTTCAATAGGCAAGTTATTGTTTTGCAGATTTTTTAAGCTTTTCCAATCCAAGGGAAAAGGTTTACTTGCACTATTTCCCATTTACATACATCGCAGAAGCCAAGGCTCACTTGCACAACGAAAATTTATATTTTTAACTCAGAGTTAATGTCAAATTAACTCTGAGCTTAAAAGATAACTCGGCGTCGTGCAAGTTAAAAATAAAAATAAAAAAAAAATAATATATAATAAATATATATAATATATATATTACAGCAATCACCACTATTGAATTCTTTTTTTCTACTTTAAAATATGCGGCAATAATTTTTGAGTAGAGCTCTTTGCACATTAACATTGTAGATATGTATATACATATCCAGTTTGGCTTTAAAGCTTATAGTAACAACAGCACGAAGCTGGCTTCGTAGTTGCATACAAAATTTCTTCTAAATTCAAAAAAACTGTAGCTTCAAAAAGACATTTTAGTAAGGGATTTGAAAGCCAGGTAAAAGCCAATAAGTAAAAGCGAGATGGCAATCATCGCCTAGGCGGTTAAAGGCTATTTTAAGTAAGCAAGTAAGAGATGCCATTATATGCGCTGAAAAAATTTTATGTTAATTGTTTTGCTATCAGCCGACAGATGGCAGGAAGAGCTTTATTTATATGTTTATGCTATTGGCAGTTAGTGAAACCAAATGTAAACGTTAAAGAAATTGTTACGATACATTTTTGAAATATATTGTAGCTCATAGAGGATTAGCTAGGCAAGCCGGACTTTTCGGCTTATATGGAAGGCACGCCACTGCATCCTAATCTAATATTTTAGTTTCAATTACACAGGGCATTTTAAAATGCAAATTATTGGGGGTCCCTGATTGGCTTCCACTAGGGATATTAGTTTTTCATCATCCATCATGTAAAATTTAATGAAACAATTTTAAAAATAACGTCATCTTTTTGAAATTTTTTTTTTTTGACGTCTTGCTTTGTACTTGCCGTATGAAATTCATTAATCCAAAAATTTAGAACGCTATACAATGCATGAGGGATTTTCATTGAAAATACTAAAAAAAATGTATATGGTAGCACAGTTCTCTCACGGCTCTCTTTGAACTTAAAAACTTAACTTGGAAATCAAAAATCTGTAGATTTCCAAGTTTCTAAGTTAAGCTATTTTTTGGATAACTAAGAACACGTTCTACCCATTTGTTAGATGTAAGATTTTCAAGTCAAATTAAGTCTAAGTCCACGCTAACACGGCCATAACAAACATTCACCAAGAAAGTGGTGAGGTATTGTTATTTGCTAAAAAAGAATACGAAAAACTGTCGTCTACCAATTTCAATATGGCTATTGGGAATGACGTTCTAATCGACGAAATAAAATATCATCCAGTAATGAACGTAAATATTTGTGTTCCCTCGGTCCGTATCAACCGAAACTTGACATTTATCCGATCAATACAAATATTCCTACGAACAAACAACGTCGATTTAATCCAGCTTGGTATGGAGAATTTTCTTGTTTGGAATATAGTCCCCATAAAGATGCAACTTTTTGTTTTGCTTGCATTTTATTTCCTGAAGGGCCAGGAAGATGTTTCGCTAGTTCAGAATGGGTATCAGTAGGAGTCCGCGAGTGGCATAAAAGGAAGAGTAGTGGTCGAGAGAAAAAAGGCAAACTACTTCAGCACTTCACTTCCGAATCTCACAAGGCAGCTCTATATGATTACTCCAATTTTATCAACGAAGAGGCCCATGTTGATATATTAATAGATAGATCCATCAGGGACAACAAGATTAAAGAAGTACAAGAAAAAGAGTATCATTCAAGGGTTTTACGAGTTTTATTCGATGTTGCGAGGACTCTGGGAAGGCAAGGTCTCGCTTTACGTGGTCACAAACATTCACCAGTAAACAATGATGGAAATTTTCGACAGATTTTCATTTAATTGCCCGGCATTGTCCTCTGGTTAAAAAATGGTTGGACGAAATCTCCGAAAGACCATATCATGTTACTTACCTCAGTCCCGTGACTCAAAATGAATTCATCGATTTATTAGGAAATGAAACTGAAAAGGCCATCGTCAGCGAAGTTAACCAAGCGGGAATATTTTCTGTAATGGCTGATACTACTCCAGACCTGTCACATCAAGATCGATTAGTTGTAAATATTCGGTATGCGCATCAAACAAATGAAGGAATTGTACCTGTTGAACGGCTTTTGAAGATGGATATCGTCCTGATTAAAAAATCAGGAGAAGAGCTGGCTGAAAAAATTGTAACAGCTCTTCAGTCGATGGGAATTTCCATAAAAAACATTGTTTTCCAATCTTATGATTTTGCAAAAAACATGTCTGGAAAGTTTAAAGGCACGCAGCAAAAATTAGCGGAAAAATGTGTAAAACGTATTCCCTATATTCCATGTCATGCTCATAGAATCAGAAGCTTTGTATGTTTTTTTTCTGTAAGTACGAAACGTTTCTTGAGTATGCGTGAAGAGTTAGGTAATATTGAAAATTCATTGCAGTTGAAGAATTTGTCAAAAACACGATGGACTGCTCGGGCAGAAACAGTCAAAGCTGTATGGATTTCTTTCGAAGGTATCATTCATGCTCTTGAAACTATAAAGAAAGATTCCGAAAATTTTGACAGCAATTCACGTACACAAGCTTCAGGCTTGTTAAAAAAAATTTTGGACTTCGATTTTATAAGCTCTTTATTTTTTTGCAAAAATATAATGTTCAAAGTTAAAAATTTGACAGAAAATTTGGAAGCTGAAGAACTTAACATCATCGATGCTTTATTGTTGATTCAAAGCACATCAGAGTCATTTCAGCAAATGAACGATGATATTCAAATAAACGATTTGATTGCGAGCTCGGTTTCCTTTGCTCGGAAGTGGGAGATAAGCCCCGAAAACGACTTTTCAAAGCATCACAGAACGCGACGAGTGCCAAAAAAAATTGACGAAAATCCGGAATCTACTACAATTTTCGATTTTGAAACATTTTATAGAAACGATTTCAAAATTGTTCTTCAAGTTTTTACAAGTTGCATCCAAGAAAAGTTACAAGAAAGTTTGTCAACTTTCAAACCCATTCAGGAAATGTTTAGAATTCCACTAGACAGAAATAATGTTACGATTGATTTGATAAACTCTATTGTACAATTGGAACCCGAATTTTTCAAGGAAGAAGTCGAATGTTTGCTTTGTGAGTTACAAATTCTTTTTGACTCATGTCAAAGTTGTAAATCATTCGAAGATATTTCCACGGTAGCATTCAAGTTAAAACGAGTTACTCCCTTAGCATATAAACTGGTTCGTTATATTTTGACTGCTCCTGTCACGTCAGCATCGTGTGAACGTTCCTTCAGTAAATTGAAAATAGTTTTCGACCATTTGCGCACAACAATGGGAGATGATCGTTTAAATTCTTGATGTTGCTTTTCTCTTCAAAAGATAAAGTAAATGAAATTGACCTTTGTGAAGTTGTTCAAAAATGGTCCTTACTAAAACATCGCAGAGTCAAAATTTGAATTTAATTCTTCCATTTTTCTCAAAAAAATTTTTTTTTGGAAAATTATTTTGATTTTTGTGAAAAGGGTATCTTTTTAGTATGTATTTAATTTTGTAAAACATTATATACGATGAAAATAAAGAAAGAGTAAACAAACACTGTAATTTTCAATTCATTCGGTAACATATTGCGCATTTTCAGAAGTGTATTTCACTTATTTATTTTTTTTTAAATCCATTATTATACCTATAAAAAATGTCGGCAAATTTTCGAGATCAGTCGGCATATCAGTAAAATTCACCTCCCTCCCCCCCCCCCCACGATCGGGACCTTCGCGACGCCCCTGAATAAGACATCCGACTCTCGGTCGAAATGAGGCTTACCGTAATTTATTTCAACCTTTTAAGATGGATAATATAATTAAAACTTTACAAAATTTTTACCACGTACACAGCAATGCCCTTGCAGATCAAATTCGAAATAACGCAAGAGGCAGCAAGGTTGCCGGTATTTTTTTTTTTAATATGTCGCCAGATTCTCCATTAAAAATCACCAAAATCGCCAAATTTTACTAGCTTGTTGCCAAATAAGTCGCTAACAAAATTCCACCAAAAAATTCCCAACCCCCCCCCCCCCCCCCCCGTACTTCATTTTAAAGTGCTTGAACGGATTATTTTTCTTACGTGCGGTTCATGTTGTGTTTTAAATGCAGAATTTTGTATTTCAACACACGCGCGCGAATTTGCAAGATCTTCAACACAATAAATTTGTCAATTGTTTACGAATGCCAGAAAATTAAAGAATATCAAGAAAACAGTAATGTCTACCTATACTTATTCAGTTCAAATCCCTTTTTTTCTTCGAAGATTACAGGGTTGCTTTATGCATTTATCATGCTAATGCAAAAATAAAGTTGTTTTAAGGCCGTGTTTCGAACGGTTGAAAATCGTAAATTTTGACAGAGTGATGGTTAATTCTGACAGTTATCGTGGTGAATATGAACGTTTTACAACCAATAATGTGAGCACAGGGATACTGTGATGTTGACATTCATATTATTTCACATAAATTTATATTCACACGCGTTATTAAATACTAAAATAAAAAAAATGCGAATAATACGCTATATAAATGCAAGAAAGCCACAAGCAATAATATTTGACGTGAAAAGTATCAAATTCCATTTTACCTTACCAATACTGACAACACGGACCATTTAACTTCTCTTCTTTTGAGAACAAAATTGTTTTCACAAGCTTTGATGGGGAACAGATGGCGGTCGAAAACAACACTTGTTCATGTTAAATCAAACCGAATTTATGGTAAGGAATACACACTAATGTATTTCAAATGCAGAAATATTTCATATTATTTAAACCATACGCTTCATGTTAAAATGTTCGTGTTGATTTTCCAAAATTGTTTTTGCTTTACATACATGAGTTGTTCATGTAGATTCAACATTCTTCATGTTAACTAAAAATGTATTAAATTTTTCTGTGTGCGGGGACATTTTTCATTCACACACTGAGAGAAATGCCTTGAATGTTGTGACAATATCACTATTGATAGCGACGAGTTTGATGCAATATTCATTCAGAATGAGCAAGTTATATATATATATATATTTTATGTGCTTCCAAAAAAAATTCAAATGACATGTCAACCATATCGATTTGCGTTTCTGTAACTCAATTCGATGGACCGTCTCGACTGAAATAGTCGATTTTACGTCATATTGCTAAATGACAATTTCTCACGTTGTTTTGTTCTTTGCCTCCACCGGGAGTCGAGCTCACACTGCTTTGACTGCTGAACGGAGATGTTTACCATCAGGCCATCGCGAACTTATGTTTGCCGGCGTCTAATTGCAGCTTTGTTCTATGACAACAATGGCAGTATCTCCGCTGTTGGATTTGTTCTATTACAGTTGTTTACACGCAAAATGCCTAAAAGTATGCAACGATGTTGTAACGTTCTCGTTATGTATTCTGATGATAACACCGACTATTTTTGACAACATCGTTCTGATGACAACATCAACCGTTCTATTTTCGATAACTACGTATGTACGCATTTCAAGAACCTGGTAGTTATTTTGAGACAGGGTGGTATATTTTCAAGACCAAGTATTCTTTTTTTAAGACCAAAAAATCAAGAACACGAAAATCTGAAATTGAGACCTGTGGTGCTGCATTTTAGAACGGTGTTTTTCCCTGAGTGTACCTAGCAAAAAGTATTACAACTTGTTGGATTCTTTTTTTTAATTTCTTATGATTGAAAATTTTTCTATCATTTTATAATATGCCGTAGCCGAATGGTATAACACTAGGCTAACATGCCAGAGGAGCAGGGTTCGAATCTTTCTGAAACCAGATGTCAAATTGTATGAATTTTTGTTTTTTAAACTATTTGGAATTTATCAATAGTTTATATGGATACCGAGGCGGCCGCCGTGGTGTAGCGGTTAAGTGTTCGGCCTTCTACACCAAGTCGTGGCGGTTCTATGCCCGGCAAAAGTAACATCAAAAATTATTTAGAAAAAGAATTTTTCTAAACGGGGTCGCCCCTCGGCAGTAGTTTGGCAAACTCTCCGGGTGTATTTCTGCCATGAGAAGCTTCTCAGCAAAAAATTCATTTGCTTTGCAAGTGCCGTTCGGAGTCGGCAAAACACTGTAGGTCCCGCCAACTTGTAGGAAAAACTCAAAAAAGCAACACACCACAAGTTGGAAAGAGAAGCTCGGCTAAAAATCTCGTTAGAGGTTATGATAACCTGTTGGTATATCGCCGCCATTAGTTAGTAGTTTATATGGATACTCCCTCGTGAAGGGTGGACACCTTGCCGCGGTACGAGGGCTTAAGTCGATAGCCACAGGGCTACGCTGCCCTTGTGATCATAGCGCCGCCGGTACTACATCACGAGAGAAGCCAAGCCTCTCTGGCGCGACGACTAAGATCTTCCCCCTCCCAATCCAGGGTGTTATGCGACCACGTGCCCATTGGACGTTTGCAGCCGGGAGGCAAATCGTGGCTGTAATCGAACGGAGCCTCTTTGATACCGGGCCGCCTCGGAGAGTAACTATGGCCTTACCGCGGCGGACGATACATTCTCCTTACTCTTCCTTTGACCCTAAACTGGCCTTGCCCGGCGAGGGGTCGTACGAACAAGATGAAAGATAGTAACAAAAACCCTAAAACTAAAGATACAACAATGTATACTGCACAGCAGAGGAGGAAAATGCTGGAGCAAGCGAGAACGCAACGCCGGAGGACAAACTCCCTTTCTTTATCAGGCGAGAGATCGACAGCGATGGCAACTACGAGTCGATTAGCTCTGGATAACAAGGGGGCAATCCCCAAAGTAAGTACCGGTACAAACACGGTGAAGCCAACAACGGCTGATGCTAAAGCCCTAGTAAGTGCCGGTACCGAAACCAAGTCTTTAACGTCTGTGGCAGTGGTCTCACGACCGCGATGGCAACTACGGGTCGAAATTT
The DNA here is from genome assembly GCA_964058755.1 of Campiglossa producta. Lineage (NCBI taxonomy): Eukaryota > Metazoa > Arthropoda > Insecta > Diptera > Tephritidae > Campiglossa > Campiglossa producta. The sequence goes on from CAXKVI010000003.1 coordinate 55,249,172, forward strand.
ACCCCAAAAGACATCTCCCAGTCGCTCTGAGTACTTGGACAAAAGAGCGGCTGCAAGGATCCTGAAGAAATACGAGGGCATTTCACAAGAGACGCTATCGCCGAATGCTAGAAAGACGGTGGAGATGGCTGAAGCTATCTTACCGAACTTCCAAAGCGATTACGCGCCAAAGAAGGTTAATGGAAATCCCTTCAAACGCCAGAGATCGGACGTGGATTTAAAACCTCACCCGAAGCGGCAGCAACACGCCCCCGTAATGGGTAAACTCAGCTTTGCTGAAGTGACTAAGGATAGGATCCTCATAGGCGTCATTGACCGAGATAATGAAAGCTGGGCCTTCCCTAGGGACCAGTGGCGGTACGTCCGGAATGCTATCGGTAATGCCCTTCTCGACATTATGGATGAGTCTCCGGGTGCCACTGCGATGGGTTCTGATGCGGGATGGCACCAGGGCCGAATCAAGGTATTCGCTTGCGAGGATGCATAAACTGTTGCACTGTACAAGGCAGCAGCTGCAAGATGGGTGAGATCTATCAAGGGACAAGAATCGAGGTTGTCGACTGGAAGGACATCCCGGCTCCGCCAAGGGCAAGAGCGTGGATTCCTGCTATCCCTGCTGAACCTGAGAGAATTCTCAGGATGCTGAGGATCATGAACCCGTCTCTCCCGACGAAGGACTGGGGTGTCAATCTGGTCGAGGATGCGGTAGGGCCTGATAGGCAAGTGATCTTTACCTTGAATTAGGAGGCACTCGAGCCCCTTAAACGGTGCAACGGACGAGTGCACTACGGTATGGGTCAGATCGTGATTCAAGTATACCGCGGCGATGCACAGCGCGCTGCTATTTCGGCTGCACCGGAGGACTCGGACATCGCAGTGCCGGAAGGGGAGTCCAAGATGTCCGATTCGGAAAGTATGGTATCTGCCACGTCAAATGGCGAAGGAGCAGTGGACAGCTCGGAGATGGGAGACAGCCTGCTGGACGGGGAAGACCTCAACGTCACAGTGATAGCAGCTAGGCATAAGCGCACCAATGTTGACACTGCCACAGTTAGTAGGATCTCTGCCAAGCCAAACCGTGGTGTGAACAAATCGTCGTTGAAATATAAGCCTCCAGACGAGGCGGAACTCGACGATACGGCGGTGGCAGGGAAGTCTGAGCGCTCTCATGTTGGTGGTGTTTCAGATAAACCTGCACAAATCTAAAGCAGCCTCGGCTGCTTTAATTAGTCATCTCTCTAAAGGCGACGTAGATGTGGTCCTCATCCAAAACCCTGGGTCAACAGCTCCAGGATTTGCGGTTTGGGGACTACGGGTTTTAAGCTTATTCGAGCCAGAGAGGGGGGGCAGGGTTACAGCCTGTATTTTGGTTAAGTCTGAGCTGAATATATAATTGGGTACACTTCACTTCACTGCACTCACCTTGACTTTAAATAAATATAGGGAAATGACTTTAATTTTAAATTCAAATTTAGTTTTATTTAGCGGGAGCGCAAATATGATCGTGTGGCGGGTACAATAGTTTGGACAATTGTGATTTGTTTATGTTATGTGGACGTTTTTTGGTGTTGACATTTGGTGTATGTGTAATTGTGTTAGTGTGCGTGTGAGGTGTGGTGAGATGAGTGGCCGCAGGGTTGCTGGGAAAACGGCGGAGATTACGGCTAAGTTAGCCATCCCGGCCCCCCTAGGCGAGTCATCAGCATAGCAATCTCTGTGGTTGCTGTAGTGTCTTCACGACGTTGCTTAACCCGGTTGGGCGTCGGTTGCGTTGGCTAGGAGCGTGCCGACGTGGTGATGTTGCTGTGTGGCGGTAACGAGCACCCAGGTGACTCCACGTCTGCTGACGATGATTCGGCTGCCTTGTTGTGCGTCGAGGTTGCGCGACGCGTGTTGGTTGCGATCGGTGTTGCATGTTGTTGCGTGGCGGCGGTGCCACGGGGGCGCTACGTCTGGCGATCCGGTGCAGGAGAGTGTGGTGTGGCCTGTCGCACAGCTGCCACAACACTTGAGAGGTGCACGCTTCAGTGGTGTGCCACAAGGCCAAGCAATTTAAGCAGTAGCCGTTAGCTTGCGCTATATGCTGTCGTTGCTGTGGTTGCATGGCTTTGAAAATAGCGCACAGACGCAATGCGTGTGGACGGCGACATAAAGGGCAACGTACGCCATGTACCGCTACAGGATCCCTTGGGATCGGCTCTACGGTGTCCGCGGTGTCGGACCCATTCGTAGCCCTACGTGGTGCTGGCGATGGTGCAGTTGTTGCACGAGGAGCGTTGGCGCGAGGAGTTGCAACGGGTGTTGCACGTGCGCGTGGTACTGTGACCGCCGAGCGGATGGTTGGTGTTGGGGCGACTTCCTCAATCTCCATGTTTGTAGACATCTGTTTAGAAGATATAATCAACTTTAGTGTCTTGTAAAGTCATGTGGGGTGCTTAATTTGATCACTAAATATGTGTATTTATATGTGTATTTCTTATATAAGGCTTGATCATTGTATATATGATAAGCGGTTTTATTTGCGGCGCGTGTATGTAAGTATTCACGATTTCCAGGAATCTAGTCCTTCGAGCTACCTCTTTAGCAGTGAGGTATACATACAGTCCATTTCATATTGAGAGAGAGGTGTATTTACAGTCCGGGTAGCAACATCACTTGTGTGGATGAATTGCTCCCTATTTGATTGTATTATTTTTGATTTTCGATATTCGCGCGATTGGGATTAGCGGTATTAGACTCGGTTGGTAAAAAGCATAGTTTGACGAGCGGTCGCGTTAGCATTCCGGTTTGTGTGCGTAGGTCAACTACCCGGATGTGACCGTCGGAACCGTAGTGTACCTTTTCGATGCGGGCTACCCGCCATTCGGTAGGTGGGAGAGTGTCGTCATGTATTAGGACGCATTCTCCAATTTTAGGAGCTTCTTGGGTGTTTCTCCACCGATATCTTTATGGAGGTCTTTGAGATATTCTTCCTTCCATGGGCGACTAAATTCATGATGGAGAATTTTGATTCGTTCCCATCGATTTATGAGGGAGAGTGAGTTCACGTTTGGTTCTGGTATAGCCAGAAGTGGAGCTCCTCTAAGAAAATGCCCAGGTGTGAGGGCTGTAAAGTCGGAGGGATCTTGCGAGAGCGCTGATAGCGGCCGTGAATTTAGAACGGCTTCGACTCGTATGAGTAGCGTTGTGAACTCTTCAAATGTGAATTTATAATTGCCAGCGGCTTTTTTAAAATGTGTTTTAAAGCTTTTAACAGCTGATTCCCATAGTCAACCCATATGTGGGGCGCTCGGGGGGATGAATTGCCAATTAATGCCTTGAGGTGCATATTTTTCAATGACATGCGGCGATACTTCTTTTGCGAACTGTACGAACTCCTTTTCGGTTGCGCGTTGGGCACCGTTGAAGGTTTTACCGTTGTCGCTCATGATTTTGGAGGGAAATCCTCGCCGTCCGACAAAGCGTGCAAATGCCGCGAGGAAAGCTGACGTTGTCAGATCGGAACATAACTCTAAGTGCACGGCTTTTGTCGTAAAGCATACAAAAACAGCCACGTAACCTTTCGTTATGGTAGATGACCTTAGCATCGAGGCCTTTAACTGGAAAGGTCCGGCAAAATCAACACCCGTGATGGTGAAAGGCAGAGAAAAATTGCAGCGTTCAGGTGGTAGAGCTGCCATGATCTGCGTGCGCATCTTTTGCTTATGTAGCGTACAGACTTTACACGTAAAGATGCATTTTTTGATCAGAGGCTTTAGTCGTGGTATATAAAATTCTTGTCGGATCATTTGTTGCATTTGCCGGTGTTCGGCGTGTACCATTAAAAGGTGAAGATAATTAATGAAAAGCATGGCAAATGCTGATTTTTCAGGTATTATTATGGGATGCCGCTCATTGTAGCTCAGGCTGGAGTTCGCTAGCCTTCCGTTGGCGCGAATCAGTCCTTTCGAGTCTACAAAGGGGTTAAGCACTAATAGAGCGCTCTTTTTGTCAATAGGTTTTGACCCCATTAGCAGTGTTCGTTCACTGTTATAGTATCGAGTTTGCGTGGACTCGATTAGAGCTATTTTTGCCCGCTGCAATTCTTGGTGCGTTAGAGCATAGCTTTCGGTATTAGGTATTCCTTGCACTTTGTTCTTTAAGCGATTTACAAATTGAAACATACATATACGCTATTACCCTTAAGGCTCGGGGGAACGACGAAAATCGCTCTAGGATATCCATGTCCTCCAGAGTGGCATGAAAGCCTTCGATTCTTCGACTTTCTGGGGCTATGATATTTCGTGCAGGTGATTGTGGCCACGCTTCTTGTGGTTCTACTAGCCAGCTTGGGCCGTTCCACCAAAGTGTGGTGGTTGTTAAGTGCAATGGTTTGCAGCCTCTTGTGCCAAGATCCGCAGGGTTATCAGCACTGGCAACATGCCGCCAAGTTGCTGGTCCTACTAAATCAATAATTTCAGCTGTGCGGTTTGACACGTATGTTTTCCACGTATGTGGTGGTTTTTCTAACCATGCTAGGACGATTTCTGAATCGGTCCATAAATACAATTTCCTATTGCTCAGGTTCAAGTGTTTTTGTACGGTCCAGGCTAGTTTTGCGAGCAGAGGTGCGACCTTGCCTTTTGCTACTAATAAGTGGCTGGCAGTTTTGCCATTGTGCTGACTTCGCACATAAATCGCTGCGCAGTATGCTTTTTCAGAAGCGTCGCAGAAGCCATGTAGTTCGACTTGGTGAACAGGGGCGAAATTTACCCACCGATGTATTTGTATCTCGGATATAGTGTGCAGGTTGTTTGCAAATTGGGACCATTTTAGTAAGCGGAGTGGTTTAACCACTTCGTCCCAATCGGTTCCATCTAGCCATAATTCTTGTATCAAGATCTTGGCTTGAATCATAATTGGCGCAAGCCATCCTGCGGGGTCGAAAAGTTCGCCACAGAGGACAGAATTTGCCTTTTAGTTTTTGCGGATTTTGCAGATATCGACTCAAGAGTGTATGAAAATTGGTCTGATATTGCATTCCATTGTATGCCCAAGGTTTTGGTGGTGCTCTCTTTTTCAAATTTTAGAAAATTGGTATCTAGCAGATTTTTCTTTTTTATATTTGCCAGTATTTCTGGATGATTGGAAGTTATCTTTTTTAATGGAAACCCTGCTGAGTAGAGGGCTTCGATAACTTGAGCTAGTGATTCGCACGCTAAAGGAAGGCTATGGCTTCCCGACAGTATGTCGTCTACGTACGTTTGAGAGCTTAGCACCGGGGCGGCTAGAGGTAATTTAGCTTTTGTGTCCTTTGCCAGTTCGTGTAATGTACGAATGGCTAGGAAGGGGGCGCAGTTTACGCCAAATATCACCGTTTTTAGTCTGTAGTCGCGTATTGGACTACTAGGTGAACTGCGAAATATAATTCGCTGGTAATCTTGGTCGTCTTCATGTACTAGGATTTGCCTCTACATTTTCTCGACGTCACCATTGAAAACGTATTTATAGTAGTATAGTATACTGTAGTATAAGTAGCATTAAATCTGGTTGTAATGTTGGTCCCGTGTATAAAACATCGTTAAGGGAGTTACCTGAGCTTGTGCATTTAGATGCGTTAAACACCACTCTTACTTTTGTTGTAAGTTTTTCCGGTTTTATAACCGCGTGGTGTGGAAGATAAAATGAGGCGTGTTTGCCTTTTGTAATTTTTTCATAGGAATTTACTGATTCCATATGATCTAGATGTAGATACTCCTCAAGAACATTGTCGTATGAGGTTTTTAGCTCGCCTTTTCTAAGTAGGTTTCTTTCCATACTTGGAAACTGCTGTAGAGCTGAGGTTCGTGAGTAACCTAAGGCGAGTGTATCAGGAAATTGTTGTGTAAATGGTAGTCGTACGACGTACCGCCCGTTCTCTGATCTTGTAGTTGTGGCTTTGTAGAAGTCTTCACAATACTTATCGTCAGCTGTAGTAACGGAAATTGGAGGGAGTTCTTCGACTTCCCAGAATTTTTTCAATTGTGAATTGAGACTGTCATTTGAAATATCTTCCACTTGCGTTGTGAACGTGGAGATTTTCTCTTTGACTTGGCCGCTTAAAATCCATCCGAAGATGGTATTTTGGGCTAATAGTTTGTTGGAGATTTTCTCAACACCTTCTAGTATTATTTGGGGGATTAGATCGCTTCCCAATAATATGTCGATTTAATCGGGGTATGGCAATTGGGATCGGCAAGTTTCAGATGTGAAAACTTTTACCAGTGCTCGCTATTTATATTATAGCTTGGGAGCATGTTTGTCAGTCGCGGCAGAACTATAGCTTGTGCTTTTATTCTTTGATTCGCATTTGAAGACCCCAAGGTAATGAGGCAGATTTTATTTGAGTTTTGTACTACTCTTCCACCCATTCCTGAGATTTCAAAGTTGGTTGGTAAATTTAAGGTTTGTTGGACCTTCGATGCTATAAAAGATCGCTGTGATCCTTGATCGATTAAGGCCCTTAGCTTAAATCGTTCTCCTCGGTGTTCGATGGAGACGATTGCTGTAGGTAATAAAGTTTTGCTTTCATTTTCTGAATGAAGCGTTTGTATTCTGGCTGCTTTTGAGCAGCATGGTTGTTCTTGACAACTTTCAGGACTTTCTGATTCGATATTTTCAGGACTAGCTGTTGCCGCTAGTCCAGTGGTTCTATTGAAAGCTCGACTATTTTGAGAGTTATTGTGATTGTTTATATGGAGCATCGAATGGTGTCTCCCTTGGCAATATGCGCACTTGTATGTACTCGGACATCTCTGTACTGGGTGACTATTTGACAAACAGTTTGTACAGAGTTTCTTAGTCCGGACTAAGTTATTTCGCTCGTTTATTGATAATTTTGTAAATTTCTCGCAAGATCTTATTGAATGGCCTCCGTTACACAGTTCGCATGACAAATAGCTATGTTGTTCAGATGTGAACGATTGATTTTTGGTGAAACTTTTCTTGTTTGAATTATAGTTACTCCTGTTATTGGAGTTAAAGTTACTGGCTTGGGGTTTAAAGAAGCTTTGTTTTGGTATTCATTTGAGTTTTTCGGATTTGTTTCTTTTGTACCTACCCGTTCTGCGATTTCGAACTGGGTGGTGAGGAAATCTTTCATTTGTTGCCACGTTGGGCATTTTTTGCGGGATGAGAGCGATTGCTCCCATAAAATTAAAGATTTTTCTGGCAATGTGGCAGCACAAATATTGACCAGAATTGGGTCCCAGTTTTCAGTTTGAATTTTTTGGGTTTCTAAAACCGACAAACAGTTTGTTACTGTTGATTGTAATTTGAGAAATTCCTCGCTAGTTTCTTTTTGAATTTTTGGTAGATTCATTAATGTCGTTATTTGTTTATCGACTAATACTCTTTCATTTTCGTATCTAGCTTTTAACGCTTCCCAAGCCAGATTAAAATTGTCATCGTTAAGTGTGAATTTTTTTACTATTATCCCTGCTTGACCTTTAGTTTTATTTCTTAGATGATATAATTTTTGCGCTTGTGATAGCTTTGGGTGGGTTATGTAAACGGCTGAGAACATATCTCGGAACGACGGCCATTGCTCATAACCCCCCTGAAATACTTCAGTATCACAGGCCGGCACTTTGAGATATATGCCTGAATTTGTTTCTTTGCTTTGTGTTTGGGGCAGCTCTACTCGTTGTAGAGTAGGTGCAATAATTGGCCTTAAAAGTTTTAATTGATCGGAGATCATGGCCTTTGTTTCTTCATAACGGTCTAAGCAGTTTTCATACTTTGAATAAGCCGATTCTTTAAAATTTCCTGGCAAGTCTGAATCATCGGTTTCGATGATTGCGTCATATGCCGTTTGGAGCCGTGTCAAAAATCTGTCAAGAGATTTCTCCTTGACTTCTAGAACCGATTCCGTATTATCCTCTATAGGGATTGAGGCGAATCTAGTGCAGTATCTTATGATACTGTCACTTTCGGTTATGAATTTTGCTGCTGAAAATTCTTTGCCCTTTTTTTTGCTTTCCACCCTGTTTTGAGCGGGTGCCGTCAGCAGGGCTGCCTTGAGGCTTTTCGTCTTCACCCAGTTTAAGTGGCTCCACTACGATATGGGGAGATTTTGGGTCGGACATTATGTTTTGTTAAATTTAATAAATATAAATATTATTGAACGGTGTTTTTTTTTGTATTACCGAGTTTTTGTTTCTATCGGTCGTTGTTTTTTATTTGTTGTTAATTTGATTCTTTTTGATAAAAAATCGATATATAAGCAAATATATATGAATTTATGCTATTGTTTAATATATCGTGATTTTATAACTATCGCTGCTTTTATTTTGCACGCGAGTGTATTTTCTACCTTGGCTTTTATTGTGAAAATATGCCAACGGCTAATTGAAATTATTACCGCTTATTATTCCTTTATATAATGTTTATAAGCACTTACAATATTTTTTGTAAGGTATTGTCACTCTATAAGTACTATCGTAATTTTTTGTTGGGTATATCAGACCGGTTACCCAAATGTAGTTATGTAAGTTACGGGATTTTAGGTGAAATCCCAGAAAAAATATATTTTTAAAATTGGGTTGTAGTCACCCTTTATTGATACCAGCAAGACAAAGACTAAAGTTAACAATTAAAACAAGTAAGGAAGTCTAAGTTCGGGTGAAACCGAACATTACATACCCAGCTGTGCACATAAAGTGGGCGTGATCGTTCACCGATTTTTCTTATTTTCTGTGGTAGTACTCTACATAAACATAACATGCCTGGTACCTAGTTTCGTAAATCTATCTCACACCGTTCTGAAGTTGTTAGCAGTCGAATTTAAAAATTGCTGGCACCGCCCACTTTCCAAAATTTTGAAAAAATTATGTAAAGAATATGAAAGTTGATGTATGTACCAAATTATATTATTATAGCGAAATCAGTTAATTAGATATGGACTTTTTCAATATTTCCACCTCCTTTCAATATAACTTTTATGAAAAAGTAGGCGTGGTCGCGAAGCGATTTCGTTTATTTTCTATAGCTGAATTTACCACAACAATAGTATGTCCTCAACGAAATTTCGTTATACTAGCATAAACTGTTCTGAAGTTATTAAGAGTCAAAATTTTAAAATTTCTTCAAAGATACGTGGGCGGTACCACGCCCCCTTTTCAAAATTTTATATAAAATCGGCCTTAGAACATCTAAATCAATACATATTGCAAATTTTATCATTGTAGCTGCTTCTAATATTGAATTAACCCATTTGATACGTTTTTCGAAATTTTCGATATCGAAAAAGGGGCGTGGTTATGGTCCGATTTTACCCATTTTCAATAGCAATCTATTCTGAACCCAAATAAGTACGCATGCCAAATTTGGTGAAGATATCTCATTATTTGCTCAAGTTATCGTGTTAACGGACAGACGAACGGACGGACGGACGGACAGACGGACAGACGGACGGACATGGCTCAATCAAATTTTTTTTCGATCCTGATCATATTGATATATGGAAGTCTATATCTATCTCGATTCCTTTATACCTGTACAACCAACCGTTATCCTAACAAAGTTATAATACCCTGTGTACAAGTACAGCTGGGTATAATTACTTAAAAGCTAACCTACTTGCACCGGCCAATCGTTGGCGCTGATTCTCCGAATTTGCCAAATTGGGCTGCGCGTGTTGACGGTGGCTTCCTGTTGCTGACGGTGCGTCTGGCTTTTGTTGTGGGAAACATTGTGCAACCCAAGCTGCACTTCCGCTCTTGTTATTGTGCTTTTGCTGATCACTCAAAGTATCGATCAGCAAATGTTAACGTGTTCCATGTTAACACTTCCCCTCTTAAAAACGATCGTCCTCGAGCGTTTATTAGAAATAGGGTAGGTTGTTGAAGTTTATGTAAGTATTCTGATCATTAGGATGCTCCTTAGTTTTATCTAAGTTTATATTTGCCAAAGGAATTTGGTGAGTTTCTGGAATCGGAGATATTATTATTTTGGTTTGGTGCTTTCTCCAAAATTTGCAAAAAATTATAATGGCAATTATTGTAGTTGCAACTGTTCCAAGTAAAAGTGAGCTATTGGATATTGTTGCTGTTTTGAGGATATTTATTCTTCTTATGTTGTCGATATGGAATTCTTTTAAAGCTTCCAGGGAAAGTAACTCGATTCGGTTTTTTTCAATTGGTGCAGGTTGTAGGACTGCTGGAATAGCAGGCAGCGGAATCAAATCGTAATTAATGTAGAATTGGTTATTTATCTGTAACGTTGAGTTATGAAAATTAATAAGGTGTGTCCCTGACACATTTTTTTGCATTCCGTCAGCTTGTATTTCGCCTTTGAAGCCATTTAGCAATAATGTACCGGGTTTTACCTCTTCAATTTCTTGGATGTGTTGGCCGTTCGTTATGGTGCACGATGAATTTAAACTATTAATTACTCTAGGAATACAACTACTATTACTTATATTTATTAAATTGGTTTGCTTACAAATTTCAATTTTCTTATAGCTATCGCACAATTTCTTAATTCCAAAGGTATCTTTTGTACCTTTTAAAATTTTTTCAAATTCGACATTAATTATGGTTTTATTTTCTTTAACAACTGGTCTAATTATAATTTTTTGAAAATTTTCTTTAATAGTTAGTGGTATTTTTACCAAGTAAAAAATTGTCATATTTTGACTTATTACATTTACATTCGATATTTCTAATGCTTCTTCGGCATTCTTAAATGTGTTTAAAATATCTTTTTTTGCCCATTGTATGGCGTATTTTATATTAATCAACTCTTCTTTTATTAATCTTATCCTATTTTGCAAATTAGTAATTGTTTCATTTTCTATGTATGTATCTTTCCTTAAATTATTAAACAGATTATTTACTATCATACTTATATTATTAATTTTTTCATTAAAAATTTCATTTATTAAAACTTGTTTATTATTGTTACTATTAATTTTATTAAAGTTAGTGTTTATTGCCTCCAGATCTTCGTGATCGGGGCTTCCGGCTATGCATTTCCATGCCGTACCTAATATGTTTATGGATCGCTTTGGTTTTTTTTGGACGGGTTTTATTATATTTAAAATTTGCAGGGATTGTGTTAGTTCGTGTTTTAATATGGGGTACAGGATTGTGTCTTTAGGGATGTCGGAGGAGGTGAAACTGTACATGTCCGTCAGGAATTGTTCGTATTTGTTAAGGTCGATTACGTGTATGAGCCTAAAGGCTCCGTTCTGGATTTTAGCAAGTCCGTCATTTATCGTGACTAGTTGTGCTGTGGAGTAGTCGTAAATGTCTATTGATGCGGTTATCGGGTAAATGAGGAGGAATCTGGAAGGGAAAAATTAATTTTTTTTCTTACTGGGTAAATAAGGAAAGGAAAAATTAATTTTGGTTTTTTTGTTGCTTTTGTGTATAATTCTTCCTGATTCTGTCAGGACTGTTGAATTCCGGTCTTCCCTTATTATTTCTTTTTTAAATTTTTTTGAGATTTTGGATCCTAACCGTTTGTTTATTTTGACATAAATGGTGTCACCCGGATTATACGCTTTAATGGGGTGCCTGGATTTGTTATGGTAGGCGAGATCTTTCGCCTGCTTATTTCTTAGTTCGGCTATATTCTCAGCCCTAGCCCTTTCGAATTGGCTTGGGTCGGTTGTAACTCTTCTACCAAAAAATACCTCTATTGGTTTCTTTTTTGTAGTCGAGTGGATTGTATTATTGTACTCATAGGCGGAGTTCGGCGAATGAAGTGAAGCTTCGCTCTGCTTTTAAACAACGCATTATTTCTGTGAGGGTCGAGTGAAATCGCTCTATTTGACCAAAAGGAATCGAATGGAAGCTGAATTCAAGGACGTTTCGTTGTCTATTACTACTAATTCGGGTACGCCGAACTGGAAAAGTAGTTCGCGGAGAGGTTCCTTAACGTGCTCTATGGCTCTCGATCTAAGGATTTTTGTTTGGGCATATTTTGAAAATTTATCTATTGCTGTAAGGACGATATTTCTCTCAGTTATGTAAATATCAATGTGCAATATTTGCTCTGGGAATTGAGGAATAGGGGTTTCTCCTATTTTGGGTTTTGTGGGGTTTCGGTCATATTTATTTTCTTTACAAATTGAACACTGTTGGATTATTCAATTTATTTTTTTGGTCATGGAAGGAAAGTAAAAATTTTCTAGGATTTGGGTTTTATTTTCTCGACAGTTACGATGTGCTCTTTTGTGGGTTTTCACAATGATTTCTTCCTGTTCTTGTTCATTTGTGATATCCTGCACTTGTATTTGTGTAAACCGGATTTTGTAATTGTTAAAGTGTATTGGATAAATTTCTTGGATTTTTCCCATAATTCTTTCCTCTGTTTTAATACAGTTGACAACGGAAGGATTAAGGTATCTTTTCAGAAGGTTCTTTAAAATTTCGGGGGTATAGTCGGGTTCTTCCAAAATGTGTCTGTGGTAAGTAGGGAACACTATTTTAAATTGATATGACGAGGTTTCGGCTATATTAAAAAAAATTTGGTTTTTGAATACGTTTATTGGTGTTTCTACGGATGGGATTAGGTTATGCGATGAGCTTTCGTCGCTGTGTTGGGATATTGATAGGGAATTTATAGGTTCACCTGGCATCCTTGATAGCGCATCGGCTACGACATTAGTTGTGCCAGGTTTATACAGAAGCTCGTGATTATATTCTTCAAGGATGGCTTTCCAGCGCTTCATTTTGGAATTGTTGTTTTTATTGCTTAGGGCATGCGTTAGCGGCTGGTGATCCGTGAATATTTTAACTCTTGCTGAGCCGTACAGATAGTTTCTAAAATTATTCAAGGCCCATATTATAGCTAGGAACTCTTTCTCGTTCGCAGCGTAGGATTCTTCAGTCTTGGTAAGTGTTCGCGAAATGAAGGCGATTGGTTTTTGATCTTGGGAAAGGACTGCACCGATGGCATAATTTGAGGCATCGGTGGTTAAATGGAACTCTTTACTGAAGTCAGGGTATGAGAGAATAACATCATCAGATATAAGGGATTTTTTTATTTTGTTGAAGGCATCTTTTGCCTCATCGTTCAAGTCTATATTTATTTTGGCTGACTTGTTTTTAGATATGCGGCCTTCTTCCCCTCTTAGAAGTAAGGTTAGAGGTTTTGCCAACTTAGCATAATCTTTTATGAAGCTGCGGTAATATCCTGAGAGACCTAGGAATGAGCGGAGTTGTTTTATATTTTGTGGGTAAGGTATTTTTGCAACTGCTTCTACCTTTGCGGGATTTTTTGTTATGCCTTTTGAGGATATAATAAATCCTAGGAACTCTACGGAGTCCCTGTAAAAATGGCATTTGTCCAGCTGAATTTTCATGTTCACATCTTCGAGCGTTTTAAAAATTTCTTGCAGTTGGAGGGTGTGCTCCTCTTCGGAGTTACTGAAAACAACTATATCGTCGATATAGACGTAGCAAATTTTGCCAATTTGATGGCGAAGAATGTCATCTAGGGCCCGTTGAAATACTGAGGGGGCATTCTTTAATCCGAATGGCAGTCTTGTGAACTCGTATTTGCCATTATTTATTGAGAAAGCTGTTTTCTCAATATCGGGTTCCTTGAGAGGGATCTGGTGAAATCCGCTCTTCAAATCCAAGACGGAAAAATATTTATTTTTCCCAAGCTGGGACAGTACTTCGTTAATTTGCGGTATTGGATAGCGATCTGCTATAGTGATCGCGTTAAGCTTGCGATAATCAATTACTATTCTGTACTGTTTGTTACCCTGAGAGTCGGGTTTTTTCGCAACGACCCAAATGGGTGAATTATACGGTGACCTTGATGGTCGAATAATACCGTCGTCTAACATTTTTTTAATCTGGGACTCAACTTCATTTTTCAGCGACATTGGGTAGGGGTAATATCTTGTATAGACGGGGGTGTCATTGTTGGTACGGATTTCGCCTACGACTTTAGTAGTGTATGTGAGTTTATCATTAGGTTCGGAAAATAGATTTGGAAAATGATTTACTAAATTATCGACATTTTTTCGTTGATTTGTTGACAAATGGTCGTCATTGAGTTCAATTTTATTAACAGATTTTGACTGAAATTGTTTTAGTTTTATTTTGGTATTCCCCTGTATTTCCATAAAGTTATCTTTGACGTGAATAACAGCTTCTAGCTCTTTGAGGCTGTTTTATTTATGTGGAATAGGTTTAGGAAAGTGTGTTCTTTAATTTCGATGTCTCCCGCTATAGATTTTGCAAAAAAAATTTCTTCGTTTTTAATGGGTTTTGGTACGATGGATGGTTGGATGTAATTTTTTGTTGATCCTGTATCTATGAGAAATTTTACTATGTTTCCACTCTTCTGCTTGCACTCGATATAAGGCAACGAAGAGTGATTCATTCTAAAAAATGTAGATCGGTTGTATCTATGAATTCATTGGTTAATTCACTATTATTATGGTTATTATTATGGTTATTATAGGTGTCATTAGTATTAGGTTCATACTCTTGGTTAGTGGGATTATTTTCGTTTAGGTTGTACTGGTCTTGTTCGGTCGTTTGTTCGATGTGGAAGTTTCTTTGTATTTTGTTAGGAGGTGCGGGAGGGTTAGTGTTAGGTGGTTTTTTGTTAGTAGGATCATTGGGACGTGGCCTGTTCATGTAGTTAAGGTTTCTTGTTCGTAGGGATGGATCGATATGCATTGGTTCTGGTCGTGGTTGAGGTTTTTGGGATGGACGAGGTGGTGGGTTATTTGGACGTGGGATGAACTGGTTTTGTTGGTAAGGATGTTGGTATTGGTAGGTTAGTTGGGGAGGTTGGTATTGGTAGTTTGTTTGGGGAGGCCTGTAGAGAGGAGTTGTGTTCGACCTAGGTTGAGGCATGTATGCCAATTCGGGGTAAAATTCGTTATTAAGCCTTTTGGGAGGAAGGGGTGGACGGATGTCCGAAGCCCTCCTGGGCTGGCCATTGTTTATTAAGGCATAGTGGAACCTGTAGTTTTTATTTTCAAGCTTTAAACACAAGTGGAGGGCTTGAGGGAGATCAGCGGGTTCCCTCATTCCTAGGAGTCTTGGCAAGTCTCCTTTAAGCCCACGAATGAACGTGTCCAGCGCCTTGTCCCTGTATGTGCGGGTAAGCAGATGCATGGCTTCTGTGCCGACATCCATGCAGCCGAGCTTATTAAGAATAAGCGACATGTGCGAGTATACTCGCTGGTAAAATTCCTAAATTGTCAGGTTACCCTGCACAAGCGACGTCATCTGGTACTCAAGAGTACCTAAGTCGCGCTTATCCGCATAGTGCAGCGTTAAGCATCTGGAAATTGCTTTCCAGTCTAGTGGAGTATTGTATGACTCCAAGGCAATGTCGGCGTTTCCGACAATTTTATTGCGGATAACGTTGAGGATCCCATAGTATTTGGGAGATCCCCTTTGTGGCTCGTAGATCTGAAGGATCCTGTCCACGATTTTCTTCCACGAGTTGAATTCTCCAGGTGCGCCTGAGAATTCGCGAAGACACCTTACCACATCGGGTATCTTGTCTAGCTCCGAGATGTTGGGAGAAACCGTGTCTATGGTTATATCCGCAACGTCGGAAAAACTCGCGTTGGGGTTGAGGGCGGCTTGAACCATGTTTCGCCCTTGTTGGCGGAATATATTGGTTACGATGCCAGATATGACCTCCGACAACTGGTCCATCGATAAGGAAGTGTTAATGGGAGCAGCGGGTGGAGGAGGTGGTGCGTTTAGCACAGGTGGTCGAATAAGATTTTGAGGGTTTGACATTTTAAGTTTACTTAGCCTATTCTTTTCACTTTATTATTTATGTATATTTTTGATGTTTTGTGGAACTTTAACAATCTCTGGAGGGTCCCTTTGGTGGTGAATCGCAGAGTTGTTTTTATTTTATTTCTAGAGATTTCTTTAAATTATGAGCTGTACAAGCTCTTCAGTTAAAAATTGTTTTCTTTGTGTTATTCAAGGAGAAAGGTTTTTAATATATTCACTAAATTTTAACTTAAAAGGAATTAATTAAAAAAATATATTTTCTAAATAGGAAATTTGTTTTTGCTTAATTACTTTAAAATTTTGTTTATATTTCTTACAATTTTTCACTCACTTTTTGTTTAGTTTAAATTCAATTCTCAGTTGATTTATTTTCACTTAACCTTCCTATACTCGCGCCAATTATTGTAACATCTATACTCGCGCACGGTCTCACAGACCGATAGTTCATACCCCCGACAATATATTTTTTTACATATTTTTTTTTTTAATATTATAATTATTTTAAAATTTAGGGCATAATGAAACAAAATAGTGTGCTTAGTACTTCAGTTATTTATTATTTTTCAGACTTTCAGTCTATTACAAATCAGTCTTCAAATTAGAGATATTTTTCTTAAATAATAGGAAAACAAACAAAAAATTAAATCTGATCTTCTTCTTAAAATAAAATAATAAAATTCATATCAAAGACATTTCATTGTATGTATATATCTATGTTTGGCTTAGTTTTGAGCCTCACCATAACAATCAGGGCATACGGTTACAGCATGTTCCAAACAAAAGTATTGTTTGCAGGTGGCACAGTTATAACGTGTCTTGCGGTTTTTTTTGATGAGCAGTATCCACAACGACCAATTTTATTATTACTAGATGTTGCTGAAGACTCGGGCCCATCTAATTTACATATTTCGCCGATCCTGAGCCTTATGGTTCTCGGCAAGGATAAATTCAGAGCCCGACATCTAAGGTGCGGATTGATAAGATCATATGCTAAGGCTTCAAGAAAGACCCTGCGGCTCATTTTATTCGCAGGGTTGTTCTGCAGGTATATTATAAACGTGTTTATAGCGGCTACATTCATGAGGCTGTAAAATATCACCATTGGCCATCTATTAGTACCACGTGCAACGTTGTAAGTCTCACACATTTTGTCCACGGTATCAACTCCACCTTTGGTTCTATTGTAGTCCATTATAATTTCTGATTTACCAGTATCTTCATTGATTTGAGCATCTTCATGCATGCTAGATACGAGAAGGACATTTTTGCCCTTTTTCGGAACATAGGATACCAGAGTGCAATTGCCTCGGTGCCCGAATATACTGGATTTTTTGGATCTTCCTCGTATTTCCGTGAATTGTTTAGGCAATTCCCTTTTGTTTTTGCGAATCGGCCCAATAACTGTTAATTTGTGTTTAGACTCAAGCTCATCTATCAATGGGATGCTAGTGAAGAAGTTATCACATGTGATATTACGCCCAGTATTATAAATATTTTCACTCAATCGCAAAACCAAAGCCAAAGCGGAGTTGTCAACTTGATATGGACCGTCTGGTTGTCGTCCAACGTAAACTTCCATAGTATGGGTATAAAACATTTTGTCATCTGTCAACGCATAAATTTTAATTCCATATTTGTTGGGTTGACTCCAGCAAATAGTAAAAGGCCTAATAAAGCTTCAAT
Organism: Campiglossa producta; assembly: GCA_964058755.1. NCBI lineage: Eukaryota > Metazoa > Arthropoda > Insecta > Diptera > Tephritidae > Campiglossa > Campiglossa producta. The sequence continues at coordinate 55,266,607 of CAXKVI010000003.1, forward strand.
TTCCATGTTGTTTGTATCAGCGCAGTCCCTTTCTCTTGAGAAATTATGTTTCAATCGATTAACTTGTTCATTAGTGTACTTTACTATTAGGTTGATAGTTTTCTCCGAGAAAAAAAGCTTCCATAGCTCACCAGGTTCCTTCAAATTTCTGGCTTCTCTTCTAGCGCCTGGAAGTTGAGTAACTATGTTTCTAGCACGTCGCCTTGTAGGGTGTAAGGCAGGAGATTTATTCCACCTAGTGTGTTCATCTTTCCCTAAGTAAAAATCGCGGGAACTGTAATGTAGCTGGCTGTTGGGGCAAGGCAAAGGTGGCAGGTGGCATGGTGGCAAGCCCGCTAGCTCGTCGGGTGGGGTGAGTTTTTGCTCACCAGCCTTGCCTGCAGCTATACACACAAAAAGGAGGTTCATGCCTGGTGACATCTACATAGGGGAAAGGGAAAGAAAAAGAGAAAGGCCTGTCCATGTCAGGTGGAGTCATCCCGCCCCTCTCGTTCATAGATCATGAACGACCTTGGACTCCACTTTGACTCCGCTCACCGAGTGGAGTCCCCTTTGCCTGCCACATGTCTGTCCGTTAATTATCGTCCCATGTTCCTAATCTGTCTAGTCTGTTCTCGTCGCCTCACACTCACGTCCCCTATAATGCACCAGTGCACCACCCACACCAAATGACCGTTGACTTAGCCAGTCATGGTGTTCTTATTTCACCCCATAAAAAAAAACAAAATAAAAGGAAAGAAGCAAATCGTTTCGTATCGCAAATTCACAATCTTAGTTTATTAAAATTAAAATAAATTAGAAGAAATAAAAAAAAACGAGAAACTTAGGCTAACGCTGTTCAAACAAAAAAAGGTAACGATCTTCAACTTATAGCTAATACTTCATTCCATAAAAAAAATCCTTTAAGACTACCAGGATTTAACACAACTAACCTAGCAAAGTTAAAAATTTGACAAGAGAAATTTCTTAACTCAAGAGTAAATAAACGAAAAAAAAATCTATAATAAAAAAAATAAACTACACGGCTAAAAAAATGAACCTAAATTTTAAACCCGTATAAAGTTTAATCAATTTTTCAAACCTTTTTGTACAATATTTCAAACCGTCCAAATACCTACAAAGATTTTCAATTTCTTTTGGTTTCGATTTAAAATCTAAATGAAAAAGCAGTCTAAATTTTTTATTTTTGTTTTGTTTGAATATAATTGAATTTTGCCCACAAGATTTTCATGTGCGTCATAGCTCAGCGGTAGAGCAGTTGGCTGTGACTCCTGAGCGTTTTCGTTTGAATCCTGCCAGCTGCCACATTTTTTTAGTTTTATTTTATTCTTAAAACTTTTCGGTCTAAAATGTAAACTTTTGTGTTTGAACATTCAAATTTATTTTTGAAAGCTTATTCAAGATTGAATTTTGACAACAACATTTATGTGTGCGATGTAGCTCAGTGGTAGAGCAGACGGGCATTATGCGGGGAGGCTTTGTTCGAATTCCCGCCAACGGACAAAAAATTTATTTTATCTTTAAAAATTGTTAAAACATTTCTTGTTTATAATTGAAACCCGATTCATTTAGCCAATTTTCATGAAAACTGGTTTATATTGAATTTGAATCCAAATTTGGTTTGGTCATATATGTAGTCCAAAAAGTTTAAAATTTAGGTTCAAATTTTTAGCTGTGTAATAAAATCCAAAAAACCTAACAACAAGAATCAATTAAATAAAAATTTAATCCAAAAAAAAAATTTTTAAGCAATCCAATTAATGTAACTTAGCTTAATAAAAACCAAGAAAGAAATTAAATAAAAGAATGTAAAAAAAATATCCGCGTAAAAAAAAAATGAAAATAATAAGTAAAAAAATATCTTCTGGGAATTAAAAATAATGATTACTGTGGCCTTTCGGACGACCCTGTACGCCGATAACTGCCCTACCTCAACTAGCTTCCAATATTCGGATTTTTATATACGTAGGTATGTACTGAGAAGTTTAATTTTTGGTAAATATACCTTAGAATTTAGCACTTACCGATCTTTTCGTTGACGGAGGCGCCTGCGTCGCGAAGAGAGGATGGCTGAAATAAATACCCCTCACCACACATACATACATAGAAATTCTCTATGTTGGAAGTTTTCCAATATACATAAGAGGTGGGAGCGATCACACTATAACATTGGAAGTCATTCGGATGCGCGGCTGCCGTCCGAATCAAAGAAAAATGTATGGCCAATATAGTGATTTAGAAATAAAAAAAATGCAAAATAAATGTTTTGTGGGCAAAAAAAAATAAAACAGGCATACAAAAGCTTATCCTGAATTGTAACTAAAATTGATGTGCAAAAAAAAATGTTACAAAAGAAAAGAAATAACTGAACGACTGAATATAAAATAATTCGCATAAAAAAATTTACTAGTGGTGCGGGGAGGGAAGTGGGGTGATTGCTAAAGGAAAAAGGTGGGAAGAAAGGCACGAAGTGGTGTGCTTTAGAAGGTTTCGGGAATGCAAAAGGAAAGTGGGGAGGGGGGAATGCCAAATTTTTTTTCTAAACACCAAAAAGCAAAAGCTACATCAAAATAAAGTGTGAACCAAAAATTTAATTAATTGCGTTGGGGACTAAAAGAAAAAAAAAATGTTAAGTAGCAAATAAGAAGTATCGCTCGCTGAAACAAAAAAAAATATCAAAAATAATAAAAAAATGAAAAATGATAAATTGCGGCTTCCAACGAAGAAGTCCCAAAAATAGTGTACACGAAAAATTTTGAAGGGGGTGTGTACGAATCAAATAAGCAAATTTCAGCGAAGGAAAGTAAAGGATTAAAAAAAAATAAAAAAAAATACCGAAATGAGAAAAATAAGCGGCTATTGGATATCACACAACAAAAAAAACCATAAAAAAAACGGTATGACTTGAAAATTAAAAATTATTAAAGAGAAAAATTTAAACAGGCTACTGGACTCTAAATGCAATAGCTTAGGGCATTAAAAATAAAGATGGCAAAAATAACTTAATATTAGGGTGGCAAAAAAAATATAATGGTACAAAAGGAAATTTACTTTAAAACACAAACTTTGAAAACTATGGTGCAACAAATGGAATAATGTGCCTAAAAATATCAAAAAAAAAGAAAAGGCAGCAGCAATGATTTATTTTCTCCCTCTCCTCGTTCTCCTCGGCAAATTCCGGCACCAACTTGGTTTTTCGATGGCCTGCTATGGTCGCTGTGGCAGAAGCGTTTCAACGCACTTTGGTGCTTTTGGACGTGGAGCCCAGCACAATTTTATGTTCCTGCTTTCCCTTTTTTTCTCCAAAACCTTTGAGTTTGGTATGGTACGATGGTTATTTGGCCTGATTAGATTTATCCTAAGGGAAAGAAAAAACTACTTAGGACCTAGGACTCACAAATAGCAGGAAACCTCTTTTTTTTTTTTTTTTGTTTTGCCTCACAACACTCACCTAATTTTTCGCTGGTCTAGGTACAGTACTCCGGCTATTGAGGTACCGGCGCCTTCCAAGATCTATCTCCCTTTTTTTTCACAAACCGTTACTACTGTGCACCACAAAAAAAATTGGATATAAAAGAAAGACTTTCACAACTTTTTCCGGGTCCGCACAAGCTTGGCTCAACTTTATATTTGAATCATTACCTAGCTTCGTTTGGCGATCGTACCCCATAAGCGAAAAGATGTTCCGTTTTGACAATTTCACTCAACCACCGAGGACACTCATACATCTATCCTGATTAGGCGGGACACGACAGATATACTTTCACGACATAACTTTCACCTACACTAACAGATCCATATTCACCTATCTAAATACATGTATTTGACTTTCGTCACATGACAAACACATACATGGGAAACTCCGTTGCTGTTAACCACACAGATACAGCGGTGTTCGGACTTTTACAATGTGGCATTAACCCACAGGCTGCCGCTACAGGCTCGGATGCCGCCGATGTTGCATGCAACATGGAGCGTGTCCGTAAAAAGATTCAGAGCGCAGCATGTCTTATTTTGGGTTTTGGTGTGCCCAACGTGTGGCTTCGACCCACGACCTACAGCCGGGCTATCCCCTTGCTTATTCATTTAGCTTAGGTAACGCGTTTTTATTTCATGAGCAGCACTCAGAATTATTTCTACTAGGAACCTATATCACAGTTTGCCCTATATCTAAAAGACTAGAATTGCATGCAGGTTAACTTAAAACTATGTCACAGGTAAGTATCTAAGCTTAAATCACAGGTGAGTATCTATATCTATATCACAGTTTTGCCGGTTAATAAAAAGGTGTCAATAATAAAAAAATTAAATAGATTAGTCAATAAATGGGCAAATAAATAAATAAATAATCACAAAAAATTTAATTAATAAATAACAAAAATAAATAAATACAAATATAATTACGGGGAAAAAAAAAGGTATAAATAAATGTCAACATGGGTATGTCCCGTCAAGTCAAGCCTTCACGAAATAAAACATGCAACACTTCTACATACGCTACATGCAACAATTAAAACTAACATGCAACATAGATTTATGCAACAAAAATATCTTTAGCATGGTATACGCCTATTTTCTTGCCCTTCATATCGCCGAGTTCGTACATTGAATTTCCAATCGCTTTCAGGACTACACACTTAACTTGCTTTGGGGCAAGTTTAGCATTGTAGTTTTCAATCTTCGAACTCTGCTTGAAATTTCGGCGGTATACCACTTGTCCGGTTTGGAATTTCACATCTTTGCTCCTAGTATTGTAAAATTGTTTGCTCCGCTCATGTGCTAGTTTGAGTTCCTTCATTATAGAATCTCTAATACTCTGTAACCTATCAGCTCTAGCCTCTATCTCGAAATCTGTATCTTTAACTGCCCCCAATTTGCGGCAAATTTTGTATGATGCCCCATGTTGCATCATGGGCATGCCAAACGTGGCATAGTATGGGGAGCAGTTAATCGAAGTATGTATCGCGCTGCCAAGGGCAAAAGCCGCATCGCTGATACACCTATCCCAGTTCTTTTGGTTGTCCTTAATGAAGGACCTCACTATTTGCAGCACTGAGCGGTTAACTCTTTCCGCCGCATTTCCTTGCGGGGAATAAAAAGCTGTTCTTATATGTTTAACTCCATACCTTTCTAGAAATTTTGAGAACATGTCGGAGACAAATTGTTTCCCGTTATCGGAATGCACATATTCCGGAACCCCAAAGATGTGAAAAACCTCTTTTTCTAAAAATTTAATTACATCTAAGGACGTGGCTTTACGCATAGGTTTTAAAAACACAAACTTGGAAAAATGATCAAGACACACAAACACATACACATTACCATCACTAGTACGTGGATATGGACCCATAAAGTCAATAAACAAACGTTGGAAAGGTCTTTCGGTTACGTGTTGCTTTCCCATGGGTGGTTTATTAAATATATTTTGGGTTTTGTTTCCTTTACATGTTTCACACTCTTTTAGGAAGTTTTGGACGTCGGTTACCATACCAGGCCAATAGTATTTTTCGCGTATTCGGGCTAAGGTTTTGTGGATGCCCCCGTGGCCGGCCGAAGGTGAGCTGTGGGAGGATTCCACCAACCCTGCTCGCAACTCCGACGGTACCCAGAGTTTCCAGGCTTGGTCCTGCTGAAGCTCGCCCCCCCTGTCAAACTGCGTCCGTTTATATACGTAACCATCCGACACGCACAGTTCTGGTAACTTAGCTTAATAAAAACCAAGAAAGAAATTAAATAAAAGAATGTAAAAAAAATATCCGCGTAAAAAAAAAATGAAAATAATAAGTAAAAAAATATCTTCTGGGAATTAAAAATAATGATTACTGTGGCCTTTCGGACGACCCTGTACGCCGATAACTGCCCTACCTCAACTAGCTTCCAATATTCGGATTTTTATATACGTAGGTATGTACTGAGAAGTTTAATTTTTGGTAAATATACCTTAGAATTTAGCACTTACCGATCTTTTCGTTGACGGAGGCGCCTGCGTCGCGAAGAGAGGATGGCTGAAATAAATACCCCTCACCACACATACATACATAGAAATTCCCTATGTTGGAAGTTTTCCAATATACATAAGAGGTGGGAGCGATCACACTATAACATTGGAAGTCATTCGGATGCGCGGCTGCCGTCCGAATCAAAGAAAAATGTATGGCCAATATAGTGATTTAGAAATAAAAAAAATGCAAAATAAATGTTTTGTGGGCAAAAAAAAATAAAACAGGCATACAAAAGCTTATCCTGAATTGTAACTAAAATTGATGTGCAAAAAAAAATGTTACAAAAGAAAAGAAATAACTGAACGACTGAATATAAAATAATTCGCATAAAAAAATTTACTAGTGGTGCGGGGAGGGAAGTGGGGTGATTGCTAAAGGAAAAAGGTGGGAAGAAAGGCACGAAGTGGTGTGCTTTAGAAGGTTTCGGGAATGCAAAAGGAAAGTGGGGAGGGGGGAATGCCAAATTTTTTTTCTAAACACCAAAAAGCAAAAGCTACATCAAAATAAAGTGTGAACCAAAAATTTAATTAATTGCGTTGGGGACTAAAAGAAAAAAAAAATGTTAAGTAGCAAATAAGAAGTATCGCTCGCTGAAACAAAAAAAAATATCAAAAATAATAAAAAAATGAAAAATGATAAATTGCGGCTTCCAACGAAGAAGTCCCAAAAATAGTGTACACGAAAAATTTTGAAGGGGGTGTGTACGAATCAAATAAGCAAATTTCAGCGAAGGAAAGTAAAGGATTAAAAAAAAATAAAAAAAAATACCGAAATGAGAAAAATAAGCGGCTATTGGATATCACACAACAAAAAAAACCATAAAAAAAACGGTATGACTTGAAAATTAAAAATTATTAAAGAGAAAAATTTAAACAGGCTACTGGACTCTAAATGCAATAGCTTAGGGCATTAAAAATAAAGATGGCAAAAATAACTTAATATTAGGGTGGCAAAAAAAATATAATGGTACAAAAGGAAATTTACTTTAAAACACAAACTTTGAAAACTATGGTGCAACAAATGGAATAATGTGCCTAAAAATATCAAAAAAAAAGAAAAGGCAGCAGCAATGATTTATTTTCTCCCTCTCCTCGTTCTCCTCGGCAAATTCCGGCACCAACTTGGTTTTTCGATGGCCTGCTATGGTCGCTGTGGCAGAAGCGTTTCAACGCACTTTGGTGCTTTTGGACGTGGAGCCCAGCACAATTTTATGTTCCTGCTTTCCCTTTTTTTTCCAAAACCTTTGAGTTTGGTATGGTACGATGGTTATTTGGCCTGATTAGATTTATCCTAAGGGAAAGAAAAAACTACTTAGGACCTAGGACTCACAAATAGCAGGAAACCTCTTTTTTTTTTTTTTTTGTTTTGCCTCACAACACTCACCTAATTTTTCGCTGGTCTAGGTACAGTACTCCGGCTATTGAGGTACCGGCGCCTTCCAAGATCTATCTCCCTTTTTTTCACAAACCGTTACTACTGTGCACCACAAAAAAAATTGGATATAAAAGAAAGACTTTCACAACTTTTTCCGGGTCCGCACAAGCTTGGCTCAACTTTATATTTGAATCATTACCTAGCTTCGTTTGGCGATCGTACCCCATAAGCGAAAAGATGTTCCGTTTTGACAATTTCACTCAACCACCGAGGACACTCATACATCTATCCTGATTAGGCGGGACACGACAGATATACTTTCACGACATAACTTTCACCTACACTAACAGATCCATATTCACCTATCTAAATACATGTATTTGACTTTCGTCACATGACAAACACATACATGGGAAACTCCGTTGCTGTTAACCACACAGATACAGCGGTGTTCGGACTTTTACAATGTGGCATTAACCCACAGGCTGCCGCTACAGGCTCGGATGCCGCCGATGTTGCATGCAACATGGAGCGTGTCCGTAAAAAGATTCAGAGCGCAGCATGTCTTATTTTGGGTTTTGGTGTGCCCAACGTGTGGCTTCGACCCACGACCTACAGCCGGGCTATCCCCTTGCTTATTCATTTAGCTTAGGTAACGCGTTTTTATTTCATGAGCAGCACTCAGAATTATTTCTACTAGGAACCTATATCACAGTTTGCCCTATATCTAAAAGACTAGAATTGCATGCAGGTTAACTTAAAACTATATCACAGGTAAGTATCTAAGCTTAAATCACAGGTGAGTATCTATATCTATATCACAGTTTTGCCGGTTAATAAAAAGGTGTCAATAATAAAAAAATTAAATAGATTAGTCAATAAATGGGCAAATAAATAAATAAATAATCACAAAAAATTTAATTAATAAATAACAAAAATAAATAAATACAAATATAATTACGGGGAAAAAAAAAGGTATAAATAAATGTCAACATGGGTATGTCCCGTCAAGTCAAGCCTTCACGAAATAAAACATGCAACACTTCTACATACGCTACATGCAACAATTAAAACTAACATGCAACATAGATTTATGCAACAAAAATATCTTTAGCATGGTATACGCCTATTTTCTTGCCCTTCATATCGCCGAGTTCGTACATTGAATTTCCAATCGCTTTCAGGACTACACACTTAACTTGCTTTGGGGCAAGTTTAGCATTGTAGTTTTCAATCTTCGAACTCTGCTTGAAATTTCGGCGGTATACCACTTGTCCGGTTTGGAATTTCACATCTTTGCTCCTAGTATTGTAAAATTGTTTGCTCCGCTCATGTGCTAGTTTGAGTTCCTTCATTATAGAATCTCTAATACTCTGTAACCTATCAGCTCTAGCCTCTATCTCGAAATCTGTATCTTTAACTGCCCCCAATTTGCGGCAAATTTTGTATGATGCCCCATGTTGCATCATGGGCATGCCAAACGTGGCATAGTATGGGGAGCAGTTAATCGAAGTATGTATCGCGCTGCGAAGGGCAAAAGCCGCATCGCTGATACACCTATCCCAGTTCTTTTGGTTGTCCTTAATGAAGGACCTAACTATTTGCAGCACTGAGCGGTTAACTCTTTCCGCCGCATTTCCTTGCGGGGAATAAAAAGCTGTTCTTATATGTTTAACTCCATACCTTTCTAGAAATTTTGAGAACATGTCGGAGACAAATTGTTTCCCGTTATCGGAATGCACATATTCCGGAACCCCAAAGATGTGAAAAACCTCTTTTTCTAAAAATTTAATTACATCTAAGGACGTGGCTTTACGCATAGGTTTTAAAAACACAAACTTGGAAAAATGATCAAGACACACAAACACATACACATTACCATCACTAGTACGTGGATATGGACCCATAAAGTCAATAAACAAACGTTGGAAAGGTCTTTCGGTTACGTGTTGCTTTCCCATGGGTGGTTTATTAAATATATTTTGGGTTTTGTTTCCTTTACATGTTTCACACTCTTTTAGGAAGTTTTGGACGTCGGTTACCATACCAGGCCAATAGTATTTTTCGCGTATTCGGGCTAAGGTTTTGTGGATGCCCCCGTGGCCGGCCGAAGGTGAGCTGTGGGAGGATTCCACCAACCCTGCTCGCAACTCCGACGGTACCCAGAGTTTCCAGGCTTGGTCCTGCTGAAGCTCGCCCCCCCTGTCAAACTGCGTCCGTTTATATACGTAACCATCCGACACGCACAGTTCTGGTAGTTTTTCTTGGTTTTCAGTCACCGTTTTTCGAAGTTCGTCATACTCTTCAGTTTTAAAGTAGTTCGAGTCTAAGTCAATGTCCATTAGTCTGTCTGATAGCTGCATTTCCTCCATATGCGCTCGCGACAGCGTATCGGGTACTACATTGAGTGCTCCTTTTCTGTGCTCGATTTGAAAGTCGTACGCCTGAAGTTTTAAACTCCACCGCGCAAGTCTTCCAGAGAGGTCTTTTTGGTTCATCAACCATTTGAGACTTGCGTGATCAGTTATGATGGTGAAGGGTAAACCTTCGACGTACGGCCTAAATCGTTTCACACTTATCACCGCAGCGTAGCACTCCAGCTCGGTGATACTGTAATTACGCTGCGCTTTGTTCAATTTGGCGGAAATGTAAGCTATTGGTCTTTCGTTGTTCTCGTCGTCTAACTGGAAGAGTACCCCGCCCACTCCGTCGGTTGAAGCATCGCACTGGATGTAAAATCGTCTGTCAAAGTCAGGGTGTACCAGTACGGGAGCGGAAATCAAACTTTCCTTTAGTCGTTCAAACGAACTCCTTGCTTCGTTTGTCATAGTAAACCTTTTGATTTTTTCTTTTGTGAGACAGTCGTGCAGCGGTGCTGCAATGGTTGCGTAGTCTTGGATAAAACGTCGGTACCAGCCTGACATCCCTAAGAACCGTCTGAGCTGTTTTGGCGTTTTAGGTTCGGGGAAATCCCTCACAGCCGCAACCTTGTTCGCATCGGTTTTGAGACATCCATCGCCCACTACGTAACCTAAGTACCTAACTTCCTTGAAACAAAACTTGCTTTTCTCGACATTAATGGTAAGGTTAGCTTCACGTAAACACTTAGCGACCTTCTCCAACAACACTAAATGGGACGGGAAATCTACAGAACAAACTAACAGATCATCTAAATATACAAAAACACAATCACGTAAAGAAGCGGGTATAACCTTGTCCATCAATCTACACATTCTTTGTGCTGCATTACACAGTCCAAACGGCATGACTGTATAATGGTATAGGGGACGCCCTGGCACTGTAAACGCGGTTTTCTCTCGGGTTTTCTTTTCCAAAGGTATTTGCCAAAAGGCATCTTTTAGGTCGATGGCCGAAATGAACCTCGTGTTTTGGAGTCGGCTGAGAATCCCATCGATGTTTGGAAGTGGATAAGCGTCCTTAATAGTTCGCTCATTCACTTTCCTCGCATCGAGACAGAGACGCTTCTTTTCACCCTTTATCACCAGCGATACGGGAGAGCTCCAACTGCTATTGCTTTCCTCAATCACCCCTAGACCCAACATGCGATCTAACTCAGCAAAAACATGTTTTTGGATCGCTGGTGATATTGGATAGTGTCTCTGTTTCACTGGGAGATTCTCATCCGAAACCTCAATCACGTGTTCCTCCACATTGGTTTTCCCTAACCCCAAGACAGCAAAGGACGGGAACTGTGCCTTGACTCTTTCTAACGCAACACTTTGCTCTTTCGTAAGGACATGTTGCACGGCATCAAACGACAAGTCGCCTTCGGCAGGTACCAATTCTGCAACGGCAGAGTGGGCCGAACGTACCATCGTTCCTCGACTTACAACATCCAGGTCGAAAGCCTGCCAAAAGTCTACCCCTAAATACACTTCCTGTTGGAGGCCTGGCACGATTAGGAACTCTAAGTCTTTAAGTTCTCCTTCCCATAGAACTGGCAGAGTGATAGCACCTACCACGGGCGTTTCGCCGCCGTTTGCCGTTCGGATATTCTGATTAGCCAACTTAATGATGCTATCCTCTCTGCCCTCTATCAACTTTTCAAAATTTTTACCTAAACAGTTCGCGCCAGCCCCCGAATCTAACAAAGCAAGAACTTCTTTGCCTCCAATTTCGGTTCGCGCAAAGAACCGATTATCTCCTTTGAGAGTTACAATCGTGGACACTATTTTCTGGTGTATTCTTTTCATTATCTTTCTCTTCTCTCGCATCCTTTTTATCTTCATGTAATTTCGCTTTTTTATTAAAATTTCCTCTGTAAAAATCCTGTTTCTTGCTTCCTCATACTCTATCTTCCTCTGATGTAGACTTTTTGGCAGAACCTTCTTCCCTTCTATTGCACCACCCCTGTCTTTCACACCGCTGTCTCTTTTTAAAATTTGGACTCCGGGTGGTCTATCTCCTGGCGAGGGCCCCCGGCAATCTCCGCCAGTCGTGAGTTTCCCGGCCCAGGTTTAAAAACACAAAAGGACGTATCTTTACCACACGCAAAACAGATCATATTATGAAACGGGGACTTACAATGATTTTCTTTCTTAAGCTCGGACGGATTCTTGACAAAATAATCAACAGGCATTCCACACGCATAACATAACATTAAATGATAAGGGGACGCACAGAACGAATTGGTGGTGGGATTGGGACCAAAAGATGGCTTCGGCTGGGCCGAAGATCCTTGCGTTGCAGGCGTTTGCTGCTGGAACGGCGCTTTACGCTGGAAATTGTTGTTTGTGATCGCATCTACGGGAGCCTGTTTTACTTCCCCATCCGCAGGTGTCACTTCGGGGTAACCTAACTCGCTAACTGCCTTTGCTCTACTTTTGTTTTCTTTAATGAGCCGTTCAGCTCGTCGACACTCGGCCTTCAGCTCAGCCAGCGTGTCGATTTTTGACGCAAACGTTAAATTTGCCAAGTAGGGCTTCAGGTTCCCCCTAATTATCCCAACCAGCTCCTTCTCTGGGATACTTTTCCGGAGCCGGAAAGTCAAATTATGGACCTCACCGTAGAAGTCGTCGAACCCTTCCAGTGGCTGTTGTTTGCGTTCCATGATTTCGCGGATTATCTCGTAATCGGACTCCGCTGTCTTGAAGTGGGCTAGCAGCTCCGCCCTTAGCTCGGGATACCCAAAATCGGGTTCGTCCGAGTGGTCCTCTAAGACCTGCCAGTACCACTTCAAGGCAGAGCCCGTCACGAGACAATGGAAGTCGGTGAAGAGCTGAAAGTGCGAGATATTGTGTTGCTGTCGCAACTTTTCGATCCGAAACAGAAAGCTCTCCACCGTAATTCCTTTGTTCGTGCCGTCAAACTTCACATGCCACTTGTCCAGGTCCAACTTCTTCCATTTCGGTGGGTCCTGGGTGTTTCCCGATGAACCTGAACCCCCCAACGTAGCATTTGGACCGACACGCTGGTTGGCTGCTTCGTCCCTACCATTCCTGTCAGGAGTAGATGACTGAGCAGGCCGGTTTCCTAACCCGTGCGCCGAGGTTTCCATCACAGCGACTCGGCTACTGAGGTTCGAAACGTTATCACGGATATTGTGAACCTCGTCCATGTACTGCACCATCAGCTCATTTTGTTGCGCCATCATCGCCATCATATGGCTCAGCTGGTTGATGTTGATGGCCGTTGAAGTTGGTCCACTTTGTCGCTGTCCCACAGCCTCAGCACCCTGGTCCTTTGCTGGTTCCTTGCGCCCGGGGATAGCCCCGGTTCCTGCTCCTCCAACTGCTCCCTCCTGCTCGGTGTCGGACATATTAAACAGCTCGTCGACTTTCCTCGAAAAGCTACTTTCACCCCCAGAAAACGAAAATGTTTCGGTTACCCTAAAACTAGACGGACGGACTGATTGGACTATATGTTCCCCCGATGACCTAAAAACCCGCGAAGCGCACCTGTTAATAAGGTCTGTTGGCAAAAGATCGGAATGAGGTATGCCCGTATCGATCTGTGTAAAAACCGATCCGACAACTTCGTCCCGCAACGCCCTGGTTCTGCTCCGTGTTACAATCCTGTTTAGGTCCAATCCACCAACAATCTCGTCCTGGGCGTCCTCCTTCTCCATACAACGAAAACTTTCTTCCGCCAATAAGAGGTCCGAGTCGCCAAGCGTTGTGCGAACCGGAAATAGGTATAGGGGTTCAGAGACACAGAAAAGAAAACTTAGAGGAACTGGGTTTTCGACAAGAACCCAAATAAAAAGGAAGACGAAGGCTACACCAAAAGCAGAAACTTCAAAACTAACAAAAAAAATGATTTGAAGTTATGAACGAAAATTAAAAGATTAATGCGAAGAGGTAGAGTAAGAAAAAAAAAAGAAAGATAAAAAAATTTCAAATCCCAAAAATTTCTTATAATGCTACCAGTGGTTAATCCCCAAAGAGAAAAATGGTTACAAAAGAAAAGAAAAAGGAAACAAGTGGCAAAAGTAAAAACAAATATAAAAAAAAGGTAAAAAATATAAAAAAAAAGGTATAAAAAGTGTAAAACAAAAAAAAAAAAATGTTTTTTTTTTTTTTTTTTTTTTTTTTGTCAAATGCTTCAACAGTTGAAGAGATAAATTTCCCTACAAAGTGTAAAATTCAATGATAAAATTCTAAAATTCAGTGGTATAATAAGTAAAAAAAAGAAAAAGTTGATTAAAACTAATTATACTCAGGGCCCGAACTCAATTTCAAAACAAGGCCTAATGAGAAAATTAAATAATATAAAAAAAAGGTATGATAAAAAAGAAATATATTGAATAACTTCGAACAGAAAAAAATTGTGTACTCAACTCTGCAAGGGTCAACTTGAAATTCACTAAATATTTTTAAGATGGGTATATTTTCCAAAAAAAAAAAAAATTGAAATATAAGTGTATATCATAAAATAAAAAAAAAATGAAATAAACGTGGTATATAGATATGGTAATATAAGTATAGGTGTATATATGTATGTATGTGCTTTTTGATTTCAAGAGTGGGCTAAATTGCTTTGTTGTTGTTTAATGTTTGTTTAGGTTAATAGGAAGAATTATTTATGTTATTGGTGTGTGTTGGTGTTGCACCTCGGCAAGGTCATAGTGAGTGTGAGTGAGTGGTCCGTTTGTCACTAGTCTTAGTCCTAGTCATCTAACGTCTCCCCAATCTGTCCATTTATTCAGTGTGGCACTGCAAGCCTAGTGGCACTGCCCTCAAGCTTGGTTGCCGCACTGAACGAAATCTCCTTCGTGTAGGCTGACTGCAAACCTCACGTACACGCGGTGCTGGACCACGTACACGGTGGCTTAAACAGTCACCTATACGCTAATACATCCATTTGTCAACATACTAGTCTTACCGCAGAATACCACTTATGCAAACATTGCAGTTCTCATAAGGAACTTCTACGGCAAGACAAGTATCCCCCCTTGTTTTTGTTGTAGTGGCACATATCGCGTCAGACTGATCTAAGCAATGTTGCCCCTACAACTGTCATCAGTCCAGTCAAAGAAGGAAATCGAAAGTAAGGTAAAGGAGAAGAGAGTAAACTAAAGTTATAAAATAAAGGACAGTTATTGAAACCCAAAAAAAAAAGTTATGGAAAGGCAAGGAGGTCTTTTAAAGACAGGAAAGCAAAAAGAAAGGAAATTTACTATGGCAAAAAAAAAATTGTTTAATGAATGAAAACTAAAACAAAATAGAAGATTAAAGATTGCAATCGAGAAAAAAAAAAATATAAAAGAATTGCAAGTTAAAAATTCGAAAATTAACAATTGAAAAATGTAAATTGAAAAAAAAACAATATAAAAATTAAAAACTTAAAAATTAAAAATTGGGCTATTTCGTTGGGCGCCATTGTAATGTAGCTGGCTGTTGGGGCAAGGCAAAGGTGGCAGGTGGCATGGTGGCAAGCCCGCTAGCTCGTCGGGTGGGGTGAGTTTTTGCTCACCAGCCTTGCCTGCAGCTATACACACAAAAAGGAGGTTCATGCCTGGTGACATCTACATAGGGGAAAGGGAAAGAAAAAGAGAAAGGCCTGTCCATGTCAGGTGGAGTCATCCCGCCCCTCTCGTTCATAGATCATGAACGACCTTGGACTCCACTTTGACTCCGCTCACCGAGTGGAGTCCCCTTTGCCTGCCACATGTCTGTCCGTTAATTATCGTCCCATGTTCCTAATCTGTCTAGTCTGTTCTCGTCGCCTCACACTCACGTCCCCTATAATGCACCAGTGCACCACCCACACCAAATGACCGTTGACTTAGCCAGTCATGGTGTTCTTATTTCACCCCATAAAAAAAAACAAAATAAAAGGAAAGAAGCAAATCGTTTCGTATCGCAAATTCACAATCTTAGTTTATTAAAATTAAAATAAATTAGAAGAAATAAAAAAAAACGAGAAACTTAGGCTAACGCTGTTCAAACAAAAAAAGGTAACGATCTTCAACTTATAGCTAATACTTCATTCCATAAAAAAAATCCTTTAAGACTACCAGGATTTAACACAACTAACCTAGCAAAGTTAAAAATTTGACAAGAGAAATTTCTTAACTCAAGAGTAAATAAACGAAAAAAAAATCTATAATAAAAAAAATAAACTAATAAAATCCAAAAAACCTAACAACAAGAATCAATTAAATAAAAATTTAATCCAAAAAAAAAATTTTTAAGCAATCCAATTAATGTAACTTAGCTTAATAAAAACCAAGAAAGAAATTAAATAAAAGAATGTAAAAAAAATATCCGCGTGAAAAAAATATGAAAATAATAAGTAAAAAAATATCTTCTGGGAATTAAAAATAATGATTACTGTGGCCTTTCGGACGACCCTGTACGCCGATAACTGCCCTACCTCAACTAGCTTCCAATATTCGGATTTTTATATACGTAGGTATGTACTGAGAAGTTTAATTTTTGGTAAATATACCTTAGAATTTAGCACTTACCGATCTTTTCGTTGACGGAGGCGCCTGCGTCGCGAAGAGAGGATGGCTGAAATAAATACCCCTCACCACACATACATACATAGAAATTCCCTATGTTGGAAGTTTTCCAATATACATAAGAGGTGGGAGCGATCACACTATAACATTGGAAGTCATTCGGATGCGCGGCTGCCGTCCGAATCAAAGAAAAATGTATGGCCAATATAGTGATTTAGAAATAAAAAAAATGCAAAATAAATGTTTTGTGGGCAAAAAAAAATAAAACAGGCATACAAAAGCTTATCCTGAATTGTAACTAAAATTGATGTGCAAAAAAAAATGTTACAAAAGAAAAGAAATAACTGAACGACTGAATATAAAATAATTCGCATAAAAAAATTTACTAGTGGTGCGGGGAGGGAAGTGGGGTGATTGCTAAAGGAAAAAGGTGGGAAGAAAGGCACGAAGTGGTGTGCTTTAGAAGGTTTCGGGAATGCAAAAGGAAAGTGGGGAGGGGGGAATGCCAAATTTTTTTTCTAAACACCAAAAAGCAAAAGCTACATCAAAATAAAGTGTGAACCAAAAATTTAATTAATTGCGTTGGGGACTAAAAGAAAAAAAAAATGTTAAGTAGCAAATAAGAAGTATCGCTCGCTGAAACAAAAAAAAATATCAAAAATAATAAAAAAATGAAAAATGATAAATTGCGGCTTCCAACGAAGAAGTCCCAAAAATAGTGTACACGAAAAATTTTGAAGGGGGTGTGTACGAATCAAATAAGCAAATTTCAGCGAAGGAAAGTAAAGGATTAAAAAAAAATAAAAAAAAATACCGAAATGAGAAAAATAAGCGGCTATTGGATATCACACAACAAAAAAAACCATAAAAAAAACGGTATGACTTGAAAATTAAAAATTATTAAAGAGAAAAATTTAAACAGGCTACTGGACTCTAAATGCAATAGCTTAGGGCATTAAAAATAAAGATGGCAAAAATAACTTAATATTAGGGTGGCAAAAAAAATATAATGGTACAAAAGGAAATTTACTTTAAAACACAAACTTTGAAAACTATGGTGCAACAAATGGAATAATGTGCCTAAAAATATCAAAAAAAAAGAAAAGGCAGCAGCAATGATTTATTTTCTCCCTCTCCTCGTTCTCCTCGGCAAATTCCGGCACCAACTTGGTTTTTCGATGGCCTGCTATGGTCGCTGTGGCAGAAGCGTTTCAACGCACTTTGGTGCTTTTGGACGTGGAGCCCAGCACAATTTTATGTTCCTGCTTTCCCTTTTTTTCTCCAAAACCTTTGAGTTTGGTATGGTACGATGGTTATTTGGCCTGATTAGATTTATCCTAAGGGAAAGAAAAAACTACTTAGGACCTAGGACTCACAAATAGCAGGAAACCTCTTTTTTTTTTTTTTTTTTTTTTGCCTCACAACACTCACCTAATTTTTCGCTGGTCTAGGTACAGTACTCCGGCTATTGAGGTACCGGCGCCTTCCAAGATCTATCTCCCTTTTTTTTCACAAACCGTTACTACTGTGCACCACAAAAAAAATTGGATATAAAAGAAAGACTTTCACAACTTTTTCCGGGTCCGCACAAGCTTGGCTCAACTTTATATTTGAATCATTACCTAGCTTCGTTTGGCGATCGTACCCCATAAGCGAAAAGATGTTCCGTTTTGACAATTTCACTCAACCACCGAGGACACTCATACATCTATCCTGATTAGGCGGGACACGACAGATATACTTTCACGACATAACTTTCACCTACACTAACAGATCCATATTCACCTATCTAAATACATGTATTTGACTTTCGTCACATGACAAACACATACATGGGAAACTCCGTTGCTGTTAACCACACAGATACAGCGGTGTTCGGACTTTTACAATGTGGCATTAACCCACAGGCTGCCGCTACAGAACTTCCACTATGTTCAACCTCAGATAGCTCGTCACTGTCGTCGTCTTGTTCAGAATTGTATGTCTCTTCTTGTACCTCCACATGGTCTTCTACCTCACTATCATTTTCGTCTTCATAGCTAGAGACAGAACTTAATTCCTCCTCCAGCAACAATCGTATTTGATCATCGTCCATTTTCTATGAAATATAATCTAAGCAGGATAACAAAATTGATAAAAATATAATATAGAGCAACATACATACATACATTTTACTATACATAAAGATAAAATATTCAAAGTTTGTAAAAAATATATAAATTCAATAAATATATTACATTGATACTTACACAAAAACTTGCACCTATACTCGCGTCGGTCTCACGGACCAATTGGCGCCAAATGCTAATACACGTACGCTTCGCACGAACGAACAGTATGCACTAAACCGAAGTAAGCCACAAATCCGACAGCTAGCATAGAGCTCGGCTTCTCCAGACTTTCGTGTATAAAAATAATTACGAAAATGTGTTTCGTCGGTCTCACAGACCAATGCGCGAGTATAGGAAGGTTAATTACCTAATTTAAAATTTTTCTTTATTATTTCTTAAAATTTCACTCACTTTTTGTTTTAATTTAAAAGCTATTTTCAGGAGATTTATTTTCACTTAATTACCTAATTTAAAATCTTTTCTTTATTATTTCTAAAAATTTCACTCACTTTTTGGTTTAATTTAAAATCTATTTTCAGGAGATTTATTTTTACTTAATTACCTAATTTAATTTTTCTTTATTATTTTTTTAAAGTTTTTGATTCACTTAAATACTATGCTTACGTTATTAGCAGCATCAGTCGGCTAACGCTTGACGTTTCCCGTTTGCCTTTGTTGGCTACTAGGGCTCCTCGTTTCCTGAGCTGTTGATGAGTACTTTGCTGCTGGCGAAAAGGACCTACGGCTTTGGTGTGTTATTCCACCCTTTATGCGCTTTCTGCTTCAGTTTATTGACGCTTCTACCCTTTAGGCGCTTTCTGCTTCCAGGATTTTATGCTTCGGTTTATTAACGCTTCTACCCTTTAGGCGCTTTCTGCTTCTAGGATTTTATGCTTTAGTTTATTAACGCTTCTATCCTTTATGCGCTTTCTGCTTCCAGGATTTTATGCTTCAGTTTATTAACGCGCACGAGTTTAAAACACACGACTAACGTAGGGCCCACGTAGGGCGCCAGTTACGGGATTTTAGGTGAAATCCCAGAAAAAAATATATTTTTAAAATTGGGTTGTAGTCAACCTTTATTGATACCAGCAAGACAAAGACTAAAGTTAACAATTAAAATTACTTAAAAGCTAACCTACTGGCACCGGCCAATCGTTGGCGCTGATTCTCCGAATTTGCCAAATTGGGCTGCGCGTGTTGACGGTGGCTTCCTGTTGCTGACGGTGCGTCTGGCTTTTGTTGTGGGAAACATTGTGCAACCCAAGCTGCACTTCCGCTCTTATTATTGTGCTTTTGCTGATCACTCAAAGTATCGATCAGCAAATGTTAACGTGTTCCATGTTAACATGTATATATTTGAATGTTTATAAGTTGAATGTTTATAAGTTAGCGGGGGTGACTTTTTGCCTATAAGTAGGTACAATGCAATTAAGTGCAAGGAGCTTTGATGTTTATATTTTTTTCTTTTGGGATGCTGGACTATAGCTTTTTCCCTAATTTGTGTGTCCGTATATTTTTTTGTTGATATGTAATCGTAGTACTTTAACTAGGAGAACAGAAAATAGCTTCGCTAACAACTTTAATATTTTGGTTTGATTTTCTTTATTCTTTCTACTGCTTATTTTGTTAGTGTAACCCTGCCTTTGCTTGACTTATGTGCGCAAGGGAATGCAAGCTAAAGGGGGTATTGCCGGTAAAATTTGCAAGTCAGACTTGAAACCTATATTTTGTTTTTGTAATATTTAATTTGTGCTTGACAACATGAAAAATAAGCAGTATGTCCGCGGTGAGATTTTTTATTTCTTTTAGTAAGTATTTGTTGTAATACTTAATGCGGGACTTCAAATGGAAATTATTATGTAAATATGTATTTAAATGTGTAGGATGGTGGGACTTTGACCGGGACTAGAATATTTATGTATATATATTTTTTTTTAATCCTGTTATTTTCAAATTTCCGTATTTTGATGGAAAATTTTCTGCCAAATAAATTTTGAGTTTATAGGTATGTATATATATTTTATATAGTTCGATTTTGGGAAATACGGATTTGTGAAAAAATTCCGTAGAAAGCCAAATGAACATATAATAATTGAAAATGATACAACTCACCGCTCTTTTTGCAAGGGTTTAAGGGGAAGTTTACTTAGCCTTGTTTAATTATTTTGTATTTATAATTTTTTGTTAATGTTGTTGTTTGTCCTTCCTTCCCTCGCTTTTTTTCATATGTGTAGCAACAATTTTGGTTATGTTAATTTGTATTTTTTCGCGCCCGGTTTTATATTAGTGGACTGTATTATTATTTTGTTGTTTGTACTTTAGTTTTTGATGGTTTTGTTTTTTGTTGACCGGCGCGCCCGAATATTTTATAATATTATTTCGTTTAAATGTTTAGTTTTTTTTTTGTTCGTGAAAGTAAAATTAATTAATTTTTGTTTTTGTTCACCCTAATATGGGGGTTCACTTGTTCACGTTTTTTTTTGGAATTATTTTTTCAACATCTTTTTTGTGGACTGTATATTGTCTCTTTATGTTTAATTTATTTGTTTACTTTTGTATTTTCTCACTGTCCATATATGTATTGCGCCTTTTTTGTTGTTTTGTTGTGGACTTGTAATATTTAATTTTTTATACCTTTCATGAACATGAAATGGTATCATAACTTTGGTCCGATGTTTGTAAGTATGAGAAGAAGAAGAGATAGACCCATCAATAAGTATACCGAAATGATCAGGATGACGAGATGAGTTGATTAAGCCATGTCCGTCTGTCTGTCTGTCTGTCTGTCTGTCTGTCTGTTTGAACGCAAACTAGTCCCTCAGTTTTTGAGATATTTGGCTGAAATTTTGTATGCGGCCACCATTTTACAATATAGGAATCATATAGTAAATGCCGGTACCGAAACCAAGTCTTTAACGTCTGTGGCAGTGGTCTCACGACCTGGCCCCAGAGATCCAAATAAGGGAACGACCGCGATGGCAACTACGGGTCGAAATTTACCCCAAAAGACATCTCCCAGTCGCTCTGAGTACTTGGACAAAAGAGCGGCCGCGAGGATACTGAAGAAATACGAGGGTATTTCACAAGAGACGCTATCGCCGAATGCTAGGAAGACGGTGGAGATGGCTGAAGCTATCTTACTGAACTTCCAAAGCGATTACGCGCCAAAGAAGGTTAATATAAATCCCTTCAAACGCCAGAGATCGGACGTGGATTTAAAACCTCACCCGAAGCGGCAGCAACACGCCCCCGTAATGGGTAAACTCAGCTTTGCTGAAGTGACTAAGGATAGGACCCTCATAGGCGTCATTGACCGAGGTAATGAAACTGGGCCATCCCTAGGGACCAGTGGCGGTTCGTCCGGAACGCTATCGGTAATGCCCTTCTCGACATTATGGATGAGTCTCCGGGTGCCACTCCGATGGGTTCTGATACGGGATGGCACCAGGGCCGAATCAAGGTATTCGCTTGCGAGGATGCAAAAACTGTTGCACTGTACAAGGCAGCAGCTGCAAGACTAGGTGAGATCTACCAAGGGGCAAGAATCGAGGTTGTCGACTGGAAGGACATCCCGGCTCGGCCAAGGGCAAGAGCGTGGATTCCTGCTATCCCTGCTGAACCTGAGAGAATTCTTAGGATGCTGAGGATCATGAACCCGTCTCTCCCGACGCAGGACTGGGGTGTAAATCTGGTCGAGGACGCGGTAGGGCCTGATAGGCAAGTGGTCTTCACCTTGAATAAGGAGGCACTCGAGCCCCTTAAACGGTGCAATGGACGAGTGCACTACGGCATGGGTCAGATCGTAATCCACGTTTACCGCGGCGATGCACAGCGCGCTGCTATTTCGGCTGCACCGGAGGACTCGGACATCGCAGTGCCGGAAGGGGAGTCGGAGATGTCCGACTCGGAAAGTATGGTATCTGCCACGTCAAATGGCGAAGGAGCAGTGAACAGCTCGGAGATGGGAGACAGCCTGCTGGACGGGGAGGACCTCAACGTCACAGTGATAGCAGCTAGTCCTGAGCGCACCACAGTTGACACTGCCACAGGTAGTAGGATCTCTGCCACGCTAAACCGTGGTCTGAAGAAATCGTCGTTGAAAGATAAGCCTCCAGACGAGGTGGAACTCGACGATACGGCGGTGGCAGGGAAGTCTGAGCACTCTCATGTTGGTGGTGATTCAGATAAACCTGCACAAATCTAAAGCAGCCTCGGCTGCTTTAATCAGTCGTCTCTCTAAAGGCGACGTAGATGTGGTCCTCATCCAAGAACCCTGGGTCAACAGCTCAAGGATTTGCGGTTTGGGGACTAAGGGTTATAAGCTTATTCGAGCCAGCGAGGGG
The DNA here is from genome assembly GCA_964058755.1 of Campiglossa producta. Taxonomy (NCBI): domain Eukaryota; kingdom Metazoa; phylum Arthropoda; class Insecta; order Diptera; family Tephritidae; genus Campiglossa; species Campiglossa producta. Next base: position 55,289,369 of record CAXKVI010000003.1, read on the forward strand.
GGCAGGGTTAGAGCCTGTATTTTAGTTAAGTCTGAGCTGAATGCATTTCTCTTGCCCAACTATACCAATGGTGACGTTACAGCTGCCAGTTTAACAGTCGACAGTACCAGTCTGACGATGGCGTCGGTCTATATGCCCTACGACGCCGAAGAACCTCCGCCACAGAGGGAGGTAAAAGACCTGGTGGCAAATTTTTCCATGGGTCATCTTATTATCGGAACTGACGCCAATGCTCATCACGTCCAGTGGGGAAGCTCCGATATCAATGCTAGAGGAGAGTCGTTGTTTGACTATTTGTTAACAACTAACCTGGTAGTTTGCAACGTGGGTAACGAACCTACGTTTATTACTAAAACCCGTAGGGAGGTAATAGATCTCACTATTTGCAGCGAAGGCGCTTATGAGTGGGTCAGAAAATGGCGCGTTCTCGATGAGCACTCATTCTCCGACCACCGGTACGTAGAAATAGTTCTAGACTTTTCTGTTGAGCAGCCGGTTATGAAACGCAACCCACGTAACACTAACTGGCAGCTACACAATGAAATACTATCTAGGGACTTACCAGCACTGCCCCCACAAGTCCCCTCATCAGTAGGGGAGTTGGAGGATCTGGTAAAGACCTTTACAACGGCGCTCTCGAATGCCTTAGAGCAGGCTTGCCCAGTGCCAAAACCACGCGGTAAACATATGCCGCATTGGTGGTCCTACGACCTGGACTCGCTCCAAAAATCATGTAGGACACAATTTAATAAGGCCAAGAGCCTTGGCACGGAGACTCAATGGCTCGAATATAAAGTTAAACTCAGGGCATACAAAAAAGCTCTGAGGCAGGCGAAGAGAGTATCGTGGAGAAATTTCTGCACTGGGGTCGAAAATGTCGACGATACAGCGAGACTTAGACGAGTGCTCTCAAAAACTCAAACAGCCACAAGCTATTTGCGCAAACCTGACGGATCCTGGACCAGCACGGAGAGGGAAACCCTAGAGCTGCTCTTGAGTACGCACTTCCCAGGGAACTTGCATGAGGAACCCGTAGCACCTACAACAAACCTGGCTGTATACATACCCATCACGGAGGAAAAGGTTAGGTGGGCGGTTAAAAGCTTCGAACCGTTCAAGGCTGCCTGGCCAGACGGGATTATTCCCGCACAACTCATAAACACGCTGGAGACATCAGCCAAATGGCTGGTATTTCTCTATACAGCCTGCCTGGCTCTTAGCTACATTCCGTGCTCCTGGAGAAGTGCCACGGTAGTGTTTATTCCTAAGGCGGGGAAGGCGTCTCATTACGAGCCGAAGGACTACAGGCCGATCAGTGTCTCTTCCTTTGTGCTCAAAACCTTCGAGAGGATAATAAATGACTACCTCTCCTCTACTATTGATAGCAACCTGATCTGTAGCTATCAGCATGCATACACCAAAGGGAAATCTACAGAAACTGCGCTTCACAGCCTAGTTTCTGTTATTGAAAAATCGCTGTATGAGAAGGAGTACTGTCTTGCGGCCTTTTTAGATATTGAAGGAGCCTTCAACAACATAAGCCCTGATGCTATAAACACCGCTTTAACAAGTCTGGGCATAAGCAGGTCTCTTATTGGACTTATTGATCAACTGCTAAGGGGTAGACGAATAGTTTCATCACTGGGCTCGGTTGACTTATCACGCTATGTCACAAGGGGAACGCCTCAGGGTGGTGTTCTCTCCCCGCTTCTATGGAACCTCACTGTCAACTCGATGCTGCGAGACACAAGCTGGGGGGGGGGCGGGAAGGTAGTGGCATATGCAGACGACTTAGCTATAGTTTATAGGGGCAAATTCCCACAAACCCTGTGCGACTTGATGCAAGTAGCACTGCGAGAGGTTTCCTCATGGTGCTCGCGCTGCGGACTGAGCATCAACCCGGGAAAAGTAGAACTGGTTCTTTTCACCAACCGCTATAAGATACCACCGCTAACACTACCAAAACTGAATGACGTGCACCTGAACCTGGCTGACAAAGCCAAGTTCTTAGGCACAGTTCTGGATAGGAAACTAACCTGGAAGGAGAATGTTCTTCAGCGCCAGAAGAAAGCGTGTATTGCACTCTACACATGCAAAAGAGCCATTGGAAAGAAGTGGGGGCTCAGCCCCAAAATATGCAAATGGATCTACACCGCAATCATTCGACCAATCATGCTCTATGGAGTTGTGGTATGGTGGCCTGCGCTGAGTAAGGCAACAAACCTTAATCTGCTAGGTAAAGTACACAGATCTTGCATGATCTGTATAAGCGGTGCGTTGAGAACAACGCCCAATGAAGCACTCCAGGCCATTCTTGGCATTTTGCCACTCGATCTGGAAGGGCACCGGGTAGCAGCAGCATCAGCTCTGCGTCTAAGGGAAACGTCCGGCTGGGGCGCAAGCACTACTGGACACGCCTGTATTTTGGGATCCTATAGCTTTCTTCCGCTGAGCACGGATCGTTGTGCGACCACAATAGTCGGAGATAGCTGTTTTAAAATCAACATTCCCAGCAGGGAAGAATGGGAGAGCACGGATCGGAGTCCCGCCCCTGATGGCGGCACTTCCATTTATACTGATGGCTCGAAGTTAGACGGCAGAGTTGGAGGAGGGGTTTATTCAAAGGATCTGAACCTTGAGCTCTCCTTCAGACTACCTGATCACTGCAGTGTCTTCCAGGCTGAAGTTTCAGCAATCATGGACGCCGCGGCTTGGATAGGCCAACACACTATCGGACACGACATTTTTATATTCAGCGACAGCCAGGCGGCCATCAAATCCCTTGGCTCTTATTCGTTCAACTCTGAACTGACGCTCAGCTGTCGTCGATCTCTACAAGAGATGGCCCAACAGAATCGCGTGAACCTCACATGGGTCCCGGGGCATAGGGACATTGAGGGAAATTGTAGGGCAGACGAACTTGCGAGGCAGGGCACGACCAAGCAGGTTCTTCGGGATAAAGAGCGCTTAGGTATGCCGTTTGCCACATGCAAGCTTATGCTGAAGGAGTACACACTCCGCCAAGCCAACGAAAGATGGCTGCAATCTCCAGGATGCCGGATATCCAAAGAAACCTGGCCGAAATGGGATCATAAAAGATCAAGACAAATTTATGCCCTAAGGAGAAGAGAAATCTCCATATTAATCGGCGTATTGACTGGGCACTGCCTCATTGGTAGGCACGCAGAAAGACTTGGTGTGCCCTACCGACGATGCTGTATGAGTTGTAAGGATGATGAGGAGGAGGAAACGGTGGAGCACCTCATCTGCAACTGCCCGGCTTTAAGTGGCGCGAGAATGCGCTTTTTGGGAGTTCCCTTCCTGGTTAGCCTACGCCAGGTCACGGAGCTGGACATAAAGGACCTGATGGCCTTCATCAAGTCATCTAAATGGTTCGAGGAGGAGTAACGGTGTCGGTATAGGAAAGTCAGTCCCGGGATTCTGCTATGTGGAGAATTCCGTTAATACCGGGATTTTCCATATGGCAGGGTCCCGGAACTGACTTTCCTAGTGTTGGTGGTATCACAACGGGCCTTTTAATACTGGCCTAGGTGTGCCTCTACGGTAGCCACTTGAACCTAACCTAACCTAAACACGTAGGAACGTGAAATTTTGTAAGTGTTGTTATTTTTATATGTGAAATATCGGTGTTGAAAATCATGGAGATGGGATAAATATTTCACATAGCTCCCATACAATCGATTGTTCCGATAAACGGATTTTGGGCTATGACTCCTGTAATTAAAGACGTAGGAACGTGAAATTTTGGAAGTATTGCTATTTTTATATCTGAAATATCGATGTTGAAAATCATCGAGATGGGATAAATATTTCACATAGCCCCCAGACAATCGATTGTTCCAATAAACGGATTTTGGTAGATAACTCCTGTAGTTATATAGGTAGGAACGTGAAATTTCGTAACTATTGCTATTTTAGAATGTGGAATGTCGGTATTAAAAATCAATGAGATTGGACCAATATAACACATCGCCCCCATATAATCGATAGTTCCGATAATTTCGGTATGAGCTTAAGTTAAATTCACCCCGGCTGTACTGGGATCAAACATTGAAAATCGTGACGCTTATTCATGAAAGGTATTTAGCCTTCGGCACAGCCGAAGACAGCTTTCCTTACTTGTTTTAATTTGTTTTTTTTTTTTTTTTCACTGAGATAGACCATATATAATTGGGTACACTTCACTTCACTGCACTCGCCCTGACTTTAAATAAATATCGGGAAATGACTTTAATTTTAAATTCAAATTTAGTTTTATTTAGCGGGAGCGCAAATATGATCGTGTGGCGGGTACAATAGTTAGGACAATTGTGATTTGTTTATGTTGTGTGGACGTTTTTTGGTGTTGACATTTGGTGTATGTGTAATTGTGTTAGTGTGCGTGTGAGGTGTGGTGAGATGAGTGGCCGCTGGGTTGCTGGGAAAACGGCGGAGATTACGGCTAAGTTAGCCACTCTTGCCCAACTATACCAATGGTGAAGTTACAGCTGCCAGTTTAACAGTCGACAGTACCAGTCTGACGATGGCGTCGGTCTATATGCCCTACGACGCCGAAGAACCTCCGCCACAGAGGGAGGTAAAAGACTTGGTGGCAAATTTTTCCATGGGTCATCTTAGCATCGGAACTGACGCCAATGCTCATCACGTCCAGTGGGGAAGCTCCATCAATGCTAGAGGAGAGTCGTTGTTTGACTATTTGTTAACAACTAACCTGGTAGTTTGCAACGTGGGTAACGAACCTACGTTTATTACTAAAACCCGTAGGGAGGTCATAGATCTCACTATTTGCAGCGAAGGCGCTTATGAGTGGGTCAGAAAATGCCGCGTTCTCGATGAGCACTCATTCTCCGACCACCGGTACGTAGAAATAGTTCTAGACTTTTCTGTTGAGCAGGCGATTATGAAACGCAACCCACGTAACACTAGCTGGCAGCTACACAATGAAATACTATCTAGGGACTTACCAGCACTGCCCCCACAAGTCCCCTCATCAGTAGGGGAGTTGGAGGATCTGGTAAAGACCTTTACAACGGCGCTCTCGAATGCCTTAGAGCAGGCTTGCCCAGTGCCAAAACCACGCGGTAAACATAGGCCGCATTGGTGGTCCTACGACCTGGACTCGCTCCGAAAATCATGTAGGACACAATTTAATAAGGCCAAGAGCCGTGGCACGGAGACTCAATAGCTCGGTAGTTTTTATTCCTAAGGCGGGGAAGGCGTCTCATTACGAGCCCAAGGACTACAGATAGCTATGTTGTTCAGATGTGAACGATTTATTTTTGGTGAAACTTTTCTTGTTTGAATTATAGTTACTCCTGTTATTGGAGTTAAAGTTACTGGCTTGGGGTTTAAAGAAGCTTTGTTTTGGTATTCATTTGAGTTTTTCGGATTTGTTTCTTTTGTACCTACCCGTTCTGCGATTTCGAACTGGGTGGTGAGGAAATCTTTCATTTGTTGCCACGTTGGGCATTTTTTGCGGGATGAGTGCGATTGCTCCCATAAAATTAAAGATTTTTCTGGCAATGTGGCAGCACAAATATTGACCAGAATTGGGTCCCAGTTTTCAGTTTGAATTTTTTGGGTTTCTAAAACCGACAAACAGTTTGTTACTGTTGATTGTAATTTGAGAAATTCCTTGCTAGTTTCTTTTTGAATTTTTGGTAGATTCATTAATGTCGTTATTTGTTTATCGACTAATACTCTTTCATTTTCGTATCTAGCTTTTAACGCTTCCCAAGCCAGATTAAAATTGTCATCGTTAAGTGTGAACTGTTTTACTATTATCCCTGCTTGACCTTTAGTTTTATTTCTTAGATGATATAATTTTTGCGCTTGTGATAGCTTTGGGTGGGTTATGTAAACGGCTGAGAACATATCTCGGAACGACGGCCATTGCTCATAACCCCCCTGAAATACTTCAGTATCACAGGCCGGCACTTTGAGATATATGCCTGAATTTGTTTCTTTGCTTTGTGTTTGGGGCAGCTCTACTCGTTGTAGAGTAGGTGCAATAATTGGCCTTAAAAGTTTTAATTGATCGGAGATCATGGCCTTTGTTTCTTCATAACGGTCTAAGCAGTTTTCATACTTTGAATAAGCCGATTCTTTAAAATTTCCTGGCAAGTCTGAATCATCGGTTTCGATGATTGCGTCATATGCCGTTTGGAGCCGTGTCAAAAATCTGTCAAGAGATTTCTCCTTGACTTCTAGAACCGATTCCGTATTATCCTCTATAGGGATTGAGGCGAATCTAGTGCAGTATCTTATGATACTGTCACTTTCGGTTATGAATTTTGCTGCTGAAAATTCTTTGCCATTTTTTTTGCTTTCCACCCTGTTTTGAGCGGGTGCCGTCAGCAGGGCTGCCTTGAGGCTTTTCGTCTTCACCCAGTTTAAGTGGCTCCACTACGATATGGGGAGATTTTGGGTCGGACATTATGTTTTGTTAAATTTAATAAATATAAATATTATTGAACGGTGTTTTTTTTTGTATTACCGAGTTTTTGTTTCTATCGGTCGTTGTTTTTTATTTGTTGTTAATTTGATTCTTTTTGATAAAAAATCGATATATAAGCAAATATATATGAATTTATGCTATTGTTTAATATATCGTGATTTTATAACTATCGCTGCTTTTATTTTGCACGCGAGTGTATTTTCTACCTTGGCTTTTATTGTGAAAATATGCCAACGGCTAATTGAAATTATTACCGCTTATTATTCCTTTATATAATGTTTATAAGCACTTACAATATTTTTTGTAAGGTATTGTCACTCTATAAGTACTATCGTAATTTTTTGTTGGGTATATCAGACCGGTTACCCAAATGTAGTTATGTAAGTTACGGGATTTTAGGTGAAATCCCAGAAAAAAATATATTTTTAAAATTGGGTTGTAGTCAACCTTTATTGATACCAGCAAGACAAAGACTAAAGTTAACAATTAAAATTACTTAAAAGCTAACCTACTTGCACCGGCTAATAGTTGGCGCTGATTCTCCGAATTTGCCAAATTGGGCTGCGCGTGTTGACGGTGGCTTCCTGTTGCTGACGGTGCGTCTGGCTTTTGTTGTGGGAAACATTGTGCAACCCAAGCTGCACTTCCGCTCTTGTTATTGTGCTTTTGCTGATCACTCAAAGTATCGATCAGCAAATGTTAACGTGTTCCATGTTAACACTTCCCCTCTTAAAAACGATCGTCCTCGAGCGTTTATTAGAAATAGGGTAGGTTGTTGAAGTTTATGTAAGTATTCTGATCATTAGGATGCTCCTTAGTTTTATCTAAGTTTATATTTGCCAAAGGAATTTGGTGAGTTTCTGGAATCGGAGATATTATTATTTTGGTTTGGTGCTTTCTCCAAAATTTGCAAAAAATTATAATGGCAATTATTGTAGTTGCAACTGCTCCAAGTGAAAGTGAGCTATTGGATATTGTTGCTGTTTTGAGGATATTTATTCTTCTTATGTTGTCGATATGGAATTCTTTTAAAGCTTCCAGGGAAAGTAACTCGATTCGGTTTTTTTCAATTGGTGCAGGTTGTAGGACTGCTGGAATAGCAGGCAGCGGAATCAAATCGTAATTAATGTAGAATTGGTTATTTATCTGTAACGTTGAGTTATGAAAATTAATAAGGTGTGTCCCTGACACATTTTTTTGCATTCCGTCAGCTTGTATTTCGCCTTTGAAGCCATTTAGCAAAAATGTACCGGGTTTTACCTCTTCAATTTCTTGGATGTGTTGGCCGTTCGTTATGGTGCACGATGAATTTAAACTATTAATTACTCTAGGAATACAACTACTATTACTTATATTTATTAAATTGGTTTGCTTACAAATTTCAATTTTCTTATAGCTATCGCACAATTTCTTAATTCCATAGGTATCTTTTGTACCTTTTAAAATTTTTTCAAATTCGACATTAATTATGGTTTTATTTTCTTTAACAACTGGTCTAATTATAATTTTTTGAAAATTTTCTTTAATAGTTAGTGGTATTTTTACCAAGTAAAAAATTGTCATATTTTGACTTATTACAATTACATTCGATATTTCTAATGCTTCTTCGGCATTCTTAAATGGTATTTCATCATCTTCTAGTTTTTCTAAAGCAATTTCAATTTCATTTTTAATTAACAATAATGTGTTTAAAATATCTTTTTTTGCCCATTGTATGGCGTATTTTATATTAATCAACTCTTCTTTTATTAATCTTATCCTATTTTGCAAATTTGTAATTGTTTCATTTTCTATGTATGTAACTTTCCTTATATTATTAAGCAGATTATTTACTATCATACTTATATTATTAATTTTTTCATTAAAAATTTCATTTATTAAAACTTGTTTATTATTGTTACTATTAATTTTATTAAAGTTAGTGTTTATTGCCTCCAGATCTTCGTTATCGGGGCTTCCGGCTATGCATTTCCATGCCGTACCTAATATGTTTATGGATCGCTTTGGTTTTTTTTGGACGGGTTTTATTGTATTTAAAATTTGCAGGGATTGTGTTAGTTCGTGTTTTAATATGGGGTACAGGATTGTGTCTTTAGGGATGTCGGAGGAGGTGAAACTGTACATGTCCGTCAGGAATTGTTCGTATTTGTTAAGGTCGATTACGTGTATGAGCCTAAAGGCTCCGTTCTGGATTTTAGCAAGTCCGTCATTTATCGTGACTAGTTGTGCAGTGGAGTAGTCGTAAATGTCTATTGATGCGGTTATCGGGTAAATGTAGAGGAATCTGGAAGGGAAAAATTAATTTTTTTTGTTACTGGGTAAATAAGGAAAGGAAAAATTAATTTTGGTTTTTTTGTTGCTTTTGTGTATAATTCTTCCTGATTCTGTCAGGACTGTTGAATTCCGGTCTTCCCTTATTATTTCTTTTTTAAATTTTTTTGAGATTTTGGATCCTAACCGTTTGTTTATTTTGACATAAATGGTGTCACCCGGATTATACGCTTTAATGGGGTGCCTGGATTTGTTATGGTAGGCGAGATCTTTCGCCTGCTTATTTCTTAGTTCGGCTATATTCTCAGCCCTAGCCCTTTCGAATTGGCTTGGGTCGGTTGTAACTCTTCTACCAAAAAATACCTCTATTGGTTTCTTTTTTGTAGTCGAGTGGATTGTATTATTGTACTCATAGGCGGAGTTCGGCGAATGAAGTGAAGCTTCGCTCTGCTTTTAAACAACGCATTATTTCTGTGAGGGTCGAGTGAAATCGCTCTATTTGACCAAAAGGAATCGAATGGAAGCTGAATTCAAGGACGTTTCGTTGTCTATTACTACTAATTCGGGTACGCCGAACTGGAAAAGTAGTTCGCGGAGAGGTTCCTTAACGTGCTCTATGGCTCTCGATCTAAGGATTTTTGTTTGGGCATATTTTGAAAATTTATCTATTGCTGTAAGGACGATATTTCTCTCAGTTATGTAAATATCAATGTGCAATATTTGCCCTGGGAATTGAGGAATAGGGGTTTCTCCTATTTTGGGTTTTGTGGGGTTTCGGTCATATTTATTTTCTTTACAAATTGAGCACTGTTGGATTATTCAATTTATTTTTTTGGTCATGGAAGGAAAGTAAAAATTTTCTAGGATTTGGGTTTTATTTTCTCGACAGTTACGATGTGCTCTTTTGTGGGTTTTCACAATGATTTCTTCCTGTTGTTGTTCATTTGTGATATCCTGCACTTGTATTTGTGTAAACCGGATTTTGTAATTGTTAAAGTGTATTGGATAAATTTCTTGGATTTTTCCCATAATTCTTTCCTCTGTTTTAATACAGTTGACAACGGAAGGATTAAGGTATCTTTTCAGAAGGTTCTTTAAAATTTCGGGGGTATAGTCGGGTTCTTCCAAAATGTGTCTGTGGTAAGTAGGGAACACTATTTTAAATTGATATGACGAGGTTTCGGCTATATTAAAAAAAATTTGGTTTTTGAATACGTTTATTGGTGTTTCTACGGATGGGATTAGGTTATGCGATGAGCTTTCGTCGCTGTGTTGGGATATTGATAGGGAATTTATAGGTTCACCTGGCATCCTTGATAGCGCATCGGCTACGACATTAGTTGTGCCAGGTTTATACAGAAGCTCGTGATTATATTCTTCAAGGATGGCTTTCCAGCGCTTCATTTTGGAATTGTTGTTTTTATTGCTTAGGGCATGCGTTAGCGGCTGGTGATCCGTGAATATTTTAACTCTTGCTGAGCCGTACAGATAGTTTCTAAAATTATTCAAGGCCCATATTATAGCTAGGAACTCTTTCTCGTTCGCAGCGTAGGATTCTTCGGTCTTGGTAAGTGTTCGCGAAATGAAGGCGATTGGTTTTTGATCTTGGGAAAGGACTGCACCGATGGCATAATTTGAGGCATCGGTGGTTAAATGGAACTCTTTACTGAAGTCAGGGTATGAGAGAATAACGTCATCAGATATAAGGGATTTTTTTATTTTGTTGAAGGCATCTTTTGCCTCATCGTTCAAGTCTATATTTATTTTGGCTGACTTGTTTTTAGATATGCGGCCTTCTTCCCCTCTTAGAAGTAAGGTTAGAGGTTTTGCCAACTTAGCATAATCTTTTATGAAGCGGCGGTAATATCCTGAGAGACCTAGGAATGAGCGGAGTTGTTTTATATTTTGTGGGTAAGGTATTTTTGCAACTGCTTCTACCTTTGCGGGATTTTTTGTTATGCCTTTTGAGGATATAATAAATCCTAGGAACTCTACGGAGTCCCTGTAAAAATGGCATTTGTCCAGCTGAATTTTCATGTTCGCATCTTCGAGCGTTTTAAAAATTTCTTGCAGTTGGAGGGTGTGCTCCTCTTCGGAGTTACTGAAAACAACTATATCGTCGATATAGACGTAGCAAATTTTGCCAATTTGATGGCGAAGAATGTCATCTAGGGCCCGTTGAAATACTGAGGGGGCATTCTTTAATCCGAATGGCAGTCTTGTGAACTCGTATTTGCCATTATTTATTGAGAAAGCTGTTTTCTCAATATCGGGTTCCTTGAGAGGGATCTGGTGAAATCCGCTCTTCAAATCCAAGACGGAAAAATATTTATTTTTCCCAAGCTGGGACAGTACTTCGTTAATTTGCGGTATTGGATAGCGATCTGCTATAGTGATCGCGTTAAGCTTGCGATAATCAATTACTATTCTGTACTGTTTGTTACCCTGAGAGTCGGGTTTTTTCGCAACGACCCAAATGGGTGAATTATACGGTGACCTTGATGGTCGAATAATACCGTCGTCTAACATTTTTTTAATCTGGGACTCAACTTCATTTTTCAGCGACATTGGGTAGGGGTAATATCTTGTATAGACGGGGGTGTCATTGTTGGTACGGATTTCGCCTACGACTTTAGTAGTGTATGTGAGTTTATCATTAGGTTCGGAAAATAGATTTGGAAAATGATTTACTAAATTATCGACATTTTTTCGTTGATTTGTTGACAAATGGTCGTCATTGAGTTCAATTTTATTAACAGATTTTGACTGAAATTGTTTTAGTTTTATTTTGGTATTCCCCTGTATTTCCATAAAGTTATCTTTGACGTGAATAACAGCTTCTAGCTCTTTGAGGCTGTTTTATTTATGTGGAATAGGTTTAGGAAAGTGTGTTCTTTAATTTCGATGTCTCCCGCTATAGATTTTGCAAAAAAAATTTCTTCGTTTTTAATGGGTTTTGGTACGATGGATGGTTGGATGTAATTTTTTGTTGATCCTGTATCTATGAGAAATTTTACTATGTTTCCACTCTTCTGCTTGCACTCGATATAAGGCAACGAAGAGTGATTCATTCTAAAAAATGTAGATCGGTTGTATCTATGAATTCATTGGTTAATTCACTATTATTATGGTTATTATTATGGTTATTATAGGTGTCATTAGTATTAGGTTCATACTCTTGGTTAGTGGGATTATTTTCGTTTAGGTTGTACTGGTCTTGTTCGGTCGTTTGTTCGATGTGGAAGTTTCTTTGTATTTTGTTAGGAGGTGCGGGAGGGTTAGTGTTAGGTGGTTTTTTGTTAGTAGGATCATTGGGACGTGGCCTGTTCATGTAGTTAAGGTTTCTTGTTCGTAGGGATGGATCGATATGCATTGGTTCTGGTCGTGGTTGAGGTTTTTGGGATGGACGAGGTGGTGGGTTATTTGGACGTGGGATGAACTGGTTTTGTTGGTAAGGATGTTGGTATTGGTAGGTTAGTTGGGGAGGTTGGTATTGGTAGTTTGTTTGGGGAGGCCTGTAGAGAGGAGTTGTGTTCGACCTAGGTTGAGGCATGTATGCCAATTCGGGGTAAAATTCGTTATTAAGCCTTTTGGGAGGAAGGGGTGGACGGATGTCCGAAGCCCTCCTGGGCTGGCCATTGTTTATTAAGGCATAGTGGAACCTGTAGTTTTGATTTTCAAGCTTTAAACACAAGTGGAGGGCTTGAGGGAGATCAGCGGGTTCCCTCATTCCCAGGAGTCTTGGCAAGTCTCCTTTAAGCCCACGAATGAACGTGTCCAGCGCCTTGTCCCTGTATGTGCGGGTAAGCAGATGCATGGCTTCTGTGCCGACATCCATGCAGCCGAGCTTATTAAGAATAAGCGACATGTGCGAGTATACTCGCTGGTAAAATTCCTAAATTGTCAGGTTACCCTGCACAAGCGACGTCATCTGGTACTCAAGAGTACCTAAGTCGCGCTTATCCGCATAGTGCAGCGTTAAGCATCTGGAAATTGCTTTCCAGTCTAGTGGAGTATTGTATGACTCCAAGGCAATGTCGGCGTTTCCGACAATTTTATTACGGATAACGTTGAGGATCCCATAGTATTTGGGAGATCCCCTTTGTGGCTCGTAGATCTGAAGGATCCTGTCCACGCTTTTCTTCCACGAGTTGAATTCTCCAGGTGCGCCTGAGAATTCGCGAAGACACCTTACCACATCGGGTATCTTGTCTAGCTCCGAGATGTTGGGAGAAACCGTGTCTATGGTTATATCCGCAACGTCGGAAAAACTCGCGTTGGGGTTGAGGGCGGCTTGAAGCATGTTTCACCCTTGTTGGCGGAATATATTGGTCACGATGCCAGATATGACCTCCGACAACTGGTCCATCGATAAGGAAGTGTTAATGGGAGCAGCGGGTGGAGGAGGTGGTGCGTTTAGCACAGGTGGTCGAATAAGATTTTGAGGGTTTGACATTTTAAGTTTACTTAGCCTATTCTTTTCACTTTATTATTTATGAACTTTGAAAATTTTTGTGGACTTTTGACCTGTCGAATAATTTTTATCAAATTATTCTTCTGAGTTTTTTGGCGAAAACAAGTTGAAAAATGCTACATACAATACCAACTACGATGATTGCAATTTCGATCTTGTTGAAGGATCTTGTCAAACCGCTTTGTATTGTTGCTTTTAGAAATTTAGAATCACCTTTTTACTGGTCATCGAACCAAGGAGATTAGGAATTTCCAAAAACCGCAGTGTGTAACCATTACACCAAACCCTGCTTAGAGTGCCTGCAGGCAAATTGCAACTATATTCTCGCACATTTTTTTTTGTTGTTATTTTATTTAACAATGTTATTTCTTACCTAAAGCACATACCCAAAGCGACATTCTGTTGCATTAAGTTTGGCTTAGGATTTTTGTTGCACGCATCAGCCAAGCCTTAGCTTATTGATGGTACATTCCTTGCCCGTGTCCCGGCTTATTATAATTTAGTTGTTATTACTGGTCATTATATTCTGAACTTTGAAAATTTTTGTGGACTTTTGACCTGTCGAATAATTTTTATCAAATTATTCTTCTGAGTTTTTTTTTGGCGAAAACAAGTTGAAAAATGCTACATACAATACCAACTACGATGATTGCAATTTCGATCTTGTTGAAGGATCTTGTCAAACCGCTTTGTATTGTTGCTTTTAGAAATTTAGAATCACCTTTTTACTGGTCATCGAACCAAGGAGATTAGGAATTTCCAAAAACCGCAGTGTGTAACCATTACACCAAACCCTGCTTAGAGTGCCTGCAGGCAAATTGCAACTATATTCTCGCACATTTTTTTTTTGTTGTTATTTTATTTAACAATGTTATTTCTTACCTAAAGCATATTTTTGATATTTTGTGGAACTTTAACAATCTCTGGAGGGTCCCTTTGTTGGTGAATCGCAGAGTTGTTTTTATTTTATTTCTAGAGATTTCTTTAAATTATGAGCTGTACAAGCTCTTCAGTTAAAAATTGTTTTCTTTGTGTTATTCAAGGAGAAGGGTTTTTAATATATTCACTAAATTTTAACTTAAAAGGAATTAATTAAAAAAATATATTTTCTGAATAGGAAATTTGTTTTTGCTTAATTACTTTAAAATTTTGTTTATATTTCTTACAATTTTTCACTCACTTTTTGTTTAGTTTGAATTCAATTCTCAGTTGATTTATTTTCACTTAATTACCTAATTTAAAATTTTTCTTTATTATTTCTTAAAATTTCACTCACTTTTTGTTTTAATTTAAAAGCTATTTTCAGGAGATTTATTTTCACTTAATTACCTAATTTAAAATCTTTTCTTTATTATTTCTTAAAATTTCACTCACTTTTTGGTTTAATTTAAAATCTATTTTCAGGAGATTTATTTTTACTTAATTACCTAATTTAATTTTTCTTTATTATTTTTTTAAAGTTTTTCACTCACTTAAATACTATGCTTACGTTATTAGCAGCATCAGTCGGCTAACGCTTGACGTTTCCCGTTTGCCTTTGTTGGCTACTAGGGCACCTCGTTTCCTGAGCTGTTGGTGAGTACTTTGCTGCTGGCGAAAAGGACCTACGGCTTTGGTGTGTTATTCCACCCTTTATGCGCTTTCTGCTTCAGTTTATTGACGCTTCTACCCTTTAGGCGCTTTCTGCTTCCAGGATTTTATGCTTCGGTTTATTAACGCTTCTACCCTTTAGGCGCTTTCTGCTTCTAGGATTTTATGCTTTAGTTTATTAACGCTTCTATCCTTTATGCGCTTTCTGCTTCCAGGATTTTATGCTTCAGTTTATTAACGCGCACGAGTTTAAAACACACGACTAACGTAGGCCCCACGTTGGGCGCCAGTTACGGGATTTTAGGTGAAATCCCAGAAAAAAATATATTTTTAAAATTGGGTTGTAGTCAACCTTTATTGATACCAGCAAGACAAAGACTAAAGTTAACAATTAAAATTACTTAAAAGCTAACCTACTGGCACCGGCCAATCGTTGGCGCTGATTCTCCGAATTTGCCAAATTGGGCTGCGCGTGTTGACGGTGGCTTCCTGTTGCTGACGGTGCGTCTGGCTTTTGTTGTGGGAAACATTGTGCAACCCAAGCTGCACTTCCGCTCTTATTATTGTGCTTTTGCTGATCACTCAAAGTATCGATCAGCAAATGTTAACGTGTTCCATGTTAACATGTATATATTTGAATGTTTATAAGTTGAATGTTTATAAGTTAGCGGGGGTGACTTTTTGCCTTAAGTAGGTACAATGCAATTAAGTGCAAGGAGCTTTGATGTTTATATTTTTTTCTTTTGGGATGCTGGACTATAGCTTTTTCCCTAATTTGTGTGTCCGTATATTTTTTTGTTGATATGTAATCGTAGTACTTTAACTAGGAGAACAGAAAATAGCTTCGCTAACAACTTTAATATTTTGGTTTGATTTTCTTTATTCTTTCTACTGCTTATTTTGTTAGTGTAATCCTGCCTTTGCTTGACTTATGTGCGCAAGGGAATGCAAGCTAAAGGGGGTATTGCCGGTAAAATTTGCAAGTCAGACTTGAAACCTATATTTTGTTTTTGTAATATTTAATTTGTGCTTGACAACATGAAAAATAAGCAGTATGTCCGCGGTGAGATTTTTTATTTCTTTTAGTAAGTATTTGTTGTAATACTTAATGCGGGACTTCAAATGGAAATTATTATGTAAATATGTATTTAAATATGTAGGATGGTGGGACTTTGACCGGGACTAGAATATTTATGTATATATATTTTTTTTTAATCCTGTTATTTTCAAATTTCCGTATTTTGATGGAAAATTTTCTGCCAAATAAATTTTGAGTTTATAGGTATGTATATATATTTTATATAGTTCGATTTTGGGAAATACGGATTTGTGAAAAAATTCCGTAGAAAGCCAAATGAACATATAATAATTGAAAATGATACAACTCACCGCTCTTTTTGCAAGGGTTTAAGGGGAAGTTTACTTAGCCTTGTTTAATTATTTTGTATTTATAATTTTTTGTTAATGTTGTTGTTTGTCCTTCCTTCCCTCGCTTTTTTTCATATGTGTAGCAACAATTTTGGTTATGTTAATTTGTATTTTTTCGCGCCCGGTTTTATATTAGTGGACTGTATTTTTATTTTGTTGTTTGTACTTTAGTTTTTGATGGTTTTGTTTTTTGTTGACCGGCGCGCCCGAATATTTTATATTATTTCGTTTAAATGTTTAGTTTTTTTTTTTGTTCGTGAAAGTAAAATTAATTAATTTTTGTTTTTGTTCACCCTAATATGGGGGTTCACTTGTTCACGTTTTTTTTTTGTAATTATTTTTTCAACATCTTTTTTGTGGACTGTATATTGTCTCTTTATGTTTAATTTATTTGTTTACTTTTGTATTTTCTCACTGTCCATATATGTATTGCGCCTTTTTTGTTGTTTTGTTGTGGACTTGTAATATTTAATTTTTTTTAATTTGTTTTTTTTTTTTTCACTGAGATGGACCATATATAATTGGGTACACTTCACTTCACTGCACTCACCCTGACTTTAAATAAATATAGGGAAATGACTTTAATTTTAAATTCAAATTTAGTTTTATTTAGCGGGAGCGCAAATATGATCGTGTGGCGGGTACAATAGTTTGGACAATTGTGATTTGTTTATGTTGTGTGGACGTTTTTTGGTGTTGACATTTGGTGTATGTGTAATTGTGTTAGTGTGCGTGTGAGGTGTGGTGATATGAGTGGCCGCAGGGTTGCTGGGAAAACGGCGGAGATTACGGCTAAGTTAGCCACTCTTGCCCAACTATACCAATGGTGAAGTTACAGCTGCCAGTTTAACAGTCGACAGTACCAGTCTGACGATGGCGTCGGTCTATATGCCCTACGACGCCGAAGAACCTCCGCCACAGAGGGAGGTAAAAGACCTGGTGGCAAATTTTTCCATGGGTCATCTTAGCATCGGAACTGACGCCAATGCTCATCACGTCCAGTGGGGAAGCTCCATCAATGCTAGAGGAGAGTCGTTGTTTGACTATATGTTAACAACTAACCTGGTAGTTTGCAACGTGGGTAACGAACCTACGTTTATTACTAAAACCCGTAGGGAGGTCATAGATCTCACTATTTGCAGCGAAGGCGCTTATGAGTGGGTCAGAAAATGCCGCGTTCTCGATGAGCACTCATTCTCCGACCACCGGTATGTAGAAATAATTCTAGACTTTTCTGTTGAGCAGGCGATTATGAAACGCAACCCACGTAACACTAGCTGGCAGCTACACAATGAAATACTATCTAGGGACTTACCAGCACTGCCCCCACAAGTCCCCTCATCAGTAGGGGAGTTGGAGGATCTGGTAAAGACCTTTACAACGGCGCTCTCGAATGCCTTAGAGCAGGCTTGCCCAGTGCCAAAACCACGCGGTAAACATAGGCCGCATTGGTGGTCCTACGACCTGGACTCGCTCCGAAAATCATGTAGGACACAATTTAATAAGGCCAAGAGCCGTGGCACGGAGACTCAATAGCTCGGTAGTTTTTATTCCTAAGGCGGGGAAGGCGTCTCATTACGAGCCCAAGGACTACAGACCGATCAGTCTCTCACCCTTGTGCTCAAAACCTTCGAGAGGATAATAAATGACTACCTCTCCTCTACTATTGATAGCAACCCGATCTGTAGCTATCAGCATGCATACACCAAAGGGAAATCTACAGAAACTGCGCTTCACAGCCTAGTTTCTGTTATTGAAAAATCGCTGTATGAGAAGGAGTACTGTCTTGCAGCCTTTTTAGATATTGAAGGAGCCTTCAACAACATAAGCCCTGATGCTATAAACAACGCTTTAACAAGTCTGGGCATAAGCAGGTCTCTTATTGGACTTATTGATCAACTACTAAAGGGTAGACGAATAGTTTCATCACTGGGCTCGGTTGACTTATCACGCTATGTCACAAGGGGAACGCCTCAGGGTGGTGTTCTCTCCCCGCTTCTATGGAACCTCACTGTCAACTCGATGCTGCGAGACACAAGCTGGGGGGCGGGAAGGTAGTGGCATATGCAGACGACTTAGCCACAAATCCTGTGCGACTTGATGCAAGTAGCACTGCGAGAGGTTTCCTCAAGGTGCTCGCACTGCGGACTGAGCATCAACCCGGGAAAAGTAGAACTGGTTCTCTTTACCAACCGCCATAAGATACCACCGCTAATACTACCAAAACTGAATGACGTGCACCTGAACTTGGCTGACAAAGCCAAGATCTTGGGCGCAGTTCTGGATAGGAAACTAACCTGGAAGGAGAATTTTCTTCAGCGCCAAAAAAAAGCGTGTATTGCACTATACACGTGCAAAAGAGCCATTGGAAAGAAATGGGGGCTCAGCCCCAAAATATGCAAATGGATCTACACTGCAATCATTCGACCAATCATGCTCTATGGAGTTGTGGTATGGTGGCCTGCGCTGAGCAAGGCAACAAACCTTAATCTGCTAGGTAAAGTACACAGATCTTGCATGATCTGTATAAGCGGTGCGTTAAGAACAACGCCCAATGAAGCACTCCAGGCCATTCTTGGCATTTTGCCACTCGATCTGGAAGGGCACCGGGTGGCAGCAGCATCGGCTCTGCGTCTAAGGGAAACGTCCGGCTGGGGCGCAAGCACTACTGGACACGCCTGTATTTTGGGATCCTATAGCTTTCTTCCGCTGAGCACAGATCGTTGTGCGACCACAACAGTCGGAGATAGCGGTTTTAAAATCAACATTCCCAGCAGGGAAGAATGGGAGAGCACGGATCGGAGTCCCGCCACTCATGGCGGCACTTCCATTTATACTGAAGGCTCGAAGTTAGACGGCAGAGTTGGAGGAGGGGTTAGGGACATTGAGGGAAATTTTAGGGCAGACGAACTTGCGAGGCAGGGCACGACCAAGCAGGTTCTTCGGGATAAAGAGCGCTTAGGTATGCCGTTTGCCACATGCAAGCTTATGCTGAAGGAGTACACACTCCGCCAAGCCAACGAAAGATGGCTGCAATCTCCAGGATGCCGGATATCCAAAGAAACCTAGCCGAAATGGGATCATAAAAGATCAAGACAAATTTATGCCCTAAGGAGAAGAGAAATCTCCATACTAATAATTAACTGGGAACTGCCTCATTGGTAGGCACGCATAAAGGCTAGGTGTGCCTTACCGACGATGCTGTAGGAGTTGTAAGGATGATGAGGAGGAGGAAACGGTGGAGCACCTCATCTGCAACTGCCCGGCTTTAAGTGGCGCGAGAATGCGCTTTTTGGGAGTTCCCTTCCTGGTTAGCCTACGCCAGGTCACGGAGCTGGATATAAAGGCCCTGATGGCCTTCATCAAGTCATCTAAATGGTTCGAGGAGGAGTAACGGTGTCGGTATAGGAACGTCAGTCCCGGAATTCTGCTATGTGGAGAATTCCGTTAATACCGGGATTTTCCATATGGCAGGGTCCCGGAACTGACTTTCCTAGTGTTGGTGGTATCACAACGGGCCTTTTAATACTGGCCTAGGTGTGCCTCTGCGGCAGCCACTTGAACCTAACCTTATATGGATACTACTTCAATAGTGATTTATCAAATATGCATTGACGGAATATCCATATTTATTGATGGAAAAGGATTATCCATTTTTATTTAATGTGGTATCAATAAATATGGAAGTTCGATCCATAGATATCCCTCCATGCAGTTTTTCAAAGCTGGTCTTTTATGCTGGTTTTTCAAAAAAATATATACCTACATTTGTTAGTATGGGCGATGTCAAATTCAAGGTATCACTGGTGTAACTCGCTTAAAAAGTTACCGAATGTGTATTACGCAAACGCCAAAATATATGAATTATTTTGGAACGATTTTCCGAACGTAAATCGACACTGATGATGGCGCATTGCCGAAACCGGTTTGTCTCAAAACCAAATTTGACAAGGGATGACGGAAAATCGTTCCAAAATAATTCAGTTATTCACCCTGTCGGAAACATCAATCTTAACAAATATAAGAGCCAAAATATATGTTGGCAGTTTGCTGACAGTTTTACCATTTTTTTTGTAATTTTTACTGTTTTTTTTGGCGTACACAGATCCAAAAAGTTCACCTATAATCAAAGAGATCGGCGTCTAAAAAAGCTTTTTGGCCGGGGAGAGCGAGTGGGGACAAATTTGAAGAAATTTGTGCTAGGAAATCTTTTTGATTTTAGCTTGAATTTCTTCTCAAATTTATTGAAAAGGAAATCGGCCAAAAAGAAGGAGTTAGCTTCTTATTTATGAATTTTTTATGTACTTTTGTCAAAAACGTTCAATTGTTAGAAGAAATCAGCTTGTTTTTATGAGAAAAATTGTATAAAGTAAATTAATGAGAACATCCTCTTATTTTCACTAGATTCATATTGAATTTATTGAAAAGGAAAACTATTTATTTTTAAAAGATCCCTTATTAATTCAAATTTTGCTACTAACCCTTTCGCTACATCTTTTTACTACGCTGGCCAAAAAATCCAAATTTTTGTCCAACTATTTGTTTAAGCCCCAGTAACAATAAAAAATAAAATTTTTATAAAATTTTTTTTTATAAGTCTGTTTTTTTACATGTTGCCATATGGCAAAAAATATACTGTACGGTAAAGAAAAACTAGGGAATTTTAAGTTTTGAAATTACGAATATAAGTTTATTTTAAAACGGTTTTACATCGAAATTTTAACTTTATCTTCTATATATCTATTATTTATCTATTATATATGTATGTATATCTTTTATATATATAAAAATGAATGTATGTATCTACCCCTCTACCTACCAAACCGTCCATAGGATTGAAATAAAACTTTGTCAACTTATTTCTTCCCCTAGCAGAAAGTTAACTGGCATAGTAAAAATATTTTTAAAAGGGCGTGGCACTTCCAATACAAACTGAAATTTTTAAAATGTTTATCTCACACTGCTTGGTCTAGAGCGTTGAAATTTTGTATGAAAGTGAAGTTTCAAGTTGCGGTAGAATTATGTGGTGGGCGTTTATATAAATGCAGGCGTGGCACCTCTCATACAAAAAACTTAATGGTCTGTACATCTTCGCATCTATTTGCCGTAAAATATTGGAGTTTTCTATGAAAGCATACTGAGTTGTGGTAGAATTATGTAAAAGTGGGCTTCATTGGAAAAGGAGGACTAGCACGTCCCATACAAATAAAAATTTGGGCTTATAAAGTGCACATCTCTATAGGTGTTTGCTCAAAAAAGCATTGCAATTTGGTATGAAAAAATTAGTTTGACTTGCGGTTATGTGAAAGTGGGCGTTATTGTAAAAGGGCGCGGCATATCTCATAGAAACCGAAAATTATAAAGTGTATGTCTCTGCAGGTGTTTGCTCTAAACCATTGGTATTTTGTATGAGAAAATTAGTTTGAGTTCCGGTAGAATTGTGTAAAAGTGGGAGGTATTGTAAAAGGGGCGTGACACCTTCCATACAAACTGAAACTCTTAAACTGTGTATCTCTGTAAGTCTTTTCTCTAAAGCATTGGAATTCTATTCATTGTTGTCAAATGCTCCTAATATTTCTCCCCTTCAGAATCCTCCAAACCTGACAAGTCAGACTCCCCGAAATTCTCCAAAATCTTTTCTTTGACTTTGTAGCTTATTTTCCTTGACTTATTTTCAAATTATAATGCGCTAACAATAATAAATCCAAACTATTCAGGTCTCAATCGCAAATAAATTTCTTCTGCAATCTAGAGCAAATTTACACCTTACAGCAAAATTGTTGCCATTTGGCAACACGTAAAGTTATAAAAATCAGTACCGCTTTGTAAACTGTTCGTAAAAAAATATTTTTATGCCAAAGCGTAGATTGAAGATTCTTTTACTTATTTTATACAACTTTTAGTGAAATTATTGTCATAATTTACTAAAAAATGTATATAAGTAAAAGACAAATTTCATAGTAAAATTATGTATTGCAAAGGCCTTTTATGAAAAATTGTATATTATCGATATTTAATGGACGATGATAACTTACTTGATTTTTGTCTACTCTTTAAACATCAATATTCAACAAAACGTAAGAAAGAAGGTGATATTTTATACACAGGAGTAGCTAGGCCCCTCTAAAGTTGGATGTTGCCATATGGCAACAATATCGCGAAAGGGTTAACGTCTCAACATATGTACAACAACTTATGTACGCAAAAGTATACCTTCTTCAAATGTGTAATTCGACGCTACCAAGCACAAGTACCCGATAGCGTCATGGTAGAGATATCCGTTCAGCAGTTAAAATTCTTAGTTCGATTCGCGGTGAAGGCAATAAAGCAAGTGGATATGTGGTGAGACAAAAAGAACAAAGGTGTAATTAGACGTTGGCAAGTTAAGTATACGATGGCATGGTAGTGTAGATTATACTAGACTAGACATCTGGGTTGAACGTTAATTTTTTTTTTTAATTTGAAATATTAAAAAGAAAATCTTCTTAATATTATGTGATTATCTACTCAGTTTGATTAAAAAGAAACACCCAGTCATAATAAGACGGACATCTTATTGGAGAAATATCATAGAGAAATCCTACTAATTTAGAGGGCATTTTATGTGACTTTTAGCTCGGTATACTTTTCACCATATTTTTTGTGTAATTTTTGTATTTTTTGCGTAATTTTTACTATATTTTTTGTGTAATTTTTACTACATTTTTTTCGTAATTTTTACCTCTATGTGCTTAATTTTTAACATATTTTTTGTGTAGTTTTTTATTATTTTTTCCGTAGTTTTTACTGTCTGTTTTGTGTATTTTCTACTATATTTTTACGTTACTTTTATTATATTTTTTGCCTTATTTTTAAAGTATTTTTTTTTGTGTAAATTTTACAATATTTTTTTTGTGTAGTTTTTACTATATTTTTTTTTTTGATGTGAATTACTGAGAAAAATATAAATTTCTGGATCCCGAAGGGAGGGTTGAATCTCAAAACCACCCCCGTGGCCTCTGTCTCAAGTTTAAGAATGTCGACTGAACCGTGCCACGGTTCAGGAAACCACCCGGGCTTGGCATGGCGTAGCCAAGGGTTATTTATAATAAGCGCGGCCGAAGGCCGCCTACGCAGAAGAGTGTACTACGAAGAAGGACTTAGTATGGTGCAGTCCGGGGTTGTTTTTAAAATTAAATTTTGCACATACGCGGTTTTGCACCCACATCAATGGTACGCAAATTTTTAAACCCGTAAAAGTAGGGACATTTTAAGTATCGTAAAAGTACGCAAAGAATTTAAAATTTAGCCCCCTTATTCATAAAAAATAAAATTGGTTTATAAAGCTTTTAAAATGACATTTTCATACAAATTTTGAATTATAAGAGCTCAATAAACCTTTTAAATTTTTTATGAATAAGGGGGTTAGGTTGCAGCGCTTTTTTAAATACATTACGTATACGATTATACTCAAACCATAAAAAATGCTAAATGATAAGGAAAGAAAAACGACACTCTTGGGCTTTACCAACCTGCACCAACTTCTTTGCATTGAATCGAAAAACTTAGTAAATCTAGTACGATCGTAGCGAAGTTCCAATTTGGCTACGATGTACACGCAGTTGAGGCTGATTTCACATGTCTGCTTTGTAAGTAGCTACTTCATTTTATTATAAACTTTTGATTTACTCCCAATGTTTATTTATTTTCTGCTTTTCTTTTTTTTGGTACATAGATGAGTGGAGGTGTGCCGTAAGTAGCTCGCAACAATGTGGAGAATACATCCATGCACAGACGCATGGGATTTGTCCGTGACACGAAAATGTTGAGTTCTGTGTTATGCTGTTAACGTCTGTGTTGGTACATCTGTTGTTGCAATTTGTATAGTTGTTGCTCTTACTTGTGCTGTGCAGTGCTGTCTTTGGGGCTGCCAAACTTTGCCACCGAAATAAAGTTAATTTTCGCACTCAAGCTCAATTGCCAAAGTTTGGCCATAGCAGATTTAAAAAACAGCAACAAAAATAACAACAACAAGGAAAGCAATAACAATAAAGGCCGTAGAATAGTAAATAGCAAGAACAATGATGGCGGGTAATAAGGCAACAAAACATAAAATATAACAGCCATAACTTAACAAGTTACCAGAAAATAGTAAAATTTATATACATATACAAACACTCATACTCAAATGACACAAATATTTGTCCCCGAGCAACATAAAACCACCGACGACCGACCACCATCTTCCGTAATTTGTTTACACAATTTTTCATTTTTTTTGCTAATGAAGTTTTCGCAATTTTCTATTGACCTCCAACAAAATTACATTAATTTCTAGCTTTTTGTTTTTCATCTCTTATTTTCTTATTTTATGTGTATGTACGAATATTTTTAATATTAACGGGCCAAGGTTTCAGTAAAATTTACTGCACTTGTAAATTCAGTTTTGTTTTATTGCCATGTTTTTCCTCTTTGCTTGTCTCGTTTGCCTGATTAAAAACTAAAATTTTAATGCATTTCTAAGCAAGTTTGAAAGGAGAAATCTTGGCAAATTTGAAATACATATATACGAGTAACCTCTATTACAGTATGCAATAAAAATAAATTAACCAACTTTCATACATATATATTTAATATATGAAAAACGCAGATGACTACCCAGAAAAAAAAATGTGTAAGCGATTTTATCCAATTAGTGGGGTATACAGAAGTAACATTACCATGTAGTAAAAATGGTGGTATTTTACACGTGATTAACCTCTCTTTTCTCTACGATTCACGAAAATTCTGGGTTTCCAAAGTACAAGGAACCCCGGAAATTTGCAAGGCCATTTTCATGAAAGTGTAGTTCAATCTCTGAAAATTGTTCCAGAAAAACGAATGCGCTACACATTCATCTTTCTGGCGCAACAAAAATGTATAAAAACTGAATTTTTAAACTTTTTAAAATATTCGTTTTGGCCGAAACATGAGTGTGTAGCAAAAATGTTACGTATACGCCATGGTGTCATGCAACACATTAATGTTTCTGGCACAGCGAAAATTTTAAACAATTTTCTTGGGAAATTTTCAAACGACGAATGTGCCGAATCTTGAGGAATTGAAGGAAAATAAACGTAAAAACTATATCAGTGGAAAGAGTATAATGAGAAAAACTCTGCTAAAAAATATTTATATCCAAAACTAAAATTTAAAATTTTTCGATAGGATTAAACTTTTAAATACGATTTCCCAAAATTTTAATTTTGGAACATTCATGCTTCTGGCAAGCGAGCGACGATATGAAGAATGTTGCACAATACAGATAGTTCTTACAGATTTCAATTCTCCTGTTATAAGCCAATTGCCCAAATAAAATAAGGATTATACAAGGTGTAAGTTTTTTTTTGCTGGGTGCCCTTACTTTCATTCGAATCTGCACAATTTTGTTTTCCTTTTATTAACTTCTATTTTCATATTCATAATTTTATAGATAAAAGTAATGTAGAAACAATACCATGCACTCATACACAATTATCTACATATAGACATTGATTTTTGAACAATTGAAACTGTTTTTCCAAAAAAATATATATGGATTTTTTTTTTAAATTGCTATGTAGAAAATAAAAGCAATATTGTGTCTCAAATTCATTTATTGAATGTATCGTAACGTTTATTAAAAAGAGGGGGAAAAGTCATTCTTAGGTGAATTAAAAACTTCTATAGCGTTAACTAACTTAAAGAACCTACAGTCAACTAGGCTAATAGTTCACAAATTTCGTAAAAGTAAAAGCAAGAAACACATTACATCTTTAATAAAAATACTTAAAATAGTAAAATATATGTGTAAGATAATATCGACCTACAACATGTAAACTAACACTTTCGACTTGTGTCTGACGAATACTAACACTCGAACCGAGTTTGTTTTCGCCAACAACCACACGAAACAGTTAGTTTTCATCAGAAACAAAATAAAAGTTTAGTTTTCGTCAATAACAAAACGAAAGTGTCAGTTTTTATCAGACACACAACGAAAGTGTTAGTTTTTGTCAGACACAAAATTTCCGATTTTAGTTTTCGTATGGAACGTCGATATTACTCTAGGTGGTTGTTGTACAAAAACATCGTTCTCCATATTGGCCCCAAATTATTTTTGAAAAGAAGATAGGCACCTCGTAGTAAATTAGTGATAACAAGGAAGATTATTTCAAAAAGTTTTCCTAACAAGGGTTAAAACAATCGAAAAAAAGTTTTACTTCTACTAGGTAACTCCACACTCCATGCCATGTCAAGTTCCAGTACTCTACCATTAACACCTCTTAAGATATTCAGCATGAAACGTTAGTTTTTATAGGAAGACCAGCCTTTTCGTATCCCTTGATAGGTGCAAGAGAATTACTTCATATAAAATTTTTCTAGCGTTCTTATACTCAAAAGCAGGCCCGTGCGCAGGAATTCGCTATAGGGGGGGGGGGGGGGAGGTTTAGAACTTTTGGATGATCCGAAGGTTGTGACTTTTGAGAGCCAATAGCGGGGTTTGAACCCCCAAAACCACCCCCTGTGCACGGGCCTGCTCAAAAGATATTCCTTTTAACCAATTCTATCTATATAGTCGGTGCCACGCCCCCTACCCATAGCCATATAGAGGTGTTAGAGCTTATTCTGCTATAACTTCTTCCCAGGAACCAGACAAGCCGACATATGTTTCGATGATACTGGAATTACATCTCTTCATGGACTTTTCTTCCTGGCACTGTGAGAGTCGAACTCACAACACTGTAGTGTCTCGTATGCTAGAAGGTTTAACACTTTGGGCCACTACCCAGCTTGAAGTTAAACCCTTCTCAGTGTCCATTTATGCATATATTTATACTTCCATATAGAACATTTTATTATATATCAATGCTAACTTATATGAAAGAAATGCGAATTTTGGGACTTGGTGTGAAACCTATGAAAGAATTTTCTATGCTTTCAATGAAGCATGAATTGTAGTTTTATTGTTCGAACATAAACAGTTTTATGGATATTTACAATGAAAAATTCAGTTTGTGCTGTTGGGGTCTAGCTCCCTTTCTGCTATCGTTGGAGTTTTAGGATATGTTAGAGGCTAATCTAATTAAATTTCTCACCGTTTCTAGCATGAACACATCCAAAGTCATGCACTATCAACAACTTTATCGGTTTTGCGATGCCACGCCCCTGAATATGTTTAAATAAAAATCATTTAGTAGTCCATTTCGCACAAAGTTTGTTACACAATAAAAAATAACACTGAAGTCAGATTTTTCGGGTCACCTTGGTATATGAATTGCAAAGGAAAGGACCGGTGGTAGTTTTGATCTCTTTATATTGGTTGAAGTGATCCCTTTCGCTTGAGCGCGTACTATGGATAAACTAATTGGTTCCTTTTATGGCCACAAATTACAATTGAATCATGCCAACTATGCTCGTACGAGACTGATTGGGACAAGTTTTAGACCACTAGCAGCAATTTCTGTGTTAAACCTGGATAACTCGAGACTAATCGCACATCCCTTTGCAGGGTATGTAAATAAATTGGCAAGCAATTTACCTTTTCAGGCATTTAATGTCTCTCTACTTTGCACATAAATGCGCTGAAAATTTGCTGATTGAGATAAAGTATCTGGTTGGCCATAACATCGCAGAAAGTCAATTTGAGCTGACGAAGAGATGTTTTTATTGCAATTGTGTGAATAGGCGCAGTGCATATTAAATACCTGCAAATGGTTAATTCAGCAAAATAAGGAATCAGCTTTCGTATTTGAATAGACATTAAATAGTGAAAATTATTCCCACATTTGCATGACCTTTGGCAAAGGGTAGACAATATTATGCTCTTGTTTCACCTCGTCAACATTCAGTCATTTGATCTGCCACATAACGTTGCGCACATGACAGTTATATTAAGCAGTGTTTCAAATATATTTGATAGTGGGTTTGTGTAGGTATGTTTCTGTATTGGCACTGCTTCACCTTATATTAGAATTGCTCACCGATGCTGAACAAACGATTTCATTTTTATTATGCTCTATCCTTTTTCAAGATTTCAAGTCTACTCCAATTGATCCTTCTGGTTGTCACAGTTCTCGTGGCGATTTTAATTAATGACTTTTACTTTGCTTGACGCTTTGCTATAGCGCCGTCATATTACTTACTCTGTTGAATACTTATTTGATTGTTTTATACCTGGTTGGGCTTAGTATGGCCTGTAACGTAAGCTAGATATTTTGCAAAAGGTATGACCTCATTTGTGATTTTCATTGGCTAATAAAGAAAAAATCAGTGCAATTGACCAAATATTTAATACACAAATATACGCCAGCAAAAATTATACTTTATAAATGCAACCTTTGGTTCTTTAGATAGACAAAAGGTTTGTATTCTACTGCGTGCTACACTTTCTAACTATAACAAAATGAAAGTTTGTACTATTACAATTTTCATAAAAGTGGCATGACGTATACGTAACATTTTTTTTACTAAAGAATGAATAGATATAGAGAAATAAGTAATTGATTTTGCAATACGTCCTATTGGAATGCTTTACGACTAAGCTGAAGAAGCACGCAATAATGATTACCAATAAAGTTGTTATTAATGATCAAGCACCACT
Source organism: Campiglossa producta (assembly GCA_964058755.1). Lineage (NCBI taxonomy): Eukaryota > Metazoa > Arthropoda > Insecta > Diptera > Tephritidae > Campiglossa > Campiglossa producta. Next base: position 55,318,211 of record CAXKVI010000003.1, read on the forward strand.
CTTAATATTTGATTCCAAAAAAATGTAATGAGCACGACCACTGTACGATATCTCACATCTTGGTATATAAAGCTTGACCTCACCCAACCTTTTTTCCCTGGTTTATTTTGTTATTGTTATTCTAGTTATTTTGGTGTTGCCAAATTCAATGGCTGCTACATATTATTACAGATAAATGTTATTGTGTTTGTTTTTGTAATAGCTATGCTTGGTGCTACCCCATAAATTTGTTGTTGTTGTTGGCGCTGTTGTCAAAGCTGATTTGATGTTGACGCCAAGGGAGTTCCATGAATACGGGTCCTAATCTTTTGCACACCAGTCGCGCTGAGTTAGTTATACGCTAACTTCCTACCTTTCGTTTGTCATAATGGATTCGGTTACACGGTTGCCTGGTGCTGTTGACTGTGGGCTGACAAGCGCTGACGAGCTATAATCAATAATGGTGTCGTTTGTTATTTGTTGATGCAATTAGCGCCCAAGCGCATTCAGTACATGAATTCCAGTTTTCGCTAATGCTTAATTTCCATCTCCTAAAATCTCTAAATTCATTTTGCCAAATTTTAGCGACTTTTACGATTCCAGTGAAAGAAAATCGCTATAAATCTCCATCTTTGGTTCATTTTTTGGCATATTTAAGCGATGAACGCAAAATGAATCAGATAAGGTAGATCAGCTGTTTTTGACAGCTACTAAGCTAAATTTGCGATTCTGCAATTTTAGCCATCTCGTAAAATCTCCAATTTTCTCCAAAAGCTGGCAAATTTTGGCGACGAAAAAAAGTTGTTGCTAAAACGCAAAAAAATAAGAAAAAGGGTAGAATTATGTTGTTTTAAGCCCTAAAATTACCCAAAAACAATAAATATGTGTAATTTATAAGAAAAATTGATATTTAATTATGTATTTGCTCATAATTTTGGAAATTGTATTTTTTTATATCCTACTAAAACTGCAAAAAACACGTAGGAAAAAGTCGGGAGAGGAATCAAAAGTCGAGTTTCTGTCCTAGAAATCATAATCCGGAGTCACAAAAGTAATATTATTTATCACTTAAAAGTTATAACTAAAAAACATTCTTTGTTTCCGTATAACAATTTTAAAGAGAAAAACTCAATAAATAATTAAATTAAGGTGTATATAACAATTTAAAATCTGTTCTTAACCGACTTTAATAAACAAACACAAATCTTTTTACCGAAAATGGAATTTATTTTGTAATTAAAAAAAGTAGAGTAACGCTTAAAAGTAAGGGATTAGTCGCTAGTAACTTCGGGCGTTTCGGTTTACTTCTGGCTTTTTCTGAGTTGTAAAGGATCACACATAAATTAAAATCTTGCAGTGATGCCTGCGTGCCATCTATAGTGCAGATAACGCACTATTATCATAGCTGGGCGGCTTGTGGATCAGAATCGCAAATAAGCGTCATCTACTAAAATTCTGAGAGTTCATTTGCTTAAGCATTTTAGCATATTTTAGCATTTACGAGATGGAGATGGATGGAGATTTCTAGAATTCGCCTGCAGATGTTACAAGAATGAGGAATTAGAAACTGGATTAAATTGAATTCTGTTTCAAGAAAGATATGAGGTTGTGAAACAAAAAGTTTTGAGCGGAGAAATTTATGGGTTTGAAAACTACGTGTTGTTGTTGTTGTTGTTGTTGTTGTTAACAATGCATTGCCCTGTCTAGAGTGTATGATCATTCCGAAGATCTTCATCAAGTTTCAACAGGGTTTGTCCAGAGGGACAGAGGGGTTAGAAGAGTAGGTTCAGATGAACAATTGAAGAGATGTAGGGTATCATGGGGGTCCTACCACATGCAGGGCATGTATTTAAGATTGTATCATTAAGTCTGGATAAGTAGGAGTTTAACCTTACACTATATCCAGACCTAAGCTGTGCCAAGGTCACTCTTGTATCCCTTGGTAAGGTGCGTTCTTCTTCAGCAATATCCGGTGGAGGACTGTTCAGAACGGGATTCACAGGTAGAGCTCCGACATAAGTGTCTACCGACTCGGTGTGGATGTCGGTTAGAGCCCGCTTATGATTCTGCAGATCAAACGGCAAGGTAATATGATGCCGGATCTCATCATAGTGCTTACGGAGATGTCTCCTTATGTCTCTCGGGGGCGGATCTATGTCCAAAAGATAACGGTTTGGATGTGCTGGCTTGTGGCAGTTCAGAAGGAATTGCCTGCTCAGCATTTCCGCACGCTCTTTTACATTGAGCAGTTTTGCCTCCGTGAGACTCGGAAGACATGAGGAGACATCCCGTAGCAGTTCTGATGGCAGTATTTTGGCAGACTTGTAACTTCGTCCAGTTGGTGTTATGTACATTAGGCGACCATATGGGTGCAGCATAGTCAAAGACTGGTCGGCCAATGGACTTATATGTAGTCAGCAACGTTTCTTTGTCTTTTCCCCAAGTACTGCCGGCAATAGAATATCTTGCAGCCCTGCTGCAAGGGGGTAGAATGATAGTTTCGGAATGGGACAAAACATACTAAACAGGGTTACATTGAAAGTGACAGTCCTTGGCCGAGGTAAAACCCCGGGTGGTTCCACTGCGCAGAGATCCATGGCGATGTCCTGGGTTTTCTGCTCTGAGAAGTGACTGTACATAGGGAACCAATCCTGAAACCCTGAAAGCTACGTGTAGCCAGGAATTGTTTTCAAACATCTTTTAATAGGAAGCTTATGATACATTTACACTGCACTAAATGCGTCGCATTTGGCGAAGTTATTTCGAGAATGTTTGTCCGCAGAATGATTTTGTTTGCCAAATTAAACGAATTTAATTTAATTTGACCTAATTTGGTGATCTAATTCAATCTGCGAATGAACAGTCTCGAAAAAACGAAAAAACTTGGCCAAAAGTGACGCATTTGGTGCAGTGTAAATGTAGCTTTACACTTTCACCAAAGTTTTAATGCAATTATATACTTGTTACAAGAGGTTATTCTATAGAACAGTCTAAAAGATGTTTTCGGACATATCAATAAATGAAGGTAATTCGATATGATGCAGCTGGCACGATATGATAAATTATGTGACGTGATGTGTTTTGAGATGATATACATAATTCGATATGATGTGGCAGATATGCTTTGAAGTGATGTGGTTTGAGGTGAGGCAGCGGTCTAATAGTAACTGATAATTCATAGAAGATGGGATGTGATGTAATTTTAGATGACATAATATAATTTGATTTAATGAACTGGTGCGATATGAGAAAATATGATGCTAGGCCTATGACTTCCCCAGTTAGCATATGAAGTCACGACTGCGCTGCTCAGTCGCCCATCTTGAATTCGTCCAGGGTTGCCCACGCAACACAGTTTTTTTTAAATCACACCGGCGGCTAAAGTAGAGAAAGGTGACAATTCACTGGCAACTTATGACGTAGCAATCTGCTGATTCTGTTAAAACACGCAAATTCATTTTAACGGTATCGCTTTTGGCACAATATCGAGTCGTGTGCGCAAAAAAGACGAATGAGCCACGATTTTCGATTTCCGCTTTTTTATGCAGATCGATCGCATCATCTCTCAAAGTTTTATCGCCATAAAAATTACCGTTACGAATTTACAGTAAAAGCAATTTTGCCGTAAGTGCCATGTGCTCGTTTGTTTATATTTTTAGTGAGCAGCAGTGGCTCGTACGTCTTTTTTCTCTTTTGAAATTAGTGGTTGAATAAGTGGTTTAATACCAATTTTCTTTATTCTTTATTGCCTTTTTTATTTAATATGATGTCCTGGCTATCTGAGGTAATTCTGCTTTTAATATTTCTACAATTTTAAAGTATTTTTTAGATAAAACAAGTAATTAACACAGTGCTACAAAATAAGTGAATACACTTTTAAAGCGAACTAGTAGAGATTGTTCATCTGGTCGAATTATACACGAAACACTCTTCGAAAAATTTGTAACATCCCCAAAATCTGGTTTTAAAAACCCGGTTTTTTCAGTTTTTTCGTAAAAAAAATATCATTAAAAAACAATTTTCAACCGATTTAAAAATGCTCAGCGGTTGAAGATAAAGAAATGTTGACACTTTCGAGATAAATATAGTGTTTTGTCCACTTAAAAAGATATAATATGTTTTTCACGCGAGAAGTGGAATTTTTTGAAAAATTTCTCCGTTTTTCCGATTTTGAGGATTTTTTTTGCACTAATTGGCAATGAATGATATTTTTTGGACATAAATCTGCGAGAGGAAATCACTACTTAGTTATACCATTCTTTTTGTTTTTTGGAAAGGACTTTAAGTTTTCAAATTGTGCAGCATAATCTAAAATCTAATATTTTGGTATCAAGCCCCCCTATAAGGGTACTGTCTGTAATAAGGCGAGTGGATTTGAAACTCAGCAAAGTGACTGGGAAAATCGTATTTTAGGGATCAAAATAAGATATTTTGCCGAAGGAAGCATACCTCTAAAACGAATTCTGATGTCCCGACTCCAAAACCGTTTAGAATTTTGAATCGGCTGAAAATTTGTTTTTAAAAGCATTTTTTTACGAAAAAACTGAAAATACCCCTCTTTGACCTTAAAACCAGATTTTGGTGGTGTTACAAATTGTTTGAAAGGTGTTTCGCAACACTCATATAATAACAAATGGACCACTTTCCCTATATAAGAATCAATTGAAAATTTTATCGAGGAAGTACCTACAAAGATTGAACAAAATTTTTCGAAAACAACACTATACCTCGACAGTTTCACAAGGAGTTTTTAAATTTGCAACACGATGAGAATGTCAAGGATCGCCTTCCTGAGATAGACCAAGAGGAGACTGCAATTGATATTTGCATTTCAAAAGTGGTTTTGAAGAACACATTTATTTTCATACATATTAATTTATTTGCATCCATTTAAAACCTTTTTTTAATGAAAAATATTGAATTTAACTGAAAAGACTTAATTTTACATAGCATTATTGGAAATATCAAAAGAATAGAACATAATACAAACTGAAAATTTTTTTTGACGTAACAGCCAAATTTTCAGGCAGTGGCTTAATTTTGTGCAAGCAAAAAAGACGTATGAGCCAAAAATTGCCCTTATGCTACGATTATTAAAAAAATATTTACTGCATTATATATAAAGGAACTAAATAAACTTACTTACCAAATTTCATGACAATATATAAACTGGATGCAAAGAAATGAAAAAAAAACAAGTAAGGAAAGCTGTCTTCGGCTGTGCCGAAGGCTATATACCTTTCATGAATAAGCGTCACGATTTTCACTGTTCGATCCCCAGTACAGCCTGTTTCAATTTAACTATATTTACTATACACATTACACATCTTTGTTATAATTTAAAAAAACTTACAAAATAATAGGATCCGAGTTATCGGAACAATCGATTGTATGGAGGCTATATATTATACGTGTTCAATTGTACTGACTTACACTATACACATTACATATGTAGAAAGTACTAAAGGTGCAATATTTTACGTTCCTAACTTTTTAAATGCGGAAGTATTGGCCAAAAAACCTTATATCGGAACAACCGGTTGTATGAGGCTATATGTTATATTTACCCGATCTTCTTGATTTTCCTCTACACACTACATAAATTGAAAGTACTCAAGTTGCAAAATTTTATGTTCCTAACTTTTTAATTGCAGAAGTTTTGGCCAAAAAACCTTATATCTGAACAATCGGTTGTATGGGGGCTATATGTTACATTTGCCCGATCTTGTTGATTTTCACTATATACACTACATAAATAGAAAGTACTCGAGTTGCAAAATTTTACGGTCCTAACTTTTTAATTGCAGAAGTTTTGGCCAAAAAACCTTATATCTGAACAATCGGTTGTATGGGGGCTATATGTTACATTTGCCCGATCTTGTTGATTTTCACTATATACACTACATAAATAGAAAGTACTCGAGTTGCAAAATTTTACGTTCCTAACTTTTTAATTGCAGAAGTTTTGGTCAAAAAACCTTATATCTGAACAATCGGTTGTATGGGGGCTATATGTTACATTTGCCCGATCTTGTTGATTTTCACTATATACACTACATAAATAGAAAGTACTCGAGTTGCAAAATTTTACGTTCCTAACTTTTTAATTGCAGAAGTTTTGGTCAAAAAACCTTATATCTGAACAATCGGTTGTATGGGGGCTATATGTTACATTTGCCCGATCTTGTTGATTTTCACTATATACACTACATAAATAGAAAGTACTCGAGTTGCAAAATTTTACGGTCCTAACTTTTTAATTGCAGAAGTTTTGGCCAAAAAACCTTATATCTGAACAATCGGTTGTATGGGGGCTATATGTTACATTTGCCCGATCTTGTTGATTTTCACTATATACACTACATAAATAGAAAGTACTCGAGTTGAAAAATTTTACGTTCCTAACTTTTTAATTGCAGAAGTTTTGGCCAAAATTCTTATATCTGAACAATCGGTTGTATGGGGGCTATATGTTACATTTGCCCGATCTCGTTGATTTTCACTATATACACTACATAAATAGAAATTACTCGAGTTGCAAAATTTTACGTTCCTAACTTTTTAATTGCGGAAGTTTTGGCCAAAAAACCTTATATCTGAACAATCGGTTGTATGGGGGCTATATGTTATACTGGTCCGATCTTGTCAGTTCCGACAAATGATTCCTATATTACAAAATGGTGGCCACATACAAAATTTCAGCCAGATATCTCAAAAATTGAGGGACTAGTTTGCGTTCAAACAGACAGACGGACAGACGGACAGACGGACAGACGGACAGACGGACATGGCTAAATCAACTCATCTCGTCATCCTGATCATTTCGGTATACTTATTGATGGGTCTATCTCTTCTTCTTCTCATATTTACAAACATCGGACCAAAGTTATAATACCATTTCATGTTCATGAAAGGTATAAAAACCGTCTCCTGAACAATTTACTTTTTGGCTCATACGTCATCTTTACGCATACCGCTCGATATTCTCTCCTTGGTTCATGATGTGATGCGATGCAAGATGTGATGTGCTATGATTTATGATGTCATGTCGTTTATATGATGTAACGTGCTGCAGTTCAAGCAAAGAAAATAAAATCACCTGAGTGACGGTCGCCTGATCAGAATATGAAAAACGCTTTTAAGAAAAATATATGTGAGATCAAAAGGCTTAACCGCTCGATTCTGTGTTCTTGATAAATTTGTCAATCTTTATAAATTATAAGGTCTGTTTACTGAACAAGAAAAGTTCAGAGCAGGTTAGAGCAGAGCAGAGAAGGGCAGCTGTCAAAATAGAAACAGAGTAACTTAGAGCAGCTCAGAGCAGGAAAGCCATTAAACACTTGAATCTCGATAGTTTCTATTTATTTGGTTTTTTGTTTAAATCCTCAAACTAAAAAACTTTACTAAAACTTTGCTTTTCTTGCAAGTTTTTTTTTTTTTTTTTGAAGTTTTAAAAATTTATTTTTTTTTAAGTGACAATTTTTTCTCTACTCTAACTTACTCCACAAAAAAAGCTAGAGCAGAAATTTGTGATCTGGATTACTCTAGTTTTGTTTTCATCGTACTCATGAAACAAAAGATAGAGCAACAAAGGTGTTCATGAAACACAATTTTGTGAAATATCTCAATCTGGCGTAAGCTAGAGCAGCTCAATAAACAAACCTATAAAGAAAAAAATATTTTAATCAAGCTTTTTTTGAATTTGACGTCAAAAACAAATTTTATTTTAATTAAATTCATTTTAAATAATTTTTTTTGTCGAAGAATTCGAAACACTTGATAAAAATATTTTTTTATTTATTATTTATCAAGATTGATAAATTTATCAAGAGCACAGAATCGGGCGGTAAGTCTAATGACTTTGATATGCTCACTGATAGAAATGAAGCCTGAAAGTGCAAAAAAAAAGGTTCGGCTACCGAAGGAAGTTTTCTGAACCGGGCGAAATCTTGAAGAGTGAAAATAGTGTCGAAGATTTCTTCTAATTGCTTCACTTTGCACGGTAGATGGCGAATCGAATCTCTATTAAAACGCATTAGCGGCGCTAATTGGAAGCAGTGGAATGTGACCATATACCAACCAACCAGCCAAGTTGTTATACTATTTATGAAATTTATAACACACTCTGCACATCTCTGTTCACATTTAAAACTGAGCTGTACTTTTATCTGGTTAAAAATAATGTTTATTTAATACAAAAAAAAGTTTTAATAAACAAATAAACTTGTATGAAGTTGCACAGATAAGCGCTTCTACTGACAATCAATGCATAACTTACCGTTAATTGACAGCTGATGACAGCCAAAGCGTTGTTGACAGTTGCATCAATTTACAACAAATAAACAATTGCAATAACAACTAGGAAACAACAGCTTGTTAACGGTTAACAATCGCATAACGCCCGACAGTAATTACAAAATGTCTGATTGTAACAATTCGCTGATATGACAATCAACTGAAATGTTAAGCAAACATAGCTATGCAAGTATGTATAGATATGTAGGGTGATTCAAAAAAGCGTCCCGGGCTTGTCCCTTCAAAAGTTAGTAATTGATTCGAAAATAAAACAAAGAAGCTTTAAAATTTCCAATACTAGGTGAAAAAGAAGACTTCAAAATAAACTTTATCAAAAAGTGTGTATATAAACATGGCCAAACAGTTCAAATGCAACACTGTCTTGAATTTTGAAACGTTTTCGTTTCCTTGACCAAAAAAACTTTAAAACTTTTTTGACTTATACTTAAACATATGGGCGAATCCCAAATAGTGCTACATTTTTGCCAAAAAAGAAAATTGTGAACATTTGAAAAAATTGAAACATCGAAGCAGAAGAATAACCTTTTTTCTGGTATATTGGTAGATAAAGAGGAGCTTAAATTTATCAGCGTAATTCGTCTTACATAAACCCTCAAAATGATATAGTCAATAGATCGAAGATTATATATATAAATTCAAGTCGCAGTGTTTAATATACATTTATTTAAACACTACTGCACCGATTTGTTTAAATTTTATCAACGTGTAGAGATATGTGAAGGTTATATTTAACCAAACAATTTTTGATACCCGCCACCCGGTTTCGGAGATATCGTTAAAAATTTAAACCCGAAAAATCATCAAATATTTTTTAAAGCGAAGTTGGTTATTCAATAACATTAACACTTTCCCTCCGATCATTTTGAAATTTTAGCAACATACTGATATATAAACAGAGAATGATTTGGAAAAAAATTGTCGATATCCGATAACCGGTTTTGGATATATCGATAAAAGTAAAACCCGAAAAATAGTTAAATATTTTTGCTAACTTGGGCACTTCTCTTTGTTTTATGTTAAAAGTTATCAGCATGTAGATATTTATATAAAGCAATTTTCAGTAAACTTTTTTTGATACCCGAAACCCGGTTTTTGAGATATCGTCGAAAATGTTTAATTTTTCAAAAACAATTTTTTTGACCACTTCTACTGGTGAACCAGTGAGAGATAGGCACAAACGCTCAAAGGCAATTTTGAAGGGCGTAAAATTCCCTAAAAGGTCCCTTAAACCAATTTAGAATATTGCAACAGCCATCCCAATAATAGAAATTTGAATGAATTCTGACCGAAAAAATACAAATTTTTCTAAATTTTAATAAAAAATTTCAAGTTGTATATAGTAAAATATTAGATTTATTTATTGGGCTGCTCTAGCTTACGCCAGATTGAGATATTTCACAAAATTGTGTTTAACGAACATTTTTCTTGCTCTAGGTTGCTCTATCTTTTGTTTTATGAGTACGCTCAAAACAAAACTAGAGTAATCCAGATCACAAATTTCTGCTCTACATTTTTTTATGGAGTAAGTTCCCAGTGGGAAAAGGTAATGTTTGGTAATGTATAAAGTAATGTATATCCCCTATAAAATTTTTTATGTATAATGGAATTCATGCATTACTTTTTCTACAGCAATGTCATAGGAAAAGTAATGTTTTTGAAAAATAAAACCTTACGAAATACATTACATGGGAAATTTTTCAAATATTTTTTCATGCGTTACTTTGCTCATGCTTCTTTTCATGGATGAAAAAGGTAATGCATTACCTACTTTCCCACTGGGTTAGAGCAGAGAAGCAATTGTCAGTCAGCAAAAAATTAATTTTTGAAAACTTCAAAAAAATTAGCTTGCAAGAAAATCAATGTATTTGTATACGTGAATTTGCTTAATTTTGAAGATTTAAACAAAAAAAGCAAATAAAAAGAAACTATCGAGATTCAAGTGTTTCATGGCATTTCTGCTCTGAGTTGCTCTAAGTTGCTCTATTTCTATTTTGACAGCTGCCCTGCTCTAACCTGCTCTGAACTTTTTTTTGGTCAGTAAACAAATCTATTACCAATATATTTTGACACTGACATTGCAATTTAAAATATCAAAAATCCAACAAAAAGTATGAAAGCCATTAAAACTTCGGCAAAGTTTTCATTCAATATTTTGGGAGAACTAGTGGTTTCTTTAATAATTTTTTTTTATATGTTTGTATTGTTGGGATAACTGTACTAAATTTGTGTTTTAGGTCACTGACGCTTAAATAAAAGTTAGTTTAGAAGTAGTTAAATACATGTTTTACAATTTTTTTTACGGTTTCTGATATCTCTCGAAAATTGCCCATATTTGCCCCTTGTACAAATTTCAATAACTTTCGTTATGTTAATCTTTCAAAATGAGGCATTCGGTTTTACACTACTGTAGTGTAGGAAAACAAATTACCAAAGTGTAACTCGTAATGAAAGTAACACTGTAGCTGTGCCTACAAAAAACAAGTAGCTCGACATTTATGCATCTACCTTGAAAACTAGAGGGAGCACATCAAATTCAAAACCACCGAAAGTTTTGCTGTATATTAGGCTATCATTGCGTACAACCAAAATTTTAATACTCCGTTGCCTCAAAAAGTTATAAGCACAAAATCACAAATATTAAAAATGGCCAAAAACAGAGTATCGCTACTTTCATTGATGATAACATTTCATATTGGAGGAGCACGTTAAACTCGCTTACATTTTTAGAAACTCTTTCTCAAAAACTACACCCTGGTAAAATTTCAGAGCGATATACTGTAAAAATGTAACACTATTTGGGATATGCCCATACACATTAAGGCGCCTCACGCTCCATACAAAAAAACAAAATGATCACCCTGTTTCCATCGGAATTATAAACTTCAATGTATTCTTAACTTACTTTAATAACTCAGCCATTTACATATTGACGGATTAGGGTATCATTTGAAAGGTATTTTCGAGACGTTGTCATTTCTGCAAAATTTAACCCTTTTTGGTCCAATTTTACAGATATGCGTAGTTATACAGTTAGCAAATTTTCAAACTTTTTTATGGTTACCTTTTGAACTCCAGCTGCTCATCATCTCAGGTGATTTTTATTAAAAACATTTTTTCATGCTCCTTTTATACATTAAAAAAGGATATTTTTATCGTTTTTTAACGCGGTTTATCTCCAGTAAATCTTAATATTTTTTCGAAATATTTTGGGAGAGTCCTTAGAAAAGTGTAAATTTTAATTTTGAAATTCCGGTGGAAACAATGCAAATTTTTTTTTCGCGAGGCGCCTTAATATACATGTTAGGGTGATTCAAAAAAAATGTCGACTTGGACTTACCCCCTAAAAAGTTAGGTATTGATGAGAAAATAAACCTTGCAAAAAATTAGCGCTATAACTTAACCCTTAGGGATGGCTATTTTTTTCGCCCTTTCCCATACATTTCGTATAGGGAAAAATGGCTGTAATTATTTTAATAGTTAAGATAATCGCACATGGCTTACCATTTTGGAAGCTTCAAAGCTCAACTTTAAGAGTATGTAAAAATATTTTGCAATAAGTTTCAAAAATTAAAAGAAAATTCATTTAGAAAAAAAATGCCATTTTTTCCCATACAAAATGTATGGGAAAGGGCGAGAAAAAAAATAGCCACTCCTAAGGATTAAGTTTATTTTAATAATAATAATTTTTTCATCAATACCCAAAGTTTCAGGGGGTAAGACCGAAAAAAAAAACAATTTTTTTTATTTGAATCACCCTAATACATATATATATCGTTGCAGTTCGCGAGCGTGCGTAATACGTAACACATATCATATCATGAAAAAATGTCAAATGTGATATCTTTTTTTGCAACAACTCTTTACTTATATTCATGTACATTTGCTCGTATTTACAAATATCGTATAAGTATACATACATTTTTCGCTGTTTTTCAATCTACTAAAGAATAAACATAATTTTTGTTAATTATTCATCATCTTTTGAATGAAAGGTTAAATTAGCAATAATAAATTCCGGGAATAATGCAAAATTTTGTTAATAGTACATTGTTAAGTTAACTATTAAGCGAATGCTAATACTTGAATGCATTAATTGTTTATAGCTAACTAAATGTTTAACTATTTTTTGAGCTTTCCAAGGCTGCAAAGCGAAGTTAAGGACATATAAAAAAATTAAATGTAAATTTTAATTTCAGCTCAAAAAATGAAGAAATCTTCATGAATCTAGGCAAAAAAGTGACTTTCATGATCGGATCACCGGTGGGGTTACCGCCCTTGGACCTATAAAAAAGTTTAAATGTAATTTTAATTTCAGCTCAAAATAAGTTACTCTTATGAAAGTTATTGATTGACCATAGGTTGGAAAATAGTTGAAATCGTCCATTCCCTATGGGTACCTCTGCTCGACATATACAAAAGATTTGACTACAAATTTCAATTTCGAAATGTATCGATAACATCTGAATTGGTGGAAATCCTATCCCTTTTCCCAATAAACATAAACCTGTACTTTCTGTAATCATTATTTCGTGCTTCTTCAGCTTCATATTGAAGCTTTCCAAAGGCACGATCAATTACCTGTTTCTCTATGCCTACACATTCGTTAACAAAGAATGTTACGTCATGTCGCTTTTATGTAAATTTCAAGTGCCTTTTCTTCACTAAATCAAGGGAGACAAATATGGGCAAACATTTTTTTCTGGAATCGATAGAAAATATTCCAAACATTCATTTTATTATAGTTAGAAGGCGTAGCACACTGCAGCACACTAACCTTTGTCAATTCAAAGTAGCAAAGGTAGCATTTATGAAGTAAAATTTTTGCTGGCTTATATTTCTTTTAATATTTAAATAATATATAAATAAATTATACGCAAATCTCTTTGGTTTAAGGAGGAAATTCTTATTGATATTATTAGGTGCTATTTCTTCTTATTTCTTTGCGATTATTTTTTATATGTGTTACTGTAATATGTATGGTAATTATCATAGAATAAAAGGTAGCGTAGTTCTGGTGTAGATACAATTGCGGTTGACGTCCAACTGGGGAAACTCATTCTCAGCTGTCAAATACATTGATGGGTGCGTTCAGTGCTAACGTGACATCTAGTGGCAATAATCTGACTACACTAGTGGCTAACAATATTATTACACGCTTTCTTTTTTATGGTGAGTGTGTTTTAAATTAATTCCAACGACCTCTGAGGTGGACGACTAACACGACCACTACGCGTCCTTTTAACTGCTGGATCAGATCCGTTCACCACTTCGGGTGTCTCCTGATCCCTTACCGACTCTGCTTCTGACTCGGAACTACCAGCAGTTTGATAGTTATCCGATGAGGCATTACTATCGTTCAACACTGGTAGAACTTGTTCATCCACAGAACTCTCAATTGATTCATTGTCTTGTACGTTTCGCCCAGGTGGCGGAATTATTTCAATTGGTTTCAAATTATCTGACTCCCTTTTGTTACATCTCACATTTTCCTCAAACATTACTTCTCCCCCATTCACCTCGTTATTCTTTGTTTTAGCAATGAACCGTCGGTTACGTCTAAAATGATTATCAAAATTATCTTTAATAATGTATGATCGACCATTTACATTGCCGACAATGGTTCCATAATTCCATTCCTTCCCATTTTTCTTAAAGATCACGAGGTCACCCAAATTTAATACGGGCAGTGCTTTTGCACTCCGGTCATAATAATACTTTTGCTTTTCCTTTTTTTTTTAATTTTTTCTTGAACAGTTTCCTCACTTAAATTGCTTCGAATCAACAACGAATCTGCAATTGGCATTCTCGTCTTGACCTGCCGCCCAAAAAACAACTGCACTGGTGTCAATCGCATACTTGCCACAGGCGTTGTGTTATACTCTAATATCCTATATTGATAATTTTCTGTGTCCCGCTCCTCAACACAACGTTTCAAAATATTTTTCGCAATCGCAACCCCTTTTTCAGCTAACCCATTGCTTTGTGGATACCGCGGGCTAGAAAATTTCATGATGATATTATACTCATTTGCGAATTCCCCAAATTCACGCGAATTAAATGGTACGTTATCCGATTTAATTATAGTGGGATACCCTAACTTATCAAAGTTACACTTTAACTTCTCAATAATGTGCCGTGACATTTTGTTCTTCAAATGTTCAACGATTATATAACCCGAATATGCATCTATCACTGACAAAAAATCTTGTCCAGTATACTCAAACAAATCCATAGACACCATCTGAAACGGATACCTCGGCAGTTCTTCCTGAACCAGTTCTTCCTTTTGATGGCTACGTGTGAATTTTTCACAAATGGCACAGGATGTTACCATCTCCCTTATCTGACTGTTCATGCTAGGCCAATAATAGTGCATTCTCGCACGTGCAAGAGTCTTTTCGATTCCCAAGTGAGGTGCATGTAACCATTTACTCAGTTTTCCTTGTAACTCTTTTGGAATTACCAGCCGATGATCTCGAAATAACAGGCCATTTTCAAAATGAAGTTCATTTTTTACTTTGTGAAACACACGACTCAGATCGTCCAGTAGATGATAATTTGGCCACCCGTCTTCTACATATCGACAAATTCGCGCAAAGGCTTCATCATGCTCAGCGATTGAACGGTATAATTTGTAGTTTTGTTCTGACAAACACGCTGATTTAGTAACCAAATGAATTATTCCAGTTAACTCTGGCTCTTCTGTGCACTCAGACAATTGGGCCCGTGACAAGCAGTCAGCCACAAGCATTTCTTTACCCGGCTTGTAAACTACAGTCATCTTTGGATATTTCAGAAGTGCCATGAGCATTCGTTGAAGCCGCATTGTCACATCGTCTATATCCCGCTTGACCAATGTTTCCAACGGTTTATGGTCACTTTCAACCACAAATTCACGTCCATACAAAAAATAATGAAACCTTTGACATGCAAAAACTATTGCCAACAGCTCCTTTTCGATCTGAGCCCATTTTTGTTCGCTTTTACTTAGCGTTCGAGACGCATATGCCACTGGATGCCCATTCTGAACAATGACACAACCTAATCCATCCTTAGATGCATCAGTTTGCACAATGACTGGCAACTTCGGATTATAAATGGCCAACACCGGTTCCGACGTTACTCTTTCTAGCAGACTTTTAAATTCTCGCTCATGATTTTCTGTCCACTCAAATTTTACATCATTTCGCGTAAGATTCCGTAAATGTGCCGATTGCTTTGACAAGTTTGGGATAAATTTCGCCAAATATATAAGAATACCCAAAAATCTCGACACGGCTGCCTTATCCGTCGGCTTTTTCATTTTTAAAATCGCATCCCTATACTTCAAATTCACCTTGAATTTCCCATCAAACAAAATGTGACCCATAAAAGTTACCTCACGCTGACGATATTGAATTTTATCAGGGTTAAATTTAATGTTGTATTTACGCGCTCTTTGCATTACTTTATTCATGATCCGATCATGTTCTTCTTCTGTTTTTGCACAGATACCGACATCATCAAAGTAAATTATCACCCCTTCTATGTCTCCCAACATTTTGACCATTTCGCGTTGAAACAATTCGGGTACAAAATTCAACCCAAAAGGCACGCGATTAAACTTATATCGACCAAATGGAGTCATAAATGTGGTTAAATCGGAACTCGCTTCGTCCAATTTCATCTGCCAATAGCCACTTTTCAAATCTAACACCGAAAAAACTCGTTTATCCGCCAACCCAGAAGTTAAATCGTCTATCGTAGGAATCAAAAAATGTTCACGCTTGATGCACTCGTTGAGTGGTTTTGGATCTAAACAAATACGAAGTTCCTCTGAGTTTGGCTTTTCGACTATTTGCAAATTATTGACCCAGTCAGTCGGGTAATTCACAGGTGAAATGATTCCATCCTGGACCATTTTCTCCAACTGTAGTTTCAATCTTTCGAACAATGAGTTTGGTATCCGTTTCTTATAGTGGAGGACTGGTTTCGAGTTTTCTTTCATGTTTATTGAAAACGTTCCCGGAAATCTACCCAAACCTTCAAAGACATCGCGATTGTTTCTTAAGAATTCTTCTTTTGTTTGTGACACACTAGCTACAGAACCTACAAAACCTACATCCGTTCGTTTGACTAATCCAAATCGCTCGCTTGATTCGAGACCGAGTATCGGTTCACATATATCATCGACGACAATAAAATGAGAAAACTGTTCTGTCTTTAACTTTTTATCAACGCATTTTAATTTCACTGTTCCAAACACATTTACTTTATTTCCATTATAATCAAAAATTTAATACTTTTCATTTTCATTCTCCAGATCTACTTTCAGTTTTTTGAATATTTTGGCCGGAATGCAATCCACGTCAGATCCCGTATCTATTTTAAATCTAACCACTTGATTTCCTATTTGATACTCTTTGTACCACCGCTTCGTATGGTTTGCCGAGCTACTCCAGTTTATTCTATAAATATGATCTACTTTAATAACCTTACTCGCACCACCATCAATGACTTGTACATAATTACCTGAGTTACCCCAATCGATTGAATGTTGTTGCTTTCCACTGTTGTTGTTGTCCTGTTTACGCCTTCCACTTCTGTGTTCTGCTTTGGTTGCGCTGTTGTCTGTTTGCCTGCTCTTTGACTTACAAAAACGCTGAAAATGGCCCCTACGTCCACATGATCGACAATTGATGTGTTTAGCTTTGCATGACTGCAAATGATTTGCAGTGAAATCATTACCACAGTTGTAGCACTGACGTATTATTGAATCTATCGCCTCCTTTGGTTCTTTGTCTAACATGCTATTGACACTTTGTTGAATATGTGCGTTCAACATAACCTTATTTTCTTTCGCTGCTTCATACGTTTTACAAATTTCTATGACTTTACTTAATGGCTCATCTTTGCCGTCCAATAGCTTCAATTGTAGCTTTTTATCTTCCACGCCAATAATGATTCGATCTTTCAACATGCGTTCTTCGTATTTTAATTCGTTTCCGAAGTCGCACTTGGTATTGAAGTCACAAAACTGAATTTGCCTGCGAAGTTCCGTTTCAAACTCCGCAAACGGCTGCTTTTCTTTCTGCAAGATATTGTTGAACTTGAACGATTCCATGGTTGCATTTTTCTTTGGTATACAATATCCATCGAAAGCTTTTAACACATCATTTAATGTGCGCTGGTTCACTACTGCCGTAGTATTTTGATCACCATTCTCCCTTGGTGCAACAACAATACTCTCTCCGATAATCGCATCTTCTGTTCCATCATTTGGAAACAAAATGTCATAAATTTCCCGTGCTTGACGGCCAATCAACCATAAAAATGTTTACAATTTTTGTCGATTCAGTTTCAGTTGATTTACCAGTTGCCCGCATGTACATCAAAAATTCATTTTTCCATGCTCGCCACTCCTTTGCCACATTTGTACAATCCAATTCCTTTGGTAACCGATCGTTAGACATGTTTCAACGTTAAATGCTTGCTTTTCGCTGAAATATCACCCAATATTTGAGATATCTCCAGTTAGGATGATGAATATGTGATCATCTCCACGTTTCCGCTACTGATGCTCCGACAATCCACGGATTTTCCAACTATTGCTAGTTTTTGCACGCTCTTTTGCAACGTGGCGTAGCCCTTTTATATGTTCCTCTTCTCAGTACCGATCCTTTACTAATTGAAATGCTCCTCAAACGTTTTATTGCTATTCTTTTTCTTCTGACACCATGTAATATGTATGGTAATTATCATAGAATAAAAGGTAGCGTAGTTCTAATTGACTTAGTAGTGCGTTTTATTTTATTAAATTAATTTTGTGGTGTAGATACAATTGCGGTTGACGTCCAACTGGGGAAACTCATTCTCAGCTGTCAAATACATTGATGGGTGCGTTCAGTGCTAACGTGACATCTAGTGGCAATAATCTGACTACACTAGTGGCTAACAATATTATTACAGTTACTAGCAGATCCAACACAACAATTTGTCGGTTTCGCGAACTGGACGATGAAACGCCGGTTCATATACTCAGCGAATGCATTGCGTTAGCAAGAAAGAGAGTCTGCTACCTAGGTGGGGTCACTGTCAATCCGTTCGTGATATGGAATAAAAAACCTCCTAAGTTTATAAAAAGCCTCCGAATACAGCAATAAGCTGAAAGGTCACACAATAGATCATATAAATGGTCGCGGTGTAATAAGGCCTTATAATAATAACTAGAGTTTGCCCAGTGGTTGAAATTCTACCACAAACCTTATTTTATTTTCCTACCTTTTTGCTATTTCTTAAATTTTCCTTTCTTTTCCATATTTTTTATTTTTTTCGTTTCTATAAATTTCTATTCTTTTTGCCGTTTCCTCCCTTTTTACACCATTCGGTAATATAGTTTTAATGTTGATAATTATTTATTCTTCTTATGTAGGTCGTCTTTATACTTATTTCTTTCCTTTACTTTCCTTTGCTTTCATTTGCTTTTATTTCCTTTCCTTTCCTCTCCTTTCATCTTATTTAATTTCTTTTGCTTTTCTTTCATTTCATTTTGTTTCCCTTCTTTCTTTCTTTCTTTCTCTTCTGTTCTTTCCTCTTCCTTTCCTTTATTTTCTTTCCTGACCTTTCTTTTCATTTCCATTACATTCCTTTCTCCTTTTATTTTCTTTCCTTTCCTTTTGTTTCCTTTGCTTTAGTTTCGTTTCGTTTTCCTTAGTTTCCTTTCATTTTATTCATTTTCTTTTCATTTCATTTCTCTTCTTTTTTTTATCTTACCTTTATTTTCTTTCACTTTCTCTTTTTCCTTAGATTTCTTTTCCACTCATTTCGTTTTCTTACCTTTCTTCCCATTACCTTTCCTTTCCTTACCTTTCCTTTCCTACCGTTTCCTTACTTTCTTTCTTTTCTTTTTCGTAACTCCTTTAGTTTTCTTTCTTTTTCATTCATTTCCTTTACTTATTTTTTTCGCTTCCTTTCGTTTATTTTTCTTTCTTTTTATTTTCATTTATTTTCCATACCTTCCTCCTCCCTACCTTTACTTTCCTTTCTTTTTCTTCTCTTCCCTCTCATTGTCTTTCTCTATTTGCCTCTCTTTCCACTCCTTTACTTACATTACATTTCCTTTCTTTCCCTTCCTTTTTCGTTTCCATTCCTTCCCTTTTACTACCTTTAATTGCCTTTGATTTTTTTCTCATATTTTCCGTTCCTTACCTTAACTTACCTTTATTTTCCTTTTATCCATTCCTTTCCTTTCCCATTCTTTCCTTTATTTTATACTTTTATTTATTTCATTTTGTTTTATTTTTATTTATTTCATATTATTTCCTTTCCTTTCATTTCCAACAAATTTCTGTTTTTACTTTCAAACACTTTTCTATTTCTTTTTTTACTTTTTTTTTTAATTTTATCAATTTTCCATTTTGTTTTATTTCACTAAGTCTAGCCACGAAGGGCCTTGTGCATGATCTAGCTTATTTCTGATTTTTTTTCAAAACATCATATCACTCAGGAGTAGCGTAAAGAAAGCATTTAAAAAAGATAATTATACACATATACATTAGACTGGGCCAAAAATTCAAAATTTCGTTTTTTTCAAAAATTATTTTCATTTTCTTTTTAAGAAAGGAGAAAAAAAATACTGTAATTTTTTCAGATTTTTAAATTAAGGTGTAGAGGTCTATCATCACTAGTTTAGGTTTAAAAGACTTTGGTATAAAAACGACAAACCATTGTTGTAAAACACCATTTACCTGAACATATTTTTTAAGGAAATCGAATTCCCTACAAAATTTGCATTGACCAAAATTTTCTCAGACTAGCCACTTTCTAATATTTTAGCTTCAAAAATTAGCATGTTTTTTCGAATACCCATTTTTATTTCAAAAATTGTCAAAAAAAATATCCATGTACAATAAAGATAGATACAGATTCTTAAAGGAAATTGAGTGAGCTACAAAAAAGATTAAACAACTTTTTTTTTGTAAAGTTACTTTTCCAAAACTTATTTAGTATTAAATTTAAAAAAATCATATTTCCGTCTTTTTTTAGCACGGCTAAAACAATGAACCTAAATTTTAAACCCGTATAAAGTTTAATCAATTTTTCAAACTTTTTTGTACAATCCCACCCGACGAAGAATCCTATTTAAATGAACATTGAAGATTTATGATTGTTTCTCGTTGCTTCAAAGTTCGTTAGATATAAGAGTCTCGGGTTTAAAACGGATGTTAGAGAACTTAAGAGAATGACCATAGTTTCTCGTACTTTGAAAGTTCGCTACATATAAGAGTCCCGAGTTAAAAACGGATATTTATTTTTTTCTCTGTCAGCTTTATATATTTGTCAAATAAATGAAAAATTAATTCAATTATAAACGCTGGTCTATCTTGGAACTCAATAAAGAAGTCTACAAAGATTTTCAATTTCTTTTGGATTCGATTTAAAATCTAAATGAAAAAGCAGTATAAATTTTTTATTTTTGGTTTGTTTGAATTTAATTGAATTTTGCTCACAAAAACTGCATGTGCGTCGTTGATCCCTCGTGAAGGGTTGACACCTTGCCGCGGTACGAGGGCTTAAGTCGATAGCCACAGGGCTGCGCTCCCCTTGTGATCATAGTGCCGCCGGTACTACATCACGAGAGAAGCCAAGCCTCTCTGGCGCGACGACTAAGATCTTCCCCCTCCCAATCCAGGGTGTTATGCGACCACGTGCCCATTGGACGTTTGCAGCCGGGAGGCAAATCGTGGCTGTAATCGAACGGAGCCTCTCTGATACCGGGCCGCCTCGGAGAGTAACTATGGCCTTACCGCGGCATGGGGCTCTGCCGCGGCGGACGACACATTCCCCATTCTCTTCCTTTGACCCTAAACTGGCCTTGCCCGGCAAGGGGTCGTACGAACAAGATGAAAAAAAGTAATAAAAACCTTAAAAATAATGATACAACCATGTATACTGCCCAGCAGAGGAGGAAAATGCTGGAGCAAGCGAGAACGCAACGTCGGAGGACAAACTCCATTTCTTCATCAGCCGAGAGATCGACAGCGATGGCAACTACGAGTCGATCAGCTCTGGATAATAAGGGGGCAATCCCCAAAGTAAGTACCGGTACAAACACGGTGAAGCCAACAACGGCTGATGCTAGAGCCCTAGTAAGTGCCGGTACCGAAACCAAGTCTTTAACGTCTGTGGCAGTGGTCTCACGACCTGGCCCCAGAGATCCAAATAAGGGAACGACCGCGATGGCAACTACGGGGCGAAATTTACCCCAAAAGACATCTCCCAGTCGCTCTGAGTACTTGGACAAAAGAGCGGCCGCGAGGATACTGAAGAAATAAGAGGGTATTTCACAAGAGACGCTATCGCCGAATGCTAGGAAGACGGTGGAGATGGCTGAAGCTATCTTACCGAACTTCCAAAGCGATTACGCGCCAAAGAAGGTTAATATAAATCCCTTCAAACGCCAGAGATCGGACGTGGATTTAAAACCTCACCCGAAGCGGCAGCAACACGCCCCCGTAATGGGTAAACTCAGCTTTGCTGAAGTGACTAAGGATAGGATCCTCATAGGCGTCATTGACCGAGGTAATGAAAACTGGGCCATCCCTAGGGACCAGTGGCGGTTCGTCCGGAACGCTATCGGTAATGCCCTTCTCGACATTATGGATGAGTCTCCGGGTGCCACTCCGATGGGTTCTGATGCGGGATGGCACCAGGGCCGAATCAAGGTATTCGCTTGCGAGGATGCAAAAACTGTTGCACTGTACAAGGCAGCAGCTGCAAGACTAGGTGAGATCTACCAAGGGGCAAGAATCGAGGTTGTCGACTGGAAGGACATCCCGGCTCGGCCAAGGGCAAGAGCGTGGATTCCTGCTATCCCTGCTGAACCTGAGAGAATTCTCAGGATGCTGAGGATCATGAACCCGTCTCTCCCGACGCAGGACTGGGGTGTAAATCTGGTCGAGGACGCGGTAGGGCCTGATAGGCAAGTGGTCTTCACCTTGAATAAGGAGGCACTCGAGCCCCTTAAACGGTGCAATGGACGAGTGCACTACGGCATGGGTCAGATCGTGATCCACGTATACCGCGGCGATGCACAGCGCGCTGCTATTTCGGCTGCACCGGAGGACTCGGACATCGCAGTGCCGGAAGGGGAGTCGGAGATGTCCGACTCGGAAAGTATGGTATCTGCCACGTCAAATGGCGAAGGAGCAGTGAACAGCTCGGAGATGGGAGACAGCCTGCTGGACGGGGAGGACCTCAACGTCACAGTGATAGCAGCTAGTCCTGAGCGCACCACAGTTGACACTGCCACAGTTAGTAGGATCTCTGCCACGCTAAACCGTGGTCTGAAGAAATCCTCGTTGAAAGATAAGCCTCCAGACGAGGTGGAACTCGACGATACGGCGGTGGCAGGGAAGTCTGAGCACTCTCATGTTGGTGGTGATTCAGATAAACCTGCACAAATCTAAAGCAGCCTCGGCTGCTTTAATCAGTCGTCTCTCTAAAGGCGACGTAGATGTGGTCCTCATCCAAGAAGCCTGGGTCAACAGCTCAAGGATTTGCGGTTTGGGGACTAAGGGTTATAAGCTTATTCGAGCCAGCGAGGGGGGCAGGGTTAGAGCCTGTATTTTAGTTAAGTCTGAGCTGGATGCATTTCTCTTGCCCAACTATACCAATGGTGACGTTACAGCTGCCAGTTTAACAGTCGACAGTACCAGTCTGACGATGGCGTCGGTCTATATGCCCTACGACGCCGAAGAACCTCCGCCACAGAGGGAGGTAAAAGACCTGGTGGCAAATTTTTCCATGGGTCATCTTATTATCGGAACTGACGCCAATGCTCATCACGTCCAGTGGGGAAGCTCCGATATCAATGCTAGAGGAGAGTCGTTGTTTGACTATTTGTTAACAACTAACCTGGTAGTTTGCAACGTGGGTAATGAACCTACGTTTATTACTAAAACCCGTAGGGAGGTAATAGATCTCACTATTTGCAGCGAAGGCGCTTATGAGTGGGTCAGAAAATGGCGCGTTCTCGATGAGCACTCATTCTCCGACCACCGGTACGTAGAAATAGTTCTAGACTTTTCTGTTGAGCAGCCGGTTATGAAACGCAACCCACGTAACACTAACTGGCAGCTACACAATGAAATACTATCTAGGGACTTACCAGCACTGCCCCCACAAGTCCCCTCATCAGTAGGGGAGTTGGAGGATCTGGTAAAGACCTTTACAACGGCGCTCTCGAATGCCTTAGAGCAGGCTTGCCCAGTGCCAAAACCACGCGGTAAACATATGCCGCATTGGTGGTCCTACGACCTGGACTCGCTCCAAAAATCATGTAGGACACAATTTAATAAGGCCAAGAGCCTTGGCACGGAGACTCAATGGCTCGAATATAAAGTTAAACTCAGGGCATACAAAAAAGCTCTGAGGCAGGCGAAGAGAGTATCGTGGAGAAATTTCTGCACTGGGGTCGAAAATGTCGACGATACAGCGAGACTTAGACGAGTGCTCTCAAAAACTCAAACAGCCACAAGCTATTTGCGCAAACCTGACGGATCCTGGATCAGCACGGAGAGGGAAACCCTAGAGCTGCTCTTGAATACGCACTTCCCAGGGAACTTGCATGAGGAACCCGTAGCACCTACAACAAACCTGGCTGTATACATACCCATCACGGAGGAAAAGGTTAGGTGGGCGGTTAAAAGCTTCGAACCGTTCAAGGCTGCCGGGCCAGACGGGATTATTCCCGCACAACTCATAAACACGCTGGAGACATCAGCCAAATGGCTGGTATTTCTCTATACAGCCTGCCTGGCTCTTAGCTACATTCCGTGCTCCTGGAGAAGTGCCACGGTAGTGTTTATTCCTAAGGCGGGGAAGGCGTCTCATTACGAGCCGAAGGACTACAGGCCGATCAGTCTCTCATCCTTTGTGCTCAAAACCTTCGAGAGGATAATAAATGACTACCTCTCCTCTACTATTGATAGCAACCTGATCTGTAGCTATCAGCATGCATACACCAAAGGGAAATCTACAGAAACTGCGCTTCACAGCCTAGTTTCTGTTATTGAAAAATCGCTGTATGAGAAGGAGTACTGTCTTGCGGCCTTTTTAGATATTGAAGGAGCCTTCAACAACATAAGCCTTGATGCTATAAACACCGCTTTAACAAGTCTGGGCATAAGCAGGTCTCTTATTGGACTTATTGATCAACTGCTAAGGGGTAGACGAATAGTTTCATCACTGGGCTCGGTTGACTTATCACGCTATGTCACAAGGGGAACGCCTCAGGGTGGTGTTCTCTCCCCGCTTCTATGGAACCTCACTGTCAACTCGATGCTGCGAGACACAAGCTGGGGGGGCGGGAAGGTAGTGGCATATGCAGACGACTTAGCTATAGTATATAGGGGCAAATTCCCACAAACCCTGTGCGACTTGATGCAAGTAGCACTGCGAGAGGTTTCCTCATGGTGCTCGCGCTGCGGACTGAGCATCAACCCGGGAAAAGTAGAACTGGTTCTTTTCCCCAACCGCTATAAGATACCACCGCTAACACTACCAAAACTGAATTACGTGCACCTGAACCTGGCTGACAAAGCCAAGTTCTTAGGCACAGTTCTGGATAGGAAACTAACCTGGAAGGAGAATGTTCTTCAGCGCCAGAAGAAAGCGTGTATTGCACTCTACACATGCAACAGAGCCATTGGAAAGAAATGGGGGCTCAGCCCCAAAATATGCAAATGGATCTACACCGCAATCATTCGACCAATCATGCTCTATGGAGTTGTGGTATGGTGGCCTGCGCTGAGCAAGGCAACAAACCTTAATCTGCTAGGTAAAGTACACAGATCTTGCATGATCTGTATAAGCGGTGCGTTAAGAACAACGCCCAATGAAGCACTCCAGGCCATTCTTGGCATTTTGCCACTCGATCTGGAAGGGCACCGGGTAGCAGCAGCATCGGCTCTGCGTCTAAGGGAAACGTCCGGCTGGGGCGCAAGCACTACTGGACACGCCTGTATTTTGGGATCCTATAGCTTTCTTCCGCTGAGCACGGATCGTTGTGCGACCACAACAGTTGGAGATAGCTGTTTTAAAATCAACATTCCCAGCAGGGAAGAATGGGAGAGCACGGATCGGAGTCCCGCCACTCATGGCGGCACTTCCATTTATACTGATGGCTCGAAGTTAGACGGCAGAGTTGGAGGAGGGGTTTATTCAAAGGATCTGAACCTTGAGCTCTCCTTCAGACTACCTGATCACTGCAGTGTCTTCCAGGCTGAAGTTTCAGCAATCATGGACGCCGCGGCTTGGATAGGCCAACACACTATCGGACACGACATTTTTATATTCAGCGACAGCCAGGCGGCCATCAAATCCCTTGGCTCTTATTCGTTCAACTCTGAACTGACGCTCAGCTGTCGTCGATCTCTACAAGAGATGGCCCAACAGAATCGCGTGAACCTCACATGGGTCCCGGGGCATAGGGACATTGAGGGAAATTGTAGGGCAGACGAACTTGCGAGGCAGGGCACGACCAAGCAGGTTCTTCGGGATAAAGAGCGCTTAGGTATGCCGTTTGCCACATGCAAGCTTATGCTGAAGGAGTACACACTCCGCCAAGCCAACGAAAGATGGCTGCAATCTCCAGGATGCCGGATATCCAAAGAAACCTGGCCGAAATGGGATCATAAAAGATCAAGACAAATTTATGCCCTAGGTAGGTAGGTTCAAGTGGCTGCCGCAGAGGCACACTTAGGCCAGTTTTGAAGGCCCGTTGTGATACCACCAACACAAGGAAAGTCAGCCCCGGGACCCAGCTATATGGAAAATCCCTGAGTTGTTGGGATTTTCCACATAGCAGAATCCCGGGACTGACACTCCTAAACCGACACCGTTACTCCTCCTCGAACCACTTAGATGACTTTATGAAGCCCATCAAGTCCTTTATGTCCAGTTCCGCGATCTGGCTTAGACTATCTAGGAACGGAACTCCCAAAAAGCGCGTTCTCACGCCGCTTAAGGCCGGACAGTTGCAGATGAGGTGCTCCACCGTTTCCTCCTCCTCATCTTCTTTGCAACTCCTGCAGCATCGTCGGTAGGGCACACTTAGCCTTTCTGCATGCCTACCAATGAGGCAGTGACCGGTTAATACCCCTATCAATATGCAGATTTCCCTCCTAGTTAGGGCATAAATGCGTCTAGACCTTTTAAGATCCCATTTTGGCCAGGTTTGTTTCGATATCCGACACCCTGGGGATTGCAGCCATCTTTCGTTGGCTTGACGGAGTGTGAGCTCCTTCAGCATTAGTTTGCATGTGGCAAACGGCATACCTAAGCGCTCTTTATCCCGAAGAACCTGCTTGGTCGTGCCCTGCCTGGCAAGCTCGTCTGCCTTACAGTTTCCCTCAATGTCCCTATGTCCCGGGACCCATATGAGGTTTACGCGGTTCTGTTGGGCCATCTCCTGAAGAGATCGACGACAGCTGAGCGTCAGTTCAGAGTTGAACGTGTATGAGCCAAGGGATTTGATGGCCGCTTGGCTATCGCTGAAAATAGCGATATCTTCTCCGATAACACGTTTGCTTAACCAGGCCGCGGCGTCCCGGATTGCCGAGACTTCCGCCTGGAAGACGCTACAATGATCAGGTAGTCTGAAGGAGAGTTCAAGGTCCAAATCCCTTGAATAAACCCCTCCTCCAACTCTGCCGTCCAACTTCGAGCCGTCGGTGTATATGGAAGTGCCACCATTTGTGTCGGGACACCAATCCGTCCTCTCCCAGTCGTCTCTGCTGGGAATGTTTATTTTGAAGCAGCTATCCCCGACTGTAGTGGTCGCACAACGATCTGTGCTTAGAGGGAGAAAGCTGTAAGATTCCAGAATACTGGAGTGTCCAATAGTACCCGCACCCCAACTGGAGGTTTCTCTTAGGCGCAGAGCTGATGCCGCCGCTGACCGAAACCCTTCCAGATCAAGTGGCAAAATGCCCAGAATGGCCTGGAGGGCTTCGTTGGGCGTTGTCCTTAGCGCACCGCTTATACAGATCATATTGGATCTATGGACTTTCCGCAACAGATTCAGGTATGTTGTCTTGCTCAGTGCCGGCCACCATACGACGACTCCATACAGCATGATTGGGCGAATGATGGCCGTGTAGATCCAACTGCATATTCTAGGGCTGAGCCCCCATTTTTTGCCAATGGCTCTTTTGCATGTGTAAAGAGCGATGCAAGCTTTCTTCTGGCGCTGAAGAACATTCTCCTTCCAATTCAGTTTCCTGTCCAGAACTATGCCTAGAAACTTGGCCTTATCCGACAAGCCCAGGCGCGTGCCATCTAGTTCTGGTAGGCTTAGTGGCGGTATTTTGTACCGGTTGGTGAAGAGGACAAGTTCCACTTTCCCCGGGTTGATACTAAGTCCACAGCGAGAGGACCACCTCGAAACCTCTCGCAGTGCTACTTGCATCAGGTCACACAGAGTTTGTGGGAACTTGCCTCTGAATGCAATAGCTAAATCGTCTGCGTATGCCACTATCTTCCCGCCCCCCCAGCTTGTGTCCCGTAGCAACGAGTTGACTGTGAGGTTCCATAAAAGCGGGGAAAGAACACCACCCTGGGGCGTTCCCCTTGTGACATAGCGTGATAACTCGACCGTACCAAGTGAAGAAGCTATTTTCCTTCCTCTTAGAAGTTGGTCAATTAAACCAGTTAGAGGTCTATCTACGCCCAGATTAGTTAGAGCGGAGTTGATCGCCTCCGGGCTTATATTGTTGAAAGCCCCCTCAATGTCTAAGAAGGCCACGAGACAGTAGTCCTTTTCACACAGCGATTTCTCAATGACAGATACTAGGCTGTGCAGAGCAGTTTCTGTTGATTTACTCTTGGTGTATGCATGCTGATAGCTAGAGATAAGGTTGCTATCAATAGTCGTTGAAAGCTACTCGCTTAGTATCCTCTCAAAGGTTTTGAGTACAAAGGACGAGAGACGGATCGGTCTGTAATCTTTTGGCTCGTAGTGGGATGCCTTCCCAGCCTTAGGGATAAACACTACCGTGGCGCTTCTCCAGGAGCCCGGAATGTGGTTGAGAGCCAGGCAGGCTGTGAAGAGAAATACCAGCCATTTAGCTGATGTCTCCAACGTGTTTATAAGTTGCGCGGGGATAATCCCGTCCGGCCCGGCAGCCTTATACGGTTCAAAGCTCTTAACTGCCCACCTTACCCTTTCCTCAGTGATGGGTATATTTACTGCCAGGTTTGTTGCAGATGCTAGTGGTGCGTCATGCAGATTCCCCGGAAAATGTGTATTCAAGAGCAGCTCAAGGGTTTCCTCTTCCGTGCTGGTCCAGGATCCGTCAGGTTTTCGCAAATAGCTGATGGCTGTTTGACTTTTCGAGAGAACTCGTCTAAGTCTCGCTGTATCGTCGACCTTTTCGACGCCAGTGCAGAAATTTCTCCACGAGGTCCTTTTCGCCTGTCTCAGAGCTTTTTTATAGGCCCTTAGTTTAGCTTTATATTCGTGCCAGTGAGGCTCAGAGCCGAGGGTCTTGGCCTTGTTAAATTGTTTCCGGCATGATTTGCGGAGCGAGTCCAAATCGTAGGACCACCAATGTGGCCTGTGTTTACCGCGTGGTTTTGGCACTGGACAAGCCTGTCCTAGAGCATTTGAGAGCGCCGATGTAAATGCAGTAACAAGATCCTCCAGCTCCTCTACTGATGAGGGGGCCTGTGAGGGCAGTACTGGCAGGTCTCTGTCTAATATTTCATTGTGTAACTGCCAATTAGTGTTACGTGGATTGCGCTTCATAATAGGTTGTTCTACAATAAAGTCTAGAACCATTTCTATGTAACGGTGGTCGGAGAATGAATGTTCTTCCAGAACCCGCCATTTTCTGACCCACTCATAAGCGCCTTCACTACAGATAGTGAGGTCTATGACCTCCCTGCGGGTCTTAGTGATAAAAGTAGGCTCATTACCCACGTTGCAAATTACCAGGTTAGTTGTTAAGAGGTAATCAAACAGAGACTCGCCCCTGGCATTGATATCGGAGCTCCCCCATTGGACATGGTGAGCATTAGCGTCCGCTCCAATAATAAGATTACCTGTGCAGAAATTTGACACCAGGTCTTTCACCTCCGTTTGTGGTGGGGGTTCTTCGGCGTCGTAGGGCATATAGACCGACGCCACCGTCAGGCGGGTGCTGCCGACCGTTAGACTGATAGCGGTAATATCACCATTGGTGTAGTTAGGTAGGAGAAAGGAGTTCAACTCTGACTTGACCAAAATACACGTTCTGACTTTGCTCTCCTCGCTGGCTCGAATGAGCTTGAAGCCCTTAGTCCCCAATCCGCAGATTCTCGAGCTATTGACCCAGGGTTCTTGGATGAGGACCACATCCACGTCGCCTTTAGAAAGACGACTACTTAAAGCAGCCGAAGCCACTTTAGATTTGTGCAAATTAATCTGAAGCACCACCAACATGAGAGCGCACAGACTTCCCTGCCGTCCCCATATCGTCGAGGTTTGCTCCATCCCGGAGGTTGCCTATCAACGACGAGTTGTTCCGATTAACTGCCCGATGTGGCGTTGCAGGAGTCCTGCTGCCTGTAGCGTTAGATGTTAGTCGCTCAGCGTTGGCTGCTACCACCGTGACGTCGAGGACTTCCTCGTCCTGTAGGCTGTCCTCCATCTCCGAGTTGTTCACAGCACTATCGCCAAGGGACGTGGCGGATAACATGCTTTCCGCATCGGAATCCTCCGCTTCCTCTTCTGGTAATAAGTTTTCCGGTTCCCCCGGAGCAGCCGAGAAGGCAGCGCGCTGAGCATCACCACGATATACGTGGATAACGATCTGGCCTACGCTGTAGTGTACTAGGCCATTGCACCTTTTGAGGGGCTCGATTGACTCTTTATTCATGGTGAACACCACCTGTCTGTCGGGCCCTACCGCATCCCCGACCAGATTGACACTCCAGTCATGCGTTGGGAGGGACGGATTCATTAGCCGTAGCATCCCGAGTATTCTCTCGGGTTCGTCAGGGATGGCCGGAATCCACGCCCTTGCCCTTGGACGAGCTGGAATGTCCTTCCAGTCGACGACCTCTATCTTTGCGCCCTGGTAGACTTCACCCAGTTTAGCAGCTGCTGCCTTGTACAGTGCTACGGTTTTTGCATCCTCGCATGCGAGTAATTTAATTTGACCCTGGTGCCAACCCGCATCCGTTACTCGTGCCGAACTACCCGGAAACTCCGGAGCAACGTTGAGAAGAATGTTGCCGAGTTCATTTCGCACGTAACGCCACCGGTCCTTGGGGATGGCCAGACGGTCATTGCCTCGGTCAAGGACGCCTATAAGGATCCTGTCCTTGGTTACCTCAGCAAAGCTTAGTTTGCCCGCTCCAGAGGAATTCTGATGCCGCTTGGGAGGGGGAATAAACTCCAGATCCGATCTCTGGCGCTTGAAAGGGTTAACTTTTAACCTCTTTGGCATGTAAGAATTTTGGAAATCCGGTATCACAGCTTTCGCTAGCTCTACAGATTTACTGGAATTCGGCGACAGTGATTCCTGCGGTACCCCTTCATACCTCTTCAGGATCTTTGCAGCCAATCTTTTCTCGTGGTATGTGAAGCGGCGGGGAGATGTCTCCCTGGAGTGCGGACCCGTAGTTGCCATCGCGGTCGCTCTCCTTGCCGACATCTCAGTTGCAGCTTCCTTCTCCTTCGAAACTCCGAGGCCAGGTCGTGAGACCGCTGCCACAGACGTAAAGATACTGGTTTTCATATCAGCGGTTGATGGGAGTTTAGCATCCGCCGTTGTCCGCTTAGCTGCGTTGGCAACCGCACTGGTGCTAGCTCCCATCAAGTCAATCTTATTCGATAGAGGGTTGGTTGACCGACTCGTAGTTGCCATCGCTGTCGATCCCCCCCTTGATTGTGGAACGGAGGTTGTCCTCCGGCGTTGTTGTTGCTTCCTCGCCTGCTCCTCCATAGCTCTCCTTTGCTGAGGAGTGAAATTTGGCGTTGTTTGTTTTTTAGATTTTTCGGTTTTATTCAAGTTATTCGAGTTCATCTTGTTCGTACGACCCATCGCCGGACAAGGCCAGCTTAGGGTCAAGGGAAGAGTAGGGGAAAATGTGTCGTCCGCCGCGGCAGAGCCCCGTACCGCGGTAAGGCCATGCTTACTCTCTGAGGCGACCCGGTGTCAGAGAGGCTCCGTTCAAATACAGCCACGATTTGCCTCCCGGCTGCAAACGTCCAATGGGCACGGTTTCGCATAACACCCTGGATTGGGAGGGGGAAGATCTTTGTCGTCGCGCCAGAGAGGCTAGGCTGCTCTCGTGATGAAGTGCCGTACGGAGCTATGATCACAAGGGCAGCGCAGCCCTGTGGCTATCGACTTAAGCCCTCGTACCGCGGCAAGGTATCCACCCTTCACGAGGGTGCCCTAAGGAGAAGAGAAATCTCCATATTAATAGGCGTATTGACTGGGCACTGCCTCATTGGTAGGCACGCAGAAAGACTTGGTGTGCCCTACCGACGATGCTGTAGGAGTTGTAAGGATGATGAGGAGGAGGAAACGGTGGAGCACCTCATCTGCAACTGCCCGGCTTTAAGTGGAGCGAGAATGCGCTTTTTGGGAGTTCCCTTCCTGGTTAGCCTACGCCAGGTCACGGAGCTGGACATAAAGGACCTGATGGCCTTCATCAAGTCATCTAAATGGTTCGAGGAGGAGTAACGGTGTCGGTATAGGAGGGTCAGTCCCGGGATTCTGCTATGTGGAGAATTCCGTTAATACCGGGATTTTCCATATGGCAGGGTCCCGGAACTGACTTTCCTAGTGTTGGTGGTATCACAACGGGCCTTTTAATACTGGCCTAGGTGTGCCTCTACGGTAGCCACTTGAACCTAACCTAACCTAGATACCTCAGCGGTAGAGCCAGCCAGCTGGCACATTTTTTTAGTTTTATTTTATTCTTAAAACTTTTCGGTCTAAAATTTAAACTTTTGGGTTTGAAAATTCAAATTTATTTTTGAAAGCTTATTCAAGATTGAATTTTGCCAGTGATATAGTAGACGGGCATTATGCGGGGAGTCTTGGTTCGAATTCCCGCCAACGGACAAAAAATTTATTTTATCTTTAAAAAATTTTTAAAACTTTTTTGTTTATAATTGAAACCCGATTCATTTAGCCAATTTTCATGAAAACTGGTCTAGATTGAATTTGAATCCAAATTTGGTTTGGTCATATATGTAGTCCAAAAAAGTTCAAAATTTAGGTTCAAAATTTTAACCGTGTGTTGTTTTTGATCCCATTTTTTTACTAAATTTTCTTTATTGATATTCTACATGATTAATTAGGTACACTACATTACAGCCAAAAATACCAAGATATCCATGTATATGGATGAATTGGCACTGATATGCCGAGCACAAAACGTATTTTTAAAATTTTTTGTATGAGTAGGCTTTTGAGATATCGGTAATTTTGTGTTTTTTCAGGTATCACTTCATTCAAAAATTATTTTCGCAAATGTTACAAAAGCGATGGACGCAAGCAATACCTCGCTCGAGAGAAAATCAAAATACGCTTCCAACGACGTATAATATGTAGGGGTGGTCCAAACCATCGCTGAACAATAGCTGGTCAAAGTCGGAATTGTGTCGAATTTTTACTATTTTTGGAAAAATTTTGATTTTGAAAAAGTTTTTTTTATGCGAAGTTGTAAAAATCAGGAACTTTTTATTGTCTCTAAAATTAGTGTGTATAATTACAAACACGTAAAGC
Organism: Campiglossa producta; assembly: GCA_964058755.1. NCBI lineage: Eukaryota > Metazoa > Arthropoda > Insecta > Diptera > Tephritidae > Campiglossa > Campiglossa producta. The sequence continues at coordinate 55,351,273 of CAXKVI010000003.1, forward strand.
ATAATATTACCAAGATCTAGTGAAAACTTTATTTTCGGCGATTTTTTTTTGTAACTTTCAATATCCCTACTTTTAATAGAATTTTAACAGGTCGATATCTGTATATTGCAAAAATTCAAAAAAACTCTGAAACCGGTTGAGTTGCCGAAATAACGGGTGTCTTAAATTTTAAGGTGAACGTCTAATAATGCAATGGTGAAAGTTTTATTTAATTCTTCCATTCAGTTTTCGAGTGATACGACCTCAAACATACAGAAAGAGAGACAAACAGACCGACAAAAGTTCCAAAAACGGTTGATTTGGACTCTATAGGCTAAGTAAAGATTAACACTAAGAGTTTTTTTTGAATATCGGCAATATACGGAAACGGTCAAAATTCTAAAATCAAAATTCTGAAGTCAAAATTCCGGAATCAAAATTCTGGGTCGAGAAAATTCTGGAAATCGGAATTCCGCACTTCCTTCGCTGTTTTTTGGCTGTATTTCAAAATTCTGGTTTTTCATAATTCCAGAATTAACGTTTTCCAGAACTAGTGGAAATTTTTCAAAATCGTTTATTTTAATAAATTTGCTTATATTTAAGAAATATACATTGACTTTGATTTTTTGGTCGTAAGACAGAAAACCAGTGGAATAATTGATACTCTTCCGTGTATGGAAAATAGCTGCCTCGTCATCGTTGGAACAACCTCAAATGTACCGTCCATAATCCAGCAGTCGCTCTCATTTAACAACTGTAGCGAAGATTTTGTTCCAAAAATAAGAACGCATTCGCCATAACTTTAATAACTTTCTCACTTAAAATAAATAGTTGACCTTCCAAAACATAAAGTGATAATAAAGGAATGTCTATTTTTTCAACACAAGTTGGCTCTTTAAATCATTTTAAACTGTTCCGTTGTCTTCTAATTTTTAACTTAAGGGTATTTCTTGATGGCAGATAATGTCCAATATGTTTTTCTGTCATATATACCGAACGCTGAATTATTTGGCTTGGCTGCAGAAAACTCGAGCGAACCATATTTTTAGCCATATTTGTTTCTGCAACTGATTTTTTATGCGCACATGGATCATGAGAATGTACATTTTTTTTTTTTGTATAACATTTCACAGCCATGAAATTGTGTGTCAATACGCACGGTACATTTGTTTTTAATTCCTTCAGAACAAGTCCAGTTAAATGTTAAAGGCAAAATTTTGTAATTAATTTTGAATTTCAGAATTTTGGTTTCCAGAATTTTGCAATTTAGAATTTCGTTATCCAGAATTTTCGATTCCAGAATATTGACTTCCATAATTTTGATTTCCGGTGTCTCGACTTCCAGAATTATGAATGCAGAATTTCCAAAAAAGCAGAAACTTAACCCCAACCCGGCAATATACAGATATCGACCTGTTAAAATTCTATTAAAAGTAGGGATGTTGAAATTTACAAAAAAAAAAATCGCCAAAAATACAGTTTTCACTAGATCTTGGTAATATTATGCTTTAAATGTTTGTAATTATACACACTATTTTAAGAAAAAATAAAAAGTTCCTGATTTTTACAAATTCGCATGAAAAAAACTTTTCCCAAATCAAAATTTTTCCAAAAATCGTGAAAATTCGACAAAATTCCGACTTTAACCAACTATTGTTCAGCGATGGTTTGGACCAACCCTAAATATTATACGTCGCTGAGAGCGTATTTTGATTTTCTCTCGAACGAGGTATAGCTTGCGTCCATCGCTTTTGTAACATTTGCGAAAATAATTTTTGAATTAAGTGATACCTGAATAAACACAAAATTGCCGATATCTCGAAAACCTACCCATACAAAAAATTTTAAAAATGTGTTTTTTGCTCGGCATATCAGTGCCAATTCATCCATATACATGAATATCTTGGTATTTTTTCAAATTAATTATTTGTAAACTAGTGTTATCATTATATGATTAATATTATAACAAAACAAGTAAGGAAGTCTAAGTTCGGGTGAACCGAACATTCAATACCCAGCGGTAATTTTTAGAACGGGATAACAATCATTAGGCCCTAGTAGGATTTACCTAATTTCCGTTGCCGAATTATTTCAATTTATGTGATTTTCGATATCGAAAGTGGGCATGGTTGGAGGGCGATTTTATCCAATTTCATCAGATATACTCCCAACGATACTAATATGCATTGTGTCAAATTTCATCGTTCTATCTTAAGCAGTTTACAAGTTACGACCAGTCAAATTTTCAAAAAATCAACCCTTAAAGTGGGCAGTGCCACGCCCACTATAAAAAATTTATGGAGAAATCATAAGAGGATGAGCCTATGAAATTATATCATTTTAGCCATTTCAGTTACCGAGATATCTTAATTTGTGTGTTTTTCGAAATTACGATATTGAAAGTGGGCATGGTTGGGGGGCGATTTTATCTAATTTCATCACATATACTCCCAACGATACTAGTATGCCTTGTGCCAAATTTCATCGTTCTATCTTAATCAGTTTAAAAGTTACGACCAGTCAAATTTTAAAAAATTCCACCCTTAAAAGTGGGCGAAGCCACGCCCACTATAAAATTTTTTTGGAAAACTCATAAGAGGATGGCCGGTTGGATTCACCTATGAAATTACATCATTTCAGCCGTTTCAGTTACAGAGATATGTCAATTTGTGTGATTTTCGAAATTTTCGATATTGAAAAATGGGGCGTGGTTATCATCCGATTTCGCCCATTTTCAATTGCAACCTACCTTGGCCAAAGAGTAACCTGTATATAAAATTTCATGCAAATATCTCAATTTTTACTCAAGTTATCGTGTACACAGACGGACGGACGGACGGACGGACATGCATGAATGAAATCCTCTTTTCAAACTAAGAACTTTCATATATGGAACTCTATATCTATCTCGATTATTTGGTGCCGTTACAAACTACCTTATGTGAACAAAATTAATATACCCTTGTACTAGTACTAGTACGCTGGGTACAAAAATATACATTTCTCATATACTAACTAATGGCGGCGATATACCAACAGGTTATCATAACGAGATTTTTAGCCGAGCTTCTCTTTCCAACTTGTAGTGTGTTGCTTTTGAGTTTTTTCTACAAGTTGGCGGGACCTACAGTTTTTTTCCGACTCCGACGGCACTTGCAAAGCAAATCAATTTTTTGCTGAGAAGCTTCTGATGGCAGAAATACCCCCGGAGAGTTTGCCAAACTACTGCCGAGGGGCGACCCCGTTTAGAAAAATTCTTTATCTAAATAATTTTTGATGTTACTTTTTCCGGGCATCGAATCGCCACGCCGCTGCACCACGGCGGCCGCCGTGCGGGGGTGTAGTTCAACAGTCTTCAAATGGCGCAGCCACAAAAAAAAAAAGTTGACGTATCTGTGACCTCAACACATTAATTTTCATGCATTTTGGCGAGCTAAATCCAAATCCGTGATCAGAAGTAGCCTAACAGGTCGCAGTTCTTCACTAACCTACACAAAATATAATTGGACTTTTTTGCACGGTTAGCGCCGAACCTCGGGCCCGTTGTTAAATTCTGATATAGAATTCGGATTCAGCATCCAATTTCCCTTAAGAATTCGATTATTATTCGATGTTGATTTTTTCATGTTTCGCAAATTTTCAAACCTAAATCGGGAATTTTGAGAAAATTTCAGTCTAGGTAGCTTTTGTAGGGAATTCAATTTCCTACAAAAATATGTTTAGGTAAATGGTGTTTTTCAACAATGATTTTTTCGTTTTTATATCAAATTGGAGGTTAAGGGCAATTTCACAGTGTCAGGTTAACTTACGTTCCATAGATTTCCAATTTTCATTTTGAGTTAACCAAAGGTTAACTGTCCGACGTTGGTGGTTTAACCTATGATGAGATATCAGAAGGCTGTCTACCAACAATTTATATAGAAAAAATTGGCCCCGTCTATTAGACTACATACCTGCCAATAAATGTTACTTTATATTGACATATAAAACAAAGGCCAGCCTTCTTTTTTTATTTGTCATTCAATCTATTACACTGCGCAACATGAAAAAAATACCTGGGACGAGTTAGCATTTTTCTGGTAGATCTCAATGAAATAAGAAGAACTGCGTAAAAGAAATTTGCCGGACACCCTCAAAATCTTGAGTTAGGGGTCAAAACCGGTTTTTCGTACCTTTGCACACTTATGACCCTGTATCTTAGGTGGATGTAACAGCCAAACGGCCCAAAAGCTTAAGCCCCTGTTATGGAATTGCCGTTTTTCGATTTTCATGCAATCGAAATACTTGCCAACATGTCATGAAAACTAGTTTTCACATATACAGTTTTCCATCTCAGGGGTGGTTTAAACCCCTAAAACCACCTCCTGGTTGCGCCCCTGTCGAGGGCCTCTACTGGTTGACATTTTAATCAATATCTCGAAAACGGGGTCTCATATTGGACTGAAAGCTACACCATTTTAAAACACTTATCAATACCTTTCATTTGATGCCCATATTGAACGAACGCTTAATAAGGTTACCCAGAAGGGGCAATATAAGAAGGTGAAGGGCCAATATATGTAAGAAGGTGAAGAGGCAATACAAGAACTCTGAAATATAATTTTTTTTTTGAACTTTGAAAATTTTGTGGACTTTTGACCAGTCGAATAATTTTATCAAATTATTCTTTTTGAATTTTGGCGAAAACAAGTTGAAAAATGCTGCAAACACTTTTTTTTGTTGCTTGCAAATTTTTCATCACCTTTACTGGTCATCGAACCAAGGAGAGACGATTGGCCATTTCTACACCACAGTGTGTAACCATTACCCCAAACACTGCTTAGTGTGCCTGCGGGCAAATTGCAGCTATATTTTCTCATATTTTTTGTTATTGTTTTTATTTAACAATTTTATTCTTACCTAAGTGCACATACCCAAAGCGACATTATGTCGCTATTTACCCACTAAACAATTAATTTCGACTTTTTTTCCGAAGTCTTTACGTTGTGTTGAAAGAATTTTCCGAAATCTGAGCTGATTTATTTTCGAAGTTGCTAAGAAATTTGTATGAGAGGGTTGACGCGACTTCGTTACGAATTTTTCGAAACAAAATCGATAGTTGAAAATAAAAAACTTAACATTTTAAAAGATTTTGGCAGGTATCGAACCGACTCGCCTTGAAAACATCAAAAAGTAATATCTTCTTGTTAGGAACCCTAAGATCATCTTATTAATACTTACTATCAAACAGAAATCAGTTCGTTTTTTGCAAGATTTCTCTTTGTAAACATTAATAAATCAAATCTCCTTGTTAGGAATCCTAAGAAATCTTATTAATAGAGACCGCGAAAAAACAAAAATCGGTTAATAAGTCAAATCTTTTGTTAGGAACCCTAAGACAATCTTATTAATACTAAAAACAGTTATGACGCGCATGCATGCATATGTATGTATGTAAATTTGTATGGAAGCGTATTAAAGATGGCATTCAAACAGAAATCTGTTCGTTTTTTGCAAGATTTTTCTTTGTAAACATTTTTTCTACAAATATAAAAAGAACTTCTTCTTGAAGAAAATCTATGGAGATATCATATGACCTTTGTTCCATTTTATTAGGCATTTTTGGCTCTGTGCAGCCTGTATGAGATAACTTTAGCTCATGCCGAAATTATCTGAACAATCGAATATATTGGTCCAATCTTACTGACTTTAACCGTTAGCATTACGTACATATGTAGTAAGTAACAATTATTGGGAATTTTACAATTCCCGCTATTTAATTGAAGGTGTTATACCCCAAAGCCAGTTTATCTGAACAATCGATCATATGGGGACGACTTGTTATATTGGTCAAATCTCATTTTTAATATCGTCATTCCACATTATAAGAGATTAATACCTACGAAATTTCACGTTCCTACGTATCTAATTACAGGAGTTATATACCAAAATCCGTTTATCGGAACAATGGATTGTACGGGGGCTATCTGAAAAATTAATCTCTTAATGATTTTCAACAGCAATATAAAAAAAGAACGCTACTTACGAAATTTCACGCTCCCATCTGTACATGAATTCCAGTTTTCGCTAATGCTTAGTTTCCATCTCCAAAAATCTCTAAATTCATTTTGCTAAATTTTAGCGACTTTTGCGATTCCAGTGAAAGAAAATCTCTATAAATCTCCATCTTTGCTTCATTTTTTGGCATATTTAAGCGATGAACGCAAAATGAATCAGATAACGTAGCTCAGCTGTTTTTGACAGCTACTAAGCTAAATTTGCGATTCTGCAATTTTAGCCATCTCGTAAAATCTCCAATTTTATCCAAAAGTTGGCAAATTTTGGCGACGAAAAAAAGTTGTTGCTAAAACGCAAAAAAATTGGAAAAAGGGTAGAACAATATTGTTTTAGGCCTTAAAATAACTAAAAAACAATAAATATGAGTAATTTATAAGAAAAGTTGATATTTAATTAAGTATTTGCCCATAATTTTGGAAATTGTATTTTTTTCTATCCTACTGAAACTGCAAAAACCACGTCGCAAAAAGTCGGGAGAGGAATCAAAAGTCGAGTTTCAGTCCCAGAAATCATAATCCGGAGTCACAAAAGTAATATTATTTATCATTTAAAAGTTATAACTAAAAAAACATTTTTTGTTTCCGTATAACAATTTTATAGAGAAAAACTCAATAAATAATTAAATGAAGGTGTATATAACAATTTAAAATTAGTTCTTAACCGACTTTAATAAACAAACACAAATCTTTTTACCGAAAATGGAATTTATTTTGTAATTAAAAAAGTAGAGTAACGCTGAAAAGTAAGGGATTAGTCGCTAGTAACTTCGGGCGTTTCGGTTTATTTCTGGCATTTTCTGAGTTGTAAAGGATCACAACTAAATTGACATCTTGCAGTGATGCCTGCGCGCCATCTATAGTGCAGATAACTCACTATTATCATAGCTAGGCGGCTTGTGGATCAGAATCGCAAATAAGCGTCATCTCCTAAAATTCTGAGAGTTCATTGGCTTAAGCATTAAGGCATATTTTAGCATTTACGAGATGGGACAAGTTTGCGTTCAAACAGACAGACGGACATGGCTAAATCAAATCATACTTACAAACATCGGATCAAAGTTGTAATACCATTTCATGTTCATGAAAGGTAAGTTTGGCATTCATTACCGAAATAACCAATCAAAACTCGATGACATAATGAAAACCAGCATGTAAACTAACACTGCGGTACAAAAACGAACTTTTTTTCTGTCCTATGAACCAAATAGTATTTTTCGGAAAGTGGACAAAAAATAAAAATACACGTGTATCGGCGATTTTCATGTACAGGTCAGAATTTTTTTTTATGTATGTATGTACATAAATATTGAACTTTTTTGGCAGAATTTTCTGAAAATTTTTGAGTATGCAGTTTTGTAGCCCATTAAATTCTACTTTAAGAATATGCAAGTTGAGTAGAAATTTTTGAAATGTACCTACGAATTTTCATGGTGGAAGGAAAATTCAAAATAAGTATAGGAATATACTTCACTAATAAGTACTAAACCACAGTATAAATATTTCTTAAAAAAAAACAACTGGTTTACTTATTATATGCATTTAAAAAAAGTGCATCTTTTCATGAATTAATTTTTTTCTCGAAAACCACTTGATAAAAAATTATAAAAATTTGAGGATATGTCAAGAAATAAATGTAACGAAGGATGAAATTTTTATTATTGTGTCACTCATTAATGTTGCAAATTTATTGACTTTCTTAAAAAACTAATACTGATTGAACGCGGTTCTTCACGCTGCATTTTAACGCCTATGTAACTTTTGGGAAGTCTTATCGATGCAGATTAATATACCGATGCAACTTTTTTGTGCCCGATCTTTGTTTTAATGTAATAATTAAAATCATGCAACCTCGCAGGAAATATGTTCTCCAATTTTTTTTTTTTTTTAATTGCGGAATACTGTTAGTTATTTAGGCAGATATATGTATATACGTAGAGAGTGGGTTCTTGTACTATAGAGTTTATTTTTTTTATTCTGTTTTCGACGTTGCAATTTCAACAAAAGTGATGTCATTAGAAAACATTTTACAAATAATTTTGTTATCACGCCCAGGTTTGAAACAATGATACTGTCGAGTGTTTTTTATAGGTTTTGCTTTTTCAAATCGTGCCTTCAATGTTCATTTGTGGTACAGAAATCGAAATCTATTTTTCAGAAATGATTTTTAGCCCTTTCAAATACACTTTTCGGACTGGTAACCATAAACTCTTATTAAGCTGGCTCGACATGACTTTGACGGTGCCTCCGATGCCGTCACACGCTACCTTACCGTGATAGGTAGCGAACAAATTCTATTCCGCACTAACCCCGAAATCCTCATGATGTTGCATAAACCTAGCGAAATTGTATTTATTTTTATATAGCGATGCAGCTCCATCAGAAAAGTAATAAATCTTATTGACACTATCACTAACATACTTTTCTTTCAAGTACTTTATGACTCCCGAATTAAATAAGGGAACGGAGCTTGCATCGTGAGTTAATTTTTTCGAAATTATGCCAAAAGTATTGTGTGGTTGATTTGCATTTTGGCAATTATAAATTATGAGTATTTGTCCAAAGTACTTATCACGAATTCTCCTTATTCTATTTCGTCCTTCTTTTGACTAAAATATGTTGCTAGGGACTTGGAGAGAAAATCATGTTTTATGAGGATCTGCAACTCTTCTGTTAAACTTGTGTTAAACTTGTGTGATAACAAAATTTTTTGTAAAATGTTTTCTATTGACATCATCATCATCATTTATTGGCGCTTAACCGCCTAAGCGATTTTGGCCGTTGCATATCAAAGCACGCCAGTCGTTCCTTTTTAGCATAACTGACGCCAAATGGAAACCCCATGGGAGTTCAAGTCATCCTCCACCTGTTGTTTCCATCTCAGTCGAGGACTGCCCCTTCCTCTGCTGCCGAATTCAGACGATAGGAAAACCTTCTGTGCTGGAGCTTCTTTGTCCATTCGCATAACATGGCCCAGCCAGCGGAGTCTTTGGGCTTTAATTCGCTGGACTATGGTCAGATATGCGTAGAGCTCGTACAGCTTATCGTTAAATTTCCTTCGATACTCGCCGTTGGCATCACGGGAAGGACCATAAATCTTCCGGAGAACTTTTCTCTCAAATACTCCAAGGGCCATCTCATCTTCTCTTGACATTGTCCATGAATCTGAGCCATACATCAGGACAGGTATGATGAGAGACTTATAGAGCGTGATCTTTGTTCTTCGAGAGAGGACTTTACTTCTCAATTGCCTACTCAGTCCAAAGTAGCACTTGTTGGCAAGAGTGATTCTCCACTGGATTTCTAGACTGATATTATTTTCGGTGTTGATACTGGTTCCCAAATAGACGAAGTCCCTCACAGTTTCAAATTTGTAACTATCAACAGTGACATGGCTGCCAAGGCGCAGGTGCGCCGATTCTTTCTTTGATGACAGCAAATACTTTGTCTTGTCCTCGTTCGGCTGTGCCGAAGGCTATATACCTTTCATGAATAAGCGTCAAGATTTTCACTGTTCGATCCCCAGTACAGCCTGTGTCAATTTAACTATATTTACTATACACATTACACATCTTTGTTATAATTTAAAAAAACTTACAAAATAATAGGATCCGAGATATCGGAACAATCGATTGTATGGAGGCTATATATTATACGTGTTCAATTGTACTGACTTACACTATACACATTACATATGTAGAAAGTACTAAAGGTGCAATATTTTACGTTCCTAACTTTTTAAATGCGGAAGTATTGGCCAAAAAACCTTATATCGGAACAACCGGTTGTATGGGGCTATATGTTATATTTACCCGATCTTCTTGATTTTCCTCTACACACTACATAAATTGAAAGTACTCAAGTTGCAAAATTTTATGATCCTAACATTTTAATTGCAGAAGTTTTGGCCAAAAATTCTTATATCTGAACAATCGGTTGTATGGGGGCTATATGTTAAATTTGCCCGATCTTGTTGATTTTCACTATATACACTACATAAATAGAAAGTACTCTAGTTGCAAAATTTTACGTTCCTAACTTTTTAATTGCAGAAGTTTTTGTCAAAAAACCTTATATCTGAACAATCGGTTGTATGGGGGCTATATGTTACATTTGCCCGATCTTTTTGATTATCACTATATACACTACATAAATAGAAAGTACTCGAGATGCAAAATTTTACGTTCCTAACTTTTTAATTGCAGTAGTTTTGGCCAAGAAACCTTATATCTGAACAATCGGTTGTATGGGGGCTATATGTTACATTTGCCCGATCTTGTTGATTTTCACTATATACACTACATAAATAGAAAGTACTCTAGTTGCAAAATTTTACGTTCCTAACTTTTTAATTGCAGAAGTTTTGGTCAAAAAACCTTATATCTGAACAATCGGTTGTATGGGGGCTATATGTTACATTTGCCCGATCTTGTTGATTTTCACTATATACACTACATAAATAGAAAGTACTCGAGTTGCAAAATTTTACGGTCCTAACTTTTTAATTGCAGAAGTTTTGGCCAAAAATTCTTATATCTGAACAATCGGTTGTATGGGGGCTATATGTTACATTTGCCCGATCTCTTTGATTTTCACTATATACATTACATAAATAGAAAGTACTCTAATTGCAAAATTTTACGTTCCTAACTTTTTAATTGCAGAAGTTTTGGTCAAAAAACCTTATATCTGAACAATCGGTTGTATGGGGGCTATATGTTACATTTGCCCGATCTTGTTGATTTTCACTATATACACTACATAAATAGAAAGTACTCGAGTTACGTTCCTAACTTTTTAATTGCAGAAGTTTTGGTCAAAAAACCTTATATCTGAACAATCGGTTGTATGGGGGCTATATGTTACATTTGCCCGATCTTGTTGATTTTCACTATATACACTACATAAATAGGAAGTACTCGAGTTGCAAAATTTTACGGTCCTAACTTTTTAATTGCAGAAGTATTGGCCAAAAACCTTATATCTGAACAATCGGTTGTATGGGGGCTATATGTTACATTTGCCCGATCTTGTTGATTTTCACTATATACACTACATAAATAGAAAGTACTCGAGTTGCAAAATTTTACGTTCCTAACTTTTTAATTGCAGAAGTTTTGGCCAAAAATTCTTATATCTGAACAATCGGTTGTATGGGGGCTATATGTTACATTTGCCCGATCTCTTTGATTTTCACTATATACATTACATAAATAGAAAGTACTCTAATTGCAAAATTTTACGTTCCTAACTTTTTAATTGCAGAAGTTTTGGTCAAAAAACCTTATATCTGAACAATCGGTTGTATGGGGGCTATATGTTACATTTGCCCGATCTTGTTGATTTTCACTATATACACTACATAAATAGAAAGTACTCGAGTTGCAAAATTTTACGGTCCTAACTTTTTAATTGCAGAAGTTTTGGCCAAAAATTCTTATATCTGAACAATCGGTTGTATGGGGGCTATATGTTACATTTGCCCGATCTCTTTGATTTTCACTATATACATTACATAAATAGAAAGTACTCTAATTGCAAAATTTTACGTTCCTAACTTTTTAATTGCAGAAGTTTTGGTCAAAAAACCTTATATCTGAACAATCGGTTGTATGGGGGCTATATGTTACATTTGCCCGATCTTGTTGATTTTCACTATATACACTACATAAATAGAAAGTACTCGAGTTGCAAAATTTTACGTTCCTAACTTTTTAATTGCAGAAGTTTTGGCCAAAAAACCTTATATCTGAACAATCGGTTGTATGGGGGCTATATGTTACATTTGCCCGATCTGGTTGATTTTCACTATATACACTACATAAATAGAAAGTACTCGAGTTGCAAAATTTTACGTTCCTAACTTTTTAATTGCAGAAGTTTTGGCCAAAAAACCTTATATCTGAACAATCGGTTGTATGGGGGCTATTTGTTACATTTGCCCGATCTGGTTGATTTTCACTATATACACTACATAAATAGAAAGTACTCGAGTTGCAAAATTTTACGTTCCTAACTTATTAATTGCAGAAGTTTTGGCCAAAAAACCTTATATCTGAACAATCGGTTGTATGGGGGCTATATGTTATACTGGTCCGATCTTGTCAGTTCCGACAAATGATTCCTATATTAGAAAATGGTGGCCACATACAAAATTTCAGCCAGATATCTCAAAAATTGAGGGACTAGTTTGCGTTCAAACAGACAGACGGACAGACGGACATGGCTAAATCAACTCATCTCGTCATCCTGATCATTTCCGTATACTTATTGATGGGTCTATCTCTTCTTCTTCTCATATTTACAAACATCGGACCAAAGTTATAATACCATTTCATGTTCATGAAAGGTATAAAAAAACCAGTAAGGAAGTCCAAGTTCGGGTGAAAACTAAATAAGTACATTAGGATGATTAAAAAAAATTTCAACTTGGTCTTACCCCCGAAAAAGTTAGGTATTGATGAGCAAATAAGCCTTGCTCTAACAAAAACCTTACACAGAACCAAAAACGTACATGTTTTTTACGAACAAAGTTTCATAGAAGTTCGCGTTGGTTTTTCTTAAAATATAAGAAAAAATTCATAGAATCTAAGAAAAATTTCTTACAATTTATGAATGAATACATGCTTTCTGTGGATTTGTTTACACATTTTACGAAAAAGTACTTATATTCTAGGAAATGTTCGTAAATTTCTACGAAAAAGTTCTTGAAGAGGTTTTAACGAACAATTCTTAAAATCTATGTACTTTTTCATTGGATACATGAAGTTTTTTGGTTCAGTGTAGGTGTGGCTATATTTTTCGCCCTTTCCCATACATTTTTTATGGGAGAAAATGGCATTTTTTTTCAAAATATTTTTACATACTCTTACAGTTGAAGCTTTGGAACATCCAAAATGCTAAGCCATGTGCGATTATCTTAACTAATAAAATATCTACAGCCATCTAAAAATGACTGAGTTTTGTACTAATGCACACACATACACAGTAACACGCATAAAATCTAGTAAATTTTAAATGGCTGTAATTATATTAATAGTTAAGATAATCGCACATGGCTTAGCACTTTGGAAGCTTCAAAGCTTCAAGTTTAGGAGTATGTCACTTTGAAAAAATGTAATTTTTTCCCACGAAAAATATATGGGAAAGGGCGAAAAAAAATCGCCACCCCTAAGGATTAAGCGCTAATTTTTTGCAAGGCTTATAATTTACACATATGAAAGAAAAAACCAAAAATAAAAATTTAATAAAAAAATAAAATGAAAAAATAAGATTAAATAAAATAAAAAAGAAATTAAATATTAAAAAAAAAAAAAAATAAAACAAAAAAAAAAGTAAATAAAACAAAAAAAAAAAAACAAGTAAGGAAAAGGCTGTCTTCCACTGTGCCGAAGGCTTCATAATAATAATAATAATTGCAGCGAAATACTTACCAACAAGTTATCATAGCCCCTAACGAACATCTCGCCGAACTTCTTTTCCAACTTGTAGTGTGCTGCTTTTGACTTTTGCCGACTCCGAACGGCACTTGCAAAGCAAATGACTTCTTCTGAGAAGCTTCTCATGGCAGAAATATACCCGGAGAGTTTGCCAAACTACTGCCTAGGGGCGACCCTGTTTAGTAAAATTATTGTTCTAAATAATTTTTAATGTTGGTTTTTACCGGTTCCATTACTTCACATATCGACAAACACTATACATACTTTACAAAAAAAAAAAAATTGCAAATCTACTCTAAATGAAATAGTTTATACTTATTTCAGACACTAGTTACAGTACCCTCTTTTTAAAATGCAAATACAGAAAGCCTAACATTTGTTGGTCAGTTATATCCTTTTGTAGAGGTTTGTGAGGGTTAAGGTGAATTTTCTGAAAAAGAAATGGAAATGAATGAATTGAAAAGTTATAAAATTTTTTTTAATTTAAACTTTAAAAGCTAAACTTTTTCAAAATAAAAAAATGGTCTTGAAGAGTTTTTGAAGACGAAGAAGCTGGTTTTTGAATTATCAAGATCGGTTCAATATATCGCGAGTTATCCAACTTTGAAAAAAAAAACTGGGACACAAATTTTCAGTTGCCCATAAAACAGGATACACATTTTTTTTAAAAAAGTGAGGAATTTTGAATTTTATGCATTTGTTTGTACTGTCGTACCCTGCAGCGAAAGCAGCTAGTTGAAAACTACTTTACACCTAGTTGGTGCACCGGGCCCAACTAGTCAGTGTTTTGTCTTTTTTCCAATAAGCAACTGGTATTTTTTACGTGTTGATGTCCTACGAAATGTCAATTGTCAGATTTCGACCAGAACATACCAGTCATCTACTAGTCACGATATACTAGAATTATACTAGTTGTAAAATACCATTCCCATACTAGTTCAATATGGACTAGTATGATTTAGATACAAGGAACTAGTCCCCATAAAAAAAGGACTAGTATGAAATATGAAATGGATATTTCCTGACTAGTATGAATTCAGCAGGAAAATTCTAGTTGTATACGAGCATGAAATGGATATTTCCTGACTCGTATGAATTCAGTCAGAAAATTATAGTTGTATACTAGTATGAAATGGATATTTCCTGACTAGTATGAATTCAGCCAGAAAATTATAGTTTTATACTAGTATGAAATGATGGATATTTCCTGAATAGTGTGAGTTCTGCCAGTAAATTATAGTTGTATACTAGTATTTTTTCTGACTAGTTTGAGGTTTCGCTGCAGGGTAGCTACTAATAATATCATAATAATAAATTTTTTTAAATTTGAAGTGATTCGTTTCAGAAATTCTGACCCTAAACCTTTTTCAGTTGAAAATACGCTCTTGAAGTCAGGAACGTCATACGTCCGTACAATTGATTTTGGTCTATAGCTTCTGTAATTAAACAGGTAGGAACTATTGTATTATATTTAACAAATCAAGAACATCACATTTTATGTAGTTTGTACATTAATAAGATTTTATACAGATATCAGTAATTAAGGGCTGGTAAGCATAAGTAAACGATGAGCTGATGGTAAACAGCTGGGTTTAGCATTCCAAAAATTGTAAGTTCGATTCTCGGCGAAGGCAATATAATTTTTTTAAATTTGAAATATGAAGAAGAAAATCTTCTAATAATATGTGATTTCCCTTTGAAAACATTAGGGGACTCATCAAAGTTTTTAAATACCTTATAAAGCGTTTAAACGTATAAAGTATGTAAATGAGCTGTCAAAATTTGCAGTTTACCTACACATATTTGATAAACTTCCGCGTCGACTTTGGTGTGTAAAAGAGTGCGTAAATTTATACAATGAAATGACGACGTTCGACATGTAATTTGTTTACTGCATTCAATGTACACTGGACAAAAAGAGAAGAATTGCTGAAAATGGGTCGAAAATTACTTTTTTAATGAGAATTTCGAAATAAAAAGGTTTTGTTTGACATCAAGTACACATAAATTTATCTAGGGCGTTCATTTCGTAAACTTATAAGAGTTGATGAATCCCCTTATTAATAAGACTAGAGTTCGCCCAGTGGTTGAAATTCAACCACAAAAGCTTACTTTATTTTCCTACCTTTTTACTGTTTCTTAAATTTGCCATTCTTTTCATATTTTTTATATTTTTGGTTTCTATACATTCCTGTTCATTTTTCCCTTTCCTCCCTCTCTACACCATTCAGTAATATAGTTTCAATGTTGATAATTATTTATTCTTCTTAGGTAGTCTTCATATGTACGTATTTCTTTTCCTTTCCACTCCTTTCGGCGGCCGCCGTGGTGTAGCGGTTAAGTGTTCGGCCTTCTACACCAAGTCGTGGCGGTTCGATGCCCGGCAAAAGTAACATCAAAAATTATTTAGAAAAAGAATTTTTCTAAACGGGGTCGCCCCTCGGCAGTAGGTTGGCAAACTCTCCGGGTGTATTTCTGCCATGAGAAGCTTCTCAGCAAAAAAATTCATTTGCTTTGCAAGTGCCGTTCGGAGTCGGCAAAAAACTGTAGGTCCCGCCAACTTGTAGGAAAAACTCAAAAAGCAACACACCACAAGTTGGAAAGAGAAGCTCGGCTAAAAATCTCGTTAGAGGTTATGATAACCTGTTGGTATATCGCCGCCATTAGTTTTTTTTTTTCCACTCCTTTCATCTCGTTTTATTTCTATTGCTTTTCTTTCTCCCTACCCTTTTCTTTCCTTTCCTTTTCTTCCCTCTCTTTACTTTTCCTTTTCTTTCCTTTTCTCTTCTTTCATTTCATTTTATTTCCCTTCTTTCTTTCTCCCTTTTCTGTTCTTTTCTTTGATTTTCCTTTCTTTTCGTTTCTTTTATTCTCTTACCTGACCTTTCTTTCCATTTCCATTACATTCCTTTCTTCCTTTTTCTTTAATTTCATTTCGTTTCCTTTGCTTTGGTTTTGTTTCCCTTAGTTTCCTCTCATTTTATTCATTTTTTTTTCATTTCATTTCTTTTCTTTTATTGTTTTTCTTACCTTTCTTTCTTTCACTTTTTTTTCTTACCTTTCATTCCCTTACCTTTCCTTTTCCTACCTTTCCTTTTCTACCGTTTCCTTACTTTCTTTTTTTCCTTTCCGTAACTCCTTTAGTTTTCTTTCTTTTCCATTCATTTCCTTTACATATTTTTTTTAGCTTTTTATTTTCATTTATTTTCCGTACCTTCCTCCTCGCTACCTTTTCTTTCCTTTCTTTTTCTCTTCTTTCCTTTCTTTGTCTTTCTCTATTTGCCTCTCTTTTCCACTCCTTTCTTTGCTTTCTTCCCTTCCTTTTTCCTTTTCCATTCCTTTCCTTTCCCTACCTTTATTTGCCTTTCATTTTTCTCTCATATTTTCCGTTCCGTACCTTCTTACCTTTATTTTCCTTTTATCCATTCCTTTCCTTTCCCATTCTTTCCTTTATTTTATACTTTTATTTATTTACTTTTGTTTTGTTTTTATTTATTTTATATTCTTTCCTTTCCTTTTATTTGCAACAAATTTCTTTTTTTACTTTCAATCACTTTTCTATTTCTTATTTTCTTTTTTTTTAGTATTATCAATTTTCCTTTTTCTTTTATTTCACTAAGTCTAGCCGCGAAGAGCTTTGTGCTTTTTTTTTTTCAAAACATCATGTCTGAGCAAGCATTTGCTTCTCTGAATACCCACGCACAGATTTTGTTTTTGTAAACACTGCCTGTACCTACGCTCAATAAAGTCGACAGGCTGGCTTATGTTTATTATTTCTGCTAACAAAACAACTCACACTCGGACTCTCCCCAACTGCAATGAATGCAAGCACAACAATGCAAGTGTACCTACATATGTACACACATAACAGCGGCTCTATAAATCCAACAAACATCGAGCACCAAAAACTCAAACGTTTGAGAAAACATTTATTCTCAACTTTTTCTCAAATGTTGTTTATATAACAGGATTATTTGTTGAACTATATTAACTAAAAAAGTATTAAGTAAAACTTAACTGCATAAATGGAAACTCGCATTTTATTAAAATGGGTATTTGTTTTGCATGATTGGCATGTCTGAATAAATATTTCAATGAGAGCATGTGGATTCCATTTCGATCCACTCCGCTCAGTTTGAGAAACGTTTGAAAATTCTGCCGTTCTAAATTTGAAAATCAGGGAAAATCCCATATTAAAAATGAGCCTTTTAGGTTGAGAACGCTATCAACGGTTATTTCGCCTCAAATTGAAATAGAACGTTTGAGATTTGAGAAGATGATGATGAAATTGAGATTAGATAAAAATGTTTGTTGGGAAGTGAATGCGTGTTTAGCACTTGTAGTGGTGTGACTTTCAAATCATATTATAATTAATTTTTTTTTATTTTTGGTTTGTTGTCGCACACCCTGCTCGGCGAGACCTATCGATACATATCAAACTTTCTATACTTTAGAATTGTGGTTATTGCAAAAAAGGGAGAAAACTTTTAAGCATTGCGCATTTATATATAATAGATTTTTTCTACAATAATTATTATAATATTTGATTC
The DNA here is from genome assembly GCA_964058755.1 of Campiglossa producta. Lineage (NCBI taxonomy): Eukaryota > Metazoa > Arthropoda > Insecta > Diptera > Tephritidae > Campiglossa > Campiglossa producta. Next base: position 55,369,294 of record CAXKVI010000003.1, read on the forward strand.
CCCTTGGAAAACATTAGTAAGATTTTCTCTAAAATAATATGTGATTTTTCTTTGAAAACATTAATAACTATACAGATATCAGTAATTAGACACTGGCAAGCACGGCTGCCTCGCCAAAAATAAAAAAAGGACCAAAAATTTCAAAAAAGGACCAAATCGATGAAAAAAGGACCAAATTTTTTTTACTGAAGTACTTCTATCCAAAGACTAAGAACAATGAGCTCAAAATACCTACCGCTGCATATTGCCATAAAACCGACAAAATAGTACATATATGCTTGTATGCATGTGTCAGTGGCGGATCCAGGATTTCGGAAAGGGAGGAGTTCAATTATTTTGAGGATATTTTTGATTCACAGTTTCTCAAAACTCGCCTTTTATGGTTGGTTTTTTCAAAAAAATATATACCTACATTTGTTGGTATGGGCCAGAGATGGGCAATATTTTATTTTTGAGTTATTAAGTTAAAAGTTATTCATTACCAGGGCAACCAAAACTATGCAAATGCATACTTTTTGTGTAACAGGCTGTGATGTAATAGACTAAATACGAATGCGATTTACGTACAAAGAAAGAGTTTAAGCTCCATTTGTTAGCGAATATTTTTGCAAATTTTATAATAAATGCATATTTTGTAATAAATGCATATTTTTGCATATTTCTTGATAAATTCATATATTAAAATTTAAAAAAAATTGTATGGTTTTAAATTTAATTCCTACTGCGATAAAAATTGAAATCGCCTTTAACTTTTGCGCTTCCCAACATTTGGCGAAAGCTAAATATGAGCGCGTATATAAATACTATTTTTGTGTTACTTCTTCTTATGAGCATACATTTAAGTTGGAAAGGGAAAACACTTCATTTCGTTTCTGTTGTTGCCCGTTTTGAAAAAGGTGAGATGATACAAGTGGTGGTAAACTAAAGTACATACGGTCAGTGAGAAAAGAGAATGTACACCTTAAAATTGCAATTTTCACCAATCTGTTCTTCTTTTTTAATATTTTCGCATATTTTTTATGAAAGTACTCTTAGAAATACAGCATTTGCTTCATAATTGAAGCTAAAAAGTTTGTGCAAAACTCGGGAAAATTCGACAAATTTTCAGCCAATTTTCCAACTTTTTGCACAGAGTTTTTAGATTTTTTTGAGTACGCAGTTTTGTAGCTCGTTAAATTTTACTATAGAAAGATACAAATCTTAACCCGCTAGCAAAATTCCCTGATTTTTGCCATTTTATTTTCTAACTGGTCTCTTCATTTTTTCCCATACAAATTTATTCGAACTTTTAAATTCCAGTCCTGAGAAGTGACCTTTGTGATAAAATTTTGAATGCAGATCGTAGATCCTGTGTTGTGCAGCATTTGCAAAGCGCCGGGCACAATGAAAAAGCCAGCCAGCATTCCCGTTAAAAATGCAAACAAAACAATTATTTACAGAATATAAATCGAAAGGTTCAGAAAGATTTTTGTAAAGCTTTCGTTCCGTCCGACATTCCTTTGTATACAATAAGAAATCACCACCTTAAATCATTTTTTAAAAAATATAATAATATAGACTTGCCATCAGAAACCACTTTGAGATCTACAATCAGCAGTTTATACGAACTTGCAATAAATAATATCAAAAGGGCTATAAAAAAGCAATATCTATGGATCTCAATGGACGAAACTACAGACGAGGCAGGCCGATATGTTGCAAATGTGGTAATAGGTGTATTATCAAACGATGAGCAAGTCGCCAAGCAAAATTTTTTGATAAAAACAGCTTTATTAGAGGCAGTAAATCACTCCTCAATAGCTCGATTATTTGAAGATTCAGTTGACATTTTCGGACCAGAGTTCAACAAGGAGGCAATACTTCTTTTCATCACTGATGCTGCTCTGCACATGGTGAAAGCTGCAAAAGCCGTTAACGTTTTTTATCCGAAAATAGTTCATTTGACTTGTTTAGCACATGGATTGCTTAAGTTATGTGAGGAAATCCGCAGCCGTTTCCCAAAAGTTGACCGACTAGTAGCAAGCGGCAATTTTTAAAGAAATAGAACCCGAATTACCCTTGCATTACGCAGTGGGGAACTTGGATACAAGCCGCCGTTTATTATGCAGAAAACTATGAAAAAATTGAACGGATTGCTAATATGTTGGATGCAGAGGACTCACAATCTGTGAAAGATATGCAAGAATTATTCAAAAACCACAATTTGAGTTTGCAACTTATTTATATTAAATCTAACTTTTTTGATTTAGTTGAAGCCATAAAGCAACTTCAAACAAGTAATTTAAGTCTAGTTAATCAAATTAAAATAGTTCAAGATGTAAAAGAAGCTATTGATAAATGTGACTGCGACTCTGTAAAACTAAAATTTGAAAATGTTTAAAAAAAACCAAGGTTTTTTAATATCTTAAAAAAGTTGCTAGTCAATTTTCTGACCAAAATTAAAATGAAACGGAGCCTATTGAAAAATTCTCAATATCAGAAATTGCTGTTTTGAAATATGCACCAATTACCTCAGTTGAGGTAGAGAGAAGTTTTTCTATGTATAACGCTGCTAATAGACGCAGTTTTTTATTCGAAAAGTTGGCGCAAATGTTTATTGTGTATTTTTCCACTATAGTCTAGGGAACAGGGACTAAACGCGGAAGTGGCGCGAGCCATGGTTTTTTTTTTAATTTATCTCGCTGTGCATTTCCGAAATAATTAAAAAAGAAAAGTGCAATTTAAATGGCTGCGGACAAAAACGCTCTGCATATTTTCAAATATTTGTTTTTACCCTTTATTTTCTCAGTAAGGCAGAAAGATAACCCAAAAAAAACCTATGGTCCGAACCACTTCCGTATTCAGTAGATTCTCTGTCTTCGTCGCCTGGACTACCATTATTTTTTAAACTTATTATTTGTTTATGTTCTGTCCATGATATGTCCATATACATTAGGGTGATTCAAAAAAAATGTCGACTAGGTCTTACCCCCTAAAAAGTTAGGTATTGATGAGAAAATAAGCCTTGCAAAAAATTAATTTTGTATGGGGAAAAATGGTATTTTTTTCAAAGTGAATTTTCTTTCAATTTTTGAAACTCTTTTCAAAATATTTTTACATACTCTTAAAGTTGAACCTTTGAAGCTTCCAAAATGGTAAGCCATGTGCGATTATCTTAACTATTAAGATAATTACAGCCATTTGAAAATGGCTGAGTTTTGTACTATAGCACACACATACACAGTAACAGGTATAAAATTTAGTAAACTTTAAGAGGCTGTAATTATTTTAATAGTTAAGATATTCGTACATGGCTTACCATTTTGGAAGCTCCAAAGCTTCAACTTTAAGAGTATGTAAAAATTTTTTCAAAAAAGTGTCAAAAATTGAGAGATAATTCACTTTGAAAAATATACCATTTTTCCCCATACAAAATGTATGGGAAAGGGCGAAAAAAATAGCCACCCCTAAGGGTTAAGTTAGAGCGCTAATTTTTTGCAAGGCTTATTTTCTCGTCAATACCTAAAGTTTCAGCGGGTAAGACCGAAAAAATAACCACATTTTTTTTATTTGAATCACCCTAATGTACATACTCATGTGAATAGATGTGAAAGATAAATATATGTGAATTTTAAGAAAATCTTTTGTGTTTGAAAATTAATTACAAAAAAAATTTTTTAGCGCATATTTTAAGTGTATATTATGCTGTTTTAAAGGATTTTTTTATGCGCATAAAACACATTTTTTACCGCATATTTTTGGTTGCCCTGTTCATTATACACTGCAATCATTCGACCAATCTGTATAGGCGGTGCGCTAAGAACAACGCCCAACGAAGCACTCCAGGCCATTCTTGGCATTTAGCCACTCGATCTGGAAGGGCACCGGATAGCAGCAGCATCGGCTCTGCGTCTGAGGGAAACGTCCGGCTGGGACGCAAGCACTCCTGGACACGCCAGTATTTTGGGATCCTATAGCTTTCTTCCGCTGAGCACAGATCGTTGTGCGACCACAATATTCGGAGATCGCGGTTTTAAAATATACATTCCCAGTAGGGAAGAATGGGAGAGCAGGGATCGGAGTCCCGCCACTCACGGTGGCACTTCCATTTATACCGATGGCTCGAGTTAGACGGCAGAGTTGGAGGATGGGTTTATTCAAAGGATCTGAACCTTGAGCTCTCCTTCAGACTAACTGATCTCTGCAGTGTCTTCCAGGCTGAAGTTTCAGCAATCATGAACGCCGCGACTTGGATAGGCCAACACACTATCGGACAGGATATTTTTATTTTCAACGACAGCCAAGCGGCCATCAATTCCCTTGGCTCTTACTCGTTCAACTCTGAACTGACGCTCAGCTGTCGTCGATCTCTACAAGAGATGGCCCAACAGAACCGCGTGAACCTCACATGGGTCCCGGGGCATACGGACATTGAGGGAAATTGTAGGGCAGACGAACTTGCGAGGCAGGGCACGACCAAGCCGGTTCTTCGGGATAAAGAGCACTTAGGTATGCTGTTTTCCACATGCAAGCTAATGCTGAAAGTACACACTCCGCCAAGCCAACGAAAGATGTCTGCAATCTCCAGGATGCCGGATATCCAAAGAAACCTCGCCGAAATGGGATCATAAAAGATCAAGACAAATTTATGCCCTAAGGAGAAGAGAAATCTCCATACTAATAGGCGTATTAACTGGGCACTGCATCACTGGTAGGCACGCAGAAATACTAGGTGTGCCCTACCGACGATGCTGTAGGAGTTGCAAGGATGATGATGAGGAGGAAACGCTGGAGCACCTCATCTGCAACTGCCCGGCTTTATGTAGCACGAGAATGCGCTTTTTGGGAGTTCCCTTCCTGGTTAGCCTACGCCAGGTCACAGAGCTGGATATAAAGGACCTGAAGGCCTTCATCAAGTCATCTAAATGGTTCGAGGAGGAGTAACGGTGTCGGTTTAGGAACATCAGGCCCGGGATTCTGCTGTGTGGAGAATCCCGATAATACCGGGATTTTCCATATGGCAGGGTCCCGGAACTGACCTTCCTAGTGTTGGTGGTATCACAACGGCCCTTTTAATACTGGCCTAGGTGTGCCTCTGCGGCATCCACTTGAACCTAACCTATGACCAAGGCGACATTTTTTTTATCACCCTAGTATACATACATATAGTTATATTTTTTTTTTTAACAAAAACAAACATAAAACTTAACTTTGTCATATGAATTCATTAAACTACAAAGCATTATGCTTCCGTTAGCGCAGACTTGGACTTAACTTAAGTTGGTTTCCTTAAAAAAATAACGAGAGAGCTCATTAGCCAGTTTCAGATAGTTATAACATTTTACCCTCTCGAATAGACTTTTTACACATAAATCATACAAAGGTGCCAAAAAATATTTCTAAACTTATTCTCAATCAATATATATTAAAAATCCAAAATAAAGTATAAAACATATTGGGTAAAAAAAAAATTTATTTTTTAGGTTGGCCTAATGTGAATTTGATTCATTTGACAGTTCATTTTTCGGCTGCCATATTAATTAATAACATCCAAAAATTACTATTTCTATGGAATAGTTGGAGATTTTTATCCAAAACGTTTAAAAAAATGTTATGGCAACAATAGTACCCTCACGTCTGTCACTGAACTTGGAAACTTAATTTAAATTAATTTAACTAAATTTTTCGGTAATCAGATGCACGTGGTTCCCATTTGCTAGAAGTGATATTTTCAAGTCTTTTTAAGTTAAGTGTGCGCTAATGGAACCCTTAAATAAAATCAGTCGGTTGCCACGCCAAAAATAAAAAAGGACCAAAAATTAAAAAAAAAATGGACCAAATCGATGAAAAAAGGACCGTGCTGGCAAGCATAAGTACACGATGGCCTGATGGTAAACAGTTGGGTTTAGCATTCCAAAAATTGTAGGTTCGATTCTCAGTGAAGGCAATATAATTTTTTTACCACCCTTTTATTTTATTAGCTTCACTTGTATGATTGCTTGATTGTTTGTTTGCTTGTATGTATGTAACTCTCGTTCGGTCTAAGCCCTAGTGGCCAAAAAACCGTAAAATGTCCCTACAATATGGGTAACAAACGAAGAGGGAAGGTCCCAGGTTTCATTTAAACATCGATATATTTTTATAAATTTATCGATAACTGAGTGATCGATAGAGTGTAGTGGAGTGTGGTTGCTAAGTGACCTTGCTCAATCCCGACTCTTGCGTCCTCGTTCGTGCACTCTGGGCAACGGGAGCTACCTAGGCTCGCGGCAGAAAGAGAGGGAGCCCCGGTGGGGCCACTCTGACATACTTGGTTTAAGGGCTCACCGAGGTCTTTATCGCAGCGTCTGTACACCACATGGTGCGGCTGAAAGCGGGTGTCTGCCTTGTAGCAAGCGGCTCGCTATATAAATGTGTGAATATTTTTATCAAAATCCCGGAGACGGGTTGTGCGCTGGGTTTGGGACCCGCCACGTAAAAAATTTAGTCCAATGAAAATTTTAATAAAGCCTCGGATGAGAACCCCCTTTAATGTTGACGATCCGGCAAAACGAAATAAGGACTACGAGAAGGATATTAGGGCATGTACCTGGAATGTCCGGACCCTTTCAAGGGATGGTACCGCTGCCCGACTGGTTGATGTCCTCGTGAACGCAAAGGCTGACATTACCGCCCTGCAGGAAATGCGATGGACGGGACAAGGAAAGACGACCATCGGACCTTGTGACGTATACTACAGTGGCCAGACAGGCGGCAAAGCGCGTGGTGTAGGATTCGTGGTGGGAAAGAGACTTCGCCGCCAAGTACTAGCGTTCCCTTCTGTGGACGAGCGTCTCGCTACGATCCGCATCAAGGCGAGGTTTTTCAACATAACATTTATCTGCGCCTATGCGCCGACTGAGGAGACGGACGACGCAGAGAAGGACACCTTCTACGATAAACTTGAACAAACTTATGATCGCTGCCCCCAACATGATATCAAATTCGTGCTCGGCGACTTTAATGCCAAGGTGGGCAAGGAAGGAGTCTTTGGTCCTACAGTTGGAAAATTTAATCTCCACGATATAACATCACCCAACGGCACTAGGTTGATTGACTTCGCCGCTGCTCGCAATATGGTCATCAGTAGTACCAGGTTCCAGCATAAGCGAATACACCAAGCCACCTGGCTGTCCCCTGATCAAAGAACAAGAAACCAGATTGATCATGTCATGATTGACGGCAGACATAGCTCCACCGTTCTGGACGTGCGTACACTGCGTGGTCCCAATATTGACTCTGACCATTATCTTGTCGCAGCCAAGATACGCACACGCCTCTGTGCAACGAAGAAAGTGCGCACAGTAACGGAAGGAAGGTTTGACGTCGAGAAGCTGCGCATGACACAGACAGCTGATAACTTCACAACTCGACTCTCACACCTGCTAGCAGAGGGCAATCCCCGACCTAACGATGTAACCGAGCAATGGAAGCATAACTCTCACTCATTGCGTACCGCCGCTGAGGCCACTATAGGGTTCCAGCGAGCCCGCAAGAACAACTGATACGATGAGGAATGCAAAACTGCCTCGAAAAAAAAGGACGCTGCCTACAAGGAGACGTTGCGAACGGGCGCAACCCGCAGTGTATGGCAACAATATCGTGAGGCAAAGAAGGAAGAGAGACGCCTTTTCAGAAAAAAGAAAAGTGAGGCCGAAAGGCGTGAGTGTGAGGAGCTTGAGATGCTAGCTGACAGGAATGATGCCCGAAAATTCTATGAAAAGATCCGGCGGATGACCGAAAGTTTTAAGACCGGGGCAAGCTCCTGTAAGGACAATAATGGCGACCTGGCAACCGACGTACAAAGTGTACTTAAATTATGGACGGAGCACTTCTCCTCACTGCTAAATTGCGAGGGAGACGTCGAACCCGATACCCCAATCCCTGACGATGGAAAAGTCGTCCCACCACCTGACTATGATGAAGTGAGGATAGCTATATCCCGGCTCAAAAACAACAAAGCGCCTGGAAAAGACGGACTACCCGCCGAGCTGTTCAAACACGGAGGCGAAGAGCTGGTAAAAAGCATGCATCAGCTCTTATGCAGAATATGGTCAGACGAATGCATGCCTCCGGATTGGAATTTAAGTGTGTTGTGTGAAAGGCTGAAGCCCATCGTAGACAAACTGATTGGACCTTATCAGTGTGGCTTTAGACCTGGTAAGTCTACCATCGACCAGATTTTCACGATACGCCAAATCCTGGAGAAGACCCATGATAAAAGAATCGACACACACCATCTCTTTGTCGATTTCAAAGCTGCTTTTGACAGCGCAAAAAGGAGTTGCCTGTATGCCGCCATGTCTGAATTTGACTTCCCTGCAAAGCTTATACGGCTTTGCCAAATGACGTTTGTAATGAACCATTAGAACTGCCGGCTTATTGGGAGCTTTGGCCCTTCCGGTCCTAAGCTCAACCATTTACTAAACGCCAACCATTCGAACTCATGGTCCTCCGAGTAGTTATAGAGGTTAAGGAGCGGATACTCTGGTCGCTGGCACCAGCTAGCCTTCAGCGAATGAGGGTGGGAACTTGCTCCTACGCAGACTTTTTCTCGGCTACACAAAAAAAATTTCAACCAGAGGTTTAAAAAAATGATTTTGGGACCACCGAAGGTTGATTGTAAAACAAGCTAAGAAAAATTTCAAAAAAAAACTGCACTCAAAATTTTACCAACCTGAACCTTATCGTTGTCATACCATTCCTCGGGTTTCGATCTTCTGGCCGCATGGTGGGAAGCTATAGATGTTGTTGCCTCGCCGTCATAACCCACCCAACCTGCTAAAAGAATATGAATGTTGGGTCTTTTAGCCCTAAGTAATACTCACCACTGCCTCCACAAGCAACTATCAAAATAAATTTAAGCCATCATTTTCTTCTCAACATTCATCTTAAATTTATTACAAAAATTCATGTTATTCCCTGTCTCTGTATTCCCTAACAGGAACCTATCATTATAAGATAAACTCAACTTGCACCTCTGTTCATTAACGTAAGCGATTTAATATATGTGAGTGTGTACATAATTCATATATTGGTGTGCAAAGAAAATCTATGTAAATTAACATCAAAAGCAACATTAATATCTACCTAACATTAATTCCAGTCTTGGTTACTCTCCACCCTGGATTTTCTCACTTATACTCAAACCGTTTTCAGTGACTCTCTCATTAACATTATGCGTTCTGTACAATATTCAATATTTTCCTGTTAATCTCCTATCCAATAAGCTAGATCGAACTTCGCTCCGATTACAGTGAACGACTCTGTTACTTAACAGCTAACATTTACTCTCTAACCCTAAACTCTAACATACCATGATTTCAAATGTTAAATTTTTATAGGTAACCGAAATAATGTTATGACCAATACTAATGCAAATTACTTTGCGTCTCTCTGTGAGCGAGTGAGCGAAAAAAAATGAGCACACCGTTCTCTGTGACTTTCTTATCATCTTTTTATAAACGTTATACGACTCCCTCATCGCTTTGCGAAGTAGACATGCTCTCGGTTACTCGCTGAGCGTTAATTGCGTTTGTGTTAGTAAGTGAGCGCGAGTTAATCAAAAGCAAACTCTTAAAAGAAAAACAAACAACAAACCAAAATGAAATTTGAAGAACTTTACGTTAAGAGCATAGTGGAAGGTTGGAAATTGAGTTCACAATGTTTAGGTTAACGTGGCCAAAAATGAATCTGTAGTGGTAACGTAACTTGCAACAAATTGCGGGTTAACTTGCCCCGAGTCCTATTTATGACATTTCCACCATTATAATATCAAAAAAACTGATTTTTATGTTTTGGAATCAAAGAACGATACTTTTTTTTTGTTTTTATACGTGCATCCAAAAACCCATTATTTTAAAATTGGTATATGTATTTATATAGGCCTAGGTATATATAAGTATATATCGTGATACAAACACTACCTCAGAAAAATGTTGAAATTAAATTCGAAATAAAAAAAAAAAACTTTAATTAATCAAAATAGTATAGGTTTGAGGTTGTTTACATTATATTTACGACATTTGTCGGCAAAACTCAAGAAAAAAGTGGAATGTGGGATTTTTCTTACAAGAGGGTTTTTAGCACGATATACACGGTGGTGAAAATTATCAAGTGAAATATGTAATTGTCAATAAACAACTTACCAATTTATCCGCCGTCCGCTGGCCAGTTGAAGGGGATGTTGGCTGCTAGCTAAGAGGAAAGAAAAAAAAACCACACCACGATACTGCACTTGGGTAATCACCACGCTAATTTTTTTTTTCTTACTTTGGAAATGCCTTCAAAAGATTTTTTTTTTTTTTCTACTTTCAGTGCCTGTGGCACGTTGTACAAGGCCTAAAATTTCTCTTACGCATAAATATATATTTTTTTTTTTTCACTCACTCGAACACTTTCTCTGAGAACTTTTTAGTTTATTTTTCTTAACTATTTTAATAACCTGGTTAGATTACTTTAAGATGCAAAATTTAAATGATTTTTTTCTTTTTTTTTTTTTTTTCCAAAAACAAAAAAAAGTCTTTAAATCTAACAAAAAAAACTCCTTCCCGCTCGTTTCCGGCTAAGTCTGCTGCTGCTTCCGAATTGCTGCTTCCGGCTTGCTGATTTATATGTAGATATAACGTTTTCGATGATTTTTTTTTTTTTTTTTTTTTTTTGTTATTTAATTTGTAAAAATTTTTGTTTCTGATTTTAAATTTTTCCAAGTCAATTTTTTTTTTTTTTTTTTCCTTTTTTTCGGAAATCAATGATTTTTCCTTCACTTTAACTGTTTCTTCTTTGTCCTCATTCCCTTTTTCTTCAATCCTTATTTTCAAAATTTTTGTTTTTAACTTCGAAATTCTTATTTTCCAAATTTTTGTTTTTAAATTCGAACGTCTTATTTTCCAAATTTTTGCTTTTAAATTCAAAACTTTTATTTACCAACTTTTGGTTTTTCTTATTTGGTTTGTCTTATTTTTCGAATTTTCGTTTGTTTTAAAATCACCAGTCCTAGTTTCCAAATCTTTTAGTTTGAAATTCAAAATTCTTCTTTTTCACAATATCCTTTTTTTTTTCTTTTTTTTTTTTCCAAATTCTTGTTTTAAAAATCAAAATTCTTATTTTCCGAATTTTTTTTTTGTTTTGACACACAAAATTCTTAATTTCCCAAATTTTAGTTTTTAAAGTCACAATTCTTATTTTCAATTTTTTTTTTTTTGTTTTTGCGTTCCGGTCTTTACGTTTTCCAAATTTTCTTTTCACGGTTTTTAATTTTCAATAAAAGACTTTTTCACACTTTTAATTATTAAATTTTAAGCTTTAATTTAATTTTTAATCTTTTAACTTTAATTTATTTTTAGTCGGTGCGACTTACTACGCGCGCCATTCCCGGACCGGACTTCTGACCGTTTTCGAACCTTTTCAGCAACTGTCCTATCGATCTTCTCAAATTTTCCGCCTAAGCTCGGTTTCACCCAGGATCACGCCACGTGCCTCCAAAAAAAAATTGTTTGCGAACTATTTATCTTCCAAAAAAAATTGTTTTCGAGCTAATTTCTAGGCTATTGTTGGTATAAATTTTTCTTCGCCCACATACCACACCATATCTTGCTCTCATACGTCGTGCCGTAACCGTTGCAACGCAATCCATCTCTCTGTTCGAGGCGAATTAGCAACACCCAGAGCCATGGTGCCAGTCTCACTTCTGTTACTCTGTTGACAACTGTTCCCACTGCTTTGTGTCGTGTTCATCCTCGACGGATAAACTTCCCATAGCCGAAATTACTCAACTTCTGTTGCGCACGCTGTTACTCAGTCAGAACCAACACTGTTAATGTTAACCACTATGTCTACTTCCTATGGCGCCCGGATATGAGTTGCTTTATCGATGGCGCCTACATCTCCCACCTTACACAACAGGTTGGTTGATCTTGCTTATTGTGGCAAGCAAAGGCAAACGACCTGAAAACAAGGAGATTTACGAGAGAGACCAAACATTCCAAATCTCTACCACAGATCTTTAGCGTGATAGGTACCTATGGCTTTCCCTCCCAAGTCTTCTAAAACGTAATAACATGATCCTTTGATAGCCTTAATTCTTGCCTTCACTCCCGTTGGTGCAAGCTTCGCATTAAAATGGTTAGCTAGGTTGCTTTGTACAAAGTTACGTCGAGTAACGATTTGGCCTACTTTGAAGTTCTTACTACGGCTTCGTAGGTTATAGGTGTTTGCGTTTCGTATGTGGGCTTTTTCCAAATTTTTCTTGATTGTTTCTCGTATGAGCTGGAAATTATCAGCGCGGTCTAATCTTGCGGAGCTGTCATTGACCAGTCGCAAATTCCGAAGTAGTCTGTAATCTGCACCGTGGGTAATCATATGTTGTCCAAACACGGCATAGTAAGGCGTATAGCCTAAGGACTGATGTAGACTATTCCGCAGAGCACAGTTAATGCTGCTGGTAAACGTATCCCATTCCCTTTGATCATTCCGTATATAGCTTCTGAGGGCTTCATTGATGGACCGATTCACTCTTTCCGACGCATTCGCCTGTGGCGAATAAACAGCGGTAGTTATATGGGAAACTCCATATTTCACCAAAAATTCTTCAAACTGTTTGCTTTTGAACTGGCTACCATTATCAGTTATAACGCTTTCTGGAGTCCCAAAACAGTCAAACACACTTTCTTTTAAATACTCGGTTATCAGCTGTGACGTAAACTTTTTCAGTGGTTTCAAAAATACAAATTTTGTCAAGTGGTCGAGAATGATAAGCAAGCCTATGTTACCTTTCTTTGAGCGTGGAAAAGGTCCTATCAAATCCATATATAAGAGTTGGAAAGGTCTATCTGAAACGATTTGTTGTCCCATTGGCGGACGTAGGGATTTAGTGGGAGCTTTGGACGTTTGACAATTTTCGCAGTTTTGTATGTATTCGCGAATTTGAGTAATCATACCCGGCCAATAGAACTTTCGTCGAATTCTTTCTACGGTTTTGCCTATTCCACCATGCGCTGCAGCTGGTGGGTCATGTGCCGCTGATATTAACTGATGGCGTAGCTCGGTTGGCACATATAACTTCCACGCATTGTCATCGGTATCAGTGTCACCAGTCGCAAAGTCTGTGCGATGGTAGATGTATCCGTCGATGACCTGAAAGTCGGGCAAGTTCGAGTTCTGAAACCGAAGTTTTAGATCTTCGTATTCGGGCGAGTTAAAAGCGTCGGAGCTTAAATTAATTTCAGGTAAAACGCTAAGTGTTAATTCATTTATCTCTATATCGGCCGTGTCTTCGTATACTCGAGACAACGCATCAGCGATTACGTTTTCACTGCCTTTCTTATGTTCAATAGAGAACTTAAACCCTTGGAGTTTGATGGCCCACCTGGCGAGTCTGCCGCTCAAATCCTTTTGCTGCATTAGCCAACGCAAACTCGCGTGATCGGTCACCACCTTGAACTCCATTCCCTCGATATACATCCGAAATTTCTTTATCGCTAGTACCACAGCCAAACACTCTAACTCGGTCACCGAATAATTACGCTGTGCTTTATTCAGCTTCTTCGACATATAGGCTATAGGGCGCTCTTGACCGTTATCATCTTCTTGCAACAGGCATGCACCTACCCCTACTTGACTTGCATCGCATTGTAATATAAACGGCTTATTGTAATCGGGTGAATTAACACTGGGGCGGAAGTTAGCTTCTTTTTGAGGTCATCAAACGCTTTCTGTGCATTTGGATTCCATGTTAATTGTTTTTTCTTGGACAGTAGCTCAGTTAAATGGAAAGTTGTAGAGGAGTAATCGTCGATGAATCGTCGATACCACCCGGTCATACCCAGAAATTTTCGAAGTTGGCGTACCGTCTTTGGAACAGGGTAGGTTTCAATCGCAGCAATCTTTTCTTGGTCTACCTGGAGAGTTCCGTTTCCCACTATAAAACCTAAATAGTTGACTTGGCTTAGACAAAATTTACTTTTTTGTATGTTGATTGTCAAGCCAGCCTTTCGCAATAATGTGGAGACTTCGGACAAGTGAACCAAGTGTTCATTGAATGATGATGATACTACCAATAAATCATCTAAGTATACAAAGACATGAGTTTTTAAGTTATACGGTATCACTTTGTCCATCAGTCTACACATGGTTTGTGGCGCGTTGCACAATCCAAAAGGCATTCTTTTGAATTGGTACAGTGGCCTGTTAGGGACGGTAAAGGCAGTCTTTTCTCGTGATTGCTTTTCAAGACTGATTTGCCAGAATGCGTCTTTCAAATCAATCTTGGAAATGCAATGAACGGGCGGAAGCCTACTTAGCAATCCCTCCATATTTGGGATGGGATATGCATCCTTCAACGTCACCTCGTTTAATTTCCGCGAATCTATACAAAAACGGACCTTTCCTGGTTTCACAATCAAAACTACCGGCGATGACCATGCTGAGCTAGGAGCCTCTTCTATAACTCCTAGTGCCAACATTCTATCTATTTCTTGGCATAACAACTTTTCGACGGCCGGGGATATAGGGTAATGTCGTTGTTTAATGGGTTTCGCATCACCCGTGTCGATCACATGTTCCACTACACCTGTCAAACCCAGTCCATCCCTCTCAAAGCTTGGAAATGAATCCACTATCACCTCTAGTTGTCTCTGTTGTTGAGAATTCAAGGACACCACGTCACTTGAATCATTCTCAATCTCATTTACATGATTGGATCGAGAATCGAGCAATACCCTAATGCCAAACGCTTCCCAGAAGTCCATGCCACATATGACTGACTGTGAAATCGACGGAACTATCAAAAATTCTACATTTTTATTTTGCCCATTATAGCTAACCGGTACTACAGCTACACCGCTTACATGTTGTCGTTGGCCATCTGCTGTTTTTACGTGGCCATTACAACCTCGCACATTTGTCTTCGTAGCTAATATTGCTTTCGCCAGCTGGCCCCCTATCACGCTTTTATTTGCCCCGCTGTCTAACAAAGCTAATACTTGCTCTTCGTTAATACTTATCTGTATAAATGGTCTATTGTCGGAAGTTTTATATGCAATCGTCGAGATAATGAATTTTCGCAAACCCTTTTTTATTTCCCAAAAGTTTTTCATTCTTCGCGTTGAACGAGACACAATTTTCGGAGGTGTGGAAAAGATTTCAGCACGTCGCTGTTTGTAATCGGCTAGTCGAACATGAAATGGTTTTATTGGGCTTAACTTAGGTAAAATGGGCGGATCTCTGATGGGGACGATGGGATTAGTCAGAATTTGAATATTTTTTACATCCGAGGCTGTTGGTGCGGATATCCTCGTTGGCGGACATCCTGATTCCCGTTTTCCGCTCTCCTGCTACATTGCTGGCAGCTAGGCTTGTATGTGTCTAGTTTTCCGCAACCATAACAAAATACCCGTCGTATTGGATTTGTGCAATCTGGGTACCTATGACCTCTTTCATCGCAATTCCAACACTTGAAATTCTCCGCAGATATTTCGGCAACAGACGCGGTCTCGGCAAAATCCGGTTCATAATGTGCTTCGGCTACTTCGGCTATATTCCTTCTGCCTGGGTAACTTCGAATTGGTTGGCTAGTAATCACGTTTGCCATGAAGTTTTCATGCCTGTGGCATTCCCTCCGAAGGATCGACAAGTTCGCTATATCCAAATGCAGCAGTTCATATCTAAGATCGGGTTTTAGATTCCTAATCATAGTTTCTATAAGTTCCTGATCTGCCATCGGAAAACGAAGACGATCGTTCATGGCAAGGATTTCGTCCAGGAATTGGTCAAAAGGTTCGTTGGGTCTTTGTTTTCGACGACGTATATTTTCCTTCCTGTCGTAATCGCTCAACTGATCCTTATACTTTTGCCTCAAACCTTCACACAACCCCCCCCACTCTAACCTCTCCGTTTGGCGGTGGTGGCGCCAAAACCAAGCTTCGGCATTTTCACTAAACAACATATGCACGTATCGGCACAACACATCAAAATCTCCATTCAAGGACTGTCGTGTTAGCGCATTTACCCGGTATATAAAATCTTCGACTGACATGCCATTTGGTTTACCGGTGAAACGGATATGCCAATTGGAAATTATATTTGATATTTTGTTTGCCTGTCGATCGTTTGTCCGGGGAAGGGATTCTCTATCACGGTACGGTCGGTTCACTTCTTCCCGCGGATCATTCAAGGAAACATCCTGTGGCCACCTTGGGCTATCTTGGTTCGAAGGGCGCTCGCGATTCCTTCCTAAATTTACCTGTTCAAGTAGCGTACTCAACTCACTACCGATTTGAGCTGTCATTTCTTCGCGGAAGCCGTTCAGGGTCTCTTGGATAAGGTTTCGAACTAAAGAATCGTCAATGGCGATGGCTGGAGGTTGGACGTTGTTGGTCTGTCTGGTGGTTGTTCGCGGTGATCTGTTGGTAGTCAGTCGGTTCTGACTGGCTCCAGTGGACCTCGTCAGTAGGGAGACCGATCGCGTTACGGGCCTTCTTGGTATTGCACCCCCTCGCGCGCGGAATGAGTTATTCGCCGGAGAAGTAGTCTCCTCGGTTACACCAGATACGTTTGTCAAATCTGATACTGCTACTGGTTCCCTGCAAGCTGGACAAGAAGCGTTGGTTTCTATCCACCTGACTATACAGTGCCTGTGGTAGTTGTGTTTGCACGGAGTCTCAACTCGATCACGCCTTACCACATCACTACATATAGTGCAAATTATTTCCTCCTCTGTGCTAATAAGATTCAGATTTTCCGAGCTATGGTGAACCGCCATTACAATAAAACTTCATAAACAGTTAAACAAAATTTAAAAAAAACTTCTAAACTTGTTGCAAACGTCTGCAACGTAAAGCTATTATTTTTAGCAACAGTAAATAGTAAAGGTACGACCCCGGTTATATGGGTGAATTTCCCCAAACAAGGTATTTATAGGTATAAACAAAATATAAGCAAAAAAAATATATAAAAAAAATGTTTAAAGCAAAAAGTTGAAAAAAGTTAAATATGTTTGTTTGACATAGTTGCTGCATGTGAGGACTTACATGGGCATTACTACAAATCTGACGGCCAGTTGACTTCGACCCGGAAATGATATGACAACAAAAAAAATAAAATAAACTGATACTTCTGCAAATGCGAGTTCAGCTGTGTGGCGAGTATTGAGCTAGAAACTCAAAAAAAAAATCTCTAACCACGCAAGCTCGTATTGCAAAAAAAAAAATGATGATATGCTCGACGCGAGTAAACCACCGAGATAACCCAGTAGAGAAAATCTCAAGCGCGGCATACTAAAATACAAAAGAAAAAAAATTTACAAAATATCTGGCTATCAGTTTCTTCGGGTATGACTTCGACATGAGCCAAACGTCATAAAAATCTCCGACAAAACGTTAACTGTGCGTTTTGCATCCTACTAAAGTTTTCCGGGTTCATATCCGAAAAATTCCAGATACTGACTTTCCACGGAAAATCTTTTGGCAGATAGGCATTCCAATAATTAAATAAAACAAAAAAAATATGAAAAGTTTTAACCTTCGTTGGCCCCACGTTGGGCGCCATTTATGTAATGAACCATTAGAACTGCCGGCTTATTGGGAGCTTTGGCCCTTCCGGTCCTAAGCTCAACCATTTACTAAACGCCAACCATTCGAACTCATGGTCCTCCGAGTAGTTATAGAGGTTAAGGAGCGGATACTCTGGTCGCTGGCACCAGCTAGCCTTCAGCGAATGAGGGTGGGAACTTGCTCCTACGCAGACTTTTTCTCGGCTACACAAAAAAAATTTCAACCAGAGGTTTAAAAAAATGATTTTGGGACCACCGAAGGTTGATTGTAAAACAAGCTAAGAAAAATTTCAAAAAAAAACTGCACTCAAAATTTTACCAACCTGAACCTTATCGTTGTCATACCATTCCTCGGGTTTCGATCTTCTGGCCGCATGGTGGGAAGCTATAGATGTTGTTGCCTCGCCGTCATAACCCACCCAACCTGCTAAAAGAATATGAATGTTGGGTCTTTTAGCCCTAAGTAATACTCACCACTGCCTCCACAAGCAACTATCAAAATAAATTTAAGCCATCATTTTCTTCTCAACATTCATCTTAAATTTATTACAAAAATTCATGTTATTCCCTGTCTCTGTATTCCCTAACAGGAACCTATCATTATAAGATAAACTCAACTTGCACCTCTGTTCATTAACGTAAGCGATTTAATATATGTGAGTGTGTACATAATTCATATATTGGTGTGCAAAGAAAATCTATGTAAATTAACATCAAAAGCAACATTAATATCTACCTAACATTAATTCCAGTCTTGGTTACTCTCCACCCTGGATTTTCTCACTTATACTCAAACCGTTTTCAGTGACTCTCTCATTAACATTATGCGTTCTGTACAATATTCAATATTTTCCTGTTAATCTCCTATCCAATAAGCTAGATCGAACTTCGCTCCGATTACAGTGAACGACTCTGTTACTTAACAGCTAACATTTACTCTCTAACCCTAAACTCTAACATACCATGATTTCAAATGTTAAATTTTTATAGGTAACCGAAATAATGTTATGACCAATACTAATGCAAATTACTTTGCGTCTCTCTGTGAGCGAGTGAGCGAAAAAAAATGAGCACACCGTTCTCTGTGACTTTCTTATCATCTTTTTATAAACGTTATACGACTCCCTCATCGCTTTGCGAAGTAGACATGCTCTCGGTTACTCGCTGAGCGTTAATTGCGTTTGTGTTAGTAAGTGAGCGCGAGTTAATCAAAAGCAAACTCTTAAAAGAAAAACAAACAACAAACCAAAATGAAATTTGAAGAACTTTACGTTAAGAGCATAGTGGAAGGTTGGAAATTGAGTTCACAATGTTTAGGTTAACGTGGCCAAAAATGAATCTGTAGTGGTAACGTAACTTGCAACAAATTGCGGGTTAACTTGCCCCGAGTCCTATTTATGACATTTCCACCATTATAATATCAAAAAAACTGATTTTTATGTTTTGGAATCAAAGAACGATACTTTTTTTTTGTTTTTATACGTGCATCCAAAAACCCATTATTTTAAAATTGGTATATGTATTTATATAGGCCTAGGTATATATAAGTATATATCGTGATACAAACACTACCTCAGAAAAATGTTGAAATTAAATTCGAAATAAAAAAAAAAAACTTTAATTAATCAAAATAGTATAGGTTTGAGGTTGTTTACATTATATTTACGACATTTGTCGGCAAAACTCAAGAAAAAAGTGGAATGTGGGATTTTTCTTACAAGAGGGTTTTTAGCACGATATACACGGTGGTGAAAATTATCAAGTGAAATATGTAATTGTCAATAAACAACTTACCAATTTATCCGCCGTCCGCTGGCCAGTTGAAGGGGATGTTGGCTGCTAGCTAAGAGGAAAGAAAAAAAAACCACACCACGATACTGCACTTGGGTAATCACCACGCTAATTTTTTTTTTCTTACTTTGGAAATGCCTTCAAAAGATTTTTTTTTTTTTTCTACTTTCAGTGCCTGTGGCACGTTGTACAAGGCCTAAAATTTCTCTTACGCATAAATATATATATTTTTTTTTCACTCACTCGAACACTTTCTCTGAGAACTTTTTAGTTTATTTTTCTTAACTATTTTAATAACCTGGTTAGATTACTTTAAGATGCAAAATTTAAATCTAACAAAAAAAACTCCTTCCCGCTCGTTTCCGGCTAAGTCTGCTGCTGCTTCCGAATTGCTGCTTCCGGCTTGCTGATTTATATGTAGATATAACGTTTTCGATGATTTTTTTTTTTTTTTTGTTATTTAATTTGTAAAAATTTTTGTTTCTGATTTTAAGTTTTTCCAAGTCAATTTTTTTTTTTTTTTTTTCCTTTTTTCGGAAATCAATGATTTTTCCTTCACTTTAACTGTTTCTTCTTTGTCCTCATTCCCTTTTTCTTCAATCCTTATTTTCAAAATTTTTGTTTTTAACTTCGAAATTCTTATTTTCCAAATTTTTGTTTTTAAATTCGAACGTCTTATTTTCCAAATTTTTGCTTTTAAATTCAAAACTTTTATTTACCAACTTTTGGTTTTTCTTATTTGGTTTGTCTTATTTTTCGAATTTTCGTTTGTTTTAAAATCACCAGTCCTAGTTTCCAAATCTTTTAGTTTGAAATTCAAAATTCTTCTTTTTCACAATATCCTTTTTTTTTTTCTTTTTTTTTTTTCCAAATTCTTGTTTTAAAAATCAAAATTCTTATTTTCCGAATTTTTTTTTTGTTTTGACACACAAAATTCTTAATTTCCCAAATTTTAGTTTTTAAAGTCACAATTCTTATTTTCAATTTTTTTTTTTTTTGTTTTTGCGTTCCGGTCTTTAAGTTTTCCAAATTTTCTTTTCACGGTTTTTAATTTTCAATAAAAGACTTTTTCACACTTTTAATTATTAAATTTTAAGCTTTAATTTAATTTTTAATCTTTTAACTTTAATTTATTTTTAGTCGGTGCGACTTACTACGCGCGCCATTCCCGGACCGGACTTCTGACCGTTTTCGAACCTTTTCAGCAACTGTCCTATCGATCTTCTCAAATTTTCCGCCTAAGCTCGGTTTCACCCAGGATCACGCCACGTGCCTCCAAAAAAAAATTGTTTGCGAACTATTTATCTTCCAAAAAAAATTGTTTTCGAGCTAATTTCTAGGCTATTGTTGGTATAAATTTTTCTTCGCCCACATACCACACCATATCTTGCTCTCATACGTCGTGCCGTAACCGTTGCAACGCAATCCATCTCTCTGTTCGAGGCGAATTAGCAACACCCAGAGCCATGGTGCCAGTCTCACTTCTGTTACTCTGTTGACAACTGTTCCCACTGCTTTGTGTCGTGTTCATCCTCGACGGATAAACTTCCCATAGCCGAAATTACTCAACTTCTGTTGCGCACGCTGTTACTCAGTCAGAACCAACACTGTTAATGTTAACCACTATGTCTACTTCCTATGGCGCCCGGATATGAGTTGCTTTATCGATGGCGCCTACATCTCCCACCTTACACGTTGAGCAATACCAACAGCTCCGTCAGAATCGGGAAGGACCTCTCTGAGCCATTTGAAACCAAACGAGGCTTCAGACAGGGCGACTCCCTTTCGTGCGACTTCTTCATTCTGATGCTGGAGAAGATAATTCGAGCAGCAGAGCTAAACAGCAATGGTACAATCTTTTACAAGAGCGTGCAATTGCTGGCGGCCGTAAGCGCTGCCTTCTCTGGACTGGATAAGGAAGCGAAAAAAGTGGGTCTTGCCGTTAACGAGGACAAGACGAAGTATTTGCTGTCATCAAAGAAAGAATCGGCGCACCTGCGCCTTGGCAGCCATGTCACTGTTGATAGTTACAAATTTGAAACTGTGAGGGACTTCGTCTATTTGGGAACCAGTATCAACACCGAAAATAATATCAGTCTAGAAATCAAGCGGAGAATCACTCTTGCCAACAAGTGCTACTTTGGACTGAGTAGGCAATTGAGAAGTAAAGTCCTCTCTCGAAGAACAAAGATCACGCTCTATAAGTCTCTCATCATACCTGTCCTGATGTATGGCTCAGATTCATGGACAATTTCAAGAGAAGATGAGATGGCCCTTGGAGTATTTGAGAGAAAAGTTCGCTTAGGCGGTCATCGATCATAATGTGATTGCCCAAAATCCTTCCAATTTCCCTACAATATGGGTATCAAACGAAAGGAGAAGGCCCCAGGTTTCATTTGGACATCGATATGTTTTTATAAATTTATCGATAACTCAGTCATCGATCATAGTGTGGTTGCCCAAAAACCTTTAAATTTTACTACAATATGGGTATCAAACGAAAGGGGCAGGCCCCAGGTTTTATTTGGACATCCATATATTTTTATAAATTTATCGAAAACTGAGTCATCGATCATAATGTGATTGCCAAAAAACCTTCCAATTTCCCTACAATATGGGTATCAAACGAAAGGAGAAGGCCCCGGGTTTCATTTGGACATCGATATATTTTTATAAATTTATCGATAACTCAGTCATCGATCATAGTGTGGTTGCCCAAAAACCTTTAAATTTTACTACAATATGGGTATCAAACGAAAGGGGCAGGCCCCAGGTTTTATTTGGACATCCATATATTTTTATAAATTTATCGAAAACTGAGTCATCGATCATAATGTGATTGCCAAAAAACCTTAAAATCTCCCTACAATATGGGTATCAAACGAAAGTGGAGGTCCATAGATTTCGTTTGGACTGCGGTATATTCCGATATATTTATCGATAACTTCATAGGACATTTGACTAAAAAGTAAAAAATAAATATAGTTTAGAAAAACTAAAACTCACGCTTTTAGAGAGTATTGAGCTAAAAAGTTGAAAATAATTTTATAAACTCTATATCGAGCACCCGACGCTTTTCCCCCATCTAAAGCACGCCAGTCATTCCTTTTTAGCGAAAACTGACGCCAATTGGAAACCCCAAGGGAGTTCAAATCATCCCCCACCTGTTGTTTCCATCTCTCTAAAGGATCATGCTCGGGGCAGCGATCATAGCTCTGTTCAAGTTTATCGTAGAAGGAGTCCTTCTCTGCGTCGTCCGTCCCCTCAGTCGGAAAAACCTCGTCTTGATGCGGATCGCTGCGCGACGCTCGTCTACAGGAGTGAACGCTAGTACTTGGGGGCGAAAGCTCTTTCCCACCACAAATCCTACACCACGCGCTTTGCCGCATGTCTGGCCACTGTAGTATACGTTACAAGGACCGATGGTCGTCTTTTCTTGCCCCATCCATCGCCTTTCCTGCAGGGCGGTGATGTCAGCCTTTGCGTTCACAAGGACATCAACCAGTCGGGCAGCGGTACGCTCCCTAGAAAGGGTCTGGACATTCTACGTACATGCTGTAATATTTTTCTCGTAGTCCTTAATTCGTTTTGCCGGTTCGTCAACATTAAAGGGGGTTCTCATCCGAGGCTTTGATAAATTTGTTTACATTGAAATTAAGTTTTTTACGTGGCGGGTCCCAAACCCAGCGCACAACCCATTTCGATGTCAGCCTTTGCGTTCACAAGAACATCAACCAGTCGGGCAGCGGTACGCTCCCTAGAAAGGGTCCGGACATTCTACGTACATGCTTTAATATTCTTCTCGTTGTACTTAATTCGTTATGCCGGGTCGTCAACATTAAAGGGGGTTCTCATCCGATGCTTTGATAAATTTGTTTTCATTGGCATTAAGCTTTTTACGTGGCAAGCCTAGCGCACGCCCCATTTGGGGGCGAGCCGCTTGTTTCAAGACAGACGCTCGCTTGCAGCCGCACCTCATGGTGAACAGACGCTGCGCAAAAGACTTCGGTGAGCCCTTAAACCAAGTATGTCAGAGTGGCCCCACCGGGGCTCCCTCTCTTTCTGCCGCGAGCCTAGACAGCTCACGTTGCCCAGAGTGCTTGCTTGTATGTAACTTCTTCAGACTACCCGACAGTGGCCTATGACTGTCCCAAAAACCTTGAAATAGACCATCATTATGAGTATCAAACTATAGTGGGTTTCGTTTGGACTTCGATATATTTCTCGATAACTGAGTTATCGGTCACAATGTCTTTATCCGAAAATCTTGAAACTTTCCTACAATATGGGTATCCTACGAAAGTGGAGGTCCACAGGTTTCTCTTGGACTTTGGAATATTTCGATACATTTACCGATAATTGATTTTTGGGTCAAAATGTTTTTGCCAAAAAAATATTTAAAATTGCCTACAATATTGCTATCGAAATATAGTTGATGTACACAGGTTTCGTTTGGACTTTGATATATTACAATATACTTTAGGGTGATTCAAATAAAAAAATTTGGTTCTTTTTTCGGTCTCACCCTCTGAAACTATAGGCTTTGATGAGAAAATAAGCCTTGCAAAAAATTAGCGCTCTAACTTAACCCTTAGGGGTGGCTACTTTTTTCGCCCCTTCCCATACATTTTGTATGGGGAAAAATGTCTTTTTTTTAAGTGAACTTTCTTTTAATTTTTGAAACTTTTTTATTAAATTTTTTTAAAAAATATTTTTGCAAACTCTTAAAGTTGAAGCTTTGAAGCTTCCAAAATGGTATGCTATGTGCGACTATCTTAACTAATAAGATAATTACAGCCATTTGAAAACGGCTGAGTTTGTACTATTGCACACACATACACAGTAACACGTATACAATTTAGGAAATTTTAAATGGCTGTATTTATTTTAATAGTTAAGTTAATCGCACATTTCTTACCATTTTGGAAGCTTCGAAGCTTCAACTTTAAGACTATGTAAAAATATTTTGAAAAAAAGTTTACAAAATTATGAGAAAATTCCCCTCGTGAAGGGTGGACACCTTGCCGCGGTACGAGGGCTTAAGTCGATAGCCACAGGGCTACGCTGCCCTTGTGATCATAGCGCCATCGGTACTACATCACGAGAGAAGCCAAGCCTCTCTGACGCGACGACTAAGATCTTCCCCTCCCAATCCAGGGTGTTATGCGACCACGTGCCCATTGGACGTTTGCAGCCGGGAGGCAAATCGTGGCTGTAATCGAACGGAGCATCTCTGATACCGGGACGCCTCGGAGAGTAACTATGGCCTTACCGCGGTATGGGGCTCTGCCGTGGTGGACGACACATTCCCCTTACTCTTCCTTTGACCCTAAACTGGCCTTTCCCGGAGATGGGTCGTACAAACAAGATGAAAAATAGTAATAAAAACCTTAAAACTAAAGATACAACCATGTATACTGCACAGCAGGGGAGGAAAATGCTGGAGCAAGCGAGAACGCAACGTCGGAGGACAAACTCCATTTCTTTATCAGCCGAGAGATCGACAGCGATGGCAACTACGGGTCGATTAGCTCTGGATAATAAGGGGGCAATCCCCAAAGCAAGTACCGGTAAAAATACAGTGAAGCCAACAACGGCTGATACTAAACCTCCAGTAAGTGCCGGTACCGAAACCAAGTCTTTAACGTCTGTGGCAGTGGTCTCACCCTGGCCCCAGAGATCCAAATAAGGGAACGACCGCGATGGCAACTACGGGTCGAAAATCACCCAAAAAGACATCTCCCAGTCGCTCTGAGTACTTGGACAAAAGAGCGGCCGCAAGAATCCAGAAGAGACGCTATCGCCGAATGCCAGAAAGACGGTGGAGATGGCTGAAGCTATCTTACCGAACTTCCAAGCAATTACGATCCAAAGAAGGTTAATGGAAATCCCTTCAAACGCCAGAGATCGGACGTGGATTTAAAACCCCACCCGATGCGGCAGCAGAACGCCCCCGTAGTGGGTAAACTCAGCTTTGCTGAAGTGACCAAGGACAGGATCCTCATAGGCGTCATTGACCGAGGTAACGAAAGCTGGGTCATCCCTAGGGACCAGTGGAGGTACGTCCGGAACGCGATCGGTAATGCCCTTCTTGACATTATGGATGAGTCTCCGGGTGCCACGCCGATGGGTTCTGATGCGGGATGGCACCAGGGCTGAATCAAGGTATTCGCTTACGAGGATGCAAAAACTGTTGCACTGTACAAGGCAGCAGCTGCAAGACTGGGTGAGATCTACCAAGGGGCAAGAATCGAGGTTGTCGACTGGAAGGACATCCTGGCTCGGCCAAGGGCAAGAGCATGGATTCCTGTCATCCCTGTTGAACCTGAGAGAATTCTCAGGATGCTGTGGGTTATGAACCCGTCTCTCCCGACGCAGGACTGGAGTGCCAATCTGGTTGAGGATGCGGTAGGGCCTGATAGGCAAGTGGTCTTCACCTTGAATAAGGAGGCACTCGAGCCCGTTAAACGGTGCAATGGACGAGTGCACTACGGCATGGGTCAGATCGTTATCCACGTATACCGCGGCGATGCACAGCGCGCTGCTATTTCGGCTGCACCGGAGGAATCGGACATCGCAGTTCCGGAAGAGGAGTCGGAGATGTCCGACTCGAAAAGTATGGTATCTGCCACGTCAAATGGCGAAGGAGCAGTGAACAGCTCGGAGATGGGAGACAGCCTGCTGGACGGGGAAGATCTCAACGTCACAGTGATAGCAGCTAGTCCTGAGCGCACCAATGTTGATACTGCCACAGTTAGTAGGGCTTTCGCAACGCCAAATCGTGGTCTGAACAAATCGTCGTTGAAAGATAAGTCTCCAGACGAGGTGGAACTCGACGATACGGCGGTGGCGGGGAAGTCTGAGCGCTCTCATGTTGGTGGTGCTTCAGATAAACCTGCACAAATCTAAAGCAGCCTCGGCTGCTTTAATCAGTCGTCTCTATAAAGGCGACGTAGATGTGGTCCTCATCCAAGAACCCTGGATCAACAGCTCAAGGATTTGCGGTTTGGGAACTAAGGGTTTTAAGCTTATCCGAGCCAGCCAGGGGGGTAGGGTGAGAGCCTTTATTTTGGTTAAATCTGAGCTGAACGCCTTTCTCTTGACCAACTATACCAATGGTGACGTTACAGCTGCCAGTTTAACAGTCGACAGTACCAACCTGACGATGGCGTCGGTCTATATGCCCTACGACGCCGAAGAACCTCCTCCACAGAAGGAGATAAAAGACTTGGTGGCAAATTTTTCCATGGGTCATCTTATATCGGAACTGACGCTAATGCTCATCACGTCCAGTGGGGAAGCTCCGATATCAATGCTAGAGGAGAGTCGTTGTTTGACTATTTGTTAACAACTAACCTTGTAATTTGCAACGTCGGTAACGAACCTACGTTTATTACTAAAACCCGTAGGGAGGTCATAGATCTCACTATTTGCAGCGAAGGCGCTTATGAGTGGGTCAGAAAATGGCGTGTTCTCGATGAACCTTCATTCTCCGACCACCGAAACGCAACCCACGTAACACTAACTGGCAGCTACACAATGAAATACTATCTAGCGACCTACCAGCACTGCCCCACAAGTCCCCTCAGCAGTAGGGGAGTTGGAGGATCTGGTAAAGACCTTTACAACGGCGCTCTCGAATGCCCTAGAACAGGCTTGCCCAGTGCCAAAACCACATTATAAAGTTAAACTTAGGGCCTACAAAAAAGCTCTGAGGCAGGCAAAGAGAGTATCGTGGAGAAATTTCTGCCGTGGGGTCGAAAATATCGACGATACATCGAGACTTAGACGAGTGCACTGAAAAACTCAAACAGCCACTAGCTATTTGCGCAAACATGACGGATCCTGGACCAGCACGGAGGGGGGAAACCCTAGAGCTGCTCTTGAATACGCACTTCCCAGGGAACTTGCATGAGGAACCCTTAGCACCTACAACAAATCTGGCTGTATACATAACCATCACGTCCCATACATACCCAGGCGTGTCATTACGAGCCCAAGGGCTATAGGCCGATCAGTCTCTTATCCTTTGTGCTCAAAACCTTCGAGAGGATAATAAATGACTACCTCTCCTCTACTATTGATAGCAACCTTATCTCTAGCTATCAGCATGCATACACCAAAGAGAAATCTACAGAAACTGCGCTTCACAGCCTAGTTTCTGTTATTGAAAAATCGCTGTATGAAAAGGAGTGCTGTCTTGTGGACTTTTTAGATATTGAAGGAGCCTTCAACAACATAAGTCCTGATGCTATAAACACCGCTTTAACAAGTCTGGGCATAAGCAGGTCTCTTATTGGACTTATTGATCAACTACTAAGGGGTGGACGAATAGTTTCATCACTGGGCTCGGTTGACTTATCACGCCTCAGGGTGGTGTTCTCTTCCCGCTTCTATGGTATATAGCTATAGTATATAGCATAGCTGGGGAACTTCGATTAGAATTAGTATTAATTACGATTAGAATGGCTATTGGCGATTAGCGACGATTAGCATATCTAATCAAAAGTAATCAAAACTAATCAAAAAAAAAAAAAAAGATTGGTTTTCTCGATTACTTTTGATTAGATTTGATTAGATAAACTAATCGAGAAAACCAATCAATTTTTTCTTTTTATTAGTTTTGATTACTTTTGATTAGATATGCTAATCTTCGCTAATCGCCAATTCTAATCGTAATGATTACTATTTCCATTCTAATCGTAATGATTACTAATTCTAATCGAAGTTCCCTAGCTATAGTATATAGGGGCAAATTCCCACAAACCCTGTGCGACTTGATGCAAGTAGCACTGCGAGAGGTTTCCTCATGGTGCTCGCGCTGCGGACTGAGCATCAACCCGGGAAAAGTAGAACTGGTCCTTTTCACCAACCGCTATAAGATACCACCGTTAATACTACCAAAACTGGATGACGTGCGCCTGAACTTGACTGACAAAGCCAAGCTCTTGGGCACAGTTCTGGATAGGAAACTAACCTGGAAGGAGAATGTTCTTCAGCGCCAGAAGGAAGCGTGTATTGCACTCTACACGTGCAAAAGAGCCATTGGAAAAAGTGGGGGCTCAGGCCCAAAATATGCAAATGGATCTACACTGCAAACATTCGACCAATCATGCTCTCTGGAGTTGTGGTATGCTGGCGTGCGCTGAGCAAGGCAACCAACCTTAACCTGTTAGGTAAAGTACACAGATCTTGCATGATCTGTATAGGCGGTGCGTTAAGAACAACGGCCAATGAAGCACTCCATGCCATTCTTGGCATTTTGGCACTCGATCTGGAAGGGCACCGGATAGCAGCAGCATCGGCTCTGCGTCTAAGGGAAACGTCCGGCTGGGACGCAAGCATTCCTGGACACGCCAGTATTTTGGGATCCTATAGCTTTCTTCCGCTGAACACAGATCG
Source organism: Campiglossa producta (assembly GCA_964058755.1). Taxonomy (NCBI): domain Eukaryota; kingdom Metazoa; phylum Arthropoda; class Insecta; order Diptera; family Tephritidae; genus Campiglossa; species Campiglossa producta. Next base: position 55,398,053 of record CAXKVI010000003.1, read on the forward strand.
TTGTGCGACCACAACAGTCGGAGATAGCGGTTTTAAAATAAACATTCCCAGCATGGAAGAATGGGATCGGAGTCCCGCCACTCATGGCGGCACTTCCATTTATACTGATGGCTCGAAGTTAGACGGCAGAGTTGGAGGAGGGATTTATTTAAAGGATCTGAACCTTGAGCTCTCCTTCAGACTACCTGATCACTGCAGTGTCTTCCAGGCTGAAGTTTCAGCAATCATGGACGCCGCGGCTTGGATAGGCCAACACACTGCCAGACAGGATATTTTTATTTTTAGTGTCAGCCAAGCGGCCATCAAATCCCTTGGCTCTTACGCGTTCAACTCTGAACTGACGCTCAGCTGCACGCTTTTTGGCCGGGGAGAGCGAGTGGGGACAAGAAATTTGTGCTAGGAAATCTTTTAGAATTTAGCTTGAATTTCTTCTAAAATTTATTGAAAAGGAAGTCGGCTAAAAAGAAGGAGTAAGTTTCTTATTTATGAATTTTTTATGTACTCTTGTTAAAAACGTTCAATTGTTAGAAGAAATCTGCTTGTTTTTATGAGAAATATTTGTATAAAGTAAATAGATGAGAACATCCTCTTATTTTCACTAGATTCATATTTAATTTATTGAAAAGGAAAACTATTTATTTTTAAAAGATCCCTAATTAATTCAAATTTTGCTATTAACGTCTCAACATATGTACATAAAAGTATACCTTCTTCAGGAGTGTAATGGGGTGTGGTTGCTGAGTGACCGCGCTCAATCCCGACTCTTGCGTCCTCGTTCGTGCACTCTGGGCAACGTTGAGCTACCTAGGCTCGCGGCAGAAAGAGAGGGAGCCCCGGTGGGGCCACTCTGACATACTTGGTTTAAGGGCTCACCGGGGTCTTTTTCGCAGCGTCTGTACACCATGAGGTGCGGCTGTAAGCGAGCGTCTGTCTTGAAGCAAGCGGCTCGCTATATAAATGTGCAAAACTTTTCCCTCCCAATCCAGGGTGTTATGCGATACCGTGCCCATTGAACGTTTGCAGCCGGGAGGCAAATCGTGGCTGTAGTCGAACGGAGCCTCACTGATACCGGGCCGCCTCATGGAGTAACTATGGTCTTACCGCGGTATGGGGCTCTGCCGCGGCGGACGACACACTTCCCCTTACACTACCCTTGACCGTAAGCTGGCCTTGTCCGGCGAGGGGTCGTACGAACAAGATGAAGAACACACAAAATACAAAGCAATTAACGACTTCGTTTACTCCGCAGCAGAGAAGAACTATGCTGGAGCAAGCGAAAACACAACGCCGGAGGACAAACTCCGCCTCAAAGTTAACTGGGAGGCCGACAGCGATGGAAACTACGGGTCAGTCATCCCCCAAACTGCTATCAAGTAAGAGTGACTTGATGGGAGCAAGCAGCAGTGCGGCTGCCTACGCAGTCAAGCAGAAAACGGCGGAAGCTAAACTTCCATCAAGCGCTGGTACGAAACACAATCTCTTCACATCTGGGGCAATGGTCTCACGACCTGGTTTCAGAGTTTCGAAAGAGAAGGACGACGCCGCAAAGGGAGAGACCGCGATGGCAACTACGAGTCTGAATCCCCCCCAAGAGGCATCTCCCCGACGCTTTGCGTACTGGGATAAAAGAAAGGCCGCAAGGATCCTTAAAAAATATGAGGGAGCATCGCAGGAGAAGCTGTCGCCGGAAGAAAGGAAGATGGTGGAGGAAGCGAAAGCTCTGATACCAAATTTCCAGAGGCCCTATGTGCCTAAGAGGGTGAACGGTAATCCCTTCAAACGCCAGAGATCGGACGGAGAGGTAAACCCCCATCCGAAGCGGCATCAGTTCAACCCCGTAGTGGGAAAACTCAGCTTTGCTGAAGTAACCAAGGACAGAATCCTTATAGGTTTCATTGACCGAGGTAACGACCGTTGGTCCATCCCCAAAGACCGGTGGCTGTATGTCCGGAATGAAATGGGCAGGGCCCTCCTCGACTTAATGCGTGAGTCTCCGGGTAGTCCGCCGCGAGGTACTGACGCGGGCTGGCACCAAGGTCAGATCAAAATATTCGCGTGCGAGGATGCAAGAACTGTCGCACTGTATAAGGCAGCAGTTGCAAGACTGGGTGAAGTCTACCCAGGGGCAAGACTAGATGTCGTCGACTGGAAGGACATTCCTGCTCGGCCAAGGGCAAGGGCATGGATTCCTGCCGTCCCTGCAGAACCCGAGAATATTCTTGAGATGCTGCAGGTCTGGAATCCGTCTCTCCCGACGCAGGATTGGGGCGTCAATCTGGTCGATGATGTGGTTGGGCCCAATAGACAGGTGGTTATCACTCTGAATAAGGAGGCGCTCGAGCCCCTTAAACGGTGCAACGGACGAGTGCATTACGGCTTGGGTCAGATCGTGATCCACGTATACCGTGGCGATGCACAGCGCGCTGCTATTCCGGACGCTCCGGAGATCGAGGCATCGGAAGGGGAAGCAGAGGAGTCCAAAGCGGAAAGTATGTTATCCGCCACGTCAAAATGCGATGGTGCTGCGAACAACTCGGCGATAGAAGAAAGCCTGCTTGACGAAGAAGGCCTCGACGTCACGATCGTGGCTAAACCTGAGCACACTAACGTTGATGCTGCTTCAGACAGCAGGGTTCCCGCCACGCCAAATCGTGCAGGTGCTCTGAACAACTCCTCGTTGAGAGACAGCCCCCGGAACAGGCCAGACCTCGACGACACGCTGGCGGCAGGGAAGTCTGAGCTCTCTCATGTTGGTGGTGCTTCAGATAAATCTGCACAAATCTAAAGCAGCCTCGGCTGTTTTAAGCAGTCGTCTTTCTAAAGGCGACGTAGACGTGGTCCTTATCCAAGAGCCCTGGGTCAATAGCTCTAGGATCTGTGGATTGGGGACTAAGGGGTACAAGCTCATCCAAGCCAATGATGAGGGCAAGGTCAGAACCTGTATTTTGGTAAAGTCTGAGCTAAACACCTTTCTATTACCCAACTACTCAAATGGTGACGTTACAGCTGCCAGCTTAACAGTCGGCAGCACCAGCCTAACGATGGCGTCGGTCTATATGCCCTATGACGCCGAAGAACCTCCTCCACAAAAGGAGGTGAAAGATCTGGTGGATAATTTCTGTACGGGCCATCTTATTATTGGAGCTGACGCTAATGCTCATCACGTCCAGTGGGGAAGCTCCGATATTAACGCTAGGGGCGAGCCTCTGTTTGACTACCTACTAACAACTAACCTGGTGGTTTGTAAGGTGGGTAACGAGCCTACTTTTATAACTAAAGCTCGTAGGGAGGTTATAGACCTCACTGTTTGTAGCGAAGGCGCTTATGAGTGGGTCAGAAATGGCGTGTTCTTGATGAGCATTCATTTTCTGACCATCGGTACATAGAAATTGTGTTAGACTTTATTGTTGAGCAGCCAGTTATGAAACGAAATCCACGCAACACTAACTGGCAGTTACATAACCAAATATTAGCCAGGGACCTACCAGTATTACCTCCACAAGCCCCCTCATCAGTGGGAGAACTGGATGATCTGGTAACGACCTTTACAACGGCGCTCTCAAATGCCCTAGAGCAGGCTTGTCCAGTACCAAAACCACGCGGCAAACATAGACCCCACTGGTGGTCTTACGACCTGGATTCGTTCCGTATATCATGCAGGAAGCAATTTAACAAGGCCAAGAGCATCGGTACGGAGCCTGAATGGCTCGAATATAAAGCTAAACTGAGGGCCTATAAAAAGGCTCTAAGGCAAGCGAAGAGAACTTCGTGGAGAAATTTTTGCACCGGGGTCGAAAAAGTCGATGATACAGCGAGACTTAGACGAGTGCTATCAAAAACTCAAACAGCCATTAGCTATTTACGGAAGCCTGACGGATCTTGGACCAGCACGGAAGGGGAAACCCTGGAGCTGCTCCTGAACACACACTTTCCGGGGAACTTGTATGATGCACCTGTAGCATCTGCAACAACCCTAGCGGTAAACATACCCATTACGGAGGAAAGGGTAAGGTGGGCAATCAAAAGCTTTGAGCTGTTCAAGGCAGCTGGGCCAGACGGGATTTTCCCCGCACAACTCATAAACACGCTGGAAATATCAGCTAAATGGCTGGTAGTTCTCTATTCAGCCTGCCTGGCTCTTAATTACATTCCGTGCTCCTGGAGAAGCGCCACGGTAGTCTTTATTCCAAAGGCTGGGAAGGCCTCACACTATGAGCCTAAAGACTACAGACCGATCAGTCTCTCGTCTTTTGCACTTAAAACCTTCGAGAGGATAATTAGCGATTATCTCTCCTCTACTATTGATAGCAACCTTATTTCTAGCTATCAACATGCATACACCAAAGGTAAATCAACGGAAACTGCGCTCCACAGCCTAGTCTCTATTGTTGAAAAATCATTGCATGAAAAGGAGTACTGTCTCGTGGCCTTTCTGGACATCGAAGGGGCTTTCAACAATATAAGGCCGGAGGCTATTAATACTGCTTTAACAAACCTGGGCATAAATAGGTCTCTTATTGGACTAATTGATCAACTACTAAAGGGAAGGAAAATGGTTTCTTCACTGGGAACAGTTGATCTTTCACGCTATGTCACAAGAGGAACGCCTCAGGGTGGTGTTCTCTCCCCGCTCCTATGGAACCTCACCGTAAACTTGCTGCTACGAGACACAAGGTGGGGGGCGGGAAGATAGTGGCATATGCAGACGACTTAGCTATTGCATATAGGCGCAAATTCCCACAAACCCTGTGTGACTTGATGCAAGTAGCACTGCGAGAAGTTTCTTCATGGTCCTCTCGCTGCGGACTTAGCATCAACCCGGGAAAGGTGGAGCTTGTCCTTTATACCAGGCGGTACAAGATACCACCGTTGAACCTACCAGAACTAGATGGCGTGCGCCTGAACTTAGCTGACAAAGCTAAATTCCTAGGCACAGTTCTAGATAGAAAGCTTAACTGGAAGGAGAATGTCATCCAGTGCCAGAGGAAAGCGTGCATTGCACTTTACACGTGTAAAAGAGCCATTGGCAAAAAATGGGGGCTCAGCCCCAAAATTTGCAGATGGATCTACACTGCGATAATCCAGCCAATTATGCTGTATGGAGTCGTGGTATGGTGACCTGCGCTAAGAAAGGCAACAAACCTAAATCTGTTAGGGAAAGTCCACAGATCGAGCATGATCTGTATAACCGGGGCGTTAAGAACAACGCCCAATGAAGCTCTCCAGGCCATTCTTGGCTTTTTGCCAGTCGATCTGGAAGCGTACCGGGCAGCAGCAGCATCGGCTGTGCGTCTAAGGGAAACGTCCGTCTGGGGCGCAAGCACTATTGGACACTCCTGTATTCTAAGATCTTACAGCTTTCTCCCTCTGAGCACAGATCGGTGTGCGACCACAACAGTCGGAGATTGTTGTTTTAGAATAAACATTCCCAGCAGGGAAGACTGGGAGAACATAGATCGGTGTCCCGCTACTAATGGCGGCACTTTTATATACACCGACGGCTCGAAGTTAGACGGCAGAGTCGGAGGAGGGGTTTACTCAAGGGATTTGGACCTAGAACTCTCCTTTAGACTACCTGATCACTGCAGCGTCTTCCAGGCTGAAGTTTCAGCAATCATGGACGCCGTGACTTGGATAGGTGAACGCACCATCGGACAGGATATCTGTATTTTCAGCGACAGCCAAGCGGCCATCAAATCCCTTGGCTCTTACTCGTTCAACTCTGAACTGACGCTCAGCTGTCGTCGATCTCTTCAAGAGATGGCCCAACAGAACCGCGTGAACCTCACATGGGTCCCGGGACACAGGGACATTGAGGGAAACTGTAGGGCAGACGAACTTGCCAGGCAGGGCACGACCAAGCAGATTCTTCAAGATAAAGAGCGCATAGGTATGCCGTTTGCCACGTCCAAGCTAATGCTGAAGGAGCATACACTCCGCGAAGCCAACGAAAGATGGCTACAAGCCCCAGGGTGCCGGATATCCAAGCAAACCTGGCCAAAATGCGATCTTAAAAGATCTAGACACATATACGCCCTAAAAAGGGAGGAAATCTCCATATTAATAGGTGTTTTAACCGGGCACTGCCTTATTGGTAGGCACGCAGCAAGGCTAGGCGTTCCCTACCGACGATGCTGCAGGAGTTGCAAAGATGATGAGGAAGAGGAAACGGTGGAGAACCTCATCTGCAACTGCCCGGCCTTAAGCGGAGCGAGAAGGCGCTCTCTGGGAGTTCCCTTCCTGGTTAGCTTAAGCCAGGTCGCGGAGCTAGACATAAAGGACTTGATGGCCTTCATCAAGTTATCAAAATGGTTCGAGGAGGGGTAGCGGTGTCGGTTAGGAGTGTCAGTCCCAGGTTTCGGCTCTATGGAGAGTCCCGACAGCACTGGGATTTTCCATATGGCCGGGCCCCGGGACTGACTTTCCTAGTGTTTGGTGGTATCACAACGGGCCTTTTATTACTGGCCTAGGTGTGCCTTTGCGGCAGCCACTTCTACCTACCTACCTATACCTTCTTCAAATGTGTAATTCGACGCTACCAAGCACATGTACACGAAAGCATCAAGTATCTTAGTACGATTCGCGGAGAGGCAATAAGGCAAGTGGACATGTGGTGAGGGAAAAAGAACAAAGGCGTAATTAGACGTTGGCAAGTTAAGTATACGATGGCATGGTAGTGTAGTGTAGATTAGACTAGACTAGACATCTGGGTTGAGCGTTCATTTTTTTTTTAATTTGAAATATTAAAAAGGAAATCTTCTTAATATTATGTGATTATCTACTCAGTTTTATTAAAAAGAGACACCCAGTCATAATAAGACGGGCATCTTATTGGAAAAATATCATAGAGAAATCCGCTAAACTTTGTTCTGATTTACAGGGCATTTTATGTGAATTTTTGCTCTGTGTGTCGTCGATCTCTACACGAGACTGCCCAACAGAACCGCGTGAACCTCACATGGGTCCCGGAGCATAGGGACATTGAGGGAAATTGTAGGGCAGACGAACTTGCGAGGCAGGGCACGACCAAGCAGGTTCTTCGGGATAAAGAGCGCTTAGGTATGACGTTTGCCACATACAAGCTAATGCTGAAGGTGTACATACTCCGCCAAGCCAACGAAAGATGGCTGCAATCTCCAGGATGCCGGATATCCAAAGAAACCTCTCCGAAATGGGATCATAAAAGATCAAGACAAATTTATGCCCTAAGGAGAAGAGAAATCTCCATACTAATAGGCGTATTAACTGGGAACTGCCTCATTGGTAGGCACGCAGAAAGGCTAGGTGTGCCTTACCGACGATGCTGTAGGAGTTGTAAGGATGATGAGGAGGAGGAAACGGTGGAGCACCTCATCTGTAACTGCCCGACTTTAAGTGGCGCGAGAATGCGCTTTTTGGGAGTTCCCTTCCATGTTAGCCTACGCCAGGTCACGGAGCTGATGGCCTTCATCAAGTCATCTAAATGGTTCGAGGAGGAGTAACGGTGTCGGTTTAGGAAAGTCAGTCCCGGGATTCTGCTATGTGGAGAATCCCGATAATACCGGGATTTTCCATATGGCAGGGTCCCGGAACTGACTATGTTAGTGTTGGTGGTATCACAACGGGCCTTTTAATACTGGCCTAGGTGTGCCTCTGCGGCAGCCTACAAGATGTGTATCAAACGAAAGTGGGGGCCCAGAGGTCTCGTTAAGACTGCGGTATATCCTGATATATTTTTCGATAACTTCCTAGCACACTTAACTAAAAAGTAAAAAAATAAATATAGCTTAAAAACTAAAACACACGCCATTAAATAACATTGCACTAAAAAGGTAAAAAAGCCAAGATTATGGAAAAAAGCGGACCCTACTATGTAGGTTTTTTTAAATTATTTTCAACTTTTTAGTTCAATACTCTCTAAAAGCGTGAGTTTTCGTTTTTTTTTTAAACTGTTTGTTTTTTTATTTTGAAATATTAAAAAGGAAATCTTCTCATAATATGTGATTTCCATTTACATTAACCAGATTTTCTCTACAATAATAATCGATTTTCTTTGGAAAAAAAAACAGATTATCTTATCACTTTTGTTCTCTTTTATTAGGTACCTTTGCCTCTGTGTATGGTCCGTGTGCCGTTTGAACTTCCTACCGAATATCATCTTGTAGAATTTGGTGACTGCGAATACCAGAGCGAGCCCCTCTTTTTCAATCTGGCTGTACCCCTTTTCCGCTGGTATGAGAGATCGTGATGCGTGACAGACTGCCTTTATCGAACCATCAGGGAATTCATGGAGAATACATGCACCAAGACCGTAGTTCGATGCGTCTGCAGCGACGATGATTTCTTTATTTGGATCGTAGTGCGTCGATAGCGAATTTTAGCTTATAATGTCCTTGAGGCTGTTAAAGCAGTTTCGTTGAGTAGACGTCCAATGTCAGTTTACATTAGCCTTTAAAAGTTCGTCTAATGGACCTCTAAGTTGGCACATTTTATTTATAAATTTACCGTAAAAGTTAATTGCACCCAGAAAGGATGGCAATTCGGTTACGTTGGTTGGTTCTGGCATTTCTTTAATGGCTGAAACGCGCTCGGGGTCTGGTCGAAGTCCGTCCTAAGTATCTTAATTCTGTCACCGCAAATTTACACTTTGCGAATAATCTTGGATTCTTCGTAAAACCTCGCGTAAATTACGATCATGCTCAACTTAGTTTTTTCTCGAAACAAAAATGTCATCTATATATGCTGCTGCACTGTCTAGACCAGAGAGCATTTTATCCATTACGTGTTGGAAGATGACTGGGAAGGTTTTAATACCGAATATCATTCGATGTATCGAAATAGGCCCAAATGCGTGTTTTTCGTAAGTAATTCCTTTGAGTTGTCATCTACCTCGATTTGACTTTTTCGTAACCACTATTTGTGCAGCCCACTCTAATTGCTGCACTACCTTTTCCCTTCCAAAAACGCTGAAAGATATACAGTTAGCAAAGTGCTCCGTATTCGCTACCTAACATACAGAAAATCAGCAAGCGCTAATTTGCTTATATGTCTATTATGCTAACTTATATGAAAGATTTGCGAATTTTAGGACTTGGTGTAAAATCTATGAAAGAATTTTCTATGCTTAATGCACGAATATTTTTTTCATTTATAACATTTAAACTCTTACAGAAAATGTTCTATACACTGAGAGAAATGCATTGAATGTTGTGACAATATCGCTATTGATAGCGACGAGTTTGATGCAATATTCATTCAGAATGAGCGAGTTATCAAATATTATTTGCTCCCAATGAAAAGTAAAATGACATGTCAACCATTTCAATATGATGTACTACTTTCTATATTTATGGATAGAATGCTAATATATTTGAACGTGATATGAATTTCTATTGTCGGTATATCCATATCCATATTTACTGCATAGTAATAACGGTAGAGACAGCGCATTAATATATATTGGCGAAATATAAATTTTTCTGGGACGCATAATCATAATAGTTCAACAATTTTTACTATGGATTTCCAAGGTTTCATAGGTTTCACACCAAGTCCTAAAAATTCGCAAATCTTTCATATAAGTTAGCATTGAAATTAAAGAAATGTTCTATATGGAAGTATAAATATATGCATAAATGGACACTGAGAAGGGTTTACCTTCAAGCTGGGTAGTGGCCTAAGGTGTTAGACCTTCTAGCATACAATTCACTACAGTGTTGTGAGTTCGACTCTCACAATGCCGGGAAGAAAAGTCCATGAAGAGATGTAATTCCAGTATCATCGAAACATATGTCGGCTTGTCTGGTTCCTGCAGCGCGTGGGTAAATTTTTTTTCTTAAAAAAACACATTTTCATACAATTCCGGAAATTGCTTCACAATACCGTCGGTATTTACAGCAATAGACTACAAGTCAAAAGCAACAAAGAGTTATTCCATTTTAATTTAAAAACAAGTAAGGAAGTCTAAGTTCGGGTGAAACCGAACATTACATACCCAGCTGTGCACATAAAGTGGGCGTGATCGTTCACCGATTTTTCTTATTTTCTGTGGTAGTACTCTACATAAACATAACATGCCTGGTTCCTACTTTCGTAAATCTATCTCACACCGTTCTGAAGTTGTTAGCAGTCGAATTTAAAAATTGCTTGACTCATAAGTGGGCGGTGCCACGCCCACTTTCCAAAATTTTGAAAAAATTATGTAAAGAATATGAAAGTTGATGTATTTACCAAATTATATTATTATAGCGAAATCAGTTAATTAGATATGGACTTTTCAATATTTCCACCTCCTTTCAATATAACTTTTATGAAAAAGTAGGCGTGGTCGCGAAGCGATTTCGTTTATTTTCTATAGCTGAATTTACCACAACAATAGTATGTCCTCTACGAAATTTCGTTATACTAGCATAAACTGTTCTGAAGTTATTAAGAGTCAAAATTTTAAAATTTCTTCAAAGATACGTGGGCGGTACCACGCCCCTTTTCAAAAATTTTTATAAAATCGGCCTTAGAACATCTAAATCAATACATATTGCAAATTTTATCATTGTAGCTGCTTCTAATATTGAATTAACCCATTTTATACGTTTTTCGAAATTTTCGATATCGAAAAAGGGGCGTGGTTATGGTCCGATTTTACCCATTTTCAATAGCAATCTATTCTGAACCCAAATAAGTACGCATGCCAAATTTGGTGAAGATATCTCATTATTTGTTCAAGTTATCGTGTTAACGGACAGACGGACGGACGGACGGACGGACATGGCTCAATCAAATTTTTTTTCGATCCTGATCATATTGATATATGGAAGTCTATATCTATCTCGATTCCTTTATACCTGTACAACCAACCGTTATCCTAACAAAGTTATAATACCCTGTGTACAAGTACAGCTGGGTATAACAATCTTCATCCGATGATGAAATATTCAGTCTACGAATTCAACATAAATGTAAATTTATTGAAGAGACTTTTCAGAAACTACCTTTTATAATATTTTTTAAAGGCAGATAATCCAAACTAAGCCACTAACCACTGCCCCCACTAAATACAATACAGGTAGCTACAAACTAGTACAACATCTTTTAATACTCGTTAATAGTAGACAATTCCTTACAAAGGAAGAACAATACAGAAAATTATAATCCATCAACGACCAAGCAATTTAACTATCAAATTATAATATAATTATACTATTTTAGTTATTTACCTAACCGAAATATGTCAATTTATGTGATTTTCGAAATTTTCCATATCGAAAGTGCTCGTGGTTGGGAAGCGATTTCGTTTAATTTCATCAGGTATACTTCCTATAACTCTAGTATACCTTGTGCCAAATTTCATGATTCTACCGTAATCAGTTTAAAAATTATGACCAGTGTTTTAGATGATTTTCGATTTTTTCGGTATCGAGAATTGCCGTGGTTGGAGGGGGATGTTAGCCAATTTCATCACGTATACTCCCAACAATACTAGCATGATTTGTGCCAAATTTCATCGTTCTACCATAATTTGTTTAAAAGTCCAGTCGAAAATCATAATCTATACATATAAAAATGGATGTATGTATGTATGTGGCTTATGGACTCCAAAACTACTCGGCCGATTTTGTTGAAATTTTGGGGATAGATTAGTAGGAGCCTGGAGAGTGTTTCTGTAAATTTTTTTTATGGGAAGTGGACCCGGGACCGCCCTATTCGAAAATATCGTATAAATGGCTGGATTTACTTGATATTTGGTATGTAGATAGCGCTTAGATTAAAGTATAGGATGATTTTTCTTCCGGGAAGTGGACCAGGGACCGATCTGTAAACAATCGTATTTATGACTCGAATTGCTTGAAACTTGGTATGTAGGTAGCTATATGCTTAGATTAATATATAGGATAAATTTTCTTCCGGGAAGTGGACCCAGGACTGACTTATTCTAAAGTATCGTATAGATGGTTGGATTAACTTTAAATTTGATATGTAGGTAGCGTTAAGCTTAGGTTAAAGTGTGGGAAAAGTTTTCTTCCAGGAAGTTTATCAGGGCCCGATATATTCTAAACAATCATATTTATGACTCGATGAGCTTGATATTTAGCGTGTAGCTGGCGTTTCACCTTGATAAAATATGAGATAATGTATCTTCCGAGAAATGGTAAAAATGGTAAAATCTTATTCAGGTGATTTTCTTTGGCGTAGCAACGCACGCCGGGTATTACTAGTAGAATGATAAGAGAGATTCACCTATGAAATTATATCATTTTATTCATTTCAGCTACCGAGATATGTCTCTTCGTGTGATTTTCGAAATTGTCGATATCGACAAAAGAGGCGTGGTTATAATCCGATTTCGCCCATTTTCTCTAAATTTTTACTCAAGTTATCGTATACACAGACGGACAGACGGACGGACATGCCTGAATGAAATCCTCTTTTCAAACTAAGAACTTTCATATATGGAACTCTATATCTATCTCAATTATTTTGTGCCGTTACGTACTACCGTTATGTGAACAAAATTAATATACGCTCGTACTAGCACTGGTGCGCTGGGAATAAAAATCGTAATGGAGAGACTAGGGGGTTCATCCTACCAAAATATATCATTTTAGCCATTTCCGTCACCGAATTATGTCAATTTATGTGATTTTCGAAATCGAAAGTGGGCGTGGTTGGAGGGCGATTTTTCCAATTTCATCAGGTATACGCCTAACGATACTAGTATGCTTTGTGCCAAATTTCATCCTTCTACCCTAATCAGTTTAAAAGTTACGACTAGTTGAATTTTCAAAAATGCCTCCCTTAAAGGTGGGCGGGACCACGCCCACTTTAGAAAATTTATCAAAAAATCATTATGTAATAGTCAGAAGGGTTCACCTATAAAATTATATCATTTTACCGATTTCCGTTATCGAATTATGTCAATTTAGGTGATTTTTAGAAATTTTCGATATCGAAAGTGGGCGTGGTTGGAGGGCGATTTTATCCAATTTCATCTGGTATACTCCCATCGATGCTAGTATGCTTTGTGCCAAATTCCATCGTTCTATCGTAATCAGTTTAAAAGTTACGACCAGTCAAATTTTCAAAAATGCCTCCCTTAAAAGTGGGCGGTGCCACGCCCACTATAAAAAATTTATGAAAAAATCATAAGAGAATGACCAGGGGGATTCACCTATAAAATTATATCATTTTAGCCATTTCAGCTGCCGAGATATGTCAATTTGTGTGATTTTCGAAATTTTCGATATCGAAAGTGGGCGTGGTTGAAAGGCGATTTTATCCAGTTTCATCAGGTATACTCCCAACGACACTAGTATGCTTTGTGCCGAATTCAATCATTCTATCGTAATCAGTTTAGGAGTTACGACCATTCAAATTTTCAAAAATGCCTCCCTTAAAAGTGGGCGGTGCCACGCCCACTATAAAAAATTTATGGAAAAATCATAAGAGAATGACCAGGGGGGTTCACCTATAAAATTATATCATTTTAGCCATTTCAGCTGCCGAGATAAATCAATTTTTGTGATTTTCGAAATTTTCGATATCGAAAAAGGGGGCGTGGTTATCATCCGATTTCGCCCATTTTCAATAGCAACCTACCTTGACCAGAAAGTAACCTGTGTACAAAATTTCGTGCAAATATCTCAATTTTTACTCAAGTTATCGTGTACACGGACGGACAGACGGACAGACGGACAGACGGACGGACATGCCTTAATCAACTCCTCTTTTAATCCTAAGAACTTTCATATATGGAACTCTATATCTATCTCGATTATTTTGTGCCGTTACATACAACCGTTAGGTGAACAAAGTTAATATACCCTTGTACTAGCACTAGTACAAGTGCGCTGGGTATAATAAATGTACATTAGCATAATGTAATTTAATGAATTCCAGTGTACTTATGTAAAATGAAAAGACAAAACGGATAATTTGAAGCATAAACTTAAGTATTTATATGTATTTATTTTCACCATTTCTTATGCATATAAATCTCATTATTCTATTTTTTTTTTTATTGATTAAACAAAAGACAACCGTAAATTCTTCGCTAACCGTAAGAAATTAAAGGTTTATGTACTAAAAATGAATTGAAATATACACTAAGCTTATGTTCATTTAAACAATTCATATCCTTGTTCTTATTCAACTTCGTATCGTAAATAGAAAAGCAGTTTTAAGATGTGAGTGCAGTTCGCAAGAAAACACTCAAGAAATGTTTCTATTTTTGCCCTGCAACCCAAATTTAACGTTGTTTGAATTTTGAAGTTTGTAACTATATGTATGTAACTTTTTGTAAGAATTTACTTTATAAAATGATTTTCAATATTGATCTACCATGAGCAGATCTGAGGGAGGAATATTTTCTTGGGCAATTCTATCGGGGGTCAAAAAATACTCTACATTAAGGCGCCTCACGCTCCATACAAAAAAAAAATGGACACCCTGTTTCCATCGGAATTATAAACTTCAATGTATTCTAAGACCTTGGTCAAAATATTTCGAAAAAATATTAAGATTTACTGGAGCTAAAAAGAGTATGAAAATATATTTTTTAATAAAAAGCACCTGAGATGATGAATTAGCTGGAGTACAAAAGGTAAGCATAAAAAAGTTTGAAAATTTTATAAACGCAATCCAAATATTGAGATGTATGATGCTGTTTTTGGTCATATTTCGAGGGGTAGGTTTGTGGAAGACTTTAATAACTCCGCCAATTATTGACGTATTTGGACGATTAGGGTATCATTTGAAAGGTATTTTCGAGACGTTGTCATTTCTGCAAAATTTAACCCTTTTTGTCCCAATTTTCCACATTGCGAATATTAGCACACAGTTATACAGTTACCAAATTTACAAACTTTTTTATGCTTACTTTTTGTACTCCAGCTAATTCATCATCCCATGTGATTTTTATTAAAAAATATATTTTCATACTCTTTTTATACATAAAAAAGGATATTTTTAGAGTTTTTTTAACGCGGTTTAGCTCCAGTAAATCTTAATATTTTTTCGAAATATTTTGGGAGAGTCCTTAGAAAAGAGTGAATTTTAAAAATCCGGTGGAAACACTGCAACTTTTTTTGGCGAGGCGCCTTACTCTACATGCAAATTGAAAGGCAGTTTACAAAGAAAATCCTTAGAGAGGCATATACAAGAATTCAAATGAAAATAACGTAAGATTTGGCCACTAGGTCAAAAATAAAAAAAAGTTACTTGAGCGCTTTCCTGCGAATCCTATTTAGCTCAATACGGGGACCCCAATGCGCATCTGCCTCTCATTACACAGGCCGACAAAATGAGACCAAAATTTTTGACCATAAACCAGACCATACTTTCCTGAAGGTTTTCGATGTGCTGAATTCAAATCTGGACGCAGAATTGCTCTATCACGTCAGGATTTTGAGATATCCTAACCTAAAAGTGCTAAAAACACCGTTTTTGCCTATTTTTGAGGTTATATTTATACGACAGTTTTTTTTTTTTTAAAAATCAAACATTACATCTTAAAGAAGAAGTCTTCCTCTTACTAGTTGAGTTGCTCAAATATCTTTTTTTTCGCTAAGATAGAGCAATTTAAAGTAAGAGGTACGTGTTCTACTGCATCATACCTACGTTAATTCAGTGGTTTTTCAGCTATAGGAAAATTAGCAAATTTATAAACTGTCGTATATATATAAATCTGTCGTATATATATAACCTCAAAAATAGGCAAAAACGGTGTTTTTTGCACTTTTAGGTTAGGATATCTCAAAATCCTGACGTGATAGAGCAATTCTGCGTCCAGATTTGATTTCAGCGCATCGAAAACCTTTAGGAAAGTATGGTCTGGTTTATGGTCAAATTTCTTGTCGCCAAATTTCTTATATGCCAAAAAAGATGCGCCTCTAGGCCGCAGTACTAGTTGCATAGTCGGTGCGCATCATTCCTGCATAATTAGTTGCATATTCGATGCACATCCCTGTCGCATTTTTAGATGCCAAAGGGATGCGCCTCTTTACCGCAGTATTAGTCGCGTAATCGATGCGCATCACTCCTGCATTATTGGTTGCTTATTTGAGGCGCATCCTTCACGCGACTCGGGAAGCGTTTTACCTGCGCAACATTCATAAGAAATTGATGCGCCGATTTCCAATGACATGCCAATGTTAACTCTTTTCGTCACGGTGGTTACTGTAGCTAACCACCTTTTCTAGCTTCCGTAAAACTTTTTTTATGTACCGTTTAACGTAAACTTTTTAACTGTTACCCTTTTTTAAGTACATATAATAAAATTGTAACAATTGTATGTCTGATATTCAAGAAAAACTTATAGAAAGGGTAATTTTTAAGCCAATAGAATCCAAATCAAAAGTTTTTAGAACTTTATTTCTATCGGTCCGTGTGTTTGTGCGCGCATAATTCAAGAACTGCGTAATGGAATTGAATGCCTTTTTTGCTCTTGCATTACTAGACATCTAACTTAAGATGTAAGGTATCCCATATTTCGATAACTCTTCGGGTTCGACTAATATGAGGACCTCGATTAGTAAACTTACCACCTCATATCTCAAAAACTATGTGAGTTATGTTTGTGAACTTTTTTCCCCTTAATATATATGTCTAAACCAATCCAAAAATACAACTTTTTCAATTATAAAGACAAATATATGAAAGAGTGACGTAAAGAGTTAAAAGAGGCGTAATGTGCTACATAAACGATGCGCTTCATTGCTTCTACGAAGCGCTGCTAAAGCGCCTCCGATGCGCTATTCCGCCTATAGGGTATTTTTAAGACATTGTATATAAACTGATGTAAATATTTAATAAAACCAGTAGTCTTAAAACTTACTCAAAATAAGTTGTTTTAAATCAACGCGCTGATTAACTTCCCCCCACCCGCGGTAAGGGGTTTTTCAGTCTTAATATTTTATAGCTTTCCTGTTGCGCTACGGGCTGTGTCTTTGACTTCGACTCCATTTGATGTGTTTATTATACCCAGCGTACTAGTACTAGTACAAGGGTATTATAAATTTGTCCACATAACGGTACTACGTGACGGCCCAAAATAATCGAGATAGATATAGAGTTCCATATATGAAAGTTCTTAGGTTGAAAAAAAAAGTTCATTCAAGGGCATGCCCGTCCGTCTGTCCATGTACACGATAGCTTGAGTAAAAATTTAGATATTTGCATGCAATTTTGTATACAGGTTACTTTCTGGTCATGGAATCGGATGATAACCACGCCCTCTTAAATAAATTGACATATCTCGGTAGTTGCGATGGCTAAAATGATAAAATTGTATAGGTTAATCCCCCTGGTCATTTTCTTAAGATTTCCCCATAAATTTTTTATAGTGGGCGTCGCACCACTTTTAAGGGAGGCATTTTGGAAAATTTGACTGGGCGCAACTTTTAAAATGATTACGATAGAACGATACATATAGTATCGTTGGGAGTATACCTGATATAAAATCGCCCTCCAACCATGCCTACTTTCGATATCGAAAATTTCTAAAATCACCTAAATTGACATTATTCGGTAACGGAAATGGCTAAAATGATATAGTTTTATAGGTTAATCCCCCTGGTTATTACATAATGATTTTTTTATAAACTTTTCAAAGTGGGCGTGGCATCGCCCACTTTTCAGGGAGGCATATTTGAAATTATCACGGGTTATAACTTTTAAACTGATTACGGTTGAACGATGTAATTGGTACGAGGTATACTAGCATAATAGGGAGTATACCTGATGTAATTGGCCGAAATCGCTTCCCAACCATGCCCACATCGAAAATGGAATATTTCGAAAATCATATGAAAACAACCGCTGGGTATTTAATGTTCGGTTTATCCGAACTTAGAATTTCTCACTTGTTCTTTTTTGATTAAAAAAAATCAAACAGGTGGCAAGATTGTAACCGCTCCATACATATTGGGGCATCGCGCTCAATATTAAAAAAAAACCACGTGTAGCCAGTACACGTGAAAGAAGTTAACTTCTGAAGTTCAGAAATACGAAATATGAATAAGATGTATTCGACGATGCTTTAGATTCACAATATCTTATTTCCGGGAGGTGGACCAGGTAAACGATCCATTCGAAAATATCTCATATATGGTGCGTTTTCCTTAAAATTTGGTACATGGTTAAAATTGGGCCTAAATTAAAAGTGGCCAATACGAATGGGATATAAAGGAGCGGCGCGATAGAAGGAAAGAGGGCAATGAAGAGCAAAAGGGAGGGAGATAGAAAAGAGAGTTGTACGAACACAGAGCCAACACTGCCTAATAAAATAGAACAAAAGTCATATGATATCTCTATAGATTTTCTTCAAGAAGAAGTTCTTTTTATTTTTGAAGAGAAAATCTTATTAATCTTTACAAAGAGAAATCTTGCAAAAAACGTACTGATTTCTTAGGGTTCCTAACAAGAAGATTCGACTTATTAATGTTTTCAAAGGGAAAACATATTTCCGCGTAATTGTATGTGTTAATAAGACGATCTTAGGGTACCTAACAAGAAGATTTGACTTATTAACAGATTTCCGCATAATTGTATGTGTTAATAAGACGATCTTAGGGTTCCTAACAAGAAGATTTGACTTATTAATGTTTTCAAAGGGAAAACATATTTCCGCGTAATTGTATGTGTTAATAAGACGATCTTAGGGTTCCTAACAAGAAGATTTGACTTATTAACAGATTTCCGCATAATTGTATGTGTTAATAAGATTTGACTTATTAATGTTTTCAAAGGGAAATCTTTCAGAAAACGAACTGATTTCTTAGGGTTCCTAACAAGAAGATTCGACTTATTAATGTTTTCAAAATGAAATCACATATTATTGAGAAGAAAATAAAAATTATAGTTCAGAGTTCTTATATTGTCTTCGAGAACTTCAGATTATCAGTTACGATTCAGTTTTACCTTTACCTTCTTATGTTGCCTTTTTATATTTCCTTCAAGCCATCTCACCGCACTCTTCCTTACATTGCCTTCCACACTTGCCATATTGCCTCCACCGCGAATCGAACTAACCACATATTGAATGCTGAACACAGGTGCTTACCATCGAGCCATCGAGTACTTCTGCTTCTCAGCGTATAATTGTTCTACATGATGTCTGCTGATGATGATGCAAGATTTCCCTTTGAAAATATTAATAAGTCAAATCTTCTTGTTAGGAACCCTAAGATCGTCTTATTAACACATACAATTATGCGGAAATCTGTTAATAAGTCAAATCTTCTTGTTAGGAATCCTAAGATCGTCTTATTAACACATACAATTATGCGGAAATATGTTTTCCCTTTGAAAACATTAATAAGTCAAATCTTCTTGTTAGGAACCCTAAGATCGTCTTATTAACACATACAATTATGCGGAAATATGTTTTCCCTTTGAAAACATTAATAAGTCAAATCTTCTTGTTAGGAACCCTAAGATCGTCTTATTAACACATACAATTATGCGGAAATCAGTTAATAAGTCAGATCTTCTTGTTAGGAACCCTAAGATCGTCTTATTAACACATACAATTATGCGGAAATCAGTTAATAAGTCAGATCTTCTTGTTAGGAACCCTAAGATCGTCTTATTAACACATACAATTATGCGGAAATCAGTTAATAAGTCAGATCTTCTTGTTAGGAACCCTAAGATCGTCTTATTAACACATACAATTATGCGGAAATCAGTTAATAAGTCAAATCTTCTTGTTAAGAACCCTAAGATCGTCTTATTAACACATACAATTATACAGAAATCAGTTAATAAGTCAAATCTTCTTGTTAGGAACCCTAAGATCGTCTTATTAACACATACAATTATGCGGAAATCAGTTAATAAGTCAGATCTTCTTGTTAGGAACCCTAAGATCGTCTTATTAACACATACAATTATGCGGAAATCAGTTAATAAGTCAGATCTTCTTGTTAGGAACCCTAAGATCACTGTTGCTGCCATCCCTACAGGGTCGTACACCTAAAACTTCCTACAGGGCATTTTGTAACTTGCTAACTAAAATAACATACCGTTTCTTTAGTATATTGATTTATTTAGTTCGGTTATGTACTACATTACTATTTACCAATCATCACTTTATGTCTTTGCCATTTAGCTCGCACAAAAGAATAGCGGTGCTCAAATGGCGTGATACTGGAAGAACATATTATGTATGTTAACTGCTTTCCTCTATAAGTAAAAGATGCGATACTGAATTTTAATATACTGTTGTCTTTTAAGCCGAGAGCATCATACAATTATTTTTAAAGTTCTCATAATAAAATTACATGAAACAACTTCTTGTGACTGAAATAAAACGGAGTTCTGTAAAAATTGAAAAACCTCTGGCTTTAATTTGACAAATCTTTAAAAATAATTGCCGCGGTACGCGAAAATAAATACATACTGATTCATAACAAGTTGACTTAAAGAAGCCGGTATGCAAAGCTGCGTGTTATGCGATAAGCAAGATGATGAGCAAATGGTACAGTGCGACCAGTGCGATAAATGGTATCACTTTGATTGCGTAGGGGTCAACAGTGGCATTTCCGAAATAAGTTGGAGTTGCGCCAAATGCAATCCATTAATGTCAATAGCCACAACGAGCGCTGCAGCTCCCTCGCCAAATACGCAACATCATACAGCACATGAGGCCCAGGGAAATCATCCCCAGGCGGCATCTTCACCATCCAACGAACAGCGGGCATCAATACTCGGTGGTGGTAATGCACCATCAACCACGACCAGCAACATCATGCCGGCTGAAATATTACAACCTACTTCGCTTCCAATGAGTGCGCACACCGCAACATCACAAACTTCCACAAGCTTTCCCACAATGTATACGGGCTTCACAGAAGCAGTAAATCATATTAATCAGCGGTCCTCACCCAACGAGACTACATCAAGAAAATGTGAGCTCCGTCTCGCGATGCTGGAAGAGGAGAAACAGCTTCAACAATCTTTCCTGGAGAGGAAATACGAAATTTTGTCGCAAACACAAGGTATATCCATGGGAAGCTTTAATCATAAAGGCACTCAGCCTACCCCTACGGCCGCCCAAATAGCTGCCAGGCATGCGATCCCAAAGGATTTACCACATTTTCACGGCGACCCGGAAGAGTGGCCTATATTTATTAGTAGTTTTGAGACTAGCACTCAAGTGGCAGGCTACTCCAACGCAGAAAATCTTATGCGTCTACAGGTAAGCCTAAAGGGCAGGGCTCGTGAAATGGTGCGGAGCAAGCTGCTACTCCCAGCAATGGTGCCGGAAATAATAGAAACATTACGAATGTGCTTCGGAAGGCCAGAATTCATAATCGAGAATTTGTTAGAGAAGGCAAGAAAGGTACAGCCGTTGAAGGACAAACTGGAGGCAATAATCGATTTCGCACTATGCGTTCGCAACATATGTTCTACGATGGAAGCATGTCACTTGGGCACCTACATGAGTAACCCGATGATAGTCAAGGAACTGGTGGAGAAACTGCCAAATACGTATAAGCTTTCGTGGGCTATGCACCCAAAAGATGAGCATATTCCGGCAGTCAAATGTTTCAGTGATTGGCTTTACTCATTAGCAGAAGCGGCGAGCAGAGTTGTAACGCCTGTAACGTGCAAAAAGGGTAGCGTAGTAAATACACACACACAAGCAGAAAGGCCGCAAAGGAAAGGTGGTTGTGGCCACTGTGGCGCGGACGGGCATAGAATTTTTCAATGCGACAATTTTAAAAGGTTGCCGCTCGACCAAAAGTGGGAAGTAGTTCGCTCACTAAGGCTGTGTCGGCAGTGTCTAAACTCTCACCGAAGGCGATGTCATGCGAATGGAGTATGCGGTATTGATGGGTGCAATGCTAGGCACCACCAGCTACTACACCGAAACCTCTGTACAAATGACGTAAAGAATATCCAGCACATAGCAAAGGGCTCAGTAAACTCGCACAGTGCTCAGCAAAACGGTTCACCCTACTTCAGGATAATCCCGGTTCGTATACATGACACTAACAATTTTTTAGATACCTTTGCATTTTTAGACGAAGGATCCTCTGTAACATTGATGGAGGAGAGCATTCTTGACCAACTCAGCTTGAAAAGTGTTCCTGACCCATTGTGCCTGCGATGGACAGGCGACAACACTCGCTATGAAGAATTTTCAAGGAAAACTACGCTTCGTATCAGCGACGTACACAATGGCCAAATATTTACTTTAAACGATGTGCATACCGTTAACAACCTGGGACTTCCGACACAAACTTTAGATATGAACAAAATCACAGAGGAATATCCACATTTTAATGGGTTGCCGATCAAGTCATACGCGAACGCTAAACCAACAATTCTTATTGGTTCCAACAATTGGCACCTCGCCGTCCCAATTAAAATACGTGAGGGTACCTGGAACCAACCAATAGCTACCAAAACCAGACTGGGTTGGACGATACAAGGCTGTGGTTCTTATTCCTCACAGAATACGCATTTAAATATTCATACATGTGCCTGCAAGCGCGACTACGACGAATTACATGATCTAGTGAAAGACGGGTTTCAGCTGGACAGCTCAGCCCCATCAAAGTTACTTTCATCACAAGACTCCAGAGCGTTGGCGATACTAGACGCCACGTGTCAGAAGGTTGGCAATAAGTACGAGGTCGGGCTACTGTGGCGCAACGACGTAGTACATCTCCCGGACAGCTATGATATGGCGTACAAGAGACTTATGTGCCTCAACAAAAGATTCCTGAAAGAACCAAATTTAAAAGCGTCAATGCAGGAGAAAATTGACAATCTACTAGCTAAGGCATATGCCATTAAACTAAGCCCAGCGCAGCTACACACTAATACGGATCGCGTCTGGTACTTACCAATATTTGTCACCCGAAACCCGAACAAACCAGAAAAATTGCGCCTGGTGTGGGACGCAGCAGCAAAAAGCAAAGGCATGTCGTTAAACGATGCCATAATAAGCGGACCGGATTTGTTAAATCCTTTGGTGGAAACTCTACTCGGTTTCCGCGTTGGTCGCGTGGCAATCTGCGGGGACATAGCCGAGATGTTCCACCAAATAAATGTGCGCTCGAGCGACATGCACGCGCAACGTTTTCTGTGGTGGGACAGAGGTGACCCAGTTGACAAACCCAGCGTATATGTTATGCGCGCGTTAACATTCGGCATCAATTGCGCGCCTTGCATCGCGCACTATATTCGCAACAAAAACGCCGACGAGTTCACTCAACAACATCCCCGAGCTGTGGAAGCCATCAAGAGCCATCACTACGTGGACGACTTCATAGACAGTGAAGATAATGAACAATCCGCGCTAACGTTAGCAGAGTCGGTAAAAGCAATCCACGCATCCGGCGGTTTCCATATCCGAAACTGGGCATCCAACTCAGCCTTTGTGATGGAGCGCCTGGAAGGGCGTACAAAAGAGCAACAACCCCACGTAAAATTAGACACGAGCGAAAAGATACTGGGCGTTTACTGGGACCCGAACAATGACACCTTTAAATTCGAGTTCAGGTTTGCCAGACTGAAACGAGACGTAATATCCAATAGCTTAACACCAACAAAACGTGAGGTCCTGCAAGTATTAATGTCCATATTTGACCCTTTGGGGTTTTTGGCAAACTTTACAATAACACTAAAAATTTTATTACAAGATATTTGGCGTACACGGATCGACTGGGATGAGGAACTGCCCGACGATCTAACCTCAAAATGGCACCAATGGAAGACGACCATACAACAGATGCTCATCCTTGAGATACCGCGGTGCTACTCACGTCATTTGCATGTCGCTACTGACGTTCAATTGCATACATTCGTCGACGCTGGGGAGTACGGCTATGCGGCGGTTAGTTATTTGCGTGTGCAGTTTGCTGGTGAAGTCGACCTGGCGTTTGTAGCCGCTAAGTCAAAGGTGGCACCCTTGAGTCCAGTATCAATACCCCGACTCGAACTGCAGGCTGCAGTAACAGGTGTTCGGCTAGTATCAAAAATCAAAGGCGTTCATCGGCTCTCCATCAGGCAAACCGTTTTTTGGACAGACTCGTCTACGGTGTTGAAATGGCTCAGCATGGATCCTAAGCAATTTCGACAATTTGTAATGTATCGAGTGGCTGAGATATTAGAAGCCACAAACTTGCGACAGTGGAGATGGGTTCCCTCCAAGGCAAACCCTGCAGACCTCGCTACCAAAAGCGAATCTAAAGTCGGCAAAGAAGCATGGATTGGTGGACCTAACCTTTTGCAAGCAGACGAGGACCACTGGCCTCAGCGCAACGATTTCGGCCCTGTTGATAACAGTGAAACCAAACACAACGTTCTGCATATTCACGCGAATAAACTCCTAACTACGATGAACATAAACCGATTTTCCAGCTGGAAGCGATTGTATCGCGCAGTAGCTACATTTATTTTGTATATTAAGAAACTGAAAGCAAAAGCTCGCTCATTAACTTTGCCTAGGAAAATCAATTCTGAAATGATAGACATGGCAAAAGTATTTCTGATAAAACAAGCTCAGCTCAGCGAATTCTCACAAGAGTTCATCAGATTAAAATGCGGTAAGACCATTGAAAAAACCAGCTCTCTAATATCGTTAAATATATTCACAGATGACCAAGACATTATGCGAGTAAGGAGCCGTGCCGAATTTATATGCGCTCAAGATGCCATCATACTACCACGCAAAAGCTACACAACTTATCTGATCGTTAAGAGCTCTCATGAAAAGTACCATCATTTGTCCCACGAAGCTGTCATAAACGACATCAAAGGAAACTTCTACATCCCACGATTGCGGGTGCTGTACCGTACTATACGTAACAACTGCCAAGTATGCAAAAATAGAGCTGCAACTGTGCTCAACCCGCAGATGGCGCCCCTACCAAAGGCAAGGCTAGCATGCTTCGAGCGACCATTTAGCTACATTGGCATTGATTATTTCGGTCCCATACCTATAGTGGTGGGGCGCAGGCGCGAAAAACGTTGGGGTGTTATATTTACATGCCTGACCATACGCGCAGTGCACATAGAAGTAGCACATAGCCTTGATACCAGCTCGTGCATTATGTGCATAAGCAACTTCATATCTCGTCGTGGCGTGCCAAGGGAAATATACACTGACAATGGCACTAATTTCAAAGCCGTGGAAAAAATACTGCGAGCTGAATCCAAAAATATTGACTACACCGCAATCGAAGCAAAATTCGATACCATTCGATGGAAGTTCAACCCACCAGCAGCGCCGCACATGGGGGGTGCGTGGGAACGTCTCATTAGATCCATCAAAATTGTGTTATACGCTATGAGCCCACAGCAAAACTTTAATGATGAGACTCTTCGAAGCGCTCTTCTAGAAGTTGAGTTTATCATCAACTCAAGACCTCTAACATTTGTGTCTACGGATGCGGCTGACGACGAAGCAATTACACCCAATCATTTGCTCTTGGGATCCCCAAGCGGTTACAAACCCATTGGTGGTAGTGGGAACATGTACCAGCGCTACCGAAAATCACAAATATTTGCTGACAGATTTTGGCAGAGATGGGTGAAAGAATACCAGCCCATGCTAACTAGGCGAACAAAATGGTTTACAAAGCAAACGCCTCTAAAAATAGGAGATGTGGTTATTATCGTGGACGAGACCTTGCCAAAAAACCGCTGGCCCAAAGGAGTTGTGTTGGATGTCGTTACAGCACAAGATGGCCAGGTACGGCGGGCTACAGTGAGAACACAGTACGGCATAATGGAGAGGCCCGCTACAAAACTTGCAGTCCTGGATGTAGGCACTCAACCGGAGTAAGCCAATCGACATTGGTTACGAGGGGGGGAATGTTGCTGCCATCCCTACAGGGTCGTACACCTAAAACTTCCTACAGGGCATTTTGTAACTTGCTAACTAAAATAACATACCGTTTCTTTAGTATATTGATTTATTTAGTTCGGTTATGTACTACATTACTATTTACCAATCATCACTTTATGTCTTTGCCATTTAGCTCGCACAAAAGAATAGCGGTGCTCAAATGGCGTGATACTGGAAGAACATATTATGTATGTTAACTGCTTTCCTCTATAAGTAAAAGATGCGATACTGAATTTTAATATACTGTTGTCTTTTAAGCCGAGAGCATCATACAATTATTTTTAAAGTTCTCATAATAAAATTACTTGAAACAACTTCTTGTGACTGAAATAAAACGGAGTTCTGTAAAAATTGAAAAACCTCTGGCTTTAATTTGACAATCACCTTATTAATACCTACAATTATACAGAAATCAGTTAATAAGTCAAATCTTCTTGTTAGGAACCCTAAGATCATCTTATTAAAAAGAACCCTAAGAAATCAATCCGTTTTCTGCAAGATTTTCCTTTGAAAACATTAATAAGTCAAATCTTATTGTTAGGAACCCTAAGATCATCTTATTAAAATAAGG
The DNA here is from genome assembly GCA_964058755.1 of Campiglossa producta. Taxonomy (NCBI): domain Eukaryota; kingdom Metazoa; phylum Arthropoda; class Insecta; order Diptera; family Tephritidae; genus Campiglossa; species Campiglossa producta. The sequence continues at coordinate 55,424,461 of CAXKVI010000003.1, forward strand.
AGTTTTTCTCTTTCAGCTTTTTTTCAATATTTTGACAGAAATTTCGAGAAGATTTTCTTATTAATAATACATATAAAAAGAAATCGTAAAGAAAAAAGAAGAAATTGCACTTGATAATATCAATAAGAATTTCCTCATTAAACCAAATAGATTTGAGTATGGTTTTTTTTTCGTTTCCGCCATCTTGACTACCCCTGAGCCTGAAAACCGTTCATAAAGACAATCTTATTAATTTTATTAGGCATTTTTGGCTCTGTGAAGAAAGATAGGAGGACTAGGTGGCAAGCCCGCTTGAAATTTAAATATTTGGAACACGGTCGCAAATACCTTTCACTTGATACCCATATTGACATATCTTGCTCAATATTAAAAAAAAAAATAGATAGGTGCAGCCCTGGATTTACACTATGTGCGCTCTGTGCGCGCGCACAGGGCGGCAGATTTTGGGGGCGGCAGATTTCGAAACCTAAATTAAAATTTTTACAAATATTTTTGATACTGGGCTTTTTTTCTGAACGAATCAAAAGTTTGACCGTTGTGTTTAGAAATCAATAGAGGTGAGCGGCTTCATCTTCTCGCATATACCGCGGCAGAGATGAATTCAACTAATTGCCTAATGTAAAAGCGGACTAAGAACTAATAACTCAAAGTGGAAAGTGCCTAAAACTATGCCGCAAAAAACTATTTTCTGTAAACTGTATTACCCTTTTTTTCTGTTTAGCTCTTTTTAGCAGCAGTGTTAGAACTCCTGGAGAACAATAGTAGTAAATGACGAAATAAATCTAAATTCCGTAGTAGATCTTTTTAAAGTATATTTTTTTCAAAACCCACAGTCAACTAAAATTTGCTCCTTTTACCTCTTACTAGGTTTGTTTACTGACCAAAAAAAAGTTCAGAGCAGGTTAGAGCAGAGCAGGGCAGGGCAGCTGTCAAAATAGAAATAGAGCAACTTAGAGCAACTCAGAGCAAAAATGCCATGAAACACTTGAATCTCGATAGTTTCTTTTTATTTGGTTTTTTTGTTTAAATCTTCAAAATTAATGCAAATTCACGTATAAAAAAATATTGATTTTCTTGTAAGCTAATTTTTTTGAAGTTTTCAAAAATTTATTTTTTCCTAACTGACAATTGCTTCTCTGCTCTAACTTACTCCATAAAAAAAGTTAGAGCAGAAATTTGTGATCTGGATTACCCTAGTTTTGTTTTGAGCGTACTCATGAAACAAAAGATAGAGCAACCTAGAGCAAGAAAACTGTTCGTTAAACACAATTTTGTGAAATATCTCAATCTGGCGTAAGCTAGAGCAGCCCAATAAACAAACCTAATATTTATTTGGTATTTTCACTATTAATATTTTTTGCCAACATTTTTATTACTTCTTAATTTACATCACTCCTCGCTTAAAAGTCCATCGTAAAAATTTTGGTAGTATTAAAATTTCCGAATTTACAGCTCTGACAGCTATTCTGTTTTTCCCAAAAACATCATTTTTCGAGTTGATGGTCGAAGTTAGATGGAAATTATTAGGGAGTCCATGCTATGCTCCGCTAAGACCTTAACTACTTACAGAATACCTACCACTCATTTTTCAAATCTAAGAAATCGTAGTAGATTGATCACCTCGATGGCGAATTGCGCAAAAGGTGTGGCGCATATGAAAGAATTTACGAAAACTTTTCCGTAATTACTGAATTTGGCAGTCTAAGCTCTAACGAAATTAGAGAAAGAGCAGAACGTCTGAGGAAAGTTTATAACACGGATCTCGAGTGTTTATTGGAT